>OZ023189.1:2986027-3646318 GCA_963995505.1 Hypericum androsaemum | reverse complement strand
CTTGAGCCCGTACAATCTTTGCTTAAGATAAAGCTTGTTCGACAAAGACTTAGACATATACCTTGCCTCTAATTTCTTCCATACCTCAGCTGGTGACTCCTCATCCATGACGTGATACATCACATCATCCGCCAAGCACAAGCGAATTGTCGCCACCGCCTTGGCCCCCATCTCCTTCCACTCTTGCTCCTCCATCTTCTCGGGCTTCTTCTCCGAGAGCGCGATGACCATCCCTTGTTGCACGAGGAGATCCTTGACACGCCTTTGCCATAACCCAAAATTCGAAGAACCATCGAACTTCACAAGAGCAAACTTCGCGCCGTCCGTCATCCTCCAACCCAAGCTCTGATACCAATTGTTAGAAATTCAGCAACTAGAGAACAAACGTGCAAAGAACACGGACGCAAGAAATAACGTGGTTCGGCCTAATGCCTACATCCACGGAGAGAAAGGAGAACTTTTATTGATGAGTTTCCGAGCGACAAAGCCATACAAAAAACCTAGGGTAACATGTTTTATATAGAGACAAACCCTTGGTGTACAAGTAACCTATCTAGGTCAGATTAGGATCAGATTAGGAGTCCAAAACCTAGTCAGAATAGGAATAGGAATAGAAAATAAATCTTTCATATTTCTCGCCATCCCAACAAAAACATAGGTCTATACAAGCAAAATAATATTCATGACGTGCCTGTTATCCCCATTTTCGTATCTGAAATATGGTCTACAAGAACGATCCTCTAAATTTCCACACCAAATCGAACCAAACCTCAATTGAAAACTGGTATGTAACAGTAGTTAGAATAATACGTGCAAGCTTCAATCTACGTGTCATCTTTTACAATGTGCTTTCGTGTTATTTATCCATCTACCTTTTTCTTTCCAAAATTGACAATATAAAATATAGGAAGGCCGAATCTAGAAACACAAGCATCCCAATTAATGTACCAAAACGAGAAAAAAAATGTGTAACCGGAAATAGGAAAAAAATCTAAAAAGATCTAAAAAAGTTAACTGACCGCTTGTTCAGAAACAGAACACAGAACATCTCGAACACGTGTCTTCCCCCACAAAACCGAAACTGAACTCCTTTACTGTCTTTGCTTGGGCCCCACTCAACTGTCTTCTTATTTTTTATATTTTCCTTCTCCTAACTCCTATGTCCTAATCCAGAAACCGATATATATAATGGGCAATAATAAAAAATTAAATTTTAAAAAGGGAACTGGCGGTTGCTCTTTTTTGTTTCCACTACAGAAGGTTCTTCTCATGATCCTCCAAGTACACAAATTATACTGTAAACCTCTGTAGAAAAAAAATTTAACTGTATATTGATTGGACCAAAATCTTATGCACGAAAACCGCTTTTGGAAGGCTTCATTTTGCAGTGATTTGTTATTAGTTACTTGTTCGAATACGGACGATTTCGTTGGAGAGCAATTGCTTGGAGGCCAAGTTTTTTCAGTCATTTTTTAATCTTGAAATTTATAATAATGACACAATTTTTTGAATTCATTGACTACTGAAGCTGAAAAGTTAATTATTTTATATGTAAGCATAAAATTGGAAGTATTTTTAATTAGCTTAACCCAACATATATTTGTTATATTGAAAAAGCAACATATAAATTTTTTGGTTGAAAAAACAACATATACTTGATTGATAAAAAGTTTGACCATACTGACGTGAAACTTTTTCCAGACAATCTCAACATTATATTATACAAAAATCTTCAAAATAAGTGACTTACAACATATCTTATTTGGTACATAAAGATAAAGGTCGGTATTCTATTTTTCTTTTCTAATCAAAGTGCCCTACTGATTTGAAGTCTTTCTCATCCATCTCTACTAACATAAGGTTAAAACTAACTCAACCACATCATCAGACATTAATTATATACGGAAATAATTTGTCCTTGTTAAGTTTTTATTATTTGATTTATTACTAGATTAATAATTGCTTAAACACAAAAGCCTAATTCAAATCATGAGAGGAAAAATTCTTAAAAACTCGTCGAAGTTCATTAGTCATGTCAAATTAAACGAACTTTTATTCATATTATCCAGAGCATTAAGAATCTGTTATTCTACTCGTATACCAAGACATCTTCCATTTGCTGTAAAAGAGGACTAAACCGAAAATACCATCAAGACTTCAGCACCAAATTGTAAATTAGACAGAGAATCTATCAAGATATGGTAAGAGTATAATTTTAAAAAAATAACAGAGGAAAATTGAGAAGCCAAAAAATATATAAAGGGAGAGAAACCCAATTGTCTAACCTCTCCCTTTCTCAACTCTCCAAATCACACCAGGTATCTCTCTCTCTCTCTCTCTCTCTCTCTCTGTTCTTCTAAACTAAAAATGAAAAGGAAAGATCTTACCTTTGGTTTTGGTTTTTGTGAGATATTTTATTTTAGGCTCAATTTATGTGTTAATTTGTTGGTTGTTTGGTGTGACAGAAGTGGGCAGAACAGAGGAAGATCTGATGTACTTGCTGGTGGATCTTAATCACACACCAGAACGTGATGGCCCTTGAAACTAAAGGTCCAGATTTTACATTCCTTTCCTTGAAGTTTGTGTGTGACCCTTTCTGGGTTCTCTCTGTTTTGCTTCTTTTTAATTAAAGTTTCAATCTTTAATTAAAGTTTCAATCTTTAATTAAAGTTTCAGTTTTGTTAGTGGAATTCGATTCTCTCAACCCCCATTGTGATTTTTTATGGGATTTTGGTTGATGGGGTTTCTCAAATTTGCATTGTTTTGGTGGTGAGTTGCTGTGGATTGATTGTCGTTCCACTCTTCGGTTCCTGTGGATTTCGTGACGGTTTTCGGAGGTGGGATTTTTTTTTGGTTTGTGACGATTCAGTTGATTTTGGTTGTATGCGTTCTTTCTATTTGGTTGATGACAATGCTGCACTAAGACTAGGAGCATGTAATTTCCGAACAGTTGTGGAGTGATTAGGATGAACGACCTTAGTACGAATCGTGTTTGGAGGAACTGAATGATAATGTTTGAGGGTTTTCTTGTTTCTTTGAAGTTATTGTTTGGTTTGCCTTTTTTGCTAGGTTCTGGATGAATGTGATATTTTTTTTTTGTGGATTATACATTTGGTTATTTTGTTTTGATGATGTTCGTAGATCTAACATGTATTGAGATTATTCAAACAGAGTTGGTTTGGATTGTGCCTATGATGAATTGTGCAAGGCTATTTAATCATATTTCTTATAAAATACTTGCGGCCTTTCTTTTTCTGACTGCAGAAGCTATGAAGAGGAGCTGTGAGGCATCTATAAAGTGCTTCCAGTCTAATGGGTTCCCCTACGGGAATCCAGTTCATGGCTTCTCAGAGCCTAAAAAAGAAGTAATTGTTCACTCGGGTGGGGAAGTTGGTGAACTGGTTCACTCTATGAGCAGTGAATTCCTTGAATTTCCTGGTGAATACCTTAGCAAACCCTCATACCATCATGATTTTGTTCCGTGGCCGAGTTTCCAATCTGATTCTCAGAAGCTGCAACAGTGCCAAATGAATTGTTTTGAGGGCCATATCCATCCGTTTCCTGTTGAGACCCGATCTCACCGTGGTCCAGTCAATGTGTTTTTCCAAGGTTATCCATATGAGTTCCAGTTCCAAGATTTTCAGTATTTTGTGGTGATTGACTTCGAAGCTACATGTGATAAGGAGAAAATTCCCCATCCTCAAGAGATTATTGAGTTTCCATCTGTAATTGTGAGTAGTGTTACTGGGCAATTGGAAGCATGTTTTCAGACATATGTGCGGCCTACTTGCAATCAGCATCTAAGTGAATTCTGTAAGGATCTTACAGGCATCCAGCAGATTCAGGTTAGTTTATAATTTCTCTGATAATGTACCATTCTACTTTTGGTTCATGTTGTTTCAGTTTAGTCATTGCTTTATAAAATGCTCATTAACTACGGTTCTTGTAGTTATTTGGTCATTTCCACCCGGGTTGGTTGTTTGAGGTGGATGTCACTTTATTTGGTGCATTATTTTCTGGATCTTCACATAAGAGGCGTAACATTGTGGTCTGAAGTCTCTCAGGTGAAATAAAAGCTCACCACCTGATCTTAGGACTGCATAATGAATGGTAGAAGTTGAGATGTAGTCTTTTCCTTTGGTATCATCTTGGGTCTGACATGCAAATTTTTTTAGCCCGAGTGTTTCTAGAATTCTTGATAGCACTCCTATCATTCTATTATTCTTTCAATTGCAAAATGTTGCATAGATTCATAAGATTATGCAAGATAGGAAATCGCTGCCAAAGCAAAAGAAAATAAAAAGACTTTCTGCAAGAATGCATCTTGTTACCTCCTATGGTCTTGGCTGTGAGTATGAGTCGGAAGATGTACTCGTAAAAAGCCCTGCGTGTAATGGCTGGCTATTTTGAGGTACCGGAATTCATCTTGGACCCTTCTCATGGGGTCCTCACTTAAAGCCTATATTGTGTATGTCAGAATTGGATTTTTACTGAATTAGTTGGTCAAGCATTTCCTAGGTTCTGGGCTAGGGAAGTTTCCTGAAAGTCAAAAACTTTTTCATTCACTATCAAATTGGAGGATTCAAAGTTATTATTTAGTTGAATGATTTACCTCCTCAACCCTTGCATTTCTTTCATTATTACGTGAAGTGTTTATAAGCTTTTTTTAAGAAAGTATTAAGGGAGAGATGTCAATTTGTTTTCAGATGTGGCATGGTTTTGTAGTTTAAAATTTGTTTTTCTAGTGTCACCTCTCTCATAAAATCCGTCACCTTTTTATTGTTTATATCTCCCGCTGTGCTTGCTCACTGAATACCTTATTTTCTCCTTGATAATACATTACTTACTCACAACCAAGCTCTTTGTATTCGTTCTCCGTATTCCATCCTTTCGAGTTAAACCAAGTTTTTTTTCCATATCCTTCTTGGCTTGCACTGATATTTAGTTGGATCATACTTGGCGGCCTTATGAGGTTGATGGCTCATGGTCTGCAATTTGTGATATCTGATATCCAAGTAAAGAAATTCCGCATACTGATTAAGCATGTGTACCAGTCTCAGAATAGTAGATTACTCTCCACCTCTCTTGTAATTAGACATGTCAATAAATGCAGCCCACACTTTTGAAGAAGTTGTGATAACTTTTCGATCTTGCCCAATGAAATTGTTTTGATTTCCGAAATAAGGGGCTCGTGGAATGTGAGGGGTTTGATTTTGTAGTTGTAGAGGATAAGCTTGTTTCTGAATTTTGCTTTCACAGGCCGTGGATGGTGGAATGCCAGACCTTTCTTTTGAGCCCCACTGTACTCGTATAGTTCTGAACAGTATCATCGATATTTGCAAATATTAGCACATAAATGACTAGATATTATCCGCCGAAACTTGGTTGTGATCATTCTTCCCTTACTTTGGTTCCAGGTGGACAGGGGAGTTACTCTCAGTGAGGCCCTTCTCAGGCATGATAAATGGCTAGAGAAGAGGGGGATAAAGAACACAAACTTCGCTGTGGTGACATGGTCCAACTGGGATTGTAGGGTGATGTTGGAATCCGAATGTCGATACAAAAAGATCAGGAAGCCTCCCTACTTTAACAGGCAAGCAACTTATTTATACTTCGTTCTCTTACACATATAACTATCTAGCCCTTCTCGGAAAGTGTATTGAATGTACCATTGAAATATCTTTGTCTTGTTATGAAGGTCGTGAAACTTGTTGAAATGATAGTTGTTTCAGAAAAGTAAATAAGTCGATATGGTGTTTCAACTAACAAATCTATCTACATTTTATATTTTTCTCAGATGGATCAACTTGAAGATTCCTTTCTGTGAAGTATTTGGTGGCACAAGGTGCAATTTGAAAGAGGCTGTAGAGATGGCAGGCTTAGCATGGCAAGGGTCGTGCTCACTGTGGCCTAGACGATGCCAAAAATACTGCCCGCCTTTTGTCCCTTCTCATGCGAAAAGGTATCCGGTTTTCGATCACAAGTTCCCTGTGGCAGACAAATGACAACTCAGTTGCATGGAAGCAGCAGTCGTTTGAGCATCCGTCCTCTTCACCTCTCCAACCAGGGAAACCAAAGGGGGGACTCCATGCTCCCGTTTTCCATTACCACCCATTGTGTTTCTGTGGAGTGAAGAGCAGCAAAGGGATGGTTCGCGAACCCGGACCAAATCCAGGGAGCTTGTTCTTTGGCTGCGGTAACTGGACAGCCACTAGAGGTGCCCGCTGCCATTACTTCGAATGGGCATCCGCTTGAGTAAGAATCATCGAGAGACGTATTTATAATGCATAGTAGCGCTCCGGGGTGCATTCTGTAAAATAAAAAAAAAAAGCAAAAAAAAGTTGATGGTAAGAAAAATGGTTAGCAGTTTGTCTCCTCCTATCATCCTGCTCGAATGGGGAAAAACATAAAAACTAGTTAGCTCTCTGAAAGAGTGCCAGTGGAGAACAATATGGGATTAGTAGTTTAGGTTGATGCTTTCTTCCTGCAATTTATCTGTCTGTTATTATAAATAAATATTCTGTCGAAATAGAGTCCATTCCGTTCAATTACTTGCAGATAATATGCATTTCAATATTTGATATACCCATAGTCGTGATGATTATTTTGCAGCGAAAATGACGACGTCATAATAAAGTTGCACAAATTCTGCTCCTCTCAGTGTCGACTCACATATGTACTTTTTTTTTGTGTGACAATCTTGGAGCCTTTAATTGACAGAGGGCCAATGTATATTTAGAGTAATGGTATAAATCACGTTAGTTCATAATTAATATTCCAAAAATCATTGTCAAGTATTCATACTATAATTTTGGATCTATCCCTAACGATCACTTACTATTGCAGAACTATTGCGACAATCGGAAACAACGAGAAAAACACGAACTAGGTGGTATGTGGTCTTACTCAACTAAAATTTCTTAATTCATGGTCACTTCCATATGAGAAGAAAGAGATGTAAATATGATTTAGCGTTGGGAGTGCTTATATATTAATATCAATTAGGATTCTCATAATCTTCTTAATTTAGTCAATAACTGATATTCCTCACTAATCTCATATTAGTCCGTATTAATTTAAGTAGTCCATAATAGCTCATTTAGTTAAATAGTTAATATAATAGACAAAATATTATGTGGCTCTTTATATTAGGAAATGAATTTTTCCTAACAATCTTCATATTATGCTTGAAACGATCATATCAGAAATTTCTTAGGAGTGCAATCGAATGCTATTTACCCTTGGCCTTCTCAAAAAAGAATAGGGCAAATTATCCTCAGGTCCCTGGAGTATGGTCTTCCTATTCCTCGGATCCTTAGGTTTCCAAAATGTATTTTGCCGTTTCCCGTGTTTAGTTTTAGAAATTAAAAAAATAACCTGTTGTCGTCGTCCGGTTAGTGCAAGGCGTCCTCGAAGGCCCATCCGCTGCGTCGATTTCTCTGGCAAGATACCGGCCACCAGCGTTCTCATCGATTTTATCATTCCGAGCTGCTCGTCTATGAGGATAACACTGAACTGGCTTCTTTCTCGTCGATTTGGTCTCGAGGAGCGCGTCCTTGAAGGCGGCACCTCCAGAGGTGGAACACGTGCGGGCAGTTCCTCAGCCACCATACCTCCTCCCCTCCTTGGAACTCGTAAAAGCACACCGCGAGTTCTCGGGCGACACCCGGCCATCTTCGCCGTCCTCCTCCTCGCCACAGCACAGGGAGGAGCTCCCGGACGCCGAGATGGAGGGCCGGAGCCGGGTCGGCTAGAGTGTGGCCGCGGGGGATCAGTCCGGCTCGAGGAGGATCCTTTGTCTCGTCGGAGGAAGAGGCGTTGCAGTGTCCTACACTTGGTGTAATTGATTAGATAATTAATCAACTGGATTCATCCGTCACCAGCTCTTTTCGGATCTGTTTCCAGATGTATCGTGATTATTACATTTCTAATTCGAATTGAAGGTTTTAAAATTAGGATTTTCAAGTTTCGATTCTTTTATTAATTTTGATTCTAAAAAGAATATGAATTTGAGTTTTTTTTTGGTTGAATGTGGAGGAAGAAGATGAAGTGTGGAAGGTAGAAGAAGAAGGGGAATGGATAAAGAAAGATGATTTTTTTTTATTTTTTAGCTTGAGGGGTATTTTAGTCTTTTTAAGCTGAGATTTGCAGGAGAAAATGATATATTCTGGCGATAGGGATCCGAGAGTTTCTAAAACCAAATATGGGGGATGGCAAAATATATTTTAAGAACCTAGGGTCCCAAGGGATAAAAAGATCATACCACAAGGGTCTGAGAATAATTTGTCCAAAATAATATGGTCCACATCTTACATAAATATAGAACCAATGAAGAATTTGATCGCAGTATAATCGTAATTAAATTTCGATGATTACCATATCCAATACAGTAAATGACATAGATCACATATGGATGAGCAACATGAAAAGTACATGAATGTGATATGCCTAACATGCATATTTCCAACTAGTTGAATTCTCAAATATAATTCTTAAGTATAATTCTTAAGTAAAACAAGAACAGGTCTTTAAGCGAAACGGAAAAATATTTTTTGAACGATACATATTAGCAATTGTTTTTTTATTGAAAAATTGTGACGATGAATGCTACGATGAATCCAGACGAACTTTAAACTCTTGATTATTGATAATTTCAGCATATTATTTGAGACGAACGAACATACACACAGAAAGTGAAAAAGAATGTTAGCTTCATGAGTAAAGACAAACTCTTACTTATGGATAAGTACAATTTTCATATACAACCTATAATTTTAAGACAGTGAATTGATGCATCTTCTATACTTATAAATTAGCCCAATCCGTGTTTATGCCGTGAAAATCAATCTTTACTTCGACCAAGAGTTCGTGAGTAAAGACAAACTCTTACTTATGGATACGAACAAACTACTATATTAGAATTTCCATATACAACCCATAACCTTAAGTTTATGGGATTCTCTCCAACAAACACCACAAACAAAAAGTGGAAAAGAACATAAATTTTTTTTCACTGTGAGTTCTCTCTGTATCCTCGGAGTGTTTAGACCATGGAAACCGATTTTTACTTCGACCAAGAGTCCATGATTAAGAACAAACCAATGACGAACTTTAATTACGATCATGAGGTATCTGTGATACAACAAGTATTTTATCTTTATTGTTTTTGGCTTAATATCAATGTGTTAAATAATTGAATCCTATAATAAAGAATATGTTTATGATTATATGCACCATTCACATATATATATTCATAGTAATCTAAACTATTTATCTTGATCAGTTTTTCCACGAGGAAGCAAACTAAATTTCCTGCAACGAACTCGTGTCGTGACAAAGTCTAAAAATGGGTCATATTATTATTCAAGTTAGTGGATATAAAAAAAGCATATTCCAGTACCACTGAAAATCCACAAGCTATTCCCGAGAACAAAGGAGCACCATCTTCCTGCTTCTCTTTCCACATGATGATGATCATAACGTCGACGCAAACTAAACCATTTTATTCGTGGTAACACACTAACCTTAATCATTGTTCTAACACAAATGCAGATATTGATACGAACGTCATCATTTGCAGCTCCGCTAGCCTCTGTGTCAATACGATCCATTGCGTTGCGATTCGCATATCTAGTTACGTAAAAAGATATTTATTATAACAATGGATGCAGCTCGAAGAGCAGTGTGTCAAGATGATCCATTTAATCCTCTCATTAAAACTACATTGCAAGCTTCAGGCATCCTTGTCATCTCCCATTTTTTCCACCTTATCTTGAAGCCATTGGGACAACCTGGTCCTGTTGCACAAATTCTGGCAAGTGTCCCTTAAAATCATTACTAGGCTTCATTTTTTTTTTGTCGAAAAATAATTTCTAGGAAAATGGCTTCCCACATTTTTTATGGGAAGGACAAATGAATACAATGTTGGTCCTTAGTTACTGAACTAATTGTCTTGTTTTATAATTTAGGCAGGCCTTGTGCTTGGTCCAACATTGTTGTCTCGGATCAACCATGTCAGAGATTTCTTCATCCAATCCTCCTCTCAGGATTACTACACTGTGTTCTCCTCCATTTTCTGCATCTTTATCATGTTCTTGATCGGCTTAGAGACGGACATTCCTTACATGAGGCGGAACCTGCGAAAAGCGAGCATAATCGCACAAGGTGGAGTGATCATATGCACCGTATTCGGCATCGCAGCCACCTTCTTCATCATCCATCTTCTCGAAATCAAGGAACAGAAGTTTGCAATTGCCAATGTCGTTATAATTGTGTTGGCCAACGCGGCTTCCCCGGTGGTGATCCGCCTCGCAGTGGAGCTGAAATTCGCAACTGCTGATGTTGGCAGACTGGCTATATGCTCCTGCATAATCTCTGAGATGACATGCATCATGTGGTTCTCCATATACCTAGCATTCCAATCGTCGAAAATGTTCGGGAAGTCGATCCTGTTTCTCCTCTTAACCGTGTTGCTTGTTGTTGTAAACAAGTACCTGGCAGCCTGGTGCAACCAGAGGAACAACAGTCAGAAGTATGTGACACAGACAGAGTTCTTAGTCATCATATCGCTTCTCATTACCTTTGTTTGGCTCATCGAAGAGTACGGATTTAACAGCACCATGTTCTGCTACATTGTCGGGTTGTTCTTCCCCAGGGAAGGCAAGACTACGAGGACGTTGTTGCGCAAGCTCCCTTACGCGGTCCACACGTTCATACTCCCTGTCTACTTCGGCTACATCGGGTTCCAATTTGACATTTCTCATCTGAGTGATCATAGGAACATCATTGTAGTCTTCCTGATGATCATCCTAAGCTTCGGAGGGAAGATCATCGGCACTCTGGCTGCTTGCCGCCACTTGAACATCCCGATGAGCGAAGGGATCATCCTCGCCTTCCTGCTCAATATGAAAGGTCATGTGGAGCTTCTCTTGGGAACATCGTTACCAAAAGACGCTGTAAGTCTCCGGAAGCATTGCTATGATCAAGTCGAATTCGTTACAATCTCCGTATCGGTCTTTTGTTTGCCTTACATTTTTTACTCTTATTGGTTGGTGCAGGGGAACTCGTGGTGGAATCAGACCATGCATAATCTGGTGATCATGGTGGTAGTGATCAATACAATAATTACAGGACCAATTACAAGTTACCTTATGAAACAGAAAGAGCAATACTTTGCTCATAAGCACACATCGATGGAGTTCGATGAGCCGCAGAGCGAGCTCAGGATTTTGATGTGCGTGTACAGCGCGCGCCACATATCATCCAAGATTGGGTTAATCGCGGCCTACACTGGATCCTTCAAGATGCCAATGTCTGCATACTTGATGTACCTAGTGGAGCTGCCAAAGAAGAGGGCAAAAAAGAACCTGATGTATCATGAACTCAACGACGGGGACCAATACAGCGACGAGGAGGACTACGGAGGGAACGATGTGGTCGAGATCAACAACGCGGTGGACATATTCACAATGGACACCAAGATCATGATCAACCAGAAGAAAGTAGTGTCGTCGTATGCCAGCATGTACGAGGATGTCTGTGATGAGGTGGAGGACTTGAGGGCGCAGATTGTACTCCTCACATTCCACAAGCACCAAAGGCTCGACGGGAAGATGGAGACAGGGAAGGAAGGGATCAGGTCTACCAACCAAAAGGTGCTTAGGCACGCGCCTTGCTCGGTTGGAATCTTTGTGGACAGAGGGCAAACAGGGTTCCAACAGCCGCGGCCCGACGGTGTGCAGAATGTGGCTGCATTGTTCTTTGGTGGCCCTGATGACAGGGAGGCACTGGCTTGCAGCAAGCGGATCTCTGCGAATCCTTACGTCAACTTGACGTTGATCCGGTTCCGGCTCCCGCCATCATCGAAGCAGAAGGAGGACCATCCTCCTATTGATGACACTTCCAGGATCAATGATGAGATACTGATGGCTATATCTTCTCATCATATTGAGTATGATGTTGACAATGCCTATGTAGATGACTTCTACAACAGGTAAACTAAATGTACTCATAATTAAGTAAATCATTTCCATCTTATATTGTTTCTGTTACTTTTAACACACAGCTAACGAGTTGATCCAAATGTTTGTTGGTAAAATCACGAGCATCCGAGTCTGACAAGGGTTTTTTTCGGGTAGATATGTAGCATCAGGTAAAGTAGGGTACGTGGAGAAATTGGTGGGGAGTGGACAAGAAACAGTAGAGACATTAAAAGCGATGGAGGAGATGTTCTCTTTGTTCATAGTGGGGAAGGGAGCGAGAGGCAGCTCTCCGATGACGACCGGTATGAGTGATTGGGAGGAGTGTCCTGAACTTGGCACCGTCGGAGACCTCCTCGCTTCCTCTGAGCTTAGCATCAACGCCTCTGTCTTGGTCATCCAACAGCACCGCCATTCTTCCAATGATATCCGGGGTGACTGACTAACCACATTACTTCCAATTGTTACAATCATTCACTTCAATCTAATTCGGTCTATTGTCTACTACTGTACCGATTAATTTAATTTAGAACCAGAAATCTCTGAGAAAAGGAAACTAGTAGTGTCTTGTAGTTCATTGTACATACACTAACATTTTCCATGTTTGACCTGGTAGTAATTATGATATTTTAATGGATATGTATACACTTAGAATTTATTATTTTTTTTACTTTGGTCCCTTTGGTTATGTTACTCTAAAACATCATCATTAATTTTTATGATGGAAATGTGTTATATACCTTAAAAAAAAATCACTTCCGTTTTCACTCCTTGGCCGCACTCGCACCGGCCACGTCCGTCCGTACACTTCTCCGACGACATCGACCTGGTCTCGAGGAGGAGGATGAGCTGGAGGTCGAAGTCGCAGACACAAACTTATTATAAAAATGTAGTTGTCGAGAGGGAAAGGATGTCATAACAAGTGTGTGATATCATATTAAAAATAACTTACCCTATTTGTTGAATTGAATAATATATTTGTACAAGAGTTGGGTGGGAATGGGATCCTTAGTCGTCAGACTTGATTTCATCATTCAATTTTATCTGAAAATAGAAATTGGCTTCTCTAAACTTAAGATTGTTTTTAAGTAAAATAAAAAAGAGCGAGTCTATTAGTTTAATTAAAAATAGTTTGATGAAATATTTACCTTAAAAAAAAATAGTTTGATAAAATATTTTCGAACTCAATTCTTGAAAATGATATTGCCGTTGTTAAATCAGTCCAGTTAGACTTGGAAGCTATAGCCCACTAGCTTTGGTTAAAGCCCACACAAAGTCCAGCCCTTCTTCTTCTTCTTCTTCTTCTTCTTCTTCTTAAATTGATAAACCCTAAAGTTGAAAAACCTCGCTCGCTCTTGATCCTCTAATGGCGAAGTCCCTGGGGAATAAGCCGAAGAGGACTAAGCACTATCGCGCTCCGGTAAACTCCTCCTTCTGTTCTATTAAACTTTGTTCAAGTAGGTAAAGTAATTACCTTTTTATCCTTCTCCTTCTCCTCCTCCTCAGGGGAAAAGGAAGGAGGGCAACACCGCCAGGTATGGGACCCGCTCCCAAATCATCAGGCGCCTCCAGGTCTCCCTTCCCATCTTCCGGTACTCTCTCTCTCTCTCTCTCTCTCGTGTTCTGTTAGGCTCTGTTTGTTTCGCGTGTTTTCGTTCGTTTATTATCATGTGTTTGGATTGTATTATTCTGTTTGGGTGAATTAGGAAGTTATGCATTTTCAAAGGGGTGTTCCCTCGGGAGCCCAAGAAGAAGTTTAGGGGGAACAACCAGACGTACTACCATCTCAAGGATGCCGCCTATTTGCAGCACGACCCATTGCTCGACAAGTTTAGGGAGATTCATTCTTACGACAAGAAGGTACATCGGGCCAAGGCCAAGTGGAACCAACATCTTGCTAACCGTCTGCTTTCTCGTGAACCTGGCTATACACTTGATAGGATAATCAAGCAAAGGTCTGCCTTTTTTTATTCACGACTGTTGTTTATATGTTCATGGTACAGTAGTGGGATGTTGCCTCTTATGTATATGTATGTTATGCTTGCTTTTTTTTTTAGGTACCCGAAACCTGTTGATGCCCTACGAGACTTGGACGACTGCCTCACATTGGTTCACCTATTTGCTGCCTTGCCTGCTGTTGAGAGACTGAAAATCGACGTGGAACAAGTTCATAACTGCAGAAGGTGGTTGTCCTCTCTTTTTGTTAATGTGAAACTAGAAAGTCATTTTGGGTTCAAAACTCTCGTTGTCTTATTTTCTTCTATTTGATTGACTTGATTTGGGTGTTTTAGGCTGAGTCATGAATGGCAGGCTTACGTAGCTCTTACGCATAAATTGCGCAAGGTTTTCCTATCTGTAAAGGGCATTTATTATCAGGTGGGTTGCTTCTTCTGCTTTATTGTTGGCCTGCAGTGTGAATTCGTCTGATTGCTATTCTTGTTGTTCCGTGTTTTAGGCTGAGGTTGAGGGTCAGACAATCACATGGATTACTCCACACGCAGCACAGCAAGTTTTGCCTGATGATGTCAATTATAGCATTATGTTGACCTATTTAGAATTTTATGAGGTGAGAGTCCATAGAATGTGGAAGAAGCTACTACAGTTTTATCATCTCCTCTCTCACTCACTCTCTCTCTCTCTCTCTCTTAGAAACCTCATCTCTACTTATTTTTCTTATCATGTTGCCTTCTTTTGGAATAAGCTTACCTTAGCTTTTGAACTTACTCATGACGTCAACTTAACTTTGCGACAGACCCTCCTGGGTTTTGTTAATTTCAGGCTCTACCACAAGATAAACTTGAAGTATCCTCCAGTTCTTGATCCTAAACTGGAAGCTCTAGCAGCTGGTAAGCCTTTCGTATTCGTGTTTGTTTCTTTAAGTTTTGTAGGTTTGCCAGCCAGTAATATTGTTATTCAGAAACAGCTTTGCCTTGTATTGGTCTGATAGTTTTTTATGATCTTATATCTTTCAGGTCTTTATTCGCTGCTGGAGACTAAGGCTTCCAGTGCATCTAAATTGAAGGAAGACACGGCCAATATAGGTACATTAGAAGAAGAGTCTGAACTTAGACTAGCCCAACTTCGGCAGCAACTTCCTTCTAACGAACCTGGTGCATTGATGCATCTTGTTGGAGATGCGCAACAAGAAAATGATGAAGACCAAGATACAAAGGAGTGCAAGCGACTCTTCAAAAATTTGAGGTTCTTCTTGAGTCGAGAGGTGATGTGTTATTTAAGGATGCAGCTTTGCCCCTCTCTCTGTCTCGTGGCACTTGTCGCTTTCTGCTTCTGTAATTTGCTATGAGGCTTTCAGTTTGCTATTTGTATTTCTCTTTGCTTCCAGAGTTTGCTGACTTGGGAACAATTTCAGGTCCCTAGAGAGTCATTGCTCTTCGTCATTACTGCATTTGGAGGTGTGGTCTCTTGGGATGGAGATGCAGCCCCATTCCAAGAGGCTGACAGGAGCATTACTCACCAGGTTTGCAATTTAATTTCAATATCCTTACGAATGGAACCTCTGATGAAGCAAGTTTTGGTACATGCTGGATATTTTTGCTCGGTCGATGCATCTTAAGATAGTAAGCCTTTTAATTCATGCAGATTGTTGATCGGCCAACTCAGGGTCATAAGTATCTTTCAAGATGTTATGTTCAGCCTCAGTGGATCCTTGATTGTGTAAATGCAAGGATAATCTTGCCAACTGAGGACTATGTTGTAGGAAAGTAAGTTTTTGCCAACTGTCTTGTATTTCCCGACTTTTGGGAGCTACTCTTGAGCATCTTTTGTCTTGTTTGTTATTTTTATAAGCCTCATGTAAAACAGAAATCTGACATTATATGTTTGGATTTAATGATGGTTTCTATATCTTGCTATTGTATGCTGCTGGCACAGACTTGCTCCACCTCATCTGTCTCCTTTTGTGGATAATGAGGCCGAAGGTTATGTGCCTGAGTATGCACAGAAGATCAAGAACCTGCAGAAAGCTGCCAGAAATGAGGTTGTCCCAATTGCAGGTGGTGGAATGGAAGATCTCGATGATCCTCAACGGTTGCTAGCTGAAGGTTACATTAATCGTGCAGAGGCAATGGAAGCTACCGAGAGAAAGCGTAAAGTATGTACTGTACTGTGAAATTGATACCTTCTTTGGAAGTTCTAATGAAATTCTGCATAGCATCTCTAATTGTTTTACTACATCATGTTTATCCACTGTTCTTCCAGAATCCTTGACTGTTTGGATCATTTTTTAACCATTTTGGATGGTTGCAGTGGTTGGCTCTTGAAGAGCAGCATCATAGGGAGCTGAAGATGGAAATTGAGGGGATCACCTCTTCTTCTGTAAGTGCAAGGCAGACCGGAGAAAACTCCACAGAAGAGAGAGAACCTGTGGAGAAGTCCGACAGTGACTTGCAACAGATTGCGGATGATGCTGAAAATTTGTCCAAACTTTTACTGTCAAGGAGTCAGAGGGGACTTTATGAAGCCATGAAGGTAACCTTTAAATATCTCATTTCTAAAATCAAAAGTGTCACATTAGGATTAGTAACTGGAGTTGTTGGATCCCATCTAGCATGTGATGAAGTTAACAAATTGAACAGACTTGATATTAAGAGACTTTTGTGTCAAGGGGTCTCTTTCTAAGCGACCCCTTGACATTTTAAGAGACTTCTGTGTTTTAGTCATCTTGGCTGATTGTTTGTTTGTTTGTCCTTCACTGGAGATGTTCAAGTTCTATAAAGCTTTTGTTCCCCCCGAACACATTCTACTCTTAGAAGTTGTGTTTATCTAAGCTTTGAATTTCAACACCTCGGCGAGAAAAGAAAGACGGATGGATTTTCTCTTTATTCGGTAATTATAATTTTGTTGGTGCCATTGTTTTCCAGATTGGGGAGAAAAGAAAGAAGGCTGAGGTAGACAAACTCAAGGCAAGGAAGAAAAAACACGAAGCCAAGAAATCCGAGCATTAGCAGATTCCCAGAGATTAGTTTAGTATGATTATTCTCTTATCCAGCTTCTCAAGGATAATATTACTTGAGAGAACGATTTTGTTTGTGTTTTATCTCAGTTAAGCCTTAGTTTTTATGTGGAATGTTGTTTAATCTTGTGATCCTTTTCTTTAATAGAAAAGAAAGCAAAAGAAATAACTCGTTTATATATAATAAATAGATAGACAACATAAAGTAGTTTTATGCCTTTTAATAACTTATTTCCCACTGGTAATATTTCTGCCATTTTCTTGCAATTGTGTATGTGTCCCAACGTGCTGTTAATTAGTAGTCGAGAAAATTTTGGCGGATTGACATAAACCTCGGGGTTCTAGACAGCATTGAGTTTTGTTTTTTTCTCGAGCAAAGTTTTTCCATTTCTACAAGGATGGAAATTGACCTACTAACTCCTAGGAAATGAGATACGGTATGTTACCATCTTACCCATCTTGTGTTGGTAAATGGTATTTTTTGAATCGCCATAAAACGGCTATTTTTTAGTCAACAGTTTTTTATGCAACAGGCAGCTGTTTTTCGTATCCACATTCCACATCATGATAAAATCTGTATGAATTAATACTTGATATATTTATAATCTCTATAAAAGTAAAACAGTACTTTTCCTCCCAATTTTTTTAAAATTATATCGATAACTATCTAAATAGAATTTAATAGTTAAGGGGCTTTTAGTTTATAGATTTTTTACTGTATAATGCTGGTGGAATATTAAAACTTATTTCCTATATGACAATTTCCATAAAATAATATTCTTGTTACTTTCTGATATTCGATAGGATAACAGTGGGCTGCCGACATTTCTAATGGTGCATTCAAAGTAAAACGGAATTGTCAAAGGCCCACTTTCTGTACTACAGAATTTGACAAATTAATTGAGTAATGGTAGCAACATCCTGGCCATAAAAGACGTGGATTTATTTAAGAATATCTTAGGTTCAAATTTCCGAAAATAAAAGATGAAAGCCATCCCTCAACATAAGATCCGTCAGTGCTAGAATTTGAATACGACAGGTTAAACAGATGGATAGAGGAGCAAAGCAAAACTAGTCTTGTTGGAACTACAGAGCTACATGCAAGCCAAAATGATGAACCATTATGACCTAGAATTCCGGAATCTGATGTAGCATCTCTTTCTATTATCATTTACAAAATCCTAAAAATGAAACGATGAGAGGACGGACATTGATACAATTAATTGACAACAACGTCACCAAGTGCTCTGTTAGAACTGAATCAATCCTATGGCTTAATGGCAGGCACAAGTCTAACTAAGAACCATCAGAAGCTACTACAATGTAAAATATCACTGGGGCTATTGAACATCAGGAACAAGTATTTCTACAACATTTGGAGCCACCACCATCAGGTTCATCACTCTCTTGGTCTGGCAAGCCACAAGGAGCTAAGAGCACGTAACCGCGAGAAGTAATCATGTATAGCAAGAAGCGCACGAGCTGACTGCCGGGTTGTCAGGATTCGATGCATCTGCTGAAGTGTTTGCTGCCTCAAGTTGTCAGCCTGGATTTTCCAAAGAGAAAGCAGCTTTGTAAAAATGCAATGCTTGACTTGATGCATCAAGAATCCTTTTTGTCAAACTTCACAGAATCCAAGTACCTGGCGTATAAACCCCTCGAGTGTCCCTAGCTTCCCCATGGCCATAGCCATCTGGCCCATGTAGTTTGCCACATTTCCTGATGCACCCGAGGAACCGAGAGATCCACTGGATAATGTCTCAGCCAGGGATTGTTGTAATGCTTCCATTCCCTGGGATAATGCATCCTCCGCCTGTTGGGACGACTGCTGCAAGTTGGTAATGCCAGCCAACTGCTGCTCTGTCAAAGGCTCCAATTGATTGATAAGAAGCTGCGTAAATGATAACACGTCAGTTTCTTAAATGTAGTTAGTGCAGAAGGAGAAAGCAACACGAGTACGTCTTGTTGGCCTGTTTGCATTACAAGAACATGTTTATATCAACATGAAATACATAGTTTTTCGGTTAGAGACTACACAAACAGGAGGAAACTCTACATCAAAGACACGAATCGATAATAACGCTAGGAGGAATCAATGGTTGTTACAACCTGAACCCATCTGGGACACATTTCTTGTTCGCGAGTTAGATATTGTCTGGTTCCTATTAATGATACATAGGCAACCCGTATTTACAAGCAGAAACTTCCACTAAGACTGCTCTTGTGAGGAATATGAAGGTTAAAGTACGGCTAGCATGACTTGTTCATCATAACATTTTAATATCACTACAAAAGAAGATAATCACGTTTATGATCTGAGGAAATTGAATTTAGCTCGACGTATACAACAGTAGCATTGACCACACCTCACAGATCCCCCTGATCCATCAGCACCTCCCACATCAAAACTAAACCCAGGTTTTTGCCTACTTACACCACCTAATAGTGATTTCTTCCTCCACTCAGTCTATCTCGTTATGAAATTATGAACCATTTTTAAGCGAATGGTTTCTTCATCAATGAGAGATGCAAGAATATAGCCATTTAAAATCACATTTCCAAACGAAGGACTTACGACTGCTTCCTATACTTTTGTCTGCATTTGTCTGCATTTTTATGAAATCAATTGTGCATTAGCCAATAAATCTTTTCATTGGATATTTGGCTTAAAGGTAAAATGTTGAAATGAGAAGTATGGCCCTCGCCATAGCTCCAATGGGATATAGTATGAGAAAAAAGAACTAACAACTATTCCACTACTACCATTTGGGTACCGTTGTTGCACCTTTCACAGACACCGCAAAATTACACACTGCACCGAGTAAAAGAACTAACAACTACCCCATTATGGCCCTTTTCTTGTTCAAGTTATCGATTTCATCATATATGATAGAAGTGACACAGTTCAACAAACCAATGAAGGCAGAAAGAAGCAAACCTTGAGGAGTTCAGACGACCGGAAGCCACCAAGCCAGAGGAAACATCTCTCTGCAGGAGTTTTCCACATGCCAGATAGCAAATGAAAAACATCAGCCTTGGCTGCATTGCTCTTCAGCCTGAAAATATTGTCATAGTGGGCCAGTACACCATCAATTATGATACGAAGTTCTGCATCTCCAGCATGAGAATTTACGGCTGCTCTGAGCTCATTAATTTGCCTATTATGCTCTTCCAACCACCGTGCATATTCTACATCAAATGCCATGGCTCCTGCAAAAGAGCATCATATTGAGCAACTGTTATGTCTTTTTTTCTTTTTCAATGGCAAAAATTATTTTGAGAAACCTAAAAACCAATTTTGAGCTTGCGTAGTCCTGGTTTTCTTGTAGTTCTGTTTGCACTTTAGATTGCAGTAGCAGCCAGTCCACAAATGGCTGGCCATGCAGAGTAAGCAACTTCAAATTAAAAGACACCTTTATGCTGTTATTTAAATGGATACCTTGCAATTTCATTTTTCAAGGTGTCATTTTAGCCAAAGGAACAGTTAGCTGAGAAGTCCTTCCTCCTACCTCCGTCCCAATTCAACCCTTTTACTTCTTCCACCGCTTATCTAAGCGGAAAGCAAAGCTAATTCTCTTTTTCTGATTATTTAACCAAATAAAGTATTGCATTTCTTCAAAGCTAAGCAAAAACTATTCAGAAAGATGCACCATAGTGTTCTACCAAAAAAAAAATGCACCATAGTGAAATGAGAATGGATCAGTAAGTATAAGAGGCCTTTCTATGGCTTTTGACACTAATGAGACTGACAAATGGACATTCCGCACTAGGGTCTAAGATGATGTTATAGGTAATATACTAATTTTTCAAGCTTTCATTCACAGGGTCCCAAAAATCTTGATGATCTTAATGAATCTTGTGAGCAAACATGAGCTGACTAGATATCTTGAGAGTATTCAAATTAAGAAGCAAGATAATAGTCGATTTTACCATTTCCACTCATGGAATGAGTTTGGTCGCCTGTGCTTGATATGAAGATCCCCTGTATCCGGAGATTTGATGTCAAGCAAAACCGCCATAGAAACTCATAAAAAGGAAGCTCAAATATATAAACTAAGTACATCAAACAAATGTCATAATAATTATTAGCCAAATCTACCTGCTGGCGTGCCCGTTGCAGTTCCTGTTCCAGTTGAGTCAGCTTCAACCGGCTACTTTCTAGCTGCTGAACATAAGCCTATTTGGGCAGAATGACAGACAATTACAAACTGTCAAGTGTTTTGAAGTCAGACCAAAGGACTGCATGTCTTGCTCAAATAGGAATAAAGGATTTTGCACAAAATAGAGGCCAGCTCTTGCAGATGAACAAACACAATGCACCTAGTTTCAAGAAAATTTTAAATAAGTCCCGATTCGATACCATAGTAGTCACATAAAAATTTGACAAAAGGTTGAATACAGTGAAATAAAAGCAGATCGGCCATTAATGCTAGTTGTAAATTAATGCACTTTTGGCACTCAGATAGAATCCATTAATTCAATGCAAGATGGTGCAACTAAAATTGATGACAACGTACACACCATGATCCAATGGATGACTGAGAGAGAAGGAACGAAAGCCCTAAGAAATCAGAAGGATAAAGAGAATGAGACTGATACTGGTGGTAAACCTTTTTCCGCAAACGGCTTTTCCTTGCAGCTTCTCTGTTTTGAGCAAGTCTCCGGAGACTCTGAATAATTACCCAAACTATTACTTAGAGCCAAAAAAGTAGCAATTTCGTGCAGTGCATGAAATTAGAAAAATAAATTTGACCTTCTGATCCGATTTATCCTTTGATCTGTCACTTGAATCAGATGCAACAATAGCTGTAGACTGATTTCTATCATACTGCACAAGTATATTAGTCATATGTCAGACTATAATCATTTAGCCAAAGTATGTCAGACTATAATCGATCTGGCCTAATCAGTATTTTTGTTCCTGTAAGCGAATACGACCGATCCTTTTCTAGCAAGAAATTTGTTTAACAAAGTTTTACCATAACTTGTATCAGACAAAATTGTCCAATGTTGCAGAATTTAAATCATAAAAGAACATAAATAAGGAAACAAATTGCACCCTTAGACTTTTCTCATCCGTGTCTCCGTCAGTTGAAATGTCAGTCCTGGGACTCGCATCAGCCATATCGAACTTTCCTCAATTTTCTGTGCCACCACCAAACAGAATAAACAGAACCGATCTGATCACCCTTTTCTGATGGCAAAATCCGAGAGCCAACTTGAGTGGAAAATAGACTGATGCTAGTTGAGTGGTTAGCCACTGAAAGAGATCTCCTTGGTTGTCTTTGGCTATTCACTGATAGCAAAATCTTCTGCACAACCGAACTGAAGAAACAGAAAAACCAAAGTTCAGAAGGAGCAATTAGTTCAGAAGGAGTATATCCCAGAAACAGGACCAGCAGAAAGTAAGCTACAACTGAAAGAACCCAAAAGCACTGCAATTTAGGCCTTTTGCACGTAGTGGCATACGACCTACAAGAGGATCTTTTCTTCTTAAATAAAAGTCCTGAAATGCAAATCCTGATTACATGGAAGGTGAAGTATTAATAACACATGTATAGCTGTCTCATTTGACTACCAATTCTTACATTATACCTTCCAACTCTGATTCTTAGACAAACAAGAAGCATCTGGAAGGATCATAGATGTAGGCTGTGGAACCACCAGCACGGAGCACGATGCACTTTGGAAAGGAATTCAAAGCATGTGATCTCCAACTGGATTGTTCTCTTGCCGTCAAATGTATTCTCCTCCTTAAGGTTACTAACTGGGTGATTTTGCGATTATTAAACTTTTGAATGATTTATGCAAAAGGGAGCCTCATTGATTATGAGCTACAAGGAAGGCACTTTCTCAGAAATGCTAACTCATGCTGCAATTTTTACAACAATCAACATGTATTTTGATGAATTAGCGAAACTATGTTCACAGAAATAGCTGCTAATCAACCTACAAAGATAAAACAACGTAAAAAGAAGTATTGATTATTTAACTTATTAGGTAATCAAATCAATCTTAACTACAGGGAGTTTAGCATTCAAAATTATCTCCAGGAGAAGCTACATAAATTCGAATGAACCTCGGGTATTATTAAGTGGAAGACAGGAATGGTAAAAGTTTCTACGTTCTCCTATCTGCCGGACCATCAGAAGATGACAATTACGGGACTTCATGACACCAGATTTTGACATATCACTGGCAATGGCAATGATTTATGTGCAGGTCAGAGAAGGAAAGAAAGGGTTAAAGATGAAGAACAAAAAATGGGTATAGGGGCAGGGAAACTATCATGATGACCATAGGCAAGAAGGAACAATAGACTTCATTCGAAATTGATCATAAGAATCACAGTTGAGCATCCTGTAACCTTCTCCCTCATCTTCTGTGGCAAGATTCTAGTCCAAGTACATGGCTAATGACCCCATTGCCTCAACCATGGAAAATAATTCAAAGCATGTGATCTCAAATCCACCAATCTAGCAGTTAGAACTGTGGCCTTTCTGTAAAATGGGAAGAGAAAAAAAAATCTTCAGTTACTGTCGTCATTGAATCTAACCAAGATTAATGCTATCAGACATATGTGATATAACATCAGCCAGAACTAGTTACTACAACAAGATGTCATGCTTCTCAAAATCTTGACTCCTGACTTTTGAGGCCAGCATCCAACTTAAGAAATAACAAAATCGTGCACCGGGAATCCCTAAAACTGGTGATGAATTCAGCCAAAGCACAGTGATGTCTGAGATGACACCCCCAGAAATTCCAGAATTATAGGGAAGAACACCTCTACTCGTTTCAAGTTACACTCAACCTAAGTTCCTATTTCAGTACAGTATGGGGCTATGGGCACAACTAGAAGCAGCGAAAGCATTAAGCAGTTTACCTACAAAAAAGAAAAGCACTAAGAAGTTTACACGTTGTCACCCTTAACGTGTTTAGACAGTTCTTGGCACATCAGGTACCTTCCAGAATTTACTTTCCTATTGCTGATCAATCACAGAAAATATTCTAGGGGCAGCCAGAGAATAATAGCAAAGACAAAAGTCCGTCTATGGTAAATGTTTTCTTAGCAGGCATATGGTTGAAACAGACCAACCAACCCCCTCAGACTCAAATCAGGCGCATACATTGAAGTTGAGCTCAAGTAGGGATTACAGTATGTTTGAGAAACAGAGAATAACTTATCAAAATTTTAGGAATAAATCAACCGAAACATTGTCAAAGAGAAAGCAGACAGCACCAAGCGAATCAGTTTAAAAAACAAACTCCAAAGCATGTCTGAAACAAAAAGAGGCAAATAGAGAGAAACAACAGCGGAGGCACAAACTCATAGTCATGTATAAGATCATCAATGACAACAACTAACGAGTTCTTACAACAAAAATGGATAAAAGGCACAGACAAATAAAGGTCAATACATCATTCCCAATGACTTTCAGCCAAAGATGTGCTTCAAGAAAGTATTATAGCAGAAAAGACACTAATTCAGAGACAGTCCAATGCAAAAGATCTACTAACCGTCTAACACAACATCAAACAAGAACCCTAAAGGGAAGCCTCTACTCGAGATCAGATTTTCCTTCTCGGGCAGGAAAATGAACGGGTTGCATCAAGACAATGGTGGACAAGGAAGCAGCAAAAGCAAGAAATGCACCATTATTCAAACAGAACCCTGAAACCCCATGGTGGGTGGGCAAGCTCCCAACAGACCATCTCTCATACATCCCAAGCAAGTAAATTCAACAACTTGCCTCCAACCCACCAACACCCACAAGTCAGAACAAACGCAAAACAATAACCGAATCCCTCAAATTCCACATCTTTGATGAACACTCACAGGCATACACAAGCAAAAGCCAGCAAGTCAAACAGCCCTCCAATTGCAAAAAGCTCTAAGAAAACCCCAAAAAGGGTTCACCTGTTTCCAACTTAATCTATCAGTCAAATGGAAAAAAGTAGCAAAGTTCAAAGCTTTAGACAAAACCCACCTGGGATTCCCTCCCTTAATGAAGAAAGGCGATGCTTAGAAAGGGACAAGAGCTTTGGTTGGTGTTGGGATCGTGTTCCAATCTCAGGACAGCGTCCCTCTTCTTTTATGGCAAAAGCTTCCACTTTCCAAGGACTTGGAATTATTATTATTTTAACCCCTTTTTTTCTCTATTGTTTTGGTGCTTTGACATGAACTATATTTTACTATTTCCAGTACCCTGGATTTGAAAAGTATAATTTTTTTTGAACACTGTCAGCTAAATCCTGGCACAGTAACTAATGACACCGCCAATCGGTTTGCTGGGTCAAGTTTACTTGAGAAGAAGACAAAAGGATCAAGTTAAATAACAAAGTCTCACCTCTTTCCAAGAACAAAAATAAAGTTTCAGGCTTTTGTCTCGTTCAAGGAAGTTCTTGCAAGTTGCTGCTCAAAATCCCACCAATTAAAGGATTAGGGAGGGAGGAAGATTAGGGGATTAAAATATCAAGGATTTTTGTTTATTAAAATGGGTTTTTTTGAAAATTTTATTTAATAATTGTGACTATTTTGAAAATTTTCCAATTGACACGTTATCAACAAAAAGTTGTGATGGCAAGTTATGTCATCTAATGTGGCAATACATTCAGTGATAAATTTCTCAAAATGTTTCACAAATATGATCAGGCATTTCCTATCAAGAATAAAAAATACGGATACAGTCTAATGGTAAAAAAAATTTTTGCCAAGGAGAAGAGCAGCTTTGATTCTCACTATCCGCCCAAAGTACTTTATTTAGAAGCTAACTTGAAAAAAACAGAAAGAAAGAGAAAAATAATTGGGGCAAATTTAGTTGTAAAACGGGCCAATGTACGAGTAGAAGCTGTCAATGTTATTTCGTAACTAATTGTTGCGGCCCAAGAATAACCAAACGAACTTATGTATTTCCATTTAATATTTTTTTAAACTACATGTCTTGAAAGCGAATCGGCCATAATAAAGAGAGTAAAGTGCACTTTTTCCAAATAATGATAAGCTTATAAATAAATATTAATCTTTTTTTAGAGAAATATATTAATCAATCGAGTATTACATTAATAAAAAATTAATTAAAAAAATCTTATAATATTTCCGTTAAGAATCTTAGGTAATTTTCACGTAGTTAAGTTATTCTAGAAATTTCAAGTTCAAAATTTGAAAAATATAATAGTCTTAAGAGAATTTTAAAATTGTATGAGATATTGCTAATTTAAACTAATTAGGCGAGAATACTTTGAACAGTTTCGAAAAAATATTCAACAAGTAGGTTACTTGTTCTTGTTGCGTGGTTACCCTGCTTATCCCCTCAAATTGGTGCTGTACTCTTGGCTTCTTCTTATCTACTTCCTCCGTCGTCCTCATTTTTTCACATGAAGAAAACGGTGCGTCCGTCTTTAGCCGCCACAGGTAGGAGCGTACACACCTTGGCAGTTGGATAACGGATGTTTCGAATTGTCTGGATGGTAAAAAAACTGTCATTTGGTCGTTACATCGAGGAGGTGGTGAAGTTATCTGGTTAGCTCGAACTCGAGAAATTTCTTGTGCTTATGAGGGGATGAAGCGGGGAGTGGTGCCTGTTCGGAATAGTACTTTGTTTCTCTAGTTTCACAACCACCAACAAGTAGCGGCAAAGATGCTTGCCATGTTGTATATATTTAAATAATCAATTGTATTTTTTCCTCTAGTCTATTAGGTGCCTCTTCGTGAGTTACAACTCTTCGGTAAAATAGCACATTCCTTTTCGAGAAATGGTTGTCGCCACCTTTAGGGAACAACTCTTGAGTATCTATAAATACTCAGACGAATTTCGGAGGCGAAATCATTCAGAAATCGAGTCTTCCCTCTTTAGAATTCCATCTTTCTTTTCTGAGTCCACAACTTGCAATTCTTGCTTCAAGAAATTCGTGAGAGTGTAACTCCGAATTTTTGAGAAGCATAGGCTTTCTATCCAGGAAGGTTGATTTCTTGAGAACCATTTATACCACAGTGGGATGAATCAATACCTTTAAAGAAAGCATCGTTTTTCAGTGTGCCTAGCCTATACTTTCTTTATACTCCATTACACACAAATATACAACAATTTTAAAAGTATTGATATTTCTACAATGGAGTCCGTGTTGGTGAAGGCACAGTTGAATAATGGCGACTTGATAACAAGATTTGAAGTACAAGGTTTGCTTAAAAATCATCCATTCCTCGTTAGATTTATCGACACTACAAAGGTCAGGTTCTATCCCCACTTTAATACAACAATCTTAAAGTGTTATTGTTTGGATAGAGGAATTATCTGACTTGATCATTGCTAAAGAATAGCGATTATTATTTGCAATATATACAATGAGGTATATGTTGAAGGTCGGAGGTGGTGTACTTGATTAGGATCTGGTATAGTCGAGGCAAGAGTTGGACTCTTTCTCTGTAAGACAAGATTACCCTGTATTCAGTGCTTACGGGCTGCGGCAATCGTCCTCAAGATACAACGACTAGGCTGCTTCCGAGTTCGTAGCACAACGATCCTCGAAACTTCAGGCGAACCGTCCGAATATTGGAACTTTCTTGAGAGAGGGAGAGAATAACAACTATTACTAACGAATGCTTATGTAATGAGTTGTGGGGTGAGATGCAAATAAGGGGGAGGGGCCTATTTATAGGCGCTGGATGGAGTGGAGGTAGGCACTTCCGAAGGGGCCCGAAGCAACGCCAAGGAGACGCATTCGTTAGGCCAGCAGGCTGGCTGGCTGCACTCGTGGCTCTTTGGAGGTATTTTGGAACTCTTCGGCAGACAGCCCTTTGCTCTGTCCCTTCGGTGGACATCTGAGCAGAGGCCTTCGCTCGCACTCCTTCACGAGGAGTCTCGCAACCCTTCGGCCGTCTGAAAGCCTCCGGGATGTTCCAGCCCTTCTGCCTCTTCGTCCGAGCTTCGGCAAAACTTTAAGGCTCCTCCAGCTCCTCGTGACGATGCGCACGTGCGCCACAAAGTACCCATTATGACCTGCGTCTAATGCGTCACACATGCGTGCGTGTGCGCGTGCTCAGATGTTGCTACGCACCATCCTCGCCGCGGTCCGAGTTGGCTATCCAGATGGTCAACTTATTTCCTAGTCAATAAAGAAAGTCTTCTTATAAACTAAAAAAATTTTGTTGCACTTTCTAATGTGGAATTGCCCTTTCCATATCTACTTTTGAGCTTTCCACTTCAGCTTTCCACTTTGAGATTTTTGTATTGAATTTTCATTCAATTTTTCCCAACAGTATAATCCCCCCCTCCCTTACTGTTCTCTAGTTGTTAAGAGACGTAATTGGATGATTGCCTTGGGTGAACGGCTAAAATGGTTGATTGCCTTGTTTGGATACGTGGAGTTTTTGACTCTGGTGTCCTTAGAAATTTTGTGAGACTAATATATCTAGACTTGATGGATGCGTTATTATCTCACAAATGATATTAGTAGGATTCGTGGCATGATATTTAAAGTGTTTTGTTAGAAAAATTTAGGTGGGTTGGCCTAAATCTCCATGATCTTGACAGTATTAAGATTCGATCTCTCCCAACTCAAGTTTAAGAGCAGACCTGTTTTCATCCAGTCACACTTGCATTGGTACTTAAAGTGTTATTTTAGATACCATATGAATGACGGAAAAAAAATATTTTTATAAGTATTGTTTCGTGCAAGCAATAATGGTAGGTTGTGTGGGGTATGTCTACGAGTTACACTTTGCATATAATTTATCATATGATTAGTTGGTGTGCTATTTCAAGTCAATGTTGTTTCTATTGTTATTGCGTGACTTGAATAATTTGTTCTTGTTTTGGTAGTTCAAACAAGTGATTATATATATATATATATATAATGGCAAAATTTAATTGTTGAAATGAAGAGTGACCAATTAATCGTAATGATAGGAAATTGTAAAAGTAATGAAGAGTGACCAATGAAGAGTGACCAATTAATCGTAATAATGAAATGATAGGCAACTTACCCTCATGTCCCTGTACTTTGGTCACCCTCCCCCTAAGGTCCCTGGATTTTAGAAAATAATGTTCCCGTCCCTAAGTTTTGATGATAATAGACTCTCGGGTCCCTGGAGCCGGAATATTCATTTTTCTCCGGTGAACCCCCACTTGAAATGACCAAAATATCCTCCTTTGTTGAAAAAATAAAGGTTATCTTCTTCCTTTATTCCTCTCTCTCCTCGGTGGAAATAAAAAATATCTAAAATCAAACTTATCTTCTTTCCTTCACTTTCTTCTTCTTTGCTGGGAATTAAAAAAAAACTAATCAAAACTAAAATCAACAAAATCCCTAAACTAAAACCAAGACCAATCAAGGAAATCATATGGGTACCATCATCTTCCCCAACTTAAAAAGTTCCACCTAGGTACTTTCGTCATCTTTCCCAACCTTAAAACCCAAACCCAACCTTGTCACTGTATAGATATCCAATCGCTCAACTAGATCTGAAGCCATGACAACTAACACACGAATTGGGCTTCTTCACGATCTTAATATCCCTAGATCGACCAAATTGGGCTTCGCAGGGTCCATAACAGAAAGAATCGAATCCACGGTGAGTGTTGGCGGACTTGACGAGCGACTCACGATCAGAGAGCTCGACAGGGATGGCCATGGCAGTGAGGACATCGACGACCTTCATGGAGGCCTTGTGGAGGGAATTGGAGATAACAGTGGTGTGGATCCCGGAGGAGAGGAGGGAGAGGCCCTGGCGGATGAGGGCACCGGCGATGACGACGACGGTGGTGGTGTCGTCTCTGGCGGCGGAGTCGTGGGACTTGGAGCTCGACGAGCATCTTAGCAGCGGGGTTCGAGAAGGGAAGCAAGGCAATGAAGTCGAGGAGGAGGGAGGTGGTGGGGTCGTCCTCGAGGATAGGAGGGAGCGTTGTGATATCGAGGGCCAGCTCCCCCGTGGCATCCGCCTTCCTCTTTGACAGCAGCGTGGTTGTCGTCAAGGGGAGGTCGTCGTCGTCCAAGTCCCACCAAGTACGTCCCTCTCTTTGACAGTAGCGTGGGTTTTTGGTTTTTAATATAAAGTTGGTTGCATTAATGGTGTTTTATTTGAGTTTCGTCTTTTTGAAGCCCCCTGTTGGTTTCTCCGATGTGGGTTTTGGGTTCATAGTGGAAAGTTGGTAGCTTTATGGGTTTTTGTATTGGAATGTTGCTTCTGTTCGTCTTAATATGCTTACTTTCCTGGAAATGGAGGAGATTTACGGAAGAGATTAGGGTTAAAAGTTGGATATAACATATAAAAATAAGGGTTCTTTAAATTTTGATTCTCTCTAATTAGTTTTAATTTTCAATAAAAAGATTTGGATTTGTTTTTGAGTTTGAGTTTAATGTTGAAGGTTAGAGGAAGAAGCTGAAGTGGGAGGAAGAAGGAGGGGAAAGAAAGATGGTTTTTTTAACAAGGGAGGGGCATTTTAGTCTTTTTAGGTGGGGTATCGTCGGAAAATATAGAATATTCCGGCTCCAGGGACCCGAGAGTCTATTATATCAAAACTTAGGAACGGAAAAATCATTTTCCAAAATCCAGGGACCCTAGAAGGATGGTGACCATAGTACAGGGACGTGAGGGTAATTTGCCCTTTATCATATGATTAGTTGGTGTGCCATTTCAAGTCAATGTTGTTTCTATTGTTATTGCGTGACTTGAATAATTTATTCTTGTTTTGGTAATTCAAACAAGTGATAATATATATATATATATATATATATATATATATATATATATATATATATATATATATAATGGCAAAATTTAATTGTTGAAATGAAGAGTGACCAATTAATTGTAATGATAGGAAATTGTAAAAGTAAATTTTCATGGCTTTGAATTTTCTTTGAAAAGACGCCATCATGGAAAATGGTTAGTCAATTAAAGGCCGGTGATTTAGAGAAATTTACTAGCCAGCAAGTTGATGGAAATATTTCGGTAAAATAGAGAAGATGTTGAATTGTTTGTGGAGTCAATCAATAGTTTCATCTATGTGCAAGTATTAAAAAAATAAAATTTATTGCTCACGATGATTAGTTGATCACAACAATTTACTATTTGAGCATGATGTTAGAGTAAACAAGTCTCACGATAATTTAATGCAGTTTATTATATAAATATTTTTATTATTTTCAAAGAAATGTAGAGGAATTCTCCGCATTTGTGGGAGAGGCTGTGTGTGAGGAGACATCAAGGCCTCGAGCGACAAATATGGTTTGCGATTGTTGCGGGAATAAGTGAACAAGTAACTCGAGACGAATCCGGAGTGGTCGTCCCAAGGTCGGTCTATACTATGCTAAAGCTAGAGCTAGGCTACGGGCTACGCTAGGCTACGGAAAGGAAAAGCGATACAAGATAAGTAAAGTAGTTGTGTGTTGTGTTGTGGATGTCCTTCTCCGGTACCCAATCTCCCTTTATATAACACGTCCTGACCTAGCTCCATCCTTCCCGTGCAAGAAATCCCGTCCCGAGTGAATATTTCGTTTCCCAATCAACCCGGCTTAGAATAGAAAAATCTAAATTGTCTTCCTCAAATGAACAGATCTCGTCTCCGATTAGGAATATACCGGTCGTGTCGACCAAGCAACTGTGTCCCAAAATCTTATTGGAATCTCGGAAATCCCGGCTCTACTTAGGAAAATATAAGCCGACCCGATCCTCTCGAACCTTCCATGCAAAAGCTCGTCTTAGGCTCGTCAACGCTGAAACAACTTACCGTCCTCAAGCCCGAAGTCAACTCAAAAAAGCCCAAACCTTCCGCCTATATAGACCAAATAATCTTCCGGACACCGACCGCATGAGCCCTCTAAGCGGGCTTCACCTTACCGCCCGAGCCCCTAAACAGGCTTCCTTCTTCCACTCGCAGGTCCTAGGCGGTCCGTGTCTACCGCCTTACAGACCCTATGCGGCATGTACCTACCGCCCATCAGTCCTAGGTGGCTCGTGCTTACCGCCCACAAGCCAAGGCGGCAAAGGCCTACCGCCCACAAGCCAAGGCGGTAAGGGCCTACCGCCGATCGCCTTGAAGTCCAACGCGGACTTGGGCGACCATCGAGCGGTCCAATCTGGACAGACACATCAACCCGAACATGGATTCCCGCTCATGAACCCAGATACGAACAACTTTGCTACACATTCGGAGTATTAATTTTTCATTTTAACACTCTGACATATCACTTCACGTACCGAGGCATCCAACCGGACATCCCACTTCACGAGCCGAGACGTCCACCCGGATACTTCAAAGGTCAAAATGACCTCTGGGCTCCTACCTCGAAGGTTAAAATGACCATCCGGGCTCCTGCCTTGTAGGACAAAGTGACCATCCGGGCTCTTGCTTTGTAGGTCAAAGCGACCATCCGGGCTTCTGCTTCAAGGTTCGAGGCATGCTTCCGCTTTAATATGCATTTTTGAACTGCTTTCACTCTGAATCGGAAGAAATCACCAACTACAAAGTCATAGATTTATGTCTTATCTTTCTATAGCAATTTGAATCACCTTAATCCAAGCTATGGATCAAAGGTTATGATCATTTTACTAAGGAGCATTACCCAGGCGGGCGAGAAGTAGTATCCCGCCTTGATGTAGACTTTTTACATTGCTATGCCTCGAATATAAAGAAGTAGATAAATGAGAAGTTCTAGGTCCTTCTCCTATCTTTCCATGACCAAAAGAACCAACTTAATCTAATGCCTGAGTCATAAGTTACTACCAATTTACCAAAGATGAATGTTTGGCATCGAAGGACAATAAACTGAGGTGGTCTACTGTCACCGGTCTCAACCAAGGAGAGACCATCATTGGGAGACTGTCATCGGTCTTGACCAAGAGAAGACCATTATCGATTTCCACCCAACTCAAGACTGGAAGCAACCTCTTTGAGATGACACCAATCACCGGTCATCCGACACCGGTCTCTTCGAGACGATACCGAACATCGATCACCCGACATTGATCTCTTTGAGATGACACCACCCACTTTGAGACCATGCCGGTCATCGGTCACCTGGTCACTTTGAGACCGCACCGGAGAGCTCAAGATATCCTTGATAATTTGAGATTATTTGTGTACCTCAATAATGCCCCCCGCACGTTAACGCTTCGGTACGATCAGGCGAGAAGTGTTGACGTGGTTCTTCATCTCCGGTTGGCATCCATAAGCTAACTTAGAATGAAGATGAGCAGCTTGAAGAGGTCTAGGCCGTCTACCCGGCCGACTTATAGGGTGACAAGGTGCAAACCTCCAATCGCCTTGTCACCTAATTTATTGCTTCATTCCCCATAAGTAAGGGGGAATACTTGCCCCCCGAGTGTGGCACCAATCGGGACCTTATTGATATTATAGTCCCATCGTAGAAGGCCGCCTTTATAGTTATGATCATGCCGGTCCGGCCGACCTCCTCCTTCTCCTTATCAAGGTCCCTTACGAACAATTGGAGAAGCACGTTCATTACCGCCGTGTTGTCTATTAAGACTCTTTTGATCGACTTTGCAAAAATGTGAGCCGTGGTGTGGAGAGACTTGAGATGTTTGCCCATCATCTGCGTAGGCATCACAATAATGACGTTGCCACTAAAGTTCTCCGCCAAAGGTATGGTCAATGACTTCTCTACCACCTAAAGCTCATTGGGGTCCTCTTTGATCACGTCACCCCTGAAGCGGCTTGGTTGATTAGGTTCTTTCGCGGGACTACCTGGCGTCATATTGATTGTCAGCTTACTTGGGAAGTTCCCAAACTTGACGTACCCTATATCAAGGTCGACTGAGTCCTCCTTGCTCTTACGATCGGTCCTGTCCTGCTGAGGGTAATCCTTCTTTGGGTGGATCTCGCTACTCACCATAGGTACCCACTTGTGGATCAGCTTCCCATGTAGGTCAGCGGGTGCCTTAGGTCAAACCTCTCCAGCATGTTTGAGGTCATTTCCCTTCTTTGCCTTATCAGCTTCGACCTCCTTGGCCCAGCCTCGAGTCGGGACCGATCGGTGTTCAATGTGTGGGCGATCTAGGAGCACCTTCTGTTTCTCAAGCTGGACCCTTTGCTCCGCGAGTTGCCTTTCGAGGTCTTTGATGGCTTGCTTTCATTTTTGGACCTTGCTCTCAAGATGACGTCTCTGGGTCTTAGTCAGGAAATCTCGCAATGGTAGATCATGGGTGACCTTTTTATCTCCAAGCCGATTGAAGGTATACTGGCGTGGGTTGGATCCGTCTTGAAGGTCCATCTTAATATGAGGATGATTGATCCTCCACGTCTCATTGGCTTCCCTAGGATGGTAAGACTTCTGAGTCCTTGGGATGCAGCTATCGGGTGGCCATCCTTGCCCCCCGAGTCTTGCTCCTCGGGTATTAAGGTTGGCCTTCCTCCGCTTGGGACGATCGGCTCCCCTCGTACGAAAGGAGTTCCGAGCCTTGTTATTACCAGACGGTCTTCCTTGCCCCCCGAGTCCTGCCCTCTGGGTTTTAGGATAAGCCTTTACTTTCATAGGGTCCGGCCATCCTTATCTCCCAAGTCTTGCCCTCCGGGTCCTAGGATAAGCCTTTTCTTTCTTAGGGTCAGGCCATCCTTGTCTCCCAAGTCTTTCTCTCCAGGTTTTGGGGTTGGCCTCTCTCCTTTTTGGCTTCGTTGGATGCCAACCATAGCAACGGAAGTACTCGCACAGGGGTTGATTGCCAGTTGCCCCCCGAGACATTGATGTGAAGCCAAACCCTCAAATTGAGAGAGTTGAGGTTGTCTTTCCGTCCCTTGTTGTTGGGTAGATCCAAACACCAGTTGACGGTTGATGTCATCCTCATCGAGCTCTCCTTGTCGGTTGACATCTTCCTCATCGAGCTCATCATCCTCATCGAGCTTTTCTTGTCGATTGACGTCGTCCTCATCGAGCTCATCATCCTTATTGAGCTCTTTTTATCGGTTGATGTCATTATCATCGAGCTCGTCATTATCATCAAGCTCGTCATCCTCATCGAGCTCTTCTTGTCGGTTGACGTCATCCTCATCGAGCCCTTCTTGTTGGTTGACGTCATCGTCATCGAGCTCGTCATCCTCATCGAGCTCTTCTTGTTGGTTGACGTTGTCCTCATCGAGCTTATCATCCTCATCAAGCTCTTCTTGTCAATTGATGGGATGGCGGTTGTCCTCCTCATCCAGGTCCATCTGTGCTTGATGCATGACTTGGGGGGTTGGGGTAGGATTGGAAACCCTTGAGTCGAACAAAGGATTCGTGCAGACATCCATCCTTTTGAAAGAGTTTTGGTCAGCAGAGACCCTAGATGGGTATGACCAGTCTTGTATCAGGGCCAATTGGTACCAGCTCGATCCTACTTGGACATTACTAGCCCCATCCTGGCGGACTCATATTGTTCCAAGTAGTTCACTCCATGTGTCCCCATCCCCAAGTAAGGAGTTGTTTGGTATGGGGGATTCATAGGAGTTCTATGTTGTCGACCATAATCGAACACGTCTGGCATTGGCGGTGTCATGGTGTAAGGCATATGACCGGTCCATGGTTATCTAAAGGCCGGTTGGATGGGTACAGCTTGTCCGGTGGATACGCTCATCCCTTGGTGTTGATTGATGACCACACGTGAGGATGCCCCATAGGGCCTACAAGACTCCTCATAAAGCTTCTGAGCACGGAAAGCGGCATATATCTCCATCGGGACGACGGGCATACAGAACTCCATCGGGACAACATTTGTCTCAGCCGGCTCTTTTGAGAAAGCCAAGGTAGATAAATCCCGCCTCCATACATATGACTGGGAAATGGAAGGTATCGACTCTTTGTAAGGAACCGGAGCAACAAAGTAATTGGTCATCTTGGCCGGTAAAGGTTAGACCGCCTTCTCAGACGCCCTCCATAGTCCCACCGAGCGTGCCAAAAAACTGTTGCGGGAATAAGTGAACAAGTAACCCGAGATGGATCCGGAGTGGTCGTCCCAAGGTCGGTCTATACTATGCCAAAGCTAGAGCTAGGCTACGGGCTACGCTAGACTACGGAAAGGAAAAGCGATACAAGATAAGTAAAGTAGTTGTGTGTTGTGTTGTGGATGTCCTTCTCCGGTACCCAATCTCCCTTTATATAGCACCTCCTGACCTAGTTCCATCCTTCCCGTGCAAGAAATCCCATCCCGAGTGAATATTTCGTTTCCAAATCAACCCGGCTTAGAATAGAAAAATATAAACCGTCTTCCTCAAATGAACAGATCTTGTCTCCGATTAGGAATATACCAGTTGTGTCGACCAAGCAAGTGTGTCCCAAAATCTTATGGAATCTCGGAAATCCCGGCTCTACTTAGAAAAATATAAGCCGACCCGATCCTCTCGAATCTTCCATGCAAAAGCTCATCTTAGGCCCATCAACGCTGAAACAACTTACCGTCCTTAAGCCCGAAGTGAACTCAAAAAAGCCCAAACCTTCCGCCTATTTAGACCAAATAATCTTCCGGACACCGACCGCATGAGCCCTCTAAGCGGGCTTTACCTTACCGCCCGAGCCCCTAAACGGGCTTCCTTCTTCCGCCCGCAGGTCCTAGGCAGACCGTGTCTACCGCCCTACAGACCCTATGCGGCATGTATTTACCGCCCATCAGTCCTAGGCGGCTCGTGCTTACCGCCCACAAGCCAAGGTGGTAAGGGCCTACCGCCGATTGCCTTGAAGTCCAATGCGGACTCGGGCGACCATCGAGCGGTCCAATCCGGATGGACACACAATCCCAAACATGGATTCCCGCGCACAAACCCAGATACGAACACCTTTGCTACACATCCGGAGTATGAATTTTTTACTTTAACACTCAGACATATCACTTCACGTACCAAGGCATCCAACCGGACATCCCACTTCACGAGCCGAGACGTCCACCCAGATACTTCAAAGGTCAAAACGACCTCTGGGCTCCTACCTCGAAGGTTAAAGTGACCATCCGGGCTCCCGCCTTATAGGACAAAGTGACCATCCGGGCTCTTGCTTTGTAGGTCAAAGCGACCATCCGGGCTCCTGCTTCAAGGTCCGAGGCGTGCTTCCGCTTTGATATGTATTTTTGAACTACTTTCACTCCGAATCGGACAAAATCACCAACTATAAAGTCATAGCTTTATGTCTTATCTTTCCATATCAATTTGAATCACCTTAATCCAAGCTTCGGATCAAAAGTTATGATCATTTTACTGAGGAGCATTACCCAGGCGGGCGGGAAGTAGTATCCCGCCTTGATGTAGACTTTTTGCATTGCTATGCCTCGAATATAAAGAAGTAGTTAACTGAGAAGTTCTAGGTCCTTCTCCTATCTTTCTATGACCGAAAGAACCAACTTAATCCAATGCCCGAGTCATAGGTTACCGCCAATTTATCAAAGATGAATATTTGGCATCGAAGGACAATAAACTGAGGTGGTCTACCGTCACCGGTCTCAACCAAGGAGAGACCATCATTGGGAGACCGTCATCGGTCTTGAGCAAGAGAAGACCATTATCGATTTCTACCCAACTCAAGACCAGAAGCAACCTCTTTGAGATGATACCAATCACCGGTCATCCGACACCGGTCTTTTCGGGACGATACCGAACATCGATCACCCGACATTGATCTCTCTGAGATGACACCACCCACTTTGAGACCATGCCGGTCATCGGTCACCCGGTCACTTTGAGACCACATCGGAGAGCTCAAGATATCTTTGATAATTTGAGATTATTTTTGTACCTCAACAGCGATAAGGAGATTGCAAGCCAGAAAGTTGCAAAGAACAAGAGAATATTGAACCACATGCACAATCACATCCATCGAGTTACGCTACGATCAACTGGCAAGAGCCTACGGTCACGGCTACTGCTATCAACACCTAGCTCTAACACAAGGTCCGTTGAGCCAACGCATTACGACCCCTATCCACTATATGCCCTCAACATAAAGCCGAAGGATAACTACTCACACATCATTATAAAAAATAACGATAATGCATTAAAGAGAACAATGTCACAAAAGCTAAATGACAAAGAAGGGAAAGAGAGTGCTCAATCATGTGGTGCGCTCGATCCGATCTTGCCACCCGCTTCTTATCCCCACGAAGAACTCCTCCTTCTAAGCCTAAAATCCTAATTTTAGTATCAATGTCAAAGCTTACAAATGAGAGGGGGTGAGGGGGTATTTATAGGAAAGCTACCCCCTCAACCCTAAAATATAGCAAAAAGACCAAAATATCCTCAAAATATCTAAGTTTTCCAGGCAAAATTTTGTGCGAATGCCATTCGCCGATGGGCTGAGCTGGCAAGGCAAAATCACATTTGGCCGCCAATCGGCAGGTGCAGAGTCCACTTGACGAGATTTTTGCCGCTCGGCGGGAAAACCCACCGGTCGGTATTTGGGCATGGATAGCTCTTCTTCGTCCTTCGAGGTCACCGTTTGATGAGTCATTATGCCGGGCAAAAAGTTTTAGAGTCTTTAGGGGGTTGGACGAGCGATGTTTGGTCAGATTCTTGCCATCCGGCGGGTAACACAGGGCAATTACCGGTCTGTGCTAATTTTGCTGATCGGCGGATGCAACTCATTCCTTGCTTGTCCTTCTCGTCCCAACTCCTTCCATGCTCTGCATCTTCTAGTGCTCCTCTCTTCCCTGCAAATCCTCTAAAAGTCAAAGACAAACGAGTAAAACCGCTTGAGGCAACAGACCAAGAAATGGCCTAAAAATACAAAAATGGGTCTAAATGACTCTAAAATGGCATGACAAAAAGAGCATTTTTCATGCTCATTACACTCTCACACTTGAATCTTTGCTTGTTCTCAAGCAAAAGACAAAAGTATGGGCACCAAGACATGTAAACCAAAGACAACCAAGGTAAGAATTGGCATACTTTAGGCAAAAAGGGGTCCCCAAACTTCAACGTTCCATCGCAAGACCACCCCACAACCAAATAGTTCACTCTCCCAGGAGTAAAAATAAGAATACATAGAGACTACACCCTCAAGCGTTTAGACAAGTGTTAACCCGAGGTGGGCAGAGCTTAAGGGTAGACCACTCAGAGGATAGGAGATCAATTAAGCTCACTATGTAGTAGTCACTACCTATCCCTCGCGTATATGCCCGGAGTCCAGAAAAATCATGCATTCTACTCGACGAGTCTCAAGATAAGTAGGGTTTGTGATCAAGGGGACCTTCGATTGGATTATAATGGGGCTAAAGTTAAGGTGAAGATAAATATTTAGGTAGTGGCTAACCACCTAATCTAAGGCGCAAGTTACAAATGTAAGATAACCCTCGTCTATACTAGCTTACACACCTAACTTCAATCATGCTCAACCCATTGAAACCCAAGACCTATAGCCGAGTAGCCCAAGCTTGCCTTTTATTAGATTATCTTATTCAACAAACTTCCTTCTCTTTTTTGTTTCTTTTCTTTCCTTTATTCTTTCTTGGCAACATTTGGTTTAGGCACGCTTGACATTTTTAACGTTGGCCTTTTTTCACCCTTTTTCCCCAAGTTTATTCCTAAGATGAGCCTATTCTACCATAATACCCTTACACAAAATTCCCATAAGATGGATCCTATGCACAACCTCGGACAAGTGTCAAAGGTAGGGGAGATTTGGATTAGAGTTTAACATGGCAATTGTATGTATACAAAGAATGGCTAGGCTCAAATGGTTTAAATAAGGGAAAATTTTGGGATTTTGGCTCTAAAACTCTAGGCACAATTTATCAAAAATGGTCCCCCATCATCCCGCAAAAACACACCACAAATTGAAACAACACCAACTATTAGCAGGGTAATTTTATTCTCCGGAACACATAGGCACCTCGTGAATAAGATAAGAGACTGTAGTCTCCACCTTTGGCTCAAGATTACTTTCATAAGGTCAAACATCTACCCCTAAGTCCACCCACCAAGGGAGACCACAAGTCTAAACACAAAAGGGTGTAAAAACTCTATATTCTATGCTTTACACTCAGGGTATGATCTCTACATGGTATGGAGTTTGCTCTTGACAGAAAAATAAAAAATGTTAGGGGGTCCCAAAATGCCAAAAACTATACCTATACACAATGATCTAGACCTAAATAGGTAAGTTCCTACGTGGAACTTCCCCCCACACTTGAAAGACACATTGTCCTCAATGTGAGAGGGTTTAGGCACCTAAACCAACACGGAACAAGAAATGCTCCAATGACCTCCGCGGTCAAAGAAGCTAGAAACACTTCAATCAAAAGCACAAATCATGGCCTCCATGGTCACAATCAATAATTACCATCACCCACTAACAAAAAAGGGTAGAAATAATCACGCGACAACCAAACATTAATTCAAAAATGATACGATTGGACGAGGGATTAGAGACGTCCATGTTCATGACACGGAGATGAAAGGCTCGAGCATAGACGTTTAGCATATCTGTTGGAGCGGAGGAAGCTAGAATCTATGGAAAAAATTGGCATCCACACATCATGTAATAAATGGCCTCATGGCCGATCATAAGCATTGGCAAAAGTGCATGGGAAATAAGCCAAGTCACAAAAGTCTAACAGGAGCAGATAATCCAGAATAACTAGTGCAAAAGTGTCAGAACAAAGAGAAACAGAAAGAGGTCGGATGTAGGGGTGCTACTCCATCCACTGTCTCATAAACTGTATGTGATCAATGGCAGTGGGGAGCTGAGACTCTAGACGCTCCTGAGAAGCAGCTATCAGTAGCCTCTTCGGCTAGCCGTTGTTGATTCATCTACTGAACTAATGCCCGCAACATCTTCTTGTCATCCTTCTCATCATCCTCGTTCTCATCTAGGTCCACTGGTCGCTGATCCTTGGGGACCATCTTGATAACTATGCCCCGCTTGGCCTACAGCTTCCATTTGTATCTCTCTACCCTGGAATCCCACTTAACCAAGAGTGCGATCTTTAGGCCAGAAATATACAGTCGCCGGGGTTCGACCTTGTTGACCGATCGCATTCTTTATTATTCACTATATGCCCAAAACAGACAGACTTCATATTTCCCGAGGTAATCTGACGAAGTCCTTCGATAAGGTGCTTGTAGAAGTTGAAGGGGATGCCCTTACAAGCACGATATAAAGTACAGAGCTCGTAGCTATAAACCTTGATTAGTTCAGTATTCCTAAACAATGCTAGAGCCAGGAACCTATGTAGCACCAGTAGAGCATTCTTACGTATTAGCTGAACTAGACTAGGTGAACTGAACCTTGTCGTCAGCTTGGTCAAGTACTTTCACTCCTAATCTCTGAGTGAAGAGGTAGTTAGTAAACTGTACTCCCCTCCTTGTAGGAATCCCAAGGCCTCACACACTTCACCCTCTGTCAGTGTATACTCCTTGTTGAACAATTGGAAGGTAAAGCTTGCCTTGTTCACACCGATGCTTAAGGAGCAAAGGAACTCAAATGTACCTTAATAGGGGCATCACCAATAGGGAGTAATCCAAACTCGGACAGGTAATCGTGCAGCTTATCCTTAACTCTGAGAAGCTCCATGTCATCCTAGTTGATCCTTAAGTACGGGGCAAACTCCTTAAAATGAAGCTTCTGAAATAGCTTTCCTTCGCGCTCATGATATATAAAAAATAGACAATCAAACCTATCAACAATGTCCCCCGGGTTCTCCCCAGGCTCGAAAGTATAAGGTCCTTATTCACCCTTCTTATAACCTTCAGCTTTTTAATCCCCCAATAAATTTCCCCAAATTGGACTTAGGGTTTTCTTACCCAAAGAGATGATTGTCGCGAGCTTGGTGGATGCTGAGCCTGAGAGGACGCTAGGGTGTGTCCCATACTTGCATAGTGTGGGAAATAAAAGGAATCGGCTGATCCAAGTTGGTCAAAGAAATTACCTTCATAATAGCATCCGAGTAGTCCTGACTTCTCAGATCCTCTTTGCTTTGTTGGATCAAGCGAGACATTTGATTTTCAAGATACTTAGACTTCTCCAATTCCTCTTTATAAGACTGGCATAATTGAACCAATTCACCGATCTCCTTCCTACTCAAGTCCCATTTCTCAAGGAAGATCTCCTTGACGAACTGTGTATTTCTGCTTTTTAAAAGATAATTTTGCTCCATTACCCTTTTTAATCAGGTCAGGCCCATGTCTTGAGAAAGATCTCTATTCGAGCCTTAACCCCGAGTTTGGTGTATTTTTTTGTTCCCAAATTGAGAGTTAAGAACCCTTTTTCAAAGTTTAACTTGGCTTTAGTAGAAGCAAGGAAAGGGCGGCCAAGGGCTTTGTCCATTTTCCCTTGAAAGGGGAATGTCCATAATTATGAAGTCCACGAGTACAGTACCATCTCTTACCTCTACTGGTATGTCTTTTATGATCCCGAGAGGTGCTATAGCCGTGCCGTCGGCCAGGGTCAAATTTTTTGTTATGGGTATAGCCTCCTCGCCCAATTTGGCTCTCTTGCTTAGGGAGATGGAAATAACATTTACAAAGGATCCCGAATCGCAGAAGGCCTTTTCAATATGAGCTCCCTGAATTGATATAGGCAATATCATAAGCCTTGGGTCTTCAAGCTTTTTTACCTCGAATGATTCATGTGACAATTCTCATTCCTTGATGCTTTGATCGTGCTCAACTCGCCTTGGCTTTATATGATAAGGAACTTCTGGGTCTATTGCTTTAAGATTGAAGAGCTCCCAAAATATTTCTATTACACAACGCTTCATATTTGCAAACATTAGAGAGTCATCTTGTGTACGTTGGTAAAGCTTGACCCTTGACTCTTGTTCCATTAGAACATATATCATAAGACGTCATAGTGCAACTTTTCAAATTCCTTTCTGCATTTATGGCATAACTCAAGCAGGTAATCCATATCAGTGCTGGCTCTGCCTCTTATGATTATCATCACATGATGCCTCTTATGAACATATCTACGAGATGATTCATCCTTGCCTTCAAGCATTATCATTCCACAATCATCTCCCAGATGGATCAAATTGTTCTTAACTGCTGCCTTCTCCCTTGAAAAATCCTGACGTTTGGCTAGCTGTGCAACTTGGAATTCCAAGTTGTGGAAGGAAGCAAGATGTCACTTCATTGATTGTTCCAGGATTGACAATGCAGAATCTTGTTTCTGGAGTTTCCCCATATGAATACTTTGTTGGGCAATCATCTCGAGCATACTCTCCGTAACTTCTTCCCAACCATAGGGTATGTCCGTAGTGGTCGTTGTTGCTTTCATATCTTGATGAGCCCCTTACTCCTGGGCCGAAGGTTACCTTTCATCCGGTCATCCCAAGCCTATTCCTGCTCACAAAATTTACTTGTTTTATTTCTTTTTCCCTCGAAGGGTGGGAGCCAGCTTGTGTGAGCTCGTCAATCTTCCTAGTCAGAATCAGAAGTTTTGCTTGGCATGAGACACTAGATTCTTGGGGTTGCCTCACTTTCCCTTTTTTCCAGCTTCTGACCGAGATATCAACCCATATGACCTCCTTCATTATTTCTAGAACTTTTTCAATAGAGCTGTTGATCAAGGCTCCCCCAGCCATGATATCCAAATGAGCACGAGAATGGACATCAACTCCAAAGTAAAAGATCTGGACAAGATGCCTTGATGTAAATTTATGGTAAGAGCTGAATCTTCTAAACTTATTGAACCTCTTCCAAGCCCCAACCAAGGATTCATGTTTATATTGTTTAAAAGTTCCTATATCGTTTACCTCTTCTTCTGGTTCAGCAAACATGAAGTACTTTTCTAAAAAGGCATTGGCCAATTCTTTCAATGTCGCAATCCCTCATGGGATTATTCCTTTGAACCACTTCCTTGTACCCCCGAGCAATGTGAAAGGAAAAATATTAATCTTAAGCTTCTTCCCTGACACATCTCGTAGTTCGAGGCATCACATATGATCAAAAACCCAAAAAGATGGTAATTAGGGTCTTTGTCCTTTACTCCATCAAATTGGACAGTGGTCTTCAAGATAGACAACAAAAAGGGGGTTACTTCAAAGTCTATGTGCCTCCCCCTAAAGGATTCATCCTCCTTCGAGCTAACTTTTTGTACATCCATAGTTGCATCAAGTAAATTCACACACACAATCAAATAAACGAAATGTAAAAATGACCTAATCTAAAATGCAAACCAACAAAGATGCCTTGAGGGTTTTTGACACCGGTTATAAAATAAAGGGAGTACGGGTGAAATGTCGATCCACGAAGAGTGGGTTCAAGATATCCTGAGAGAATAGCACTAAAGATTAGGTCGAAATTTTTTTTTGTTGTTTTTGGAAAAGGTTAAGCGATGACAAACTAAAGAGAATAGTGTTAAAAGAAATAAGAGGAAAATTGGGCTAGGCACATATCATGAAAAAGTCATGACTTGGTATCTCATGGGATTATCATGCAAGTGGTGGACCTAGGTGAACTATGGCATGGTGCTTCATGTGTCAAGTATATCACACTACAAAGATGGATTCTCGGTTTCAAACGGCCCACTCCTTGGACACCTCATAGTGTGAGTTGTCAACCTCACACTAGAATGCAGGAGTCAACAGTTCTAGTCTGCGACCCCCTCTCATTAATGAACCACCAAAAGGCCAACTAAACACTACCCTTCACAGTCACGTCCTTTGGGTAACATCTAATCTAACAGATAGGTCTCTCCACCCCCCCTTCACAGTCACGTCCATCGGGTTATGCTACGATCAATTGGTAAGAGCCTACGGTTATAGCTAGTGCTATCAATACCTAGCTCAAACACAAGGTCTGTTAAGCCAATGCATTACGACCCCTATCCGCTACACACTCTCAACATAAAGCCCACTCGAAACTAAGCCACTCGGGTGCACTTAGGGCGCCGAACCCAAATGAGAACTACTCACACATCATCATTAAAAATAATGATAATTCATTAAATGGAACAATGTCTCAAAAGCTAAATGACAAAGAAGGGAAAGAGAGTGCCCAATAGTGTAGGCGCGCTCGATCTGATACCATCATCCGCTTCTCATCCTCATGGAGAACTCCTCCTTCTAAGCCTAAAACCTAATTTTAGTCTCAATGTCAAATCTTACAAATGAGAGTTCGTGAGGGGGTATTTATAGGAAACCTACCCCCTCAACCCTAAAATATAGCAAAAAGACTGAATTGTCCTTAAAATATCTAAGTTTGCTGGGCAAAATTTGGCGCGAACGCCATTCAGTGAGAATTTTGCCGTCCAGCGGGCTGAACTGGCATGCAAAAATCATATTTGGACGCCGATCGGCAGGTGCAGAGTCCACTCGATGAGATTTTTGCCAATTGACAAGAAAACTTGCTGGTTGGTGTCTAGGCCTGGGTAGCTCTATTTCGTCCTCCGAGGTTACCGTTCGGCGAGTCATTACACCGAGAAAAAAGTTTCAGAGACTTTGGGGGGTTGGACGAGGGCTGTTTGGTAGGATTCTCCCCTTCCAGTGGATAACACAGGGCAACCACCAGTTGGTGCTAATTTTTTCGATTGGCAGATGCAGCTCATTCCTAGTTTGTCCTTCCCGTCCTGACTCCTTCCACGCTCCGCATCTTATAGTGCTCCTCTCGTCCCTGGAAATCCTCCAAAAAATACAAAGACAAATGAGTAAACCACTTAAAGGACCAAGAAATGGCCAAAAAGACAAAAGAGTGAAGGAATATAGAAGTGGGTCTAAATGACCCTAAAACGGAGTGACAAAATTAGCATTTTTTATGCTTATCAAGTTCTGAACTGGGTGCTATAAATTGATATACTTTTCTCATTCGAGTTCCAAATACGATGATTCAAAATGGTGTAGGAACGTTAATCCTTGTTCAAATACACATCGAGAAGTCCAACTAAAGAACTGTCAGAACCAACAACACATTGTGTTACTTGTCCACTTGCTATGCTTGGTCCAAATTGCTAGCATGAAAAATTCATCTATCTTCAAAGCGTATACGTCCATTTATTATATTTTCACATCATTTTGAATCATCACATTGGACTCCAAATACAGTTAAAAATACGATTACGAAGTAGGGTATTATATTCTCCCCTTCTATAAAAAATCGGTCATTGTATTTGTTTCAATTGAATGTTCACTTACATTGCTATATAATAGGTGTCAATACTTGTTCCATATGTCTCTTCGAAGTCCTATATGTACTCACCTATACATAATCAAAACAACATTCGTCCATGACCAAAAGTGCACTTATGGATTTGTTTTGTCAATCGAATTCACACCGAGCACAACATATACTCAATCATTTCTAACTTCGGTAAAGAAGTCCCTATAACTCAATATCACAAAAAAAGTCCATATCTTCATCAATATATCACTACTTTCTTCATGAACAATCATTCCATGTCCAAAATTTTACTTAGAAGTGCAAAGAATTCAAGTATCAAGTCTTGTCTCTTGTAGACTCCAGGTTTGCTTCAAACTCTCAAGAATCTGCACACTTCATGGTGTCCTTGAGCTCATCCAACTCTTCTCGAGTCTGTCTTATCCTAGTCTCTTCAAGCCTTATCTACACCGAGTCTGACATCAACATGAAGTCCTTACATCGCCCACATCGTTCCCTCGAGTGAAACAAATTCATCAACGATCAGAGGCAAACGAGTCAACACTATGGCCGACGACTGACCTATAAGTAATTTGGGAAACAATCGAGCCTACGTTTCATCGGGCAAGGATTGGCCTACAGCTCAAGAAACTGAAATAGATAGAAAGAGGTGATAGAACTAAAAGAAGAGAAAGAAGCATCTCAAGAAAGAAGTGATTTATAAGTATATTTTGGCTTCGATTTATACTTTGATGTCTTCAAATAAGTTGTAGAGGACTGAACTCCCTCTCTAAAACTATATTTTATGTTTTTATTTGATTAAAGAATCAATCCAAAAATTTGGTTGAAATACAGACTGACCGTCTGAATTTTAGAATTTAGGTGATGCAAGAATGGTGGTCAGTAGAGTATTGCGAACCACTCCACGTTCATAGCTATCCCAGGCAATGTTGATCCTTCGAGAATGTTCAGCTTCCTCCAACCAGCAATGCTCGCTTGGTTGACCTGAGAAATATCTGGCCGAGTAGGGGTTATCACACCTTGAGCCCTGGAATGACCCATGTTATGGGTTCCTGTAGGGGTAGAGAACCCTCTCTGAGGTTGGAGAATTATCGACCCCTGGTGTGGTAACGGCAAAGGAGCCATCTCGGGTGTCGTCGCCTCATTATACAGGATAGCTCCAACTTGGTCTTCTTAGCAGTTGTAGCGTGCTCTAGGGTCTGGATCGAGCTCCTTGTCATGGGAAGTAAGCCATGGTCAAGGTGACCCTTGATTAGCTTTTGTGTCAACCCGGTCTGGTCACAGACAGTTGCCTTGATCTCTTGCGTCATTTGATCAAGCATGCCCATGACACTGTTCATGATAGAAGCCAGTTAGTAAGTGAACCTTTCCAACCCTTCATCCTGAAAGGTCTTATTTTGCTCCATGTTGGACTGGAGGCCAGCCCTAAGTTCATAGGCCGCCTGGGCTAAACTAGCCCGATTCTGATCCCGGTTGGAATAGAGGTCCGTCTGAAGGTCTTGCAATGCAGCAAGTGGCTCTGTTAGAACTCAAACATGGCTACGGTATTGAGTCTTCTGCCTTCTCAGCCATCTGGAGGGAGGTCGCCACTAGGAGAATGTTCATAGGTGGATCGTTCTTCGTGAGCAAAGTGACCGACGGTGGCACATCATCCATAGTGAGGTCGTCCTTCCCTTTGGCGCCAAGTTCCTCAAGTTGTCACCTTTCCCTTGGGTGAGGGTAACGTTGGTAGCAACCTTCTTCTACATAGCAGCGGTATTAGGATTGCCTCTTCTTAGACGTCTTCCTAGGTCCCACCAAACATGCCACAATAATATTGTGTGGAAAACTAATGAGAATGTAAAAAAAAGACGAGATAGTCTGGAGTGGTCGTCCCAATGACGATCCCAACGAACTGCAAAGAAGGAAAAATAAAGGCAAAAAGTGGGTTGAGCGAGGAGGAGTTGTATTGAGAGAGAGTATGGAAAAAAGGAGTATAGGGGTTTGTTCGTGTGATTTTGTGATGTCCTCAAAATGAACCTTAGTCTATGCTTATATACATAAAAGACTCTGAACCCCGGCCTACTACCTAAGCCGACTTTTAGTCAGATACGATGACTTAAAACTTATCTTCTCCTAAAACTTATCGTAGTCCAACTCAGACTATGGCTAACCAATACTCTGACGTTGTCCAACCTCTAAATGCCTTGGAGCAGGAGCGAGAGAGATTGGTCGGGATCCTCAGGGATATGGGGGTAGAGACCAGGGTTCCCCAACGGCCAAGATTCTGAAGTCATATCTAGAGATATACAATAGGCAGCACCCCTTCCCTATGAGCTATCGCATATCAAATTTTACCTTATTTTTAGGAGAAGAGGGCAAGTCTATGGTGGAGCATGTGGCACGCTTCATCATCTAGTACGGGGAACATCATCTTATGACATCTTACTGCTAAGGAAATTCCCAAGCTCCCTAACTAGGATGGCATTTGAGTGGTACATCAACTTACTGTTGGGGTGACCATCACGGGCTTGGCTCGTATGTAGCAATTGGAAGGTGAGACAGTCGAGAAGTATATACATTGCTTTAGGAGTGCCAAGAATTGATACCCTATAACACTGATCGAGACTAAGTGTGCATCCATGGCCATGCATAATTTATCGTTCCAACTCTGTAAATGGTTGAGCTTCGATAGGTTCCCCGACTTGGGGGAGCTTGCTCAAAAGGCTTTTATAGTGCAACAACTCCTTCACGAGAAGCATTAGCAAGCGTCTTCCTCTAGAGGGATCTATTACCATGACCCCACCTTAGAGATCAATCATGTGGAGGAGGACAGGGAGGCTCAGTATGTAGATGTCATGGTTGCTGAACTCAAGAGGGGAAAGCTTTATGAGTGTGAGGTGCTGATCCAGAAGAAGATGACTGTTCCCAAGGAGTTCACCCCCCCTCGGTAATCCACCTACCCAGACTAAAGGGTTTAGTGAGATCGGACAAGAATACTCATTCAACATCACCAAGGCCAACGAGATCTTTAAAAACTCACTCAAGCACGGCCAAATTGCCTTGCCTGCAGGCCACAAGATTCTTGTAGAGAAGGACTTAAAGGATATCAAATTCTACAAATGGCATGCGAGCAACTCATACAACACAGTTATATGTGTCGTGTTTCGTAACTAGATAGAGCAAGCTATCAAGGATGGCTGATTGAAGTTCCCTAAGGAATATAAGGAAACAACATCCTTCACTACTCAGGTTGCAGTAGTCGACCTTAGAAAAGGCCAGAGACAAGATGCCCTCGAAAGTGAGAGAACTCCCCCAAAAAATATGAGTGAGAGGCTGGGGGTGCAAGAGAGGCGACAAGCTGATTATCGCCCAAGGACACCTCAATATTTTTGTCCAAGGGTGTTAGCTAACAACTAGAACGTCTGCCACCCCCACATCAAGGTGGACCTCCAAGAAAGAACCAACCCAGACCGAAGTGTCTTCGACCCGCTTAGGGACACGAGGGTTGCACGAGAACCACCAGCCCCAGGGGTCTTAACTAAGACCTAGAGGAGAAGTCTCAAAAGAATGCTGATACAGAAATACAAAACTCGGGACTTGAAGAGGCAATTGGCTAAGCAAAAGACCCAACTCGAGCAGCAGAAGGCCATTCTAGTTCATCCCAAAATATAACATAAGTCGGCTTCCATTGGAGGCCGGCCTAAAGAAATTGACATCCCCAAGTCCGATTAGGGGAAGGCAGCAATCAAGGATAGGGACCAGGCGAAGACATTCATCGAAGACCTTTGGGAAAAACTAACTCGTATGTGGGTGCCCAAGGTCAGAAGTGAGATCCATCCTAAGGATACCCCTCAGGAAGTCCAAGTCACTCAAAAAGGAAAAGAAGTTGAGAATAATCTTGACACTTGGTATGTTAAATTTGGAAAGTTGGAAAAAGTCCAAATCAGCCGAAAAGGAAAAGAGGTCACGGCTGATCCTAACACGGAGCATGTCAAACTTGGAGAATCTAAAATAGTGAAGCTAGAGGACAGCATGAGCAAGGATGACCTCAATGAAGATGACTTGGCTTTATGGATCAATATGGTTTTACCCACCCAATGGCTTTCAGTCTGAAACCTTATCAACCAAGTCAACTGGAGGGCAACATAATCGAGGAAGACGCGACTGAGCCCGCAATAGAAGAAAGGGAACCAGCTATTCTGATAGTAGAGGATATCAGGGATAGTGTCAGAATTACAAGGCCTGCAAGTAAGATGAATGAGCATCTTTAGCCACTCTACATCACGGTTCACCTCTTCGGTAAGCCAATAGATCCTGGAAGATAATGGGGCATGCATGAATATACTTCCTTACTTGCTGCTCAAAAAGCTGAATAAGGAGAAGGAGAAGCTAACACAAATAAACACGATAATGACAGATTTTGCCAGTAAGAGTACTCATCCCCTTGGAGTATTAGCGGCTGAAGTTAGTGTAGGCTCTATTACTCGAAAGGTCGCATTCTTTGTCATAGATACAAAGACCTCATACAATGGCCTACTGGGGAGGGACTGGAAACATTCAAGTCAAGTCATACCATCTACCCTCCATTAGTTCCTGATTCAATAGAAGCCTGATGGAAGGGTAGAGATCATGACCATATATGCTAACTGATGAGCGTAAGAAGTGCTCATTTAACCACATCATTTTAGGGTCATTTAGACTTATTTTGGTGTCTTTAGTCATTGAGTCTTGTGTCTTTTGTCCATTTATAGGTTTATTGCCTTGGATGAACTCACTTGTGGTATTGTAGGTCTTTTAGAGGTACTTGGAGCAGTTCGAGGCCAACCGGAGCAGACATGGACAAAAACCGAGCAGCAGATTTGCCCTAAATGCCACCAGGAGGCGGATTTTCCCGCCGGTCGTCGGGTTCGTCTCCGAGCCCACTTATATAGAATGCCTTGACCTAGCCCCTTGCCTTCAGAATAAGAAATCATAAACTGCCTTGAAGACCTTCGGCTCCGAATTTCAATCCCGAGAGATCCGCTCCAAGTTATTTATTCCTAATATAAAGATATCCTCTCGGCTTAGTATAGGAAAACACAAGCCGCCTTCCTTAAACGAATAGATCCCATCTCGAAATAGGAATGTCCTCTTTGTGACGCCCAAATAACTGCGACCCGACTAAGAACATACCAAATCTTGCCTGAATCTCAGAGATCCCGGCTTAACTTAGGAAAATATAAGCCGCCCCTCCCTCTCGAAGATTTTTCTCAAACGTCTCCGCCAAATGAACGACCCAACATTATGAATTCGGCGTAGCGTTCTGAAGCCCAACCCATCGTTCTTAGGCCCGTTGTTCTTAGGCCCGTCATTTTTCATCATGGGCGTTCACCAGGCTCATCACCAAGCGGGCGTTCTCGGCCCACTATGGGTGTTGGTCCGACCTGGCCCGCCAAGCGGGCGTTCTCGGCCCAGCACTGATGTTCTTAGCCCAGCATGGGCGTTCGTCCATCCCGGCCCGGACACGGGCGTTCTCTGAATTTCATCACTAAGCGAGCGTTTGCCCAACCCAGATACAAGCGTTCGCCAGCCCACGCGGACGTTCTCCGGGTGGGCGTTCGCCAACGAGGGTGTGATATCCTCACCCTTCTACGAAATTGGTTACAACAAAATAAGGTTGGTTTTGGAAGGGTTTAGGCTTAGTCCATCGTCGTTCGGTAAAATAGGCATAATTTCCTAATTGGAATTTCAAATTAGGTGATTTCAATTTGTGTGGATTTATAACATTTATATCTATAACTTTGTTCTTTGAGTTTTGTGATTTATAAAATAATCTGGCTGGAACAAAGTAAGAATTTAAGGTGCTTTGATATAAGTCTGATTTCGTCAGTATTAGAAATATTTGTAAAAATAATTTTTTATGTGATTTTATTTAAGTTAACCTAAATTTTAAATTTACTATTCAATTTCATGACTAGCCATATTATGTTTGGTAAATTAGGTAAAGTATATTTAGTTGTACAGTGAGAAGATTTGTAAATAAAAGTGAGACGGATTAAGAGCTAGTTGAATTATAGGTTGTAGAGTTAGATAAGAGTGTAAAAAAAAAGAGGAAAACGTGGCAATACAAGAAGAAAGTGAATAGGTGGTAAATTTGGGATAACCATGAATAGAGAAGTAAAGAAACGTGGTGGATCAAGAAGTTGACAGCGAACAATGGTAAAGCCAATTAAATATATTAGGCTGGTGGAAATCCAAAAGAGAGTGGAACTGATATAAATTATAATGTTTAAAGTTCTTCGGCAAACCACAAAAGAAAGAGAAAACGCATACAATAGAGAAGATTAGAATTTAAAGACGATAATGGAAATCAACGTTAAAAGGTAAGTAATTGAATGCTTTAAAATTGAAATATGAATTATGAAATTTGGTGGATCGACATAATAGAAGAGTAGATATTTTAGTTAGAAATCAACATGAGGTGTGATAAATAAATAAGAGCATGGCCTGGTGTGCATTTACGGAAGGTACAAGGTATCTAAATCTTATGAACTAGTGAATGAATTAGGATTTCCAAAGTTGTAATTGTATAAAAGAAATTCAGCAATATAATAGAAATCAGTTGCGGTACCATGAAATATACCCCACCGTGAGTAGGATCATGGTAATCAACATCACAGAAGAAACTCACTTTAGGATCAGCATCAAAACTCTACCTGTACTTTTGACTTTTGCAAGTCCACACTTGGAGCACTGGAAATACTAGGGGAAGAAACATCCTCCCTCTTACTCAGCATGTCTGTCTCTTTCAAAATAATATTTCTACTCAACAAGACTTAGACAGCTCGGGATACCACAACTTGTATCCCTTCACTCCAGAAGCATAGCCAAGGAAAATACATTTCACAGATCTTGGCTCTAACTTGCCATTGTTCATATGAGCATAGGCAGGACACCCGAATATCTTCAAATCAGTATAATTAGGAGAATTTCCAGACCACAATTCTTCAGGTACCTTGCCATCAAGTGACGCATGAGATGAACGATTGACAAGGTAATAGGCAGTAGAAGTAGCTTCAGCCCAAAATAACTTAGGCAAACCAGCATTTGACAGTATACAACAAACTTTCTCCAACAAAATTCTGTTCATTCCTTCAGCGACTCCATTTTGTTGAGGTGTACCCGGGATTGTCTTATGCCTGATAATACCCTCATTCTTGCAGAACTCATCAAACTAACTAGAGCAAAAATCTAATCTATTGTATGTGCAGAGATGCTTGACATCTCTCCCAGTCTACTTTTCAATCATAGTCTTCCACTGCTTGAAAGTGACAAAGACATGATCCTTGCTTTTCAAGAAGAAAACCATACCTTTCTCGAATAATCATCAATGATAGTTAGCATATACTTGGAATAATTCTTTGTTGCAACTTGAGACGGTCCCCAAATATCAGAATAAACATAGTCAAGTTTTTCCTTTGTAGTGTGCACACTTTTCTGAAAACTGACTTTCTTCTATTTGCCAAACACACAGTGCTCACAAAATTCCAGCTTCTCAATATCCTGTCCACATAATAATCCTCTCCTATTTAGCTCGGTCATGCCTTTCTCGCTCATGTGACCAAGTCGCATATGCCACAATGAGGTGTTCTTAGAATCTGTCAATGAGTCAGATGCAGCAGCAGCAGTCCCTGTAACTGTAGAACCCTACAAAACATATAGATTTCCAACCTCCTTCTTGGCCTTCATATGCACTAATGAGTTCTTACTCACACGAAGAACTTCACCTTCTCTGGTGTACTTGTACCCCAATGTATCAAGAGTACTCAGCGAAATCAAGTTCTGCTTCAAATCAGGGATATGCCTTACATTCGTCAAAGTTCGAATGACACCATCATGCATCTTGATCTTTACTATGCCAATACCATCAACCTTGTAGACAAAATTATTTTTCACGAGAACATTACCCTCCGCACGTTCATATGTTGAAAACCAGTCCCTGATGGGACACATATGAAACGTACAAGCAGAATCAAGGACCCAAGCAGCATCAACTTTAGACTTTCCATCAATCACAGACAAAAGGTCTCCATCAGATTCTTCTTTCTGAGTGGTGGTGGCAACACTAGTACTGCCGCTGTCAAAACTTTCTCCTTTCGGAGCACTGGACTTTTCGCCCTTCTTCTTATTCTTCAGCTCCGAACAGAACCATTTAATATGCCCAACCTTATGACAGTTGAAACAAGTCTTATCCTTGTGCCTTGGCCTTGATTTGCTTCTGCTCTTCTTCCTCGAACTAGACTTAGCATTCTTCTCCTCAGACCTCCCTCTCATGACCAAGCCAGTTCCTTGGCTATTTTTAGAGGAACTCACAGTGTGCTTATCAATTCTCTCTTTCTCCAAGAGCGAATCATGAACATCATCCCAACTCAGAGTATCATGGCTGAACAACAAAGTTTCTCTGAATTGCTGATAAGAAGTAGGCCACGAGCACAATAACAATAAAGCAAGATCTTCATCATCATACGTCACATCCAGAGTTCTAAGATCATCCCCTATATCCTTAAATTCATTAAGATGGTCGTGAGCAGACTTATCTTCTTGCATCCAGATAGAAAATAGTCATTGCTTCAAGCACAGTTTGTTGGTCAAACTCTTGGGCATGCACAACTTTTCAAGCTTTGCTCATAATGAGGAAGCTATTATCTCCTTCAACACATCCCGCAAAATATCATTTGACAGATGCAACTGGATCTGACTCACAGCCTTACGGTTCTTTGACGCCTTCATCGCAGCATCCCAACTCGAAGGTATCAACTTCTTATCAAGTAGAGTCTCATCCAGCTCTAAATATATCAGAATAGCACGCATCTTCACCTGCCACAAGGAAAAATTAGTTTTTCTCATCAATTGAGGAATTTCGTACTTCATGGAAGTCATCCTGAAATATCTCGAACTAAAAAATCAGCCCAAAACTCCCAAGGGGCGGCGGTTGAGTGAACGGCGACCACCACGGCGGGCGGACGGCGCGCCTGCCAGGCGGCGGGCTTGGCCTAAGCGGCACGAGCGGAGGTGCGACGGAGGCGGTGGCGGAGGTTAGGGCAGCGTCGATACAAGGAGCGGGGAGATACCTTTCTCTCTCCCTTCACGACTTTCTCTCTCCTCGATGGGTCTCGTCTCGACGCCGCGGCTACGGACAACGGAGCGCAAGCTCTCCTCTCCTTCCTCGGTGGCCCAGGATCGTGGGCTACCGCGCGGGAGCTCAGTCTCCTGATTCTCTCTCTCCGCATCGGGGTTCCTTGAAACCTCTTCCTCCAGGTGCGACAACGGTGCACCAACGATGGCGCGCTACAAGAGACGGACGAGCGGCGGACTAGCTGGGGCAGTGGGGACGTGAGCGGTGGTCGGCTCCAAGGATTTCAAAACCCTTAATCCCGATTTTTCCCCAAATCGGTTACTGTTCACCTTTTTTTTTCGTGTCATATACTCGAGTCTCAGATATGGCTCTGATACCAATTATTGAGAAATAAGATCGAAACGAAAAATACGAGACACACGAGAATTACGTGGAAATCTCAAGACTGGGAGAAAACTACGGGCAAAGGAGAGTCGTCCACTATGCGAGTCCAATCAGTTACAAGGCCTCCGTGAGGGTTCTCTCTACCCCACAACTCTCGACTACTACACAAAAGACCTAGGCATAGGCCAATATATATAGGAGATTATAACCCTACTCTAAATAGGAATAGAGTATTAATTTGTCTAGAATTTGAGACAAATCCTAACAATAAGAGAGAAAAAAATCACATTGAGAAAGTCAACTATATGAGTTAAATCGACACAACGACATCATAAAAAAATTTCTTAGAGCTCACAATTCTTAACTACACATAGGACCTAGACTTGCAGCACTGGCACGAAGGTGTGATATTCAGTTAATGATATGTTTTGAAAAAATTTAAGTGATTTGATTTGGATGATTCATATAAATAAGGTGTACTTTTTTTGTACACATATTAAAAAAATTTCAAGGTTAACATGCTTGATCTGGGGCAATTTTAGGATGATTGACCTCCTAAAATTTTTTCTGGAATGCGTGTGAATGGGACAAAATACGCTGGATTTGGACTATTCATATAAATAAGGTGCACCACACATCTTGAAAGAACGTCAAAATTAAATGTATTTGACCTCGGAATGTATGTGAGTAACGACAAAATACGTTAGAAAAGACTTTTTTTAGTCTATGGAAAAAATGGATGAGATAACACACTGTTACACAAGTCCTAATAACGCATCAAATACCCAACATACCTCAATAGTGATGAATCCACCGAAGCTTTCCAAAAGCACAGAAAAGCAAAATTCTATCACGAAAAAGGAGAAAAGACGATCTGAAAGTTAAGTCGTAAGGTCAATAGCCGGGGGGCATATTTTAGTAGTGGTGGAGAAAATGGCGAGATTGTGAATATGGAGAGTTTGATTGGAGCACATAGAGTGGGTGACACACCCACGTGACTGACCCACCACGACTACCACCATCATCCTCCCCCTATTGCCTTTACTCTTTTTTATGGATTAGGTATATAATCAGTTTGATAGAGATTATTATTTTAATTAATAATAATCTATCTTTTAATTCATTTGGTATTATTCTATACACATTATTTTGCAAGTTCGTTTTGAAAAGAAAAAAAAATCATACCTTAAAGTTGTGAGGGAAAACCCTCAAAAACTTAGAATAGCATTGTGAAAATCTAGTATACGTGGTTTTCTTCGGTTGCAATTTTAGGACAACTTCAACTTTCTAGAACACCGGAGATCGTGCGACATGCTTACGTGTCGTTTGCTGAATTAAGACAATTTATCCACATCACCCAAGTATAAAAAAGTGTCAGTGTATTATCCCTTAAAATTAAATAAAAGATGAGAATAAATGATGTTTTTTAACTGTTAATTAATTACAATCTGATCTACAATAATACGAGATTGCAACGCTTTATAACCACGTTTCGTCACATCGTTGGCGTATTTGTATCAATACATGAAGTATTTTCCACGGGCTAACGGATTTCTTGATTGGCTTCATATCAACGCTATATCTAACAGCCTAAAACACCCAACAAAAGCAACAAACAATATAACATCAACCTGAAAACAAAAAGTGAGAGTGGAAAAAGAATTGAAGGCAAAAGCGAATAGGTTACTATCAATAACTCATTTGACAATGGAACAACTTTTCTTTGGATTTTTGCCCACTAACGCTAGCTAGCCTCTCTTTTCCAATTATTTTCAAATGCTAGTGGTTCCTCTCCCCTTTTACTTGTTGGCCACTAAATAGTCCTCAAATGCTAGTGGTCTACTACTATACTACAATCTCCCCTCTCTCTCTCTCACTCACTCACTTCCCCACTGCTTAAAACTATAAGCTAGGTTGATTATTGATGGCTAATATTTTTATCCAAGCCTAAATTTTAAAGGGCAGTAGTTAAATTTTTGCTTTTCAGATGGAGAGAGACATGGATCATAAAGAGATGATCACAATCCAAGACAAGCCATATCCTTTTAAAACTACTAACAACAGCAACAACAATAATGATAGGTTAAAGAGAGATGAATGGAGTGAAGGAGCAGTTTCTACCTTACTTGAAGCGTACGAAAGCAAATGGGTGCTTAGGAACCGAGCCAAGCTCAAAGGCCACGACTGGGAAGACGTGGCGAGGTGCGTCTCATCGAGGTCTAACGGCACCAAGTCGCCAAAGACTCAGACCCAATGCAAGAACAAGATCGAGTCCATGAAGAAACGGTACCGTTCGGAGTCCGCCTCCGCCGACCCCTCCTCGTGGCCTCTCTACCATCGTCTTGACCTTCTCTTGCGTGGAAGTAGTGCTGCTAATCCACCTATATTATCACAGGCAACAGCTCAGCTAGGTCAAGCTCATGATGAAACAAGTACGGATCATCAAGGGCAAGGCCAAGCTCAGCCACCGTGCTTGGTCTTGGTCAATCCTCCTCTGGCGTTGATGGACCCTCCTCCGCCGATGGCGGCTCCACCGCTTCCGGCCTTGCCTTTGGTTGGTCTCAGTTTGGCCGGTGCTCAGAACTCGCACGGGTCTAATGGTGTTGATACGATGCCTAAGGTTGGTGGAATTATTTGTTTACGTGCTTTCTATGTCCACTCTAAATTTCATTTGATTATATATATATATACATAAGAGTTTTCTTTGATTTTCCCCCTAAATCAAGTAATTAATCTTAGCTATTGTTAGAGAAATTGCTAGATTAATCGTTAGATGCTACCTCCTATATATGATCGCTTGGGTTTGTTAGGCTTAAAGTTTAAAATTAATTAAACTTATTAGTTGTTGTATGAGAAAAGTAGAAGTGTAGATGTTTCGAACATTCTTGGGCACTATTTAAGAGAGGCTCTCCTGACAGATCTGACAAAAACAAATTGCACATTTCGTAACCCACTGTAATTTAACACCCAATTAACCAAGTTAAAGAACCAAGAACAGAGAGTATCGTTGAATGTGAGCAGCACTTCAATTAACCTAAAGAATATGGCCACTGATTCAATAATTAATGTAATAATCATTTGACATATTTTGTTATTAGTATTTTAGTGATGTGGTGAGTCACTCGTGTTGTTCATCATCGTCTTTGAACTTTGGGAGACTATGATACTTTTGACTTACACTTTTGCAGATAATTTATTTCTACATATTTTGCATAAAAAATTCAACCATAATCTATATACACACATATACATACTGCGAGAACGTCGTTAATGTTTTTTTACACTTAAAACCTTATGCTTCATATATTATTAACATGGATAATCTTGGTATAATAGGAAGCTTAATTCCTCGGGTAGATGAAGTGACCAATTGGATGCACATTAGTCTCGACCACAAGAATGTCGTTAATTCGAACATTACTTTTTTTGCTGACATGATTAGGAGGATGGAATGGACACAAGAATATCGGACCATGTGTCAGACAAAAACGCCGTGGACACCGATAGCAGCACCCCGGCGGTCTACATGAAGAAGGAGAAGTTCGTCAAGTCCGGACAGAAGGCGAGGCCGACGAAGACGGAGAAGAAGAAGAGGAAGAGAAGAGAAGAGTGGGAGATTGCTGATAGCATCAGGTGGCTGGCCGAAGTAGTGCTGAGGTCAGAGCAGTCAAGGATGGAGACAATGAGGGAGGTAGAAAGGATGAGGATAGAAGCTGAGGCTAAGAGGGTTGAAATGGACCTCAAGAGAACTGAGATTTTGGCCAATACCCAGTTGGAGATTGCCAAGCTCTTTGCAGCTGTTGCTACTAACAAAGGTGGTGTTGATGCTTCGCTGAGAATTGGAAGGAGCTGATTTAGATAAGCTAATAATTATATTGTATACTAGAAGAAGAGTAATTTATATAACTTTAATTTATAGGGTGATGAGTAAGTATGTCCACCAGAATTTATCATCTGGTAGGGACAAAACAAATTAGTCCCTACCTTAATTATTTCATCTGCATGGTTCAAGAACTCTATTATATCCAGGGCATTTGGTCTGATAATAAAAAGACGTTCATACTGAGTTCAAGATTCAATTTTCGACAGGTGTAAAGTAAAAATTAAGAAACTCATTTAGCTAGTTGGTTGTGGATTGAACATTAGTTGTGTTATATGCTATTTAGTGGTCTTAAATGTCTAAGTGGCCTTTGAAGCGTGTTAAACTTAACGGAATGGAAGATATTAGTGATAATAAAAAGTTAATCACCATGCTAATTAGTTGTTAATTAGGAATCTAGATAAGCGTAGTTGAATTATGAACTAGTTTTTAGAGATGGAAATAGATCCAAGTCAGGATAAGGGGTTCAATGAAAATTGCTTCAAGTACAGAGAAAATGACACATGAAGAAGGGTTGTCCAGGTTGAATTAAGGACCACGAAGGAAAAGATCAACATCAATGGATATAGCTACATCTTCGGATGGGTCAGATGGTTACTGTCTTTCTGTCTTATTAAGTCCAAATCATCATGTTGATTTCTAGATTTTGGATAGCGAGTGTTCTTTTCACACAATGTCTAATAGAAATTGGTTCGACACCTACAAGTTTGTTAATTCATGTATGGTGACTATGGGCAAAGAATCTACTTGTAGAATTGCTGGCATAAGGGACATACGAATTAAGATGTGAGATAGTGTCGTGAGAAAGTCGTGTGGGTTAGACATGTTCCAAAGGTAGAAAGGAATTTGATCTCATTAGGTGTTATGAATTCAGCAACTAGAGAACAAAATGCGCAAAGAACACGGACGCAAGAGTTTACGTAGTTCGGCCTAATGCCTACATCCACGGAGAGAAAGGAGAACTTTTATTGATGAGTTTTCGAGCCACAAAGCCATACAAAACCTTAGGATAACATGCCTTTATATAGAGGCAAATCCTTGTTTTACAAGTAACCTATCTAGGTCAGATTAGGAGTTGAAAACCTAGTCAGAATAGGAATAGGAATAGGAAATAAGTCTTTCCTATTTCTCGCCATCCCAACAATCTCCACCTTGGCGAGAAATCTTCTCGTGGAAGAACCATGAAGCTCCACCCAAACTTCAACAAACTCCACCTTGACAAAATACCGCCCCATGAAGAACCATGAGATCTTGCAAAACCAATCCGACTTCACCGATTCCATCTCGGACTATAGATAACTGCATCAATAAGACCATCTCAACTTTCTCTTCACCTTTTGTTCAATCACTTGGAGCCAGCCCTCAAACTCGAGCTTTTAAGCTTGCTTGGCCTATTCCCTCCAACCTCTATTGAACCCCAACTAACGAGTCCACTTTCTGAAGCAACCTTGCGACCAATAGACGTACCCTCTATTTTGTGATCAACCCTATGCTCTGCAACCTCGAACCTCTCTTCCGTTGGACCTTTTTGCCTCAAACCAATGCTACTTGCCATAGCATACAAAGGGCAACCTTTTGTTCCACTAAGTAGAACCCTCGACATGCCTCGAACTCTACTGTTCGGCCTTGAGTGAGATATCCGATTCGCCCGTGGTGCTACCAATGGCTTCGCATTTCCCATGCAAAACTTACCCAACACCTTTGACGTGCACGTCCCTTTAGACAATCATAGCAGGGCCCAGCTAACAATGCTTCTCCGAGATAACCATGACTCTTTGCCAACCATGCCTCCACGAAACAACCATAGCTTACTATCCATATCTCCGTGAATCCCAACTGCACTCAAACCATCCATGTCAAGTATTTTCTCTCTCATACGAACTAACCTCATATGACCTGAGCTTTTGCCAACTCCTTTAGATCCATTAATATGACTCCACCTACAACAACATGCCTCACTAACCTGTAGGTATTTCCTTTCACCCTTCATCCCTACCATCGTATCCTTCTTTGCCTTTATTAGCATACCTTTATAACTATCACTATTATAATCCAAGGTCCCTAATGAAAAGAGATTACCAGGATGTATTGGACTTGATAAGACAGAAAGTCAGTCACCATCCGACCCATCTAAAGATGTGGCCATGGTTGTGGATGCCGATCCCTCCTTGTTGTCTTGATCCCTAGTTCGTCCTGGATAGTCTCCTTCATGTGCCCTTCTCCGTACTTGAAATTACTTCCATTGAACTTCTTTGACTCCGACCTGGATTCTCTTCCATAACTCAGCTGGTGGCTCCTCATCATCTGCCAAGCATAAGCGAATCTTCGCTACTGCCTTGGCATCCAACTCTTCCCACTCTTGCTCCTCCATCTTGTCGGACTTCTTCTCCGAGAGCGCGATAACCATCCCTTGCTGCACGAGGAGATCTCTGACACGCCTTTGCCATAACCTGAAATTCAATGAACCATCGAACTTCACAAGAGCAAACTTCGCGCCGTGATTCGACATCCTCCAACCTTAGCTCTGATACCACTTGTTATGAATTCAGCAACTAGAGAACAAAATACACAAAGAACACGGACGCAAGAGTTTACGTGGTTCGGCCTAATGCCTACATCCACGGAGAGAAAGGAGAACTTTTATTGATGAGTTTCCGAGCCACAAAGCCATACAAAACCTTAGGGTAACATGCCTTTATATAGAGGCAAACCCTTGTTGTACAAGTAACCTATCTAGGTCAGATTAGGAGTCCAAAACCTAGTCAGAATAGGAATAGGAAATAAGTCTTTCCTATTTCTCGCCATCCCAACATTAGGAGTCCTGGATTATAATGGGTATGGCTATAAAATTGAAGGTGGTCTAATAGAGGTGGAGAAGGATGTTGTGGTGGTGATGAATGGTAAAAGGGATGTGAAGAATACCTACATATTAGTAGAAAATACTGTTGTAGGTGGAGTTATCTCAATGGAGTCCGATGGTGTAGAGAAAAGCTATTGGTGTATGAGGTTGGATCACATGAAGGAGTGAGGTCTTGACATGAATAGTTTGAGTGCAGCCAAGAGGACTCTTGGAATAGAGATTTACAGGGATAAAGTTAGCAAGGTGCTATGTTTGTCCAAAGGTACGTACAAAGGTGTTGGATAGGTTTGGCATTGGGAATGCAAAATTATTGGTAACACCACAGACGAATTAGGTTTTATTTCACTCTAGAGTTCGTGACATGTTAGAGCATTGAAAATTTTACTCGCTGATTTCATGCTTGCATCTGGCAAGCCTATCAATTTTGATAAATCATCTGTTAGATTTAACATAGGAATGGAATTGAACATTAGATTACAGATCTTGGCTATCCTAGGTAGGGACCAAATGAATGATCAAGATAGATACCTAAGACTCTCTTTTTTGGTAGATCAAAAGAATAAGCAGTAAACTACATCTACACAACCATGTGAAACAAAAATCAGGCATGGAAACAAAAAATATTATGTCTGTCCTAGCATCCATTCCTACATATGTCATGCTTTGTGTCAAATTTCTCAAATTTATATGTAAAAGCTTAACAACTTGATGGCCACGTTTTGGTGGTTTGGTAATGTTGAAACATGAAAGATCAACTGGAATTTAACTTGGCTCTCATTACAAAATAAGTTTGGAGAATGATCAATGACTCGAACTTCTTATGTTATAGACTAATTCAGAGTATCTACTTTCTGAACACTTCTTTTTGGCAGGCCACGAAAGGAAAACACCCCTCGTGGACATGGAGCAGCATGCATAGAGATTTACATCAGATTAAACCTCAACTAATGTGGAAGGTGACTGATGGAGAAAGCATTAGAGTGTGAGAAGATGCCTTATTGCAGAAATTTTCAAACAGAATCATCGAATCCCTAAAGCCACCCTCGTCAGCTGTAAATGTGGTAGTAGACCTCATAAGACTTCAGAGCAACCAATGGAACTTGGATATCCTCCAAAATCTGCTTACCACAGCTAAGGCAGAGGAGATCACCAAAATCTACCCAACAAGAGGCCTTGGCGAAGATATAATTGAATAGGCTCTGTCAAATCAGGGAAATTTTAGTTAAGCAGTGTTATTAATAAATTAAGAATTTGTTTCGATACTCTCTTGGGGTGACTCGAATTAGATAGCATTTATTTTGTAGGTTTTCTACTTCGATAAGTTCTATCTGATTCCATGAGGTTTGTATCTCCTGATTGTAAGCTGGTTGTATATTTCTTTGAGATTTTTTGAGGAGTAATATTTATTTACCTTTCACAAAAAAAAATTAATCAAGTAAGAATAGCTTTGTAAATCCTGATCTCTTAACTAAGGGCCTTTGGTATAGATTATGAAAGTTACAAGCCTTCCTAACGATCAAGACCTTTATATGGAGAGTTGTCAATGACTCCCTCCCTACTGGAAAGAATCTGTTCAGGCATCAAATAACAGAGGACTAAAGATGAAAACTTGTCTACTGCAAACAAACAGTCAAGGCTTTGGATGATTCTAATCAAATGGATTTGCTAAAAAAATTGATTTTACCTGCTACTAAATATGGTTGACAAGGAACAAACATTATTTTCAAGGCACAACTCCAAAGCCATGCCTCACTTCGACGAGAAGCAGGCATTGCCTTGGTTGTGTGAGATCATCTGGGGAAGATTATCCAAGCCAGAATTCGTTCAACTTATCTCTTTTAGGCTGCAAAAGCTCAAATGTGCGCTGAATGCCAACTTAGTGGTAGATTGGGTGGCAAAAACCATTAACCAACCTTTTGATTTGGAGGATGTAGTTAACCAATCTCCAAAAGAGTTTAAACAACAACTCATCGTTGGTAACGTCACGGGCGAATTAGGTTTTATTTCACTCGAGGGAGAGCGGTAGAGTTCGTTACATGTTAGAGCATTGAAAATTTTACTCACTGATTTCATGCTTGCATCTGGCAAGCCTATCAATTTTGATAAATCATCTGTTAGATTTAACATAGGAATGAAATTAAACATTAGATTACATATCTTGGCTATCCTAGGTAGGGACCAAATGAATGATCAAAATAGATACCTAAGACTCTTTTTTGGTAGATCAAAAGGATAAGCAGTAAACTACATCTACACAACCATGTGAAACAAAAATCAGGCATGAAAACAAAAAATGTTGTATCTGTCCTAGCATCCATTCCTACATATGTCATGCTTTGTGTCAAATTTCTCAAATTTATATGTAAAAGCTTAACAACTTGATGGCCACGTTTTGGTGGTTTGGTAATGTTGAAACATGAAAGATCAACTGGAATTTAACTTGGCTCTCATTACAAAATAAGTTTGGAGAATGATCAATGACCCTAACTCCTTATGTTATAGACTAATTCATAGTATCTACTTTCTGAACACTTCTTTTTGGCAGGTCATGAAAGGACTACACCCCTCGTGGACATGGAGCAGCATGCATAGAGATTTACATCAGATTAAACCTCAACTAATGTGGAAGGTGACTGTCACGACCCGCTCTCAGGTCGGTGACCGGCGCTAGACTCCACGACAAACATCTGCAAATGTGCAATCTAGCAAGCCTCACACAAATTCATCAATACTCACATCAAACAAACCTGAGCAAGATACAACACATGCAAAGATGGTACACAACCATCAACGAAAATCTGAACAATCCATCTCCAAAAGACAAATCCAAAATCGGACATAAACCAGGATCTAACCACTATGGAGCATCTATACAGATGTACAAGGAAGCACAAGTCTGGAGACCTCAAAGTGTAGCCCTCGAATAAATAAGATGGGCTCGAAATACAGACTCCAGAATCAACGCTACTATGGCACCTCGGAACCTGAGATAGATTAGTAGGGGGGTAAGTGTTTGTGAACACTTAGTAAGAAGATAGAACATAACATATTAGTTATGTCTGAGATATACGTGCCACAGAACTCAACCATGTTCGACGTAACTGAACTTGAAATGCATGATGACCATATGATGCACAAATTACCGAAAACATAAATATAAACATACAGACACATAGAGCCATGAACAGGTTTTGAAAAGCTCCTTCCTCTGACTGCCAAGGGATATCCAAATGGCCAAACGAATCTCCGTCCACACAAACACAAAGCTAGCTTACATACGTAAACTAGTGATATCCCCAAACTATGAGCTCATAGACTAACATCCCCGGTTAGTACGGGAAAACCTGTTCATCTCTCTCACAAAACACATATCTTAACAAACATATGACCCAATGGTCCAGAATCATATCCCTCACACATATGCCAAATGTACCAAATCAGCCCGAGCTAGCAATCTAGCCGGCCATTCATAAATCTCACATTCATCACAAACCGATCACAATATACCAAACGTATCACATATGCACAATCTCATCTCATAACCAACAACATATACATGAGACGCACATCAATCAAGATCTGAAACATGCATATAACAAACACAACCAACATATCATGGTCTATCCGCTTACACAACGAAGATCCACCGATCACACTGATTTCTGAATCCAATGCCTTTCACTCAAAGCTTTTGAAATGATTCTCCTTCACCCCCACACCTTGCGGATGTTCTGTTCACAATCCCAAATCACAATAACGAGGTTAACCTCCGAATTCCTAAACCAAATCGCTGCCAACGCTTCAGAACAATGGATAATGACATAATCACAACACATCGTCTAAACAAGCATCAAACATCTCCAAATATCTCAATCTCTTTCAATCCTTACTTTCTTGACAAATATACCACACATGTATAATCTGTTTAGAGCCTACTCATGGTCATAAATGTCATCCAACAATCTGTTTTGGCAATCACAACACAAACCAAACACAAGAGAAGCTCAACCACTTCATCTTCAACAATTACCACATATAACTCAATCTCAGATCATAACCACTTCAAATAACACTTTACATGACTTCCCCTGTATGTCCTTGATATCTCAGAATCTACATATTCACTGAAATTTCCAAACAAACCACTTACCAAGTCTCTATTCTTGACCCCCTTCAATCTGAACACAGCAGACAAGTCCGAACTTCAACCAAGTCTTGAACAAGATTTCTTCATCCAAACAAGGCATATGATATATGGTTAGAAAGCTTATAGGTCCACATCTTACCTTTCAATACTATTTTGAATCATCTCTTTTGGATCCCAGATGAAACAGTTATGTTTAGTTTATCGCAGCATATCTGAGGTAGTCCGAGATATCAAATGCATTCCTTCCAACTATCATTGGCACTCTATTTACATAGCAATCTTACTCCAAATACGAATCCAATATGTCATTACGACTAAGTATACTTCACTTAAGTCAGACAAATATGATTAAAGGACTAGGGTATTACATTCTCCCCTCCTTATAAAAATTCGTCCCCGAATTTACTTCTATTTGAAAGTTCACTCACATTGCTATGCAATAGGTGTGACTATTTCAAAATGTCTCTTTTAAGCAACATATGCCCTTTGCAAGTTGAGTGGTCCATACTTATCTTCAATGTCGATCACCTAATCTTGAAATGTCCATCATAATCATAATGGTCTCAACTTTTCCGAATGTTGATCACAATAGCTCACATCATATCTTTAAACATTTGAGTCACTGAGGGAACTTATCAGCATCATAAGTTCTCTTTGCCCAAAGAAATAAGGTGACTTAGTCAATTTGTCCATTACCACTCACGTAGAACCATAACTCCTCCGAATAATTGGAAGCTCTCCAAATACATTCATCTTGATCATCTCATACTACCATACTACATCTCTTATATCCATACCACCAAAATACGATACGCCATTTTTCCAAGTTCCAAGCTTGGCAATCCATCATTTCCAACTTGTATCACAAGCTCACTAGTCCTTAGGTTCTTACATTGAGATTCCATAATTCAATCTCAAAAGATAGGTCATTTCTGAACTTATGTCACAAGCTTATGCAATTCCTTAATAGTCTCAAATTCTAACTTAACTCTTACTTCACAAAATGATCTCCAACTTCTCTTCATATGAAATATGTCTTCGTGCCTTAAGAGCAAAGACCATGGTTTTTATCTCTGGATAATTTTTCTCATTCTTCTTTATTTGACCCACAAACATAGGCACATTCTCTTGTTGTGTAATGTCACACCTCGAATCCACTCTTGAGCAGAACATGTCTGAGAACCAATACATTTTGCATCCAAAACTAAATTATAGAAAACTTGACACGTACTTGGTATTTTCACATTATTAACAATACCAATCTGAGATGTTTATGATGTTCTTCCAAAATATTCAGATACTTCACCAAAAAAATCAACTTCATATTCAACTTCCTTTCCCTTACTTCCTTCCCCTAATCCAAGTATCCATATCAACCATTATGTATCAGCATATATCAAATCCATGTATTCACTTAATACCAAATTCTGACACATCAAAGTCTTACCATATGCATCCTTTCTTTTTATAGTATATATCCGAGTCTCACTTCGAGCTAAACCATAACCATAATCTATTAATATTTGTGATATTTGTTGGACTCACAATGGTATACACTCATGCATATGGTGAGGTTCTATCAAATCAAATGATATAGCCCAAGTTATAAATTCATAAAAATATATCAATTATATAAGGGTGTTCTGATAATGTGGTGGCCAGTCACATAATCAAAATCTACCCGAAGAAAGATTATTTATATATATACTCAAATGGGCCTTTAAAGGTATAATATATACCAATTAGAATAAGAGCCTCCACCAAAATATTGAGTAATTACCAAGTGATATCCTCTATTCCTTATTCAGCTTATGATAACTGATGCACAACATCAAACTCTCATCCTTTTTCCACAAAAACAACACCAGAGCACCCCATGGTGAAACACTAGGCCGAATATATTCCTTATCCAACAAATCCTGCAACTGAATCTTCAACTCTTTTAACTCTGCAGGTGCCATACGATATGGTGGTATCGAAATCGGCTCTGTTCCTGGCATCAACTCAATACAACACTCAATCTCTCTCTCTGGTGGTAAACCCGGTAACTCATCTGGAAAAACATCAGAAAATTCTTCCACAACAGAAATATCATCAACAGTCACCTTTTCCATATTAGCCTCTTTAACAATAGCAAGGTAACTTACACAACCCCTCTGTAACAATCTCGAAGCCTTCAAACATAAAATAAGCCTTGGTGGAGTCAACATCCCATCACCCCGAAACATAAATTCTGGTTCACCCTCAGGCTTGAACTTCACAATCTTATTAAAGCAATCCACCGTAGCATGATAGCACGATAACCAGTCCATCCCCAAAATCACATCAAAATCATCCATGTCTAACACATGTAAGTCAGTCAACATCTCATGACCATCCCCAACTATCACACACGATGTAAGAACTAAATGCACATGAATGATATGACCTAAAGGAGTACAAACATCTAAAGGCTCCCTCAATGACACAAGTGGACTATCAGAGGATCTAGCAAACTGGGGTGACAAAAACGAATGTGTCGACCCTGAATCAAACAAGACTAGAGCATTAGACAAGCCTATAGGGAGTATACCTGAAACCACATTATTAGACGCCGTAGCATCTTTCCTGGTGAGAGCATATACACGAGCAGGACCACCTTCACTCTACTCCATCGGCTCCTTTCCTCGAAGAACCGAAGTCTCTCCCTGATGGCTCTGACTAACTGGACTCCTATATTGTTCTTGAGGTCGTCCTGATAAGCTAGTAAGCTACGCATATTCTCTTGCCTTAGCCACACGACAATCCTTTAGATGATGTCCAAACTTACCGCATCCAAAATAAGCTCCCAATTGTCTGTAGCAAGGTCTTCGAGGATGTTGCTTCCCGCAACTAGAACAATTCACTGGGCCTCCGGATTGGCCTCGACCTCCTGCTTGACCACGAGGGCCATTTCCTCTCCCAAATCCTCTACCAATTCTTCCAAATGCTCCTCCACCTCTCGAGAAATTAGGTTGAAAGTTTGGCCTTTGCTGCTGTTGTCCGAAACTCTGGTTTGAACCATACTGCGGTGGCCTATCAAATCGCTGCACCTTAGCTTGCTTCTGCGCTGTAAGCCGCTCATTATCACGCATCTCCAATGTCCTCGCACAATCCACAGCCGCTGAATAAGATTGGAATCCACGTGGGTACATCACTTTAAACATCGCATCATCGAGTCCTCGAACAAATCTCTTCACCTTCTTCTCCTCAGTGGGAATCAGATGCTTTGCATAGCGAGAAAGATAATCAAACCTCTGTTCATACGCCGTCACCGTCATCTCTGGCGTCTTCAACAATCATTCGAACTCGAACGCACGAGCATCTCTCAGACTTTCAGGCAGGAAGCGATCCAACAGTGAATCGCGAAACTGATCCCAAGTCCATCCAGTTGATTCCATAGTTTGTAACCATACTCCCGCCTCACCTGTCAATTTAAATGCTGCTAGTTCCACCATTCTTTTACTATCACAATTCAGAATCTTCCACCTCTTTTCCATCTCATCAAGGAATAACTGAGGATCATCTCGCACACCAAAGAATGTGGGTGGGTCTAGCCTCAGAAACTCTGCCAATGTATCATCTCTAGGTGTCATAGCGGCTTTCTTCTCCGCCTGACTTTGTTGAGTAGCGATAAACTTCTCCATCGCCATCATCACTCTGCCTACAGCATCACCACTCCGCTTTCTACGTCCAGAAGTGCCACTAACTGGTTGACCTGTCTCAGCTGGCGTGGCAGTAGCGGTAGTAGTATGCTCAACTGGATGTGTAGGCTCTAATGTAGCATCATCTCTAGCTCTATCAGAGCTCTCACCATGCTCCCTCATCGTAGCGTTAGAACCTTTACGTTTCACAGGCATATCCTCCCTACTAGAACAAGTCAACATTTAAGAGGCCAAATGAAAAGATTATCCAACAGAGGACAAAGACACGACAAATCCTATGCTCCGTAGGGTACAAACAAAACAAATTCAATGACAAACCAAACAAACACAATCAAGCTCTGATACCAACTTTTTCACGACCCGCTCTCAGGTCGGTGACCGGCGCTAGACTCCACGACAAACATCTGCAAATGTGCAATCTAGCAAGCCTCACACAAATTCATCAATACTCACATCAAACAAACCTGAGCAAGATACAACACATGCAAAGATGGTACACAACCATCAACGAAAATCTGAACAATCCATCTCCAAAAGACAAATCCAAAATCGGACATAAAGCAGGATCTAACCACTACGGAGCATCTATACAGATGTACAAGGAAGCACAAGTCTGGAGACCTCAAAGTGTAGCCCTCGAATAAATAAGATGGGCTCGAAATACAGACTCCAGAATCAACACTACTATGGCACCTCAGAACCTGAGATAGATTAGTAGGGGGGTAAGTGTTTGTGAACACTTAGTAAGAAGATAGAACATAACATATTAGTTATGTCTGAGATATACGTGCCACAGAACTCAACCATGTTCGACGTAACTGAACTTGAAATGCATGATGACCATATGATGCACAAATTACCGAAAACATAAATATAAACATACAGACACATAGAGCCATGAACAAGTTTTCAAAAGCCCCTTCCTCTGACTGCCAAGGGATATCCAAATGGCCAAACGAATCTCCGTCCACACAAACACAAAGCTAGCTTACATACGTAAACTAGTGATATCCCCAAACTATGAGCTCATAGACTAACATCCCCGGTTAGTACGGGAAAACCTGTTCATCTCTCTCACAAAATACATATCTTAACAAACATATGACCCAATGGTCCAGAATCATATCCCTCACACATATGCCAAATGTACCAAATCAGCCCGAGCTAGCAATCTAGCCGGCCATTCATAAATCTCACATTCATCACAAACCGATCACAATATACCAAACGTATCACATATGCACAATCTCATCTCATAACCAACAACATATGCATGAGACGCACATCAATCAAGATCTGAAACATACATATAACAAACACAACCAACATATCATGGTCTATCCGCTTACACAACGAAGATCCACCGATTACACTGATTTCTGAATCCAATGCCTTTCACTCAAAGCTTTTGAAATGATTCTCCTTCACTCCCACACCTTGCGGATATTCTGTTCACAATCCCAAATCACAATAACGAGGTTAACCTCCGAATTCCTAAACCAAATCGCTGCCAACGCTTCAGAACAATGGATAATGACATAATCACAACACATCGTCTAAACAAGCATCAAACATGTCCAAATATCTCAATCTCTTTCAATCCTTACTTTCTTGACAAATATACCACACATGTATAATCTGTTTAGAGCCTACTCATGGTCATAAATGTCATCCAACAATCTGTTTTGGCAATCACAACACAAACCAAACACAAGAGAAGCTCAACCACTTCATCTTCAACAATTACCACATATAACTCAATCTCAGATCATAACCACTTCAAATAACACTTTACATGACTTCCCCTGTATGTCCTTGATATCTCAGAATCTACATATTCACTAAAATTTCCAAACAAACCACTTACCAAGTCTCTATTCTTGACCCCCTTCAATCTGAACACAGCAGACAAGTCCGAACTTCAACCAAGTCTTGAACATGATTTTTTCATCCAAACAAGGCATATGATATACGGTTAGAAAGCTTATAGGTCCACATCTTACCTTTCAATACTATTTTGAATCATCTCTTTTGGATCCCAGATGAAAAAGTTATGTTTAGTTTATCGCAGCATATCTGAGGTAGTCCGAGATATCAAATGCATTCCTTCCAACTATCATTGGCACTCTATTTACATAGCAATCTTACTCCAAATACGAATCCAATATGTCATTACGACTAAGTATACTTCACTTAAGTCAGACAAATATGATTAAAGGACTAGGGTATTACAGTGACTGATGGAGAAAGTATTCGAGTGTGAGAAGATGCCTTATTGCAAAAATTTCCAAACAGAATCATCGAATCCCTAAAGCCACCCTCGTCAGCTGTAAATATGGTAGTAGACCTCATAAGACTTCAGAGCAACCAATGGAACTTGGATATCCTCCAAAATCTGCTTACCACAGCTAAGGCAGAGGAGATCACCAAAATCCACCCAACAAGAGGCCTTGGCGGAGATATAATTGAATAGGCTTTGCCAAATCAGAGAAATTTTAGTTAAGCAGTGTTATTAATCAATTAAGAATTTGTTTCGATGCTCTCTTGGGGTGACTCGAATTAGATAGCATTTATTTTGTAGGTTTTCTACTTCGATAAGTTCTATCTGATTCCATGAGGTTTGTATCTCCTGGTTGTAAGCTGGTTGTATGCTTCTTTGGGATTTTTTGAGGAGTAATATTCATTTACCTTTCACACAAAAAATTAATCAATTAAGAATAGCTTTGTAAATCCCGATCTCTTAACTAAGAGCCTTTGGTATAGATTATGGAAGTTACAAGCCTTCCTAACGATCAAGACCTTTATATGGAGAGTTGTCAATGACTCCCTCCCTACTGGAAAGAATCTGTTCAGGCATCAAATAACAGAGGACTAAAGATGAAAACTTGTCTACTGCAAACAAACAGTCAAGGCTTTGGATGATTCTAATCAAATGGATTTGCTAAAAAAATTGATTTTACCTGCTAGTAAATACGGTTGACAAGGAACAAACATTATTTTCAAGGCACAACTCCAAAGCCATGCCTCACTTCGACGAGAAGCAGGCATTGCCTTGGTTGTGCGAGATCATCTGGGGAAGATCATCCAAGCCAGAATTCGTTCAACTTATCTCTTATCGGCTGCAAAAGTTCAAATGTGTGCTAAATGCCAACTTAGTAGATTGGGTGGCAAAACCCAATAACCTACCTTTTGATTTGGAGAATGTAGTTAACCAAACTCCAAAAGAGTTTAAACAACAACTCTTGTGTGACTATAATCCTTAATTAATAAAATACTATCTTTTAATTTAAAAATAATAATAGATCTTATTTAGTAAAGAGGATGGAATAGAACTCTCAAATCTCTCCAAAATAGTTCTTTCTAAATTGATAATCTCTATAAAAATTGATTAAATATTTTTTGTAAAGGTAAATTTTTTAACTAATAATTATAGTTTGAATCCTGGTTCTCTCTAAAATCCTCCTACGTCTTTTGTCATTAGGTCAAACAAATCCTATTAAGTGTTATTTTCTAATAATTTCACAATTATAATTACTAATATTTTTAAGAAAATTTTAGTGTTAAATCTCGGTCGCGACTTTCATATAAAATAATATTTTTTATAAATACATGTATTTTTACCATAGTTTTAAAAAATGACCCAGAGGCCGACTTAGAATTTCTCCTGTCCTCCGAATCGACCGGTCAGACTACCAGTAAGACTAGAAAATTTAATTACATGGTATATACAGTGAGGACTTTGTGAACCTCGTAGATTTTTAATTATTTTTTCTCTTCCCCTCTCATCTTACTCCATCAACCTCCCAAATCCTAGCCTCGACAACCCCATTTTGCCATCCCCTTTTCTCATCTCGTCTATTAGATCTCTCTCTTGTCACAGCCACCGTGTCCTCCTTAAGAAGTCCGCACTCATCCTCCATCGCCTCCTCTTCGCCTGGCCCTTACGTTGTACCCTAGGCATTTAGCTGGAGTTCTCAACGAGCTTTTTTTTATGTGTGTGGCAAATTCCACTTTTCTGGCTCTCTCATAGTCGGTTTGGTTTAATTTATTTGTTTTTGTTTGATTTGAGTTAAAAATTTAGAGGGATATGATTTTTTTTCTTTTCCTGGTCGAACCTTTATTTTCTGGGCGAACCAAGTGCAAAAACCATCCGGTTGGATCGGATTTAGGGCAGTTCGAACGCTCTCTCTTTTTACCCTTATAAATGGCTTGATGCTTTGCCCGATTTGTGCTCCGACCGGTCGAATTATTTTTACATATTTTACGAATTCAAAATATATTTTATGATAATAGTTTGTGTTAGCCTTACTTTTTAGTAATTTTTACATCATCCTTCATAATCCAAATTAACTTCAAATGATCTTTGTAGTTGTCGTTATGTTGTAACAAAAATATATCAATTGAATTAACAAGCAGTTAGATCTGGTGAAGGTATCGTTCTAACTTAACCAGGTCTCAAGTTCAAGTCTTTGGGCTCGGATTAGTATACTTGTTAGGAGAGTTTTGCCACATTACAAAGGCCAGCTCTAATCAGTATTAATCGTCTGAGTGGTTCCTGATAGCAGATGGTAAACATAAAAAAAATTCAATCGAATGTATCTTATCATTTGAATAACACTAATATCTTTCAAACTAATTTCTGGTATTTATGTATTTATTACTCTCAATTTAAATATTTTTGGTGAAAAAAATTTAAGTCTCTCTTATTTAATAAACTTTTTAAAATGATAATTTTTTTCTTGGGTCTCGAGGATATTACTTTGTTTTACTGTAATTTCCATTTGTACACCCAAAACCAAACGTAAAACACAAAACAGATTGACGCATCACGTGAGGTTTGACCACCCCCACCGTCCGATCCGCTTCATCCGCTTCGACAAACCAAACAACACCACCCCAACCTCCTCTCTCTCTCTCTCTCTCTCTCTCTCTAACTGTCTCCTCCATCCCTCCTTCAAGTGATACAGAAGAACAGGGAGAAACAAGGAAGGGACCTTTAGAAAGCCGCCGACCAAATGCGCGCCCACCGACGGCCGCGCCAATGCCGGAGACTTGTCCCGCTGCTGCATGCATGAGCATTGCCCTTGGTCCAATGGGATTCGAACATGGTACCCAGATGCCGCCCGGGCTCCGGTGTTTCCAATAACCGAGGGAGGGTGGGTAGGGATAAAAAAGATTGCGACTTTGTTTGGTTTTGAGGGATTCGGTTTGTGGGTTCGGTTCGGTTCTGTTTGGAGGGAGGAAGGGATGTCTGGGTTGGTTGCCCGAACCGGTCGCCATCAGCAGCGTTACGATGGCGGGTGTCGCCTTGTTGCCGGGTACCCCCCACCAAGCTTTCCCTTTTTCTTTTTTCCTTCACTTTTTTTGGCGAATTTCAGGATTTGTTTCGGTTAATTACAAAATGGTCGCAATCCTGGAATTTCGTTGGCTAATTGTATTTTGCCTTTTTTTTTCTTTTTCTTTTTGGGTTTTGATTCCTTGACTCGTGTGGGGTATTTGGATATTGATGGATGTCTACTTTCCTGATGGTGAATTTCCATATTGCTTCTGATTAGGCAATTTTAAATTAGGGTGACAACTGTTTAATGTGGTCCTCTACAGTATTTTGTTTTTTGGTGGAAGTTGTTGTCTTCAATTTAAGATTCTAATTTGAGACCTTCTGCTCACAGGTGTATACCATATAGATATAAAGATAGTGATGGACGTAGTAGCGATGGTGATTCGGAGAAAGTTGTTGAGGTCCTGATGATCAACTCACCTAGTGGACCAGGTCTCTTGTTTCCAAAGGTATATGTTTCTTTTGGTGGTGCTTCTGAATCAATTATGTTTCTCAATGCAGTCTGAGTTAATGTCTCCGACTTGTGCTATTGGCTTTACAGACACCATAATAGCTTTATCTATGCCTTTCATCAGTATTCTGTTTTACTTTTCAATGAGTCGGCCGTCAACAACTACTTCGTTCTTACAATTACTTGTGAGTTTTCCTGTGAAGGACCTTTGTGTCATTCTTGACAAAAACACTTGCTATAAACGGAACCATGCTTGCGTTCCAGACTTCCAGTTTGGCTGAGGCTAGTCGTTCAGATTGGATCCCAGAAACAGTAGCATTGTTCACAACCATGATGTAATTTAGTGCACTTTGCAGATGACTATTGATTCATGATGTTGCTTTAATTGCGTTTAGTGAACTCTTTTCCAAATGCCATGTATGCTATAGGGAGGCTGGGAGAATGATGAAACTGTTGAAGAGGCTGCTGTGAGAGAAGCTATTGAAGAGGCAGGAGTTCGAGGCGATATAATGGTATAGCCACTAATGGATAAGTGATTTTAATTTTTACATTTTTCCGGAATACTGGAACATTATTAATCATTGATGGTGATGTTGTCTTCAGCAAATGGATGTCATATCTCTAGAAAGTGGTGTTACTTCATTTTCTTTCTGTGGAAGCAAAGTGATATATTTCTCATGTGCAATCTTTGTTGGCAACAAGAGAAATTTGGCGTCTAAAGAATGGTTCTGTTCATGTGCATATAGTTGATAAGAGCTCTTGATTTTGATGAACTTGTTGGGTTCAGCAAATATTCCAAGTGTCAGATGAACAATGTCCCTCTCCTTGTCCACCTTGATAACTTTTAGAAGGGAGTCCACCTTAATAACTGGCATCACACCGAATGAACAGCCGTTTACCTGTTAGGTTTCGGCATAATCATGACTACCCCAAATTGGATGGCTGTTTTGTTTTGTCGAATGTTCTTCCAGTTAAATCTAACCTATATTAACATCTTTGAGTTCAGGAATGTGTTGGAGATTATCGATTCAAGAGTAAGACTCATCAAGATGAGTGCTGCCCTGAAGGTTTATGCAGAGCAGCAATGTTTTCATTGTTTGTCAAGGAGGAGCTTGATTCATGGCCAGAACAGAGCACCAGAACGAGAAGTTGGTTGACTATAGACCAAGCAGTGGAGAACTGCCGGCACAAATGGATGGAAGAGGCACTGCAAAACTTCTCGACGATGCTCGTAAACAAGGAATAAAGTTCCTGGAAAGAGATTTATCAGACCAAGATGGATTGCTATGTGCATAAGAAAAATTTTATGTACAGCGGCGCTTACAGACTCGAACCCGGAGCAATTTACTGGGGAGATTTTTCATTAGCTTTTTAACAGCATTCTGGAATTTCATAGCTCATTTGGTTTAGTACATTTACAAGAGTTTTCAGTTTGCTCTCTGATGTATTTCAAGTTCAGAGGGTAGCAGCCCCCGAATGTTCTCTGTTGATGTAGTGTTAGTTGTTCCATTAAACAGGCGACGGACGGACTGCTGCAATGTCTGATATATCAAGTGTATCCTATCCTGTCGGGAACCGAAAACTCGAACGCCAAACCAACTTGAGGCTGAGAACGAACCCGAAATGATGATGCCTCGGCCTATTTTGCTAGGACATGATATTGAAATATGAAATGATCTGATGCTGCAAAACAACTGCAGCGTGAATTGCAAGTAAATGGACAACTGCTCCGTTGAGTTGTTGACCAGTTGCCTCGTGCCCGGACTGAAAGTTGTCTCTCTGAGTAATCGAATTGAAGCAGGAAGAAAGCTCAGAGATTCTCCGGGTCAATAAAGAAAGGCAAAGGTGAAAATCAAACGCCAATGAAGGACGAGGTTCTATTTAAACTGAAGAACTATTCCAATAATTATGTTTACTTTGTACACGATTAAGAGTTAGCAACAAATATGTAGCTGAAAGGGCTTATCAACTGCTAACCTTATCTAAGAGATACAACTGGTTACAGCTATTGAGTTGACCTGGTACGCCGTGTAAGAAATGGTAAAGGCGAACCAATGGTCTCCTCGTGCTCATCTGCTGTTTTTCCCTGCCTCTTGAGGTCACTGGCAACCAGACCAAAAGTAGCATATCGGGGCTCAAACAGAAAAGAGCATGGTTTTGCAAGAGCGGACACGGGATTAACTTTCATCGAGAACGATATCCGCAGGATCTCCGATCCATGGCCTCCCTTCTCGCCACTGGAACTTTATCCTTAGCTTTCCATTCGCGTCCACGCCAACTATCTGACCTTTGCTTGCATGTGTTTCCATTCCCCATCCCCATCGAGGTGTTACCAGTCCATCTCTGATCCTCACTTTATCCCCAACCTTGAAAGGTCTAATCCTTTCCATTTCGCATGCCTTGCAAAGCCACAACCTTTCCATAAAGCAGAAAGCGACCCAAAGTTCCCCATCTTCCATTCGATGAACCACTCCCAAGCTGGAATGATTCACTTCTCCCCATTGATGTGTTGGTGTTGAAATGGAGGCCTTGACCTTCACCCAATCTCCAATGTGAATTTCCTCCTCTTCTACCAGTTCCACGTCGGATGGATCAAGCATCCAAATTTTAGAAGGTATAGGACTATGAATTCTCAGCTTTCCATCTGCATCAATGGTTGAAATGATTCCAATACTATCAGGACTATGGCCGGACCATCCAAATCTAGGCTGCTTTACGGAGCCTTTTACCCGAACCTTCTGTCCAACCATAAGCTTATCAACCCTTTCAAGTTCAGATATGGGACCGACCCATCTTTCTTGCTCCCCGCAAAACGCCACATAAATTTTCCCATCCCATTTATTTTCACTGTATGCAATGCCTTGTACAACACCGGTGCTGGCAGGACCGATGGACTTCCAGGAGCTTGCATCTTCCCTCAGCCTCACCCATTCACCCACTTCGAACATTTCCTCAACCTCAAAATCAACAGGATCCCCTTTCCACAATCCCTGCAAATCAAAGAAAGAAACCCACAGTTCTCCATCAGCGTGGACACTAGCAATGACTCCTTGAGAACCCTGCTGGGCACCCCTCCAGCCCCATCGGGGCTCAACCAGTCCTTTCCGGAACCGGACATGCTGCCCGACCTTCAAGCACGGTATCTTTTCAACATCGGTGAAGTGAGTGCTTGACTTGCCTTTACGAAAACAGCAAGCCAATTCGAGATAACCTGAATCTTGTACACTGTGTACAACAGCTAAACTTTCCTTCCCAACCGAATTCCAGTCATAGCTTGGTCTGGTTCCCAGGCTTGGCCTTGAGCGTACCCAATCACCGACCTCAAATCCTGGAAGTCGTTCTACATCTCCAGGAGAAACTTTCCACAGGCTGCGTCTGCCAGCAACCTTCACCTGCATCAAAAAGTTTTTTGTTAAAAAGCCCTAGAATACATTAGAATTTTGGTCATGCCAGGAATCGGGAACTTCAACGATGCCAAGGAAAGAGATGTATATCAAAATGAGACACAAGTGTGGACCTAACAATGCAACTAGATATAGCTTTGAACAGCAAATGGTACAGAAAATTAACCCACCAAGTCTTGCACAGAATATCATAGCAGATGTTCTATTTCACTCACTCACAAAATGAAGTGATCGTCATTTAACATAAACTAGCACTTACATTTAAAGCCCCATCCATCTCAATCCTGACTATCTTTCCAACAGTTGCAGGATTTTCGTTTGACCATCCAAGCCGTGGTTGGGTGACAGTAGGCATCATATGTATTTCTTGTCCTACTTCAAAAGGGGGCACCTTCTCCACATCTGTCACAGAGCAGCGAAATGACTTGCTCCTGAAACAAAAGGCAACACCCACATCACCATCCTCCTCCAAGCTGTGAATTATTCCGATGCTATTCCGGGTAGTGTCCTCCCAACCATATTTTGGAGAAGACACTGAGGCCTTCACTTTAATCCAGTCACCAACCTGCCATCACACAAGGCATACACATAAATAAAAATATGATTAAGAAACCATCATGATATTTGAAGATCTGAATGTAGGAATTACACACTATACAAGTAAACAGCAGAAGATTGCCCCTCTCAGCAAAAAAATAAAAAATCAATAATTGACCAGCACCCATAAATTACAGCATATACCTCGAAATCCTCAACTTTCTCCATGTCTGATGGATCAGCTTGCCATGGTATTGGGCGATTTGGTATGTCCATGACTAGGAGGCCATCATTCTCTATCTCACTTATTCTGCCAACACTATGGTGAGTCTCTCCACCCCATGCATATCTGGGTTCAGCGACAGACCTCTTTACACATACAAGGTCGCCAATCTGTCGAGGCAAGAACGATGAAGCAAGTTTATGGAAGTAATAACAGGAGGCAGTAACTGAACAAAAGAATAAAGGTTAGTTATCTCTTCTTACTCTGAAAGGGGCAACATGCTCGACCTCCTCTGGTTCACAATGCCATGGACTTTGAAGGTAGCTTAATTCCAACAAGAGACTGCTATCTGGTCTAATACAATATACTATGCCAATGCTCCCAGGTGTTACAGATCCTAGTCCATGCTTTGCGGTAGTCAGTGTGGGCCTAATTCTGACCCAGTCACCAACCTTGAATTCTTCAACTCTTTCCATCTCCGCAGGATCGGCTTTCCAGCCTCTAGATGCTCCAGGAAATCCAACACGTAAAATACCATCATCATCAACGCATAAAACAGTTCCAATGCTGTCTCGTGATTGACCACGCCAACCAAACCTTCACCATAGAACAGCATCAGAAAACAATTTAAGGTATGCAATTTGCAAGTATCTATCTTTGGGATGGCAAAAGCCAAAATGTAAACACATAAAGTGTTCATGGTTCATTGTATTTCAGAAATTGATAATCATACCACACCAAGAATAAGTAAAGATGCAATGGACAAGGATTCTGACCACAGAGATGTTCTAGTCTTAAATGGCCATATGCTGCATTTTGTCTATCAGTTCAAGTGGAACAAGAGCCATATGTTGTCAGAAGTCAAAGACGAATAAAATGGACAAACAGCTTTAGGATATGCTAGCACAGAATAGCATAAAACAGGGTAGAACCAAAGTTTCCAAGTGTCCAGAGTTTTACCTTTCAAAAAAAGTATCAAGAGTTTCTACATAAGAAGACAATTGAAAATTTGAAAAGCTAGTTCACTTGAAAAACAGTGCTAAAAACATGATGTCTTCCATCAGATTGCCCATGCCAAATGCTTCAAGATACCAAGTACTTAAAACACAAGCCCATAAAGCTGGCACATTTTGCCTGCTATTGTGAAATCCATCCTTCTCACTTTCTCCTTCTCTTCAGTTTTATTTCGGCTTCATAAGTTATAAGATAACTATAGAAGATGAGGGATGGATGAACATATTTATAAAATATTTGCATGCAACACATTTCAAATACCTTGGCTCCCTGATATCAGGTTTGAGCTTGACATGCTGCCCCCTGTCCAGAGGAATCAACTTCACTACTTCGCTTGCTGAAACACGGGCTTCTCCAGTGCAGAAAGAGACAACAAGATTTTCCTGACCGGCAACACTTTGCACAAACCCTACACTCTTACTTTTAGCCCCTTGCCATCCATGGGTAGGAGTACTGACACTTCTTCTGAACTTCACCCAATCCCCTGCTTCAAATCTGAAGTAACCAAACAGAATATCAAGTCACTATTTTGAGCCATCTAAACAACTAATAAAGCCGACTGATTAAATTGTTAAACTCACACTGTAGGGGATAGATAAACGCCCCTACTTTCAAGTGCCTCCAGAAGTTCTTCGGGAATCCATTCCCGAGGAAGGGCCTCCAGAAAGTCACGCAGCGTCTTACCACTGTTAAGAAATTAACATGTGCAAATAAGTCGGGTGAAAGGTTGACAAAAAAATTCAGATATATTTTGCAACGTTCGTTAAAACACGAAAATCGTAAGTGAGGAAGATTAACTGCACAGCCTTGACAACAATAAACAGAATATGTGAAAAAAATGGAGCATGTAAAGAGGAGAATAAGTAAATCAGGTACTTGCCGGTGATTTCTAACTTCAACTGCAGCATTTGGATTTTTCAGCATAATGATGAGCCATTCAAGGTTTTCACGGATCATTTTTGCAGCATCAGCTGCTATGTGGAAAGCACTGTCACCTTCATCATCCTGAAAATGCAAAGAGAAATTGGTGGTTTATGCTCAAAAAACCATAAAGCAGGTCAGATATGAAGCAAACATAATGGAAGGCAATGTTAGTAAGCTAGCGCAGGTCAAGAAAGAGACCATGTAGATTTAAACAAAAGTGAGGAACAGGAAAGAAAATAAGATGTTGCCCCTAATTCTAATGAAGAAAAGGTTAGCATGAGGTTCTTTCAGCTGCTCAGCTCAAACAGAAGAGACAATATGTGCAAAACCAATAAAGCCCAAAAGTTCCCATGTAAATCATCCAGTCAACTCTAAAATTTGAAGTGTTGGCACCAGACTTTGGGGGCTTTCATCCTGAATGAATGATCAACATCTTGCCAAAGCTATAGCATCGGTAGTGTTAAAAGAAGAAGATCGGTTTTGAAATTGAAGGTACAAAAAGTTTGGACCTCATTCTCCCAAGACTAATGAATGCAGTGAAAGCTAGAATATTGGTGAGTTGTTAGTATAAGCCATTTTTCTTCTACTTAAATTAACGATCCCCCTATTTCCCAAGTGAAGGAAAAACAATCATTACTACTGCAAGACGGTTATTTCCACCTAACTGTTTCTTAACTCGGTGAAAATCAAGAGACTAGAATTATAAAGCTAGTAATCTTGAAAGACATATATGGGGCAAGAAAATAGAAACATAACAACCAACTACAAGCACAAAAATAAGATGACAATACCAAAGATAATTAATATATAGAAATTCAACAATTAAAAGAAAAAGACAATAGCAAAGATAATTAATACATAAACTTCAACCATAAAAAGAAAACGACAATGTATATAAGAAACATACCTGGAGATTACAATCTGCTCCCGCTGCTAGCAACAAACCAACACACGATTTTGCCCCTCGGGCTAAGGCCACATGAAGTGGAATTGTATTCTGTAAATTCCGTATGTTCACATCTACTCCAGAATCCAGGATAATCTGGATCAACATTAGACAAAAGGTTCATGCACATGAAATCTGAGAACTTCTAGAAATTGATTTTGTATATAAAAGACATTTTATAAAGGGCATTTGACCTAATGGCACAAGGCGTAAAGAGAATTAACGGAGGTCCAGATTTCAATCCCAAGAAGGTGTAATTTGGTGTACAAAAATTTACTTGTACAAAAAAAACTAACTCCATATAGCTTACTTTTACTAACTCAACATCGTTAGCCATAGCAGCAGTGTGCAACACAGTTCGTCCATGCTGAGCATCTTGGGCCATTGGATCGGCTCCAGCAGCAAGTAAAAGTCGCACCAATTCTCTCCCCTCTAAGGAAAAGGTGATAAGCAAACTTAATAAAGGGATAAAGACAAATGCATGATATATAACCAGTATGTATGATAAAGCAAACTAGGGAAACTAAAACAGGCTGGATGTGCAAACAGAGCCAAGTTATAATAGAAGCAGACAATAAATTCGCAAGGAGCAGAGAATAATCCACGCCTATAGCAACTTGGTTGAAAAATGTTATTTGTTATTGCACTCCCCATACCAATTTTGTTAAAAATCCTTTAGAGTAATAATGGCACTTGTTTCCCAAGTATCGTGGCATTTACATAGTGTCTAGAGTAAATTACCACGACAGCTTGTCCTAACAGATAAAGAAGATCCTGACAGCAGTTTCAGGAACAGGAAGCACCAAGTAGAAAAGCATAGTTATCAGGGGAACAAGTCAATGTGGAAGGACCTATTGGATTAGTTGTAATACCCTACTGTGCTGGTCAATCCTTTCAACCCTTTATAAAAACTCTTTCAATCCATTAAATACTGAAAAATTGTTGACTTTCACCAACTATACAATGAATACATGATGACACAAAACGACAAGATCCAGGAATGTAAATCATAAAACTAAGAGACCGGTGACCCTTTAAGGCAATTCCAATAAAAATGAAGAGCAAATCAATAAATAGAGGAATCCTTTTTTAATAGACAGTATAAGGTGGTGACGTACCAACTTCGTGATCTTTCTTCAGAGCAGCAGCCATACATAATGCAGTACCCACTGGGCTTGGTATATCAATCGCTTCAGTGATTTCATATTCAGATGCAACTTCTATCCACCTTTTCACAACTGCCACATTCCATGTCGCAATGCACAAATGCAATGGTCTGCAACCAGGGACAGACTAAGTTCAGTAGCAATGAACAGAATAGCAGGGATAGAGCATAAGCTAATGTAGCTAAATAGAACCATATAACAAGTTGCTGAAATTTGCCACACATTGCCATCATAAGAGATCGTTATTTTGGCTAGTAATCCTCATCTTAGCAGTAGGAAAACCATTCTGAGAACCTCATAAGAGAAGAAAAACTGTTTCAAGTACACTAGGAAAACAGAAAAAGTTAAACAGTATTGACATGATAAGAGTATGTGCATGAACAAATATGCAAGAAATCACTGGTCCAGCAGGCTTACGTCAAATTTTTGGAATTCAAATGAGTCATGGATCTGCAGCCTCCATTTTCTAAAATGACAAGGGCACAATCGGTGAACTTCTTGGAAACAGCCCTATGAAGCACAGATTCGCCTTCGTCATCTACAGCATTTGGGTCAGCTCCTGCTAACAGAAGTTCCTGCGAGTGTTGCAAAATAATTTCAACCGGAGGAAGCAAAACTAAGCCAGACGTGAATGGAGAAAACAAAAAAAAAAGATGACCTACACGCATGCAGTCAGGTTGACCATGATAGGCACAAACATGAGCAACGGATGGACCAGAACCATCCCTAAGCCTGGACCGAACATTGGCCCCTCTTCGGATAAGAGCATGCACACATTCTGGTGATCCTGCAGCTAAAGCAAAAACAAGTGGAGGGTCGCCATCCTTGTCCAAAACATCAACATTTGCCACATCATGCTTCAAAATAGCCTCCACAAGCTCTGCACTGCCACGTCTGCAAGCTAGATGGAGTGTCGTTTGCCCATCAGCGTTCTGTGACTCCAGCAACGCAGCAATCAATCCGGCATCTCTCCCAGCGTTTGCAAGCAATTCTCTGCTTTTTTTTCTCTGAGGAATCAGACTAGCTGAAAGATTTTCTTATATGAAAGAACAAAAAAGTGCATTGTGGGTCAACGAACCTAACACCTCGAACATCCCCTTCGGAGACTAATCGATGCAGGTGGCTAGGGTTGTTTTGACAAAACTCCAAATTGGATGCAGGAGGTGTCTCTGTCATATTTGATCCAGGATATTCCGCGAAACCACTAATCAAGAAAAACCATTTGTAACTTAATGACACTCTTTTGTTCCCAATAAGCACATACACTAATAGACAAACAAAAGAAGCAACCAACAAAGGCATTCTTCATTTTCCCAAAGGCTCAATGAGATGAGAAGCAAAAAACCACAACATTAAGCCTAGTGAAGAGATAAAAAGAAAGAATGGTACAGACAGGTAGAATTTTTGTCGCAATCAGGGTTTGAACCCTGGTGACTCCAAGCCCAATCCCCACCCCTCCCTTATACCGTTAGAGCAAGTGCTCACTAGTAGTATAGATAACAACTTAAAGTTCTTACTTTTCAGGACTTGCAGGAGGGCTACGAGGCAATTCTTGCAAATGACGAAGAAATGTTGCCAACATTGCACTGAAAGTGGGTCTTTTCGATGCCTTGAACTGCAAGCATTCTCCAATCATCTTCCACAATTCCCTGGGCATTCCAACACCTACTACACTTGCATATTGTGGAGGCAGTTTACGAGCTTTGACAACTGATCGATATATTTCGTCTGCACTTAGACCAGCCCACCTGGATAACAAATTTCAATTATGGCAAAGCAGCTTATATCAAAAGAGGTATATCTAAAATTAGGATTGCAAAACAAATCAATCAAAAATGAGCAAGTCTACGTACGGGATGGAACCTGTGCACATCTCTACCAATGTGCATCCAAAACTCCAAGCATCTGACTCAGCAGATATTCCGATTGCCTCTTCCCAGAATAGATTCAATGACTTTTTAACTGGTTCCCATGCTTCTGGAGCAGTATAGTGGGGATTGAGCATGGTACAATCCATGCAAGAATGGATTTTTGCAGAATCACTCTCTGAACGAGCCTTGCGACAGACAGGTTTCTTGAGGATTGAAGCAATTCCATAATCCGAAACCACTGCACGATCATTTGAATCCAACAAAAGATTTGAAGGCTTAATGTTCATGCAAACAATACCTGCAGCATGGAGTTCAGCCACACCTCGTGCCACATCAGCTCCGTACCTGCAGTTAAGAAAAAGGAAGGTATTTGACTTAAGCATTCATTCAGAGAGAAGATCAAGGGAAAACAAGGCAGCTGAAGAAGATTCTGCATCATGCAACAGGAAGTGATCAACTTGCTAGAGAACAAGATCTATGATAAGAAAGAAGGTCGGCGATCACCGACTAGACACAAGGGACATCCAGTATATTGAACAAGATATCGAAAGGAAAAAGCACCTGAAACGCCAATATTTACATGTTTCTTTATAAGAAAACCCTTCCCTTTGCCTGTCTCAAGAACAATCTCAGAAATAGCAAATTGGACTACAATAGTCATAAGCACTCCCATTCAATCGCAATTCGGTTACTAAACTAACTCAGAGCAGATAAAACCCTATTAACATAAGAGAGAATCCAACAACACTCGTATGGATGGATGCCCATTACCGACCTAATTCGATCACAATGGCGAAAACCATTCAGATCCACACAAAGAGAAAACACCCAGAGGGCAGAGCAGGAAATACCTGAGAATCTGCTCGAGAGTAAGGCGGCCCTCGTTGCGCTGCATCGCGGACTGGACAGAGCCGTAGCACCTGTCCATGACGAGCCCTAGGCAGCTCCCCATCTTAACAACCCCGTGGAAGGTGCACACGTTCCGGCACCACATGGAAGCCCGCCTGAGGCCCTCGAGCTGCCCCTGCACCCAGTCCACGTCCACCCCCTCCCCGAGGTCCACCTTCTTCACCGCCACCCGGTGCCTGCACCTCCCCGGTCCACCCACCACCAGCCCGGCCCACGTCTCGGCCCTCCCCTGCCCGACGATCCTCCGCACGGCCTTCACCTCGCTGTGCGCCCCGACCTCGATGGCGCCGCCGGAGGAGCAGGAGGCGTGGGAGCCGCGGGCGCAGCGGTCCTCGTCGGGCTCGTCGGCGGCGGCGTCGTCGTCGGAGGAAGAGTCGTCGAGGTGGGGGGGGCCGGGGTTGAGGAGGGCGAGGACGGCGTAGTTCTTGCGGAGGGCGTGGACGGAGTTGCCGACGGGGGACACGTGGCGGCAGCGGGGGCAGGGGAGGGTGGTGTCCGGCGACGAGGCGAACATCCGGGAGAGGCAGTCGCGGCAGAAGCCGTGGCCGCACTGGAGCACAAGTGGGGCCCGCTCCTCCTCGTTGTACCGCGTTTGGCAAACCGAGCAGCACGGGACCTTCATCTCGCCCGCCTCTGCCTTCGCTTCCAAACAGATCTCAATCTCAATCTCAATCTCAATCTCAATCAATCTCAATCTCAATCTCAATCTCAGGAGGAAGAGGAATAGTAATAGATCATAGTGGGAATCCGATTTTTAGAGAGGTGAGTTGAGTTGGGTTGGGTTGGGGAATTTGGGAAAAGGGTTTTGTTTTGTTTTGTTTGGGTAACTAAAAAGGCCCGAGATAGGAAAAAAAAAAGTACCGACTTTTTATTTTATTTTTCCTCTCTCTTTTTCGACATCGAGTCTTTGGGTTTGGGGACAACAACTACTAAATGGTAGTGTAAGTGCGTCCATCCACGGACCAAAGAAAAAAAACCAAATGGTAGAAATTGATTAAACTCGAGTCGTGTTTAAATTAACAATTTGTTCATTCAAATGATTATTGGTATTTTTAAAGTTACTTTAATTAGTAAGAAAATACTTGGATTGTCTTAATAATATCTTGAATAATATTTCTTAAATAAGACTCGGCACTGTGTTCGATTCATGTATATCATATCATGGCGTAGAAAATGTTGAGTTTGTAAGCTTTCAACAACAGCAAAAAGTTTGGTAAGCTTTAGTGTGCTTCTTGTTTTGCCTAGTGCATTTCTATAACCTTTGACATGCAAGTTGTATATATGGTTCAGAAGGAATCAAATCCAACTTGTTTTGTTTTCCATTTTCAAATAATGCCGTTTTTAATTAGTGGTGGCGTTGTGGTATCCGGCGACAAATTTCCTTGCTCTCTACCTACCTTTGCGAAACATATTTGGGAGGATCTAAGTTCTTCAAAGTGTCTATTGAACCAACGGTTTAAATTACGGTTTAATCAATATAAAATCTTAAAATTTCTAGGTTGAATATTCTATTGAACCAACGATATAAATTGTTGGTTCAACTGAAAAAAGAGAGAAAGAAATTGTTGATACTAGGTGCTTGTTGCCTTCGCATTGTCATGTTTGGTATTGTCACATTGCAGGCCCATTGTCATGGGTCACTTTCTTGAAGGCCCAAATCTGCCAATGAAGACTGATAAGCATAACGGAGCCATGGAATGTTCTAAATTTCTCCAAGGAATTGCAAGGGATCCACTAGCATTTTTCATCGAAGAAAAGAAGGTCAGTCTAGAATTCTATATGGCAGTGTTGCGGAAAATGTCAAGAACGAATTTGAAAACGAATATGGAGTGAACGACACAAAAGCGATCTAACAGTAAGGAAAAAAATATGAAAGAGAGTGGGAAGAAAAAAAATTTATTGGGAGGAAAAGAATAAAAAGGAATAAAAGGGGTAAAAACGAAGACGAAGCTTGAGATTTTTGTGTGTTTGATATGTGGTATCATATGCTTCACCTCGGCTCATGCTTATATATAAAAATAATCATGCGGCCTCCTATCCTATTCCATATTTTAATTCAAGTCAAAGTCTATCTTCACATCTATCATCATCTTACTCTAGCTCCTACCAGCTTCGGGAAGTCTATCGCTTATCGGTCTCCAATGTCTATCTGACCTCCTCGAGCTTATCATCATCTGGCTTTCTCAAGCTTTATCATTATCTAATCTTTTTCGAAAGTCCCGACCTCATCCGGACTCTTCAACGCATAGCCGAGTATCACCAAAATTAGCTCCATACGTGCGACACTACGAGAGGGACCCCTTATGCATGTAGCAGATGCTACCCCAATATACCCTAGCGTCTACAGTAGGCACTACCCAAGTCACTACCAGCGCCTGCAACTGGTGCTACCCTTGGATCTTGCTTGAGCCTGTGGCAAGCACTACCCTGGGGTCTCGCACCACATGTAATAGGCGCAACCTTCAGGTCTCCATCAGTAATAGGCACTACCTAGAGTTATGAGAAGAATCAAGGTGTTAGCTTCACGTAAACACAAGAATTACGTTAATCTGAGGTCCGAGTCAAAAGATATGGTCAATTTACCAAGGTCTAACGACCCACTAGGCATTGCGTGGAACCATAAGAAGCATCAAGGTTTTAGCTTCCCATAATGCATTAATTACCTCAATCTGAGGTCCGAGTCAAAAGATATGACTGATTTACCAAAGCACGACGATCCTTAACAATGACAAGAAGGCGTATCTCCACCTCTAACAGGCGCTGACAAGAAGGTGTACCTCTACATATTACAGGCGCTACCTTGGGACTACACCAACTATTTTAGGAGGTACTACCTCTTAGCTTCCCGTAGCTGCAAGAATTACCTCAATCCGAGTTTGATTTAAAAAATATGATCGATTTACTAAAGTCTGACGAACCTCAATGATGAAGCTAACATTGAGATTTAAAGCCTTGTTTTGACCCACTACAATGTTGAAGATATAGGTCTTAGCTATCCATAACCACAGGAATCACTTCGTTCTGAGGCTATAATATAAAGTTACAGCTGATTGACCAAGGATGGATGCTCCTTGGAAGCTTACAAATGCCCAACTTGCAGGGTCATTACAAATTCACCAATTGTCTGACTTAACTTGAAGGTTCTCTTCTAACTTTGAGAGCGTCTCACCTGACCTGAAGGACCCCTTTCAACTTTGTCAAGTGTCTGACCTAACCTGAGGGAGCCTTCCAACTTTGCCAAGTGCCCGACTTAACCTTAGGGAGCCCATCCTAAGGTATGTTGACGTTAAACACGAAAAATTGGGTCTTGGATTGACCCAATTGGGGGAGAGGCTCAACAGCTCTGGAGGAGATCTCGTGGGATATATCATCTATGATGGGTTCCTCCTATTATGCCTCAACACAGCCAGGAGATTTTGGCTATTTTTTCTACTTTTTCACCTAAAGTTTGATCGTCGAGAGCGTGTATTACCATGTTCATAAAGGGATCATCGAAGTGACACTCGTGGAGGAGGAGTATTGAGGAATTGCAGTTGTATTGAATGAATATAACTTGATTACATTTTAAACTGACTAAGCTATATATATAGCTATAAAAGTAATCATCATTAATATCTTCAACCACCTGTAATGACCATTTAATGGCTAGTTTACAGCCACGTTAAATAGTTGGTGGTTAATTAAGAAAAAATTTAACTAATAACTTTACTAATCACTACTCCAGTTGTACTCTATATACACGAATTGTAACAACTTAATAATTGTCATCAGAGTAAGTGCAGGAGCAATATCAACCAATTTTGCAAATATTCATCTGCAGCAGCAGAGCAAGATCAGAACCTGCAGATCTTTGTTATGGTCTTTTTCAACACTCCTCCTGAAGTTAGGGATGAGTATAGATTAATCATCCCTAATTTTTCAACAAAAATTTGAATCTTGATGGAGGTAAAACTTCAGTAAGTAGATCAGCAGGTTGAAGTCCACTGTCAATGTATGGCGTACATATCTCCTTGGGACTTTTTCTCGAATGTAATGGTAATCCAATTTGATATGTTTAGTCTTCTCGTGGAACACTGGATTTGCAACAATGTATATGTCACACTGGTTGCTGCAAAACATCTCCATACTCTTTGTGGTTTGAATCCAATGTCTTCAAGAATGTGTTTGACCCATACCATTTCACCAACAGTCTTAGCCATTTCTCTATATTCTGTCACTGTATTGGATAAAGATACAACCTATTCTTTTTTGCTTCGCCAAACCACCAACTTTCCACTTACAAACACACAAAAATCACTCTTTGATCTTTTATCATCAACAACTCCTGCATAGTCAGCATCTGAGTAACCTTGAACATTCAAATGTCTTGAGTTTCTAAACCAGATGCCTTTTTCTTGACAGGATTTCAGGTACTAAAAAATCATGTTAGTTAACTAAATATGTGGACCTCTAGAATTATGCATTGTCTGACTTACCAAACTAACTGCGTATGTAATGTCAGGTCTTGCAATAGTCAAGTAAATCAATTTTTCAATAAGCCTTTTAAACTTGGCTATGTCTACAACTTTTTCACCTTTGATTAGAGAGAACATTGATCCATACTTAACTGGACATGATATAGGCTTATCTTCCAGCTTCTTTGTTTCCTTTAACAAGTCTATAACATATTTTCTTTACAAAAGAAAGATCCATTTTATCATAATACATAATTTCAACAAAGTACTTTAGCTTCCCTAAATTTTTAATATCAAATTTGTGCTTTAGGAAGCTTTTCACTATGTTAATACCTTCTAAGTTATCACCAGTAATAAGAATATCATCAATATAAATGCAAATAACAATCTTTCCTTGCTCAGAATCTTCAACAAATAAAGAATAATCATTATGACTTTTCTTGAAGCCAAAGGATAGAACCTCTCTATTTATCATGTGATACCAAACTCATAGTGATTGTTTTAAGCCATAGATTGGCCTTTTCAATTTGCAGACTAGTCTAGATTCTCTAGCTTATATCCCTTTCATAGTTCCATGTAAATCTCCTCATCTAAGTCTCCTTGCAAAAAAGTACTTTTTACATTCATTTGATACATTGACCATCCCTTATTTATAGCTACACTCATTATGATTCATATAATGTTTATCTTAGCTACATGGGCGAATGTTTCTTTTCCTGGAACTTGTTCAAGTCCCCTAGCAACAAGCCTAACCTTGTATCTTTCAACAATTTCATCACTACTGTATTTAATTTTGTAAATTCACTTGCATCCTACTGTTTGTTTATCCTCTATAATTTGCAAACTTCCCAATTGTTATTCTTACCTAGAGCTTTGAGTTCTTCTTTCATAACTTGTCTCTATACCTCATGTTTAATAGCTTCCTCAAAGTTGAGAGGTTCATTTACAACAACTAGTTTGCTTAACTAGACCATGTAGCTCTGGAAAATAGAATGATAAGATACATACTTGTCTATATGATATAACATTGTGGAATATACCTTATAGTCACATAATTTAGCAGGTGGCTTGTGTATTCTTGTGGATCTCCTTGGTTCTGTTCTATGTTCCTATGCAGTCTCAACAAATTTTTTATGTTGTTGTTCTCATTCCTCAGACTGTTGAGTATTTGGTTGGTCTCTCTAGTTTGAGCTTGTGTTGGATGACCATAGTAGCTATCATACTCAGTAGGACTTTGGTTAGTGTCGAGTATGGAGTTTCTTAAGTCACCATTACCTAAAATATGTTGCTTGAAGCTTCAGTGACCTTGCTTTAGTTAGTGGAATATTTCTATATCCTTATAGCTCCTCAACTTGATGCAGCTACCTTTAAACACATCATCCTTTCTTGTAGCTGAGATGTCAGTATAATACAGAATATTTTCTAAGAATTTCTGTCTAGTTCTAGGATTTAAGACATTTATATCCCTTTGAAACAATAAAATATCCTAAGAACAAACATCTTTCATATATATGATCATGTTTGTCTCTTTTTTTACATTTGAATATGAATATAGCATACACATCCAAATACTTTTAGATGAAAAATGTCAATTTTCTTCTTTAGTAGCACTTCTAATGGTGCTTTGAAGTTAAAACCCTTACTTGGGATTCTGTTGATAAGGTAACAAGTTGCTAGAACAACATTAGATGAATCAAATAAAATGGTTCTTCGTATTAAGAATTTGACAACTGAAATTATTTTTGGCTTTGTTTAGCTAATTTACAACTTTCACACTCTTCTCTCCTTAAACTAAAGCTAGGATTAATGATCTTAGGTATATCCTCAGTAGGATGTCCAAGTCGAAGGTGTCAAATTATGCATAAGCTTATGGTTTCTATCCTACAAACCAAGACTACAATATTTTCTTCCAGTACATACAAGCCATTCCTCATGAAACCTCTACCAATCTGCGTCAAAGTTGTCTTGTCCTGAAAAATAACTCAATCAGATTCAAAAATTACTCTGCAATGTAGCTGCTTAGTTCTATTGCTAATGGATAGCAATTTTGCAGCAAACTTAGGTATTACAAGTACTTCAGAAGTTTCTGAATTTGGCAAGAACCTTTTGTTTCATATTCTAAGAATAGGAATGTTAGTTCCATCTGTCACCATGAATGAGGAATTTTTCCTGATTCTCTTATGTTTTCTACATCTTTTATGTCATAAGTCATATGGTAACTTGCACCCGAGTTAATAATCCATATGTCTCTATTGTAAGCTATAGAAGATAATGAAATAAATTGACCAGTACCTAAGATGGATATTTTAGGGCCAGAATAACCTTGGTTGACATACGAAGTAGTTTCAAGTCCCTTGTTCAGTTGTTATATAAGCTATTGAAGTTGTTGGGCTTGGTGAGTCAGTTGCTCAATAGCTAAAGCAGAGGTTGAGGCATCAGAATTTGGAACTACATTAGCTTGAACCTGTCTTCTATCTTCGGTCCTTGCAAAGTTTTTTTCTTTCATAGTCCTCAAGTGAGAATGTAAGAACCAATACATATCCTTAGCGTATCGTGTATTCTTACAATGATCACAATAATATTGAGATCTGGTACCATTGGATTTGTATCCACCTCTACCTCTATTAGAACCTTTAAACATGCGCTTCTCCTTTCCTTTTGGTTTAACTTAGAAGGCACTTGATTTAGTAGTTTCCTCACATTTTTTACTGCCCATAATTTTCCTCATGGTCTCTTGTTGTTAAATTTTGCAGCAAATGTCCACTAAAGATGGCATTTTAGAGGTGACTAAGAGTTGAGATTATAGATATTCATATTCTTGTTGAACACATGATAGGAGTTCAAGTAACCTATCATGTTCTAATCTCTTTGGAAGGGTAACAAGATCAGTAGTTAGTGGTCTATACAGTGACATTTTATCCCACATTCTCTTCATTTTTCCTAGGTACTCAAAAAATGGCAGATCTTCTTGTTTAGTTTCAGCAATGCCTTTTTTTAGCTCAAATATTCTATAAAAATTATTTGATGACCGTACATATCTTTAATAGAATCTCATAACTCTTTAGAATTTTTAGCAAATGAGAAGATATCATATATTTTAGAATCTAAGGGGTTGAGAATCCAGGTTGTTAACAGATGATCATTAGCTTCACATTCATCATAGCCTTCTTTAAGAGGATATGGTCTTAGAATCTTGCCATTGATGTATCCCAGCATCTTTTTTATATTGAAATTTATGTATACAGCTCTTGCCCATGTTAGATAATTGTATGGAGTTAGCTATATTGAATTTATTCTGAGTCCAATATTGGAATTAATTTCAGCAGTGGTGCTTTTTTTGGTTCAAGAAGTTGTTGCTGCAGATTCTGTAGCAACTTTATTGGATATATTCTGATGTTCTTCTATTGGAAGTGAACTATGATAGCATGAAAAATTGCAGTTTTATTGAATTAATATAACTTTATTACATTCCTAAATTGACTAAGCTATATATACAACTATAAAATTAATCATAATTAATGTCTTCAACCACTTGAAATGGCTACTTAACGACTAATTTAGAGCCAAGTTAAATAGTTGGTGGTTAATTAAGTAAAACTCTAACTGACTACTACACTAATCAATGATCCAGCTGTACTCAATATACATGAATTGCACCAACTTAATCATTGTCATCAGAGTACGCGCAGCAGTAAAATCAACCAATTCTGCAGATGTTCATTTGCAACAGCAGAGCAACATCAGAACCTGCAGATCTTTGTCATGTTCTTTTCCAACACGTACTCCCTACCTGGGTTGCTTCCGCTTTGGCGAAGGATTTGCCTTCCATGGTTTCCGACATTAGATCTTACTCTTCCTCGCTTGAGATGATGGTGGCACAGTTCTGTAATATTGATGGAGCTTATTGGGTTCTCTACAATATTTTTGCTGGATTGGAACCAAAGGTATGTACTTTTTCGTTCTTTCTGGAAATTCATCGGTACTAAGTTTTATTGAAAAGATTCTAATTATGAAGTTTTGGCTCGATCCTGATTCACAGCTCTGAACTTTTAATGATTTATGGTAGGATAGGAATTATTTTTTTCTCATAACTGGTTTCAAATTCTTCAAGTGGTGTTTGATAAGTTATTTTACTATTATCAATTGTGATTCTGATAGGGGTAAATTCAGTCATGGATTTATCTAAGTTAATCAAATAATATAGTGTTAAAGTAAGGTTTTTACTGAGATATTAACAATAAAATTTAACATAATGTTCGGTTCACATTTAGGACGATGATTATGATGGGATTAAATTAAACTAAAGTAAATGAAGTAGAAAATAAATATGAAATCGATATAAATGACAACAATGAGCATGATACCCTAATGAGTTGCTAAGCATCAGCTATGAATTTTATTAAGATCTAACTACTATCCAGAGTTTTCTTGTGGGACTACCTACTACTCTCGCTAGCTAGATAGCAAAACTGAATATCGACTCCTACGACTAACCCTAATTCCAGCTATAAAGTTTCCTCATTGAGGATCATCTTTCAATAAGGATATCTCTCTTCACCTACCTTAAGATATTCTACTCGATTCTTCTGTTAACCCCATTTACCTCTCGGTCTCTTAGTAATAACTAAGTTCATAACCTAGATGGACATTCTAGACTAAATACTAAGAACATCGAAATAATAACTACAACGATAATTATTCAATCCATAACCTAGTCTAACAATTACATCAACCGAGCATCGGGCTCAACAAAGTGACTACTCACTACTCATAATAATCATACAAGACATAATATTGAAAAGCATGAGTATGAAAGAAATCACCGAATGAGATTGCCTCCAAAGTACCAATGTAGAATAGTGTATGTAAACTTCTGTTTTGACCTAGCCCAAAGAGGGTATTTATAACGCTAGGATGAAAAAAATTATAAAGTAGCAGGAGACCCCAATAGGAAAAAATCATAGGTTATAGTTGCCTAGAGAAAATAATGAAAAATGATGTAAAAAATCTATGGCGACGTGACTGGATGACATGGCAATCTGGAACCAGATGTACGCTTTCCACTCTAGGCGTACGCTCCCAATTGCTATCGTAAAATTTCACGTACACCCATTTTTTTCAAGCGTGTGCTTCCTCTCTTGACATTAGATCTTACTCTTCCTCGCTTGAGATGATGGTGGCACAGTTCTGTAATATTGATGGAGCTTATTGGGTTCTCTACAATATTTTTGCTGGATTGGAACCAAAGGTATGTACTTTTTCGTTCTTTCTGGAAATTCATCAGTACTAAGTTTTAGTGAAAAGATTCTAGTTATGAAGTTTTGGCTCGATCCTGATTCACAGCTCTGAACTTTTAATGATTTATGGTAGGATAGGAATTATTTTTTTCTCATAACTGGTTTCAAATTCTTCAAGTGGTGTTTGATAAGTTATTTTACTATTATCAATTGTGATTCTGATAGGGGTAAATTCAGTCATGGATTTATCTAAGTTAATCAAATAATATAGTGTTAAAGTAAGGTTTTTACTGAGATATTAACAATAAAATTTAACATAATGTTCGGTTCACATTTAGGACGATGATTATGATGGGATTAAATTAAACTAAAGTAAATGAAGTAGAAAATAAATATGAAATCGATATAAATGACAACAATGAGCATGATACCCTAATGAGTTGCTAAGCATCAGCTATGAATTTTATTAAGATCTAACTACTATCCAGAGTTTTCTTGTGGGACTACCTACTACTCTCGCTAGCTAGATAGCAAAACTGAATATCGACTCCTACGACTAACCCTAATTCCAGCTATAAAGTTTCCTCATTGAGGATCATCTTTCAATAAGGATATCTCTCTTCACCTACCTTAAGATATTCTACTCGATTCTTCGGTTAACCCCATTTACCTCTCGGTCTCTTAGTAATAACTAAGTTCATAACCTAGATGGACATTCTAGACTAAATACTAAGAACATCGAAATAATAACTACAACGATAATTATTCAATCCATAACCTAGTCTAACAATTACATCAACCGAGCATCAGGCTCAACAAAGTGACTACTCACTACTCATAATAATCATACAAGACATAATATTGAAAAGCATGAGTATGAAAGAAATCACCGAATGAGATTGCCTCCAAAGTACCAATGTAGAATAGTGTATGTAAACTTCTGTTTTGACCTAGCCCAAAGAGGGTATTTATAACGCTAGGATGAAAAAAATTATAAAGTAGCAGGAGACCCCAATAGGAAAAAATCATAGGTTATAGTTGCCTAGAGAAAATAATGAAAAATGATGTAAAAAATCTATGGCGACGTGACTGGATGACATGGCAATCTGGAACCAGATGTACGCTTTCCACTCTAGGCGTACGCTCCCAATTGCTATCGTAAAATTTCACGTACACCCATTTTTTTCAAGCGTGTGCTTCCTCTCTTGACATTAGATCTTACTCTTCCTCGCTTGAGATGATGGTGGCACAGCTCTGTAATATTGATGGAGCTTATTGGGTTCTCTACAATATTTTTGCTGTATTGGAACCAAAGGTATGTACTTTTTCGTTCTTTCTGGAAATTCATCGGTACTAAGTTTTAGTGAAAAGATTCTAATTATGAAGTTTTGGCTCGATCCTGATTCACAGCTCTGAACTTTTAATGATTTATGGTAGGATAGGAATTATTTTTTTCTCATAATTGGTTTCAAATTCTTCAAGTGGTGTTTGATAAGTTATTTTACTATTATCAATTGTGATACTGATAGGGGTAAATTCAGTCATGGATTTATCTAAGTTAATCAAATAATATAGTGTTAAAGTAAGGTTTTTACTGAGATATTGACAATAAAATTTAACATAATGTTCGGTTCACATTTAGGACGATGATTATGATGGGATTAAATTAAACTAAAGTAAATGAAGTAGAAAATAAATATGAAATCGATATAAATGACAACAATGAGCATGATACCCTAATGAGTCGCTAAGCATCAGCTATGAATTTTATTAAGATCTAACTACTATCCCGAGTTTTCTTGTGGGACTACCTACTACTCTCGCTAGCTAGATAGCAAAACTGAATATCGACTCCTACGACTAACCCTAATTCCAGCTATAAAGTTTCCTCATTGAGGATCATCTTTCAATAAGGATATCTCTCTTCACCTATCTTAAGATATTCTACTCGATTCTTCTGTTAACCCCATTTACCTCTCGGTCTCTTAGTAATAACTAAGTTCATAACCTAGATGGACATTCTAGACTAAATACTAAGAACATCGAAATAATAACTACAACGATAATTATTCAATCCATAACCTAGTCTAACAATTACATCAACCGAGCATCGGGCTCAACAAAGTGACTACTCACTACTCATAATAATCATACAAGACATAATATTGAAAAGCATGAGTATGAAAGAAATCACCGAATGAGATTGCCTCCAAAGTACCAATGTAGAATAGTGTATGTAAACTTCTGTTTTGACCTAGCCCAAAGAGGGTATTTATAACGCTAGGATGAAAAAAATTATAAAGTAGCAGGAGACCCCAATAGGAAAAAATCATAGGTTATAGTTGCCTAGAGAAAATAATGAAAAATGATGTAAAAAATCTATGGCGACGTGACTGGATGACATGGCAATCTGGAACCAGATGTACGCTTTCCACTCTAGGCGTACGCTCCCAATTGCTATCGTAAAATTTCACGTACACCCATTTTTTTCAAGCGTGTGCTTCCTCTCTTGACATTAGATCTTACTCTTCCTCGCTTGAGATGATGGTGGCACAGTTCTGTAATATTGATGGAGCTTATTGGGTTCTCTACAATATTTTTGCTGGATTGGAACCAAAGGTATGTACTTTTTCGTTCTTTCTGGAAATTCATCGGTACTAAGTTTTAGTGAAAAGATTCTAATTATGAAGTTTTGGCTCGATCCTGATTCACAACTCTGAACTTTTAATGATTTATGGTAGGATAGGAATTATTTTTTTCTCATAATTGGTTTCAAATTCTTCAAGTGGTGTTTGATAAGTTATTTTACTATTATCAATTGTGATACTGATAGGGGTAAATTCAGTCATGGATTTATCTAAGTTAATCAAATAATATAGTTGTAAAGTAAGGTTTTTACTGAGATATTGATAATAAAATTTAACATAATGTTCGGTTCACATTTAGGACGATGATTATGATGGGATTAAATTAAACTAAAGTAAATGAAGTAGAAAAGAAATATGAAATCGATATAAATGACAACAATGAGCATGATACCCTAATGAGTCGCTAAGCATCAGCTATGAATTTTATTAAGATCTAACTACTATCCAGAGTTTTCTTGTGGGACTACCTACTACTCTCGCTAGCTAGATAGCAAAACTGAATATCGACTCCTACGACTAACCCTAATTCCAGCTATAAAGTTTCCTCATTGAGGATCATCTTTCAATAAGGATATCTCTCTTCACCTACCTTAAGATATTCTACTCGATTCTTCTGTTAACCCCATTTACCTCTCGGTCTCTTAGTAATAACTAAGTTCATAACCTAGATGGACATTCTAGACTAAATACTAAGAACATCGAAATAATAACTACAATGATAATTATTCAATCCATAACCTAGTCTAACAATTACATCAACCGAGCATCGGGCTCAACAAAGTGACTACTCACTACTCATAATAATCATACAAGACATAATATTGAAAAGCATGAGTATGAAAGAAATCACCGAATGAGATTGCCTCCAAAGTACCAATGTAGAATAGTGTATGTAAACTTCTGTTTTGACCTAGCCCAAAGAGGGTATTTATAACGCTAGGATGAAAAAAATTATAAAGTAGCAGGCGACCCCAATAGGAAAAATCATAGGTTATAGTTGCCTAGAGAAAATAATGAAAAATGATGTAAAAAATCTATGGCGGCGTGACTGGATGACATGGCAATCTGGAACCAGACGTACGCTTTCCACTCTAGGCGTACGCTCCCAATTGCTATCGTAAAATTTCACGTACACCCATTTTTTTCAAGCGTGTGCTTCCTCTCTTGACTTTGGCTCTCAAGCGTACGCTTGGCAGGAGGGGCGTACGCTTGGTAGGAGGGGCGTACGCCTGAGTAAGTCAAATTCTCGCCTCGTGGCTCCAGCTGACATATCTTCGTATTTTTTTATTTTTGACCCTCTTCTGCTTCGAAATTGACTTTTTCTATTGTTGTAATCCGATGTTCCAGCATAAGTTATGGCTCTTGCAATATGGCGTATTTGTGATAATCTTGCGTATGCTTGGTGAGAGTAACGAACTCTTTGGTGAAAAATCACAAAATGAGGTGTACCCTGAGTGTGGGGGCGTACACCTGGCCTCCAAATCCGGCTAATCTCATGCTCATTCGCTCCTCGCTCCACTTCACACGCACTCCTTCGCTCCACCACTTTCTTGCTTGCATTTGAGACAACTTTTTGCTCCAAAAGACTCCTAAACTCATAGTATGCGAGACACCAAGACCAAAGCATTTGTGTCTTAGTGGTTCACCTCGGAAGGAAGATTTTTTTAAAACTTTTAAAATAAGTGGGGGATTGTTGAAAAGTTATATAATTTCAAAAGTTTAATGTATTTAATACACATTAATTTGCATAATACGTGAATGTGAATATTTTAAATAGTTTTAATGATTCTCCACTATATATAGTCATAGTTGGCATGAGACAAAGAGAAGAGGAGAAAAACCTCTTACCTTGCCTTTCACTGAGTTCTCTCATATTGTTGTATTATCTAAGTTGAATGCTTAGAAAGATTTATTTAATGTTGGAATCTATTGGATTAAGTGCATGACTTAAATCCGAATTTTTTTGTGGTTTTTACTAATATTTCCAACTTTTCCAACAGTTCTAGCACAAAAATTTATATCCCCACGAAATTAAATCATTTAAGATTGAAGTACAAGTTTATCGATACATATGGACCTATCCAGAAGAGTATGAGCGTATTCTCATATAAATTATTTTTAGTATCAACCGATATTAAGAAAGATTGCAAGTTTAATTTCATTTGAAATTTTGGGAAAGAAGGGCAATTTAGTCATACTATTTTAGTACTATTCTCACCAATCATAGTTTCCAAACATATGACAGAATTAAAAAATATTTCATCCTAACCTGTTTTGATCTATCCAGTCCAAAATACTTATCAAACAGTCTTTTTCTACCTTAACCTGAAGCCCGTAGGATAAGATAAGGGTCTTTTATCCCTACATACAATAGCTATTTCTACTCGGGCCGCTCTTTCCTTTCGAACAAATAGGGCCACTCTTCAAACAAACAAACTTATTGAGCCCAATCAAATGCCACGCAGTCTGTCTTTTTATATTAGTACATCAAATACATTAGAGATAAAGACTAAACTACTGCCTCTATTATTGCGCTTAGTGATAGAACTTGCGCATGTTAGGACTCCAATTTAGCGGGGACTAGATTAGTCCTTACTAATGGAGATGGAAGGTGATTTTGAGTAGAGTAAAATTCCTTTGAGATAATATTGTTGGGACGGAAAAAAATTATATTATTTTAGAAGAGTTATCATATAAGAGAAGTTTATGTTTTTGAATTCCAAAATTATTAAAATTGAGTTTTTGGTCCGAAGGATTTCATGATAAAACCAATATGGCCAATATGCAAATACCAAAAAAGCAAAAGGAACAAATCAGCCCATCTACTTGCACAAAAAGTACAATTACAATCTTGTAATTCAAATTGGGTCGAATAGCACTCTGTACTTGTCTAAATTGGTCAATTTACTCCTTCCAAGTAATATTCTGATGACAGAAAATACATCAACATCCTCCGTGGCAGACAAATCAGCATGATAGTGCCACATAGTTCCTGCCAAGTCATCATATAGGTTATTCATAGTCCTCTATTCCATTGACAAACCCATGGTGGCAGCCTTCATCGTCTTCAACAAGGGACTATGAATCGTCGCACATATAAGAGATCAAATCAAACAGTATCAACGTCATCAAACGGGCACATTAGGGTTGAAAAACGGTCCCCAGCCAATTCAAAGTCGAGCACTCCAATTAAATTGCACCTAACCTCATCTCCAAATTTACATTCTCATAAAAGATTGAAACAAAACCTTTCCCCAAAAATGAATCCCCATTTCTTTGCGGTGGTCAACCGGGAAATACCCCATTTCTTTGAGGTGGTCGACCGGGAAAGGCGCGGCCTTGACAGCGAAGGCCATGACCTGCTGGATGTCGAGGCGAGGGTGACGAAGACGGAGCTATTTGTTTCTACCTTCGTGGGTGATGACAAGGCAGTAAAGACGAACAGCTTCAAGAATCGGATGCCAATAGTAATCACCAATTCTTACCAGTTGGAGACCCTCTGTGGTGTTTCTGTCTGTGCCGTCTGTTTCGACGCTGACGGGAACGTCGAGACTTGGCCAGGTTCTACGGGTACAAGGCGGCGGGCGACAAGGAGATGCGCGAGTCCAACGTCATTGCATTGTTGGAGGGAACAAGATGAGCTTGGTAAGGAAGGTGGCAGCATGTTTCTCGGACTTGACCGACCGGTTATCCGGGGAGAGGTTGGACGCCGAGTTGAAGCGGATAGAGGAGAACATTGGGATGCTAAGGAGTTAGGATCAAAGTGTTATTGCAACAGATCAAAAGTGGAAACTTTAAGTTCTCCCAACCAAGACAATGCTCTACTTATGAATAACCTATGTGATGACTTGGCAGGAACTATGTGGCACTACCATGCTGATGTGTCTGCCACGGAAAATGTGATGTGTTTTTCGTCATCAGAATATTATTTTGGATAAATTGACCTCTTTGGACAAGTACATGATACTATACGACCCAATTTGAAGTACAGAGTTATAGGCTGATTTGATTTTTTTGCAATACCAAAAAAAAAACTTTGTTAAAAGTATTCAAATCAGCTAAAATCTCGGTTATAGCATTATTCAAATGTTATACTCGATTGAAATATTTTTTATAACAAAGCGACGATCACAATGACCATTTGTAGACAATTTACAAGATAAATAATGATGTTTATCTTATTTTTTAGAACAAATTTAAAATTTATTAGCACAACTTATTATCTTAAAAGTAGTATTCAATTTGTAAAGTATGTAAAAATATATTTAGTTATTTCAAAATATCATATTATAGAAAAGTTGAGACTGATATTTAGTACTAATATTTTATAAAAAATTATTAATTATTAGAATTATTAAATTTTAACACTAATCCAAACTCGAGACCAAATTATTTTATCAATTTAAAAAAATTATCAATTTATCAAAGATCCTTTTATAAAGATTACACCGTCATGACACAATATTGAATTCTAGAAAGATTGAATTAATATGAAGCTGGCCCGGTTTTCAATGCGCAAATGTGAGGGGTTTAGCGTCATTAGACTACTTCCGCTTTCTTCAGGACAAAAAGGACTGATTCCGTCTTGATCGGCTTAAGTTTTGGTTTGTTACCCGGCTGTATGGCAAGAATTACTCTCAATTATTCAGATTCGAATTAAAAATAATATTATTATATTAAAAAAATTGCACTCAACATTGACAATGAGACTTGTCCACGCAACCTCTCTCTTTCGATCTTTCCTCGAATCCCCGGCATCTCTGTAAAATCCGTACACCAACTAGATGAAATTCATTATCACCCAAAAAAACAAAAAACTAGATGAAATTGATCCCACATATGGCGACGATTTGACGTTCTGAATTTTAGCGAAATATATTTTTATATAAAAATTTGCCTTAAAAAATCTAGATGAAATTCACACCGGACAAAAAATTAAATCGTGGCATAGTCATCTATGCCAAATTTTAAACAACATTCTTAAAAATAATGTGAATTCGAGTATTTGATAGTTCTTACGCAAAACAGAAAAATTTCCCCATCATATTCCTAGATCGACAAACAAGATTGCGGATTGGCTTGCTCATAGTACTAGACTAGGCCAATGTTTTGAGGATGTTGTACTTGATCCTCATCCTCAGCTCCCCGTGAGCTACTTTTGTATGATTCTATAGATTAATATAAGTTCTAATTTTTACCTTTAAAAAAAAGCAAGGTTCCCTCATCATATTCCTAGATCAGCAAATAAGGTTGCGGATTGGCTTACTCATAGTACTCCTAGATCAGCAAATAAGGTTGCAGATTGGCTTACTCATAGTACCAGACTAGGCCAATGTTTTGAGGATATTGTACTTTATCCTCATCCTCATCTCCGTGAGCTACTTTTGTATGATTCTATAGATTAATATAAGTTATAATTTTTACCTTCAAAAAAAGCAAGGTTCCCTCATCATATTCCTAGATCAGCAAATAAGGTTGCGGATTGGCTTACTCATAGTACTCCTAGATCAGCAAATAAGGTTGCAGATTGGCTTACTCAGTACTCCTAGATCAGCAAATAAGATTGCGGATTGGCTTACTCACAATACTAGACTAGGCCAATGTTTTGAGGATGTTGTACTTTATCCTCCTCCTCAACTCTACGAGCTGCTTTTGTATGATTCCATAGATTAATATAAGTTATAATTTTTACCTAAAAAAAAAGAAAGGTTCCCCCACCAAGAGATAGGATAGGAATAACAACAAGTGCTAAAAATGGAAGAAAAAAAATTAGTTATTAACGAATTACAATAATATCTATTTAGGATCAAGGCTCACTCACATCGTATAAAATGAGCTCCTAACAATAAATAAATACCGGATCGAATACAAAATACTTTACAAACCCTAAATGGGAGCCCTCTAATTAAAGACGCCAAGCTGGGAATTCAAAGCAGACTCGTGGAAGAGGAAGCTGCTGGAATCGAACCAACCCATAAAAGTGTCGTCTGCCTCGAGCAAACCAGGAACTTCATCGAACGGTCCGGAGGAATCTTCAGGGCTGAGATCGGACGACTCAGATCTCACCAGATCAGGGAAGGTTTGGTCGTCGAGCAAGTGGGTGGGATTCTCAGGGACGTAATTGTAATTTGCGTCGACGTTGAGCCTCGTCGTGTCGGAATCCTTGCCCGTCAGCTCCTGGACGATTGCCCTGAACTTGGAAGCGCTCGTCTTCACCTTCATCGGAGTCGAAATGTAAACCACTTTAATGTCCTCCTTCTTAGAGTGTTGCCTCCTCCTGCTCTTCGCTTTCAGACCAAGTACACGATCCATCTTACGATGTAATAATTAAAAGGGGCTCGGAAGGACTTTTAAAGTGCGTGCTTTGTAATATAATAATTAACTGTGTTTTGGTTTAGGGAAGAAGATATGAAATGATGAGATGATCTGGGTGAGGTGGATGAAGGGGGGTTTATATAAAGGGTTGGGCTGTTGGATGCTTTGGGGAAGGAAAAAAGGCGGTTTCTAGGAAGGTGATTAGATTAAGATTAAACGTGGAATAAATTGGCTACGAGGAAGGAGAAAAACAAATGGGTGAGAGGGATTGATGTAGTAATCGGAAGGCTGAAGGAAGGATAGATAAAAAAAAAATCCAAGGAATAGAATGATATTGTGGCTGTGGACGCTTGTATGACACGTAATCTTCTGGTTTATTTATAAGTGAGAAATACTTATCTATAATTATTAGAATCTCTGTATAAAATTTAATATTTTGAGAAAATTGATAGGCATACATTCCGTACATATAAACAAAGTCTCCAACGTGCGATAAAATATGAATCGTGTAACGATTATAATAAGTAGAAGTAGCTAAAAAATTCGTATGCAATACAGAACTTAATACAATGAAAATGTAAATTTTCTATGATCGCTCTCACAATTAATTTAAATTTATAATGTGATAATCTTAACAATATCTTATTTATAAAATAAAATACTTAATTATGTTGGTATTGTGTCATAAGCAGCTATATTTGATTAATTTCTTGGGATTTTTTTTGGCAACTTGGGAGGATCTGGGCCATATATATTAAAGGGCTTTGGAGATTGAAAGCGAAACGTTGGGTTCAATGTAACCGGAGAGCGGAAATAGAGAAGAGATCAATTAATAGAGCACGTGCGCAGTCAGCCGTGACTCGAGGAAAAAGCTCTTTGCAAGGACTTCCAAACAGGTGACTGGAAATTATTGGTCCGTGTCATTTCAAAATTGTGTAATCATTTCATCACCTAGTGACGTCATTGGGGGAATACATTGTTCTCTCCCAATAATTGCAATAATTTAATCTGATCGCAGCCGGTAGCTTTTCTTTTAATATGCTATTCAATTTTGCAATGTTGTTTTGACATCTGGGTTGGGCCTGATATATATTTGAAACGACAATTCCATTAAATATGGATATGATTGATCGGAAACAGATTTTTATATTTTTAATAGTTATTTTTTGGGGGAATTTTGATAGTTAGTTATGTCTTCCTCCAAAAATAGGATGACGTGGTAAACGCTTCAAGGTAATTTACCCTGCTAGTTTTAGTTTGCAAGATAATTGTTCAAAAATATTTAAGAGACAATTAAATTTAAAGAAAAAGTACATTAAAATTTTGAATAATAAGAATTGCGATAAAAGCTCTTTAATTAATAGAAAACCAATCCAAATATTTTCTTTTTTTTAAGTGCAAGAATAATTCAAAATGAAATCAATTCTTTTTCAAAGCTCATGAAATATATTATGACATGCTCAACTTTTGTTCATGTATCCTTCCGACTTACCTCCACGTGCATATCAAATATCAAATATTAACACATTTTTCAACAAAAAAATATTAACACATTTACCACATCATAGAAACGTATAGCAATCTCAATCAAGTGACTCCAAACACAAATAAGACTGTTGTTCCAATCAAGCCACTAGACCAAAAATATACTTCAAAACTACAACCGACACAATTCCGATAATCAAAGAAAACTCAGGAGTTCCACTTAATGGGTGATAGGGTTCCATCGGGGTACAGAGAAAACACCCCCTCTATTTCTCCATAACGTAAATAGTCCAGGACGAGACCGGATTTGGTCCTGGAGGCTAAATCCAGCACGGTGCTGGAGGATTTTTATTGAAGGACACGCGAGAACTATTTTACAAAAATGTAGAAATACGGGGGTGCAAAATAAAAAAAAGTCTGCAACCATTGAATCGTAACTGGATAAACTATTTAATCGTAACTGAGTAAACTATTGAATCGTAACTGGGTAATTGGGACGGACCCCGATTTATCTGGGAGGGGAAAAAATGGACTATTGAATCATAACTAGGTAGTCCATTGAATCATAATTAAGTGAACCATTGAATCATAACTAAATTAACCATTGAATCATCCAGGACGGTCCTGGTTGAATTTGGCATTCCAGGACCAAATCTGCTCCTGTCCAGGACACACTACGAGCCTGTTGAAAATGATACAAGCTCAGATGGTTCAACCTCAAGTGAAGATTCAAGCAAGCCATTTGAAGTTGCTGCTACTGCAGCAATTCTGCAGATACCAACTGCAGCGATCTTGTAGCTTAACTGCTGCATAATTGTTGGTTGGCTCGATGACTGGTACAAATATAGTTGGTATCATTATACTGATGATGATGTAATTAATAAGGAGCTGACTCAGCAACCATGTGCTACCCCATTGCTGCCAGCAACCATGTGCTACATGTGCCACCCCATTGTTGCCAGCCATCCAGCTCACCAAGCACTTCACCATTAATGACAGAAGGAAACGTGCACTCCACCAAGCACTCCCAGCTCACTAAGCACTCCACCTTCAGCCTATATATATATATAGAAGCTTTGTATAAAAAAGACATAGCATTATTAGTAGTATTGTTAGAAGATTGTCTAATTACATGGTATCAGAGCAACTTCCAATGGAAGACTCAAACCAAGCCAATCAAAATAACCAAGGACCTGCAGCATCGACTGCTGGATCTCAATCCTCTATTCCTTCAAAAAGAATTACCACTGCAGAAAATGGCAGCAATATTAGCCTAAAATTGACCCCTATTCCTCTTACTGGACCCAATTATCTATCTTGGGCAAGAACAGCTTCGAGGAACCTGAATACAAAAGGGATGGCTGGCTACATCAACGGGAAAATTGCTCAACCTGATCCTCGGGATGAAGGCTATGAAGAATGGCTACGAAATGATGAGTTGGTAACTACCTGGATCCTCAACTCATTAGACCAGAAAATTTATGATATGTTCTCATTTGCTAGTAATGCTAAAGTGTTATGGGAATCAATCAAAGATCTCTATGGTCAACAAAATAATTTGTATAGAATTTTTGAACTCAAGAAGAGTATATCTGAAACAAAACAAAGAGGTATGCCCTTCACTGAATATTTGGGAAAAATGAGAAGTATGTGGGATGAATTGGCCATCTTTAGACCTCCTACTACTGATATTGTTACCTTACAAAAAAGGATGGAGCAAGATAGGATGTTTGAGTTATTGTCTGGCTTAGATCCTGAGTATGAAAGTGTTCAATCTCAACTTCTTCTGAATTCAGAAGCTCCTTCCCTGTCTAACATATGTTCTAAGATAATGCAAGAAGAAACTAGAAAAAAGGTTATGTCTGTGAGCAAAAGAGAGGATAACTCTGAGTCTAGTGCTTTCTTTGTGAAATCTGAATCCAAAGAGAAGTATGTTTTTAAGAACTCTAATAGAGGAAGAGGAGGCACTAGACCAACTGGAAATAGGGGCCAATTTGTGTGTGATCATTGTAAGAAAACAGGACATACAAAAGACAGATGTTGGTTCTTGAATCCACATCTCAGACCGGCTAAAGATAAGAGCACTGGAGGTGATGAAAGGAGTCAACTTCAAGTTCATGCTGCAACCAGTACTCAAGTTGAACCTCAAGGAAACTCAATTGAGATGCTTGCTCTGCGATTGCAGCAGCAAGCACAACAATTACTGCAGCAGTTAAACAAAGGACATGGAGAAAAACCAAGCACTAACAAGCAACCTGATTCTAGCTCAACTCCTCAACCAGGTACGATGAAGTTTACTTCTTTTACTGCACTAAATTTTGATAAATTGAGTTGGATTATTGATTCTGGTGCAAACCAACATATGACTTACAAATTGGAAGAATTAACTAATCCAACTTCATTAAAAGAAGGCTCTTCAGTCGTTGTAGCTAATGGATCAAGTACAGCTATTTCTGCAAAAGGGTTAAAAACCTTTTTTAATGATCAAGAAGAATCTGAAGTTCTTGTTATTCCAAACTTTGCTGCTAAACTCATGTCGGTTAGCATGATCACTAAACAACTTAATTGCAGAGCGATTTTCGAACCTGACAAAGTCATTTTTCAGGACATGAACTCTATGAAGCTGATTGGTAAAGGAACTCTGAAAAATGGCCTCTACATCCTAGATGAAACTCCAATTACGTGTGCTAGCAAATCTATCACATTAGAATCTGATAAACTTTGGCATTTCAGGCTTGGTCATCCTGCAACAAATGTATTGGAAGCTATTAATCCTAAGTTTAGCTTTCGAGATGAAAACTGTGAAAGTTGTAGAATGGCTAAGCAATGTCGTGTACCTTTTCAGATTTCTACAACCATGTACGAAGATTTATTTGAACTAGTGCATTCAGATTTATGGACCTCACCTCAAGTTTCTCATGATGGATACAAGTACTTTATAAGCTTTATTGATCATTTCTCACGAGTTACATGGATCTACTTGCTAAAACATAAAACTGAGGTCCCTAAGGTATTTGAGGAATTCAAAAACATGGTAGAAAATCAGTTCAATAAAAGAATTAAAGTTTTCCGAACTGACAATGGAACTGAGTATGCAAAAGAGTTCATAACTAGCATCAAACAAGCTGGTATCATACACCAGACTTCTTGTGTTTATACACCCCAACAAAATGGAGTTGCAGAGAGAAAAAATAGACATATATTAGAGGTAACTCGTGCTATAAGGTTTCATATGAATGTACCTAAAAGTTACTGGTCTGAAGCTGTCCTGACTGCTTGTTATCTGATTAATAGGATGCCTACTAGAGTTCTGAAGTTTAAGGCTCCTCTTGAGATTCTTCTTGGAAAACTATTAAACATATCACATCTGAGGGTATTTGGATGCATTTGCTATGTCCATATACCCGCTCAGAAGCGTGATAAACATGATCCCAAGGCAGAGAGATGCATATTCTTGGGATATTCTAATGTATCAAAAGGATACAAGTGCTATAATCCGAAGACTAAGCAAAAATTTGTGACAAGGGATGTTCAATTTTTGGAGAATGTTCCATACTATACTAATAATTTGTCAGATCAGGATCGTGATAAGATTCAGGGGGAGATAAACACAGGAGATAAGGAAGACATGAGGAATTCTCAATCCACAACAAGTAAGGAGCAGGAAAAGGAAGCACACCCTCATCAGGTAAGATCTAATACTGAAAAATCAGATCATTCTAATCCTATTATGCAGGAACAAAATGAAGATCAAGCAAGTTGGAATGGTCCAAGTCAACCAACTGAATCATCATCAGTTGAAGAAGCCGCTCCTATTGAAGAAATCGCAGAAGTGACAAATCTGCAAAATTCTGCAGATACATCTGCACTGCAAAATATGCAGACTACATATGAGACCTCTGTAGAACAACATGGAGAGATTCAACATGTTCGTAGGTCAATCAGAAGTCATAAGCAACCGGTAAAATTTCATGATTACAAGGTCTATACTTCACAACTCTATCCCATCGACAGGTTTATTTCTTATCTCTCACTCTTGCCAAAGTATCTAGCTTATTTAACTGAAATGGATAAAATAGTTGAGCCTACTACTTACGAAGAAGCTAGGAAGCATCTAGAATGGAGGAGTGCAATGAGAGAAGAATTGGATGCTCTAGCTAAGAATAACACCTGGAAAATAACAGAACTGCCAAGGAATAAAAAATCAATTGGCTGTAAATGGATTTATAAGGTGAAGTATAATAGTGATGGGACTGTAGAACGATTTAAGGCTCGATTAGTGGCCAGAGGGTTCACACAAATTCCAGGAATTGACTACTTTGAGACCTTTGCCCCTGTTGCAAAGATGAACACGATTAGAATTCTGTTTAGTGTTGCTGTAAATCATAACTGGATTATATATCAGATGGATGTTAAAAATGCCTTCCTCCAAGGAGACTTGGAGGAAGAGATTTACATGGACATTCCTCCAGGGATTAAAAAGGAGCACCCTAAGCTTGTGTGTAAGCTGAATAAACCAATTTATGGTCTCAAGCAATCACCTAGAGCTTGGTATCATCGATTAAGTAGAGAATTCATAAGCTTGGGATTTACAAGGAGCACTGCAGATCATACTCTCTTTATCAAAAATACAGGATATAGGAAAGTAGTTGTATGTATCTATGTGGATGATATTCTAATCACAGGTGATGATATGCAAGGAATTGAACTTCTTAAGAAGACATTAAGCATCAGATTTGATATTAAAGATCTTGGTAAGCTAAGGTATTTTTTGGGGATTGAATTTGCTTATTCAAGTCAAGGTTTGTTCATTTCTCAAAGGAAGTATACTTTGGAATTGTTAAAAGAAACTAAGAAGTTGAATTGCAGACCTGTGAGCACTCCGGTTGAATGTGGAACTCAATTTTCTCTCTTTGAGGGAGATAAAGTTTCTGACATTGGACAATTTCAAAAAATAGTTGGGAAGTTGATCTATTTGACTATTACTCGTCCAGATATTTCTTATGCTGTTAGTTTGATTAGTCGTGCAATGCATAAGCCTAGAGTTAGTCACATTTCTTTAATTGAGCGAATTATGCAATACTTAAAGTTTTGTCCAGGCATGGGAATTCTATTCAGAAACAATGGTCATTCAAGAATTCAAGGTTACACTGATGCAGCATATGCAAATTCTATTGACTGCAGAAAATCGACAAGTGGATTTTGTGTCTTTGTAGGTGGCAATCCAGTCACATGGCGCAGCAAGAAGCAAGATGTAGTCTCCCTATCAAGTGCAGAGGCAGAATATAGAGCTATGTCCTTAGCTGCTCGAGAACTGGTTTGGGTGAAAAGTGTGCTAACTGATCTTGGTTACAAACCTGAAGGGAGCATGGAGCTATTCTGTGATAATCAAGCTGCCATTTACATTGGTGCCAATCCAGTATTTCATGAAAGAACAAAACATATAGAAGTGGATTGTCATTATGTGAGAGAGAAGATTCAAAGCAAAGAAATTTGCACTCCATTCGTTCGAAGTCAATTACAGATTGCTGATATTTTTACGAAGGCTGTCCAACCTAATCTATTCCAAACTATGATTGGCAAGTTGGGAATGTTCAATCTATTCAAATCCAACTTGAGGGGGAGTGTTGAAAATGATACAAGCTCAGATGGTTCAACCTCAAGTGAAGATTCAAGCAAGCCATTTGAAGTTGCTGCTACTGCAGCAATTCTGCAGATACCAACTGCAGCAATCTTGTAGCTTAACTGTTGCATAATTGTTGGTTGGCTCGATGACTGGTACAAATATAGTTGGTATCATTATACTGATGATGATGTAATTAATAAGGAGCTGACTCAGCAACCATGTGCTACCCCATTGCTGCCAGCAACCATGTGCTACATGTGCCACCCCATTGTTGCCAGCCATCCAGCTCACCAAGCACTTCACCATTAATGACAGAAGGAAACGTGCACTCCACCAAGCACTCCCAGCTCACTAAGCACTCCACCTTCAGCCTATATATATATATAGAAGCTTTGTATAAAAAAGACATAGCATTATTAGTAGTATTGTTAGAAGATTGTCTAATTACAGAGCCCAAAAGATATAAGGAGGTATTAACTCCACAGGTCCAGGTCAATTCCTACACTCCATGTGGCGGGTATACAATCCAAGTCAATATACGAGGCCCAAAAAAGTGTGAGAAGATCTCGTACATACACCAGCCCCATTCAAAATCATCTCATCAAGTATCACCATTAATTACATATCCAGACCTTTACACCAAACGAACAACAATGGAACCAAATGGATACTCACGAAATCAGACAGACAACAAATAAAATCATACATTATCAACACACAACAATAATCATTCACACGGTATAATAGAAGCAGTAGATACTCATAATCAACAAGCAACACACACATGAGTAAGACGAAATCGACTTATATCAGACGTGCTAGTACCCTTTTTATCCATATTTGTAACTCTCAACTCTGTCTTGTTTGGACAATCTTTTAAACCTCCAAACAAGATCTTCGCCATATAAATTTTTTCTCAAGGTGTTAGAAATAAGCTCACCAAATTTTAATCCAATCGCAAAAGATTTTACCAACAATGAGTGCTACTCCTGGAATCCGAGATTGCTCTTTCTACATCAAAACTATATTGTGCACATAACATTAGAAATCTCAAAATAACATCTCCACTATCCAGAATCTTATCCAAGGTGTAAGGAAGAATCCTGCAAAATTTTGGTTGATCTAATAAGATTTTACCGACAATTCGAGTTGATCCATGAACTCTAAGAATTTCTTTTTTATTCAACTTAGATTTTTCTCTAGCGAATAAAGAAGATGCAGTTTATCCCTCTTTATATAGGCACTAAATCAGAATTATCCCTCAAACTATATGTTGTATGATGTTGTATGATTTTGTATTCTTATCATCTTACAAAGTTAGATAACTCATCGACATACATCATTTTAGGTAACCAAGAAGATGAATTGGGATACGCATATTGGTTGAGCATGACATGAAAAATTCCATGAGATTTGATAAAGTTTATGTATTTGGATTTCCTACCTATTGCATAAAAAAATCTATTTAGATTTGTCAAGTTCAATTATTCAAGTACTTATTTTCTCTTAAGTATTTTGAACATTTTTCTTACAAATTATGCTAATAGAGAAATCACTCGGCGTTAGCCATGTCATTATCATCAGTGTTCAAGATGTGACAAAATTAACACTACCAAATAGACCCTTAGCTTCAAAATATTATAATAAAAGTCCATTTTTTAATAGAAAACAAGTGACTTATATTATTAATTACGTTAAAAAATTTGCATACAAAAGAGCATTAAGCTCGGGTGGGGGATGGTGTAACCAATTAGAAGCACAAAATCCAGATCTAGACTTGGTGGTAATCAAATTAGCAGCCATATTGTTCCCTCTAAGTGTAAATCTAATTTTGCACCTAAGCAAAAGAGCAAGAGAAAACTTGGCCCAAGAGGCCAGGTTCTCCACCTGCCATTCTATCGATCTACATCTAGCATTGATATAATCAATAGCTAGTTTACAATCAGACAGAATCAAAACATCAACATCCACAAACTTTTCTTTAACCAGATCAAAAGCGAGCTGGATTGCTATAAATTCAGCTGCCAATGTAGAATGTGCAGATAAGACAGTGCTTTGACCACCAATAAGGTGACTTTTATGGTTTCTAGCGACTGCCGCCATACCCGTGGAGTGGTCTTCTTTCATCCACAAGGCATCATAATTCACTATCACCTCGTGTCGAAGAGGTGGTGTTCAAGGAACTAGAGTAGCTTTAGCTGAGTGAGCAACTCGAGTGTCCTATTCTCATTGGGTCCATTCCATCCAAGCTTGATGAGCCATTTGAATTGATACTTGTGGCATTGGGCGATGACCTTCAAAGATTGATTTATTTCTCTGTTTCCACACCTGCCAGCAAATAAACACTATAAGTGGTAATAAGTGAGCTTGTTTGGAATTCTTCAAATCTCTTGTAGTTCTAAGAAACCAAGTCTGCATAGATGAATCATGTTCTTCAGTAAAGTGAAAACACATAAAACTAGCAAACTAAGTAGCTCTAGCATGAGGAAAAAATAAAAGCACACGTGTAACTGTTTCATGACTCATCCCACAGAGACTACAATTCTCAGAACTACCCAGATTCCTTCTAAGCATAGTAAAGGCAGTAGAAAGATAGTTAGTTAGCATTTTTCAAACAAAAAATATATGTTTTGAAGGCACATCAAGGTGCCAAATGCTAATCAAATTCATCTCCTCATTGTCCCCTGTAATGTTTGAAAGCAGATGAATTTCATTTTTTCTAATATGGAGGTAACCCAATTTAGCTGAATATTGGCCATCAGAGGCCTGAGTCCAAATCAACTTATCATGAATTTGAGGCCTAGCAGGTTGCATTTGCTGAATAGCCTCAATTTCCTGTACATCAAAAATTTTAGCAAGAAGATCAGTCTTCCAAGTGCAGCCATCAGCATTGATCAATCTATGTACATTAACAAAATTCACATTATTCGGCTGAACTGATCTAATCCTACATTGATCAAGATTCGAAACCCATGTGTCCTTCCATATATCAATAGATTCACCATTACCAAGTCTCCAGAGAATATCTCCTCTGATCACTTCCTTACCAACGTGGAGACTTTGCCACATCCACGAGCTCATTCTTCCCTTACTTGCCTGCAAGAAAGAAGATCTAGGAAAGTACAAGCCTTTTAGTAGCTTAGTACACAGAAGGTTAGGATTGTTAAGGAGTTTTCACATTTATTTACCCAACAATGCATCATCAAAATGTTCCATCTCCTTAAAATCTAAACCGCCATGTCCTTTAGGTCTTGTAATTTTATCCCAGGACATCCAATGAATTTTCATGTAGTCAGTATCACCTGACCACCAAAACCGAGCAAGAAGCCCATTTAATTTTTTGCAAAAGGTTTTAGGGAACTTCACACACTGCATAGTATATGTAGGAAAGGAGGTGAGAACCAATTTCACCATGATTTCCCTCCCAGCAGTGGACAACAATTTCTGCTTCCATGATTGAGCTTTATGGGTGACTCTATCAAGGATGAAATTCAAAGTATTTCTTTTGGACTTACCCCAAAGTGATGGGAGCCCCAAGTATTTATCATCCTGACTCATCTCATTCATACCCAAAATTGACAAAATTCTTAGTTTCTGATCTCGGCCAGTCCACCTGCCAAAGAAAATATTAGATTTGCTCCAGTTAAATTGCTGGTCAGACCCTGCAGCAAAGATAGTTCGTAAATCTTTAATTGTAGCAGCTTCCTGCTCTGTAGCTTGGCCAAACATGAGTGTATCATCTGCAAAGAGCACATGGTTAAGCATAGCGCAGTTAACATTGATTCTATATCCAAAGATTGCTCCGTTTCTTTGAGCGTGGACAATGGACCTAGAAAAGCCTCGAAGAGAAGGAGGAAGAGAAAGGGTGAAAGGGGATCACCGTGCCTTATACCTATGCCAGGATGTATCCAATGAAAAAGATTTCTATTTAAGATGGCTGAATAAGACACAGTAGTGATAGTAGCCATAACACAATTGATCCATTTGTTAGAAAAACCCAATCTTGTCATATAAAAGTCCGATTTAGTACTTTATATTTTGCTTATTAGTACACCACAATCTTTTGGTTTCAAAATGTTTGACCAGGTGACAGATTTTCTCAAATTAACACTCCATTTGAGTAAATTTTTCTAACAGAATACCTCAAGTATGTTTAGGAAATTTTTTTGGTTTTAAATTATTCGTTCAAACAAATCAAAAAATATATATGAAAAACTTATTTCACACTATTGTAATTTTTCACATCTTTTGATTTAATTTTTTAATTTTTCATATAATGTGGCAAAAATGAACTATTGCATTTGTTTTTAAATTTCTAGTATTTAGACGCCCATTCAAAATATCGACTAATCAAGATTAGAATCAAGTATAATTTATGATAAGTATTTAAAAATATTCCAAAGTGAAAATTAGATACACCCTATTGTGACGGCACCAACTTGCATTATACAGAAGTCACTTGAATGAGTAATTTACATTTTCTAGATGACCTATTTCGTGCATCCAAGTACCCTACCCGTGTCATCATTCGTTGTCGTTTCTCAAAAAAAAAAGTCATCATTCGTTGTCGGTTGGCGTCGATGAAAAAGAAAAAAAGAGAGGCGGAAGGAAGTGCGGGGGCGAGATGGGATTAGTGGGAACGGAGTGGAAATAGCAATTTTATGATCCAAGTAAGCGATGAACAAAGCTCTCTAGAAGACTGGAAAAACTCGGAGTGGCTCGACAAAAATGGTGGGCCCGATATCAGGAAAATAGGCATGCCACTATGGAATCATGAGAGTATAGGGAGAAGTAACAATATGGTTCGTACCAAATAATTTTGGATGCTTCTCGCATCGTCCGTCCGGCTCCGCCCGACATGCGTGCATCACGTACCTTGCTCCGCTCGAGTTCAAGCCCAAAGCCTATTTTTTCGGATCCGAAATAGACTTGTTGCTCCGGTTCTCGGCCAAAATTATATAGGTTTAATCTAAGACAATCAGACGTCACTCCCTCTTTTAAAATTCTCTCTCTCCTTCCAGAAACTGTTATTTGACTTCAAAACGTGGAAAAATAAATTCAAAATGTGGCAGTCAATTCTTTTAGCAATAACCAAGTAAATAACGGCTATTCGTGGTTCAAGTAAAAGCCAAGTTATTAGAGAATAATGTTGCCATTAACACGAATTTGATTGATTGAGGTTTGAGACAACCTATCAAATAGAGCATTCTCTTTCGTTGCAAATTAGCTCAGCTCACTCTTTAAAAGCTTCTTCCCTTCTCCCTCCTTTAGCATGACATTCTAGTGCTCATAGAGTTTAGAGTTTTGCGATTACGAAAGGTGTTCAACTTCCTTTTGAACATGACGTTTAGACATTTACGTTGGAAGTTCTCTTACTATTGAGGCTTGAAGCATATAGGATAATTCGAGTTTAAAGACACACAACATTGTAGCTTTGTCCGAGATTCAATCCTACTACCTCTGCTTTGACTACGACAATGGTATACAATTTTCTCAAAAATATGATAATGAATATACTTATGTTTCCGTCAATATTGTATAGTATACGAGTGTATATGCGCTAAAACGTAGGAAGATCATCTGACAAAATCTTGCATTTGAACGGTCGTATCTTTTAGGGGTAAAACTTCCTTACTAGTTATATTATATCAGGAAATATGTATACAATAAGTTGTCTAACTCCAACGGGTGACATGCCACTCAATTCGAAGGAAGAGCTTGAAGTCTAGTTTGTTTGCAAAAACCAATCGGTTACCAGATTACAAGATCTAGGAATAAAACGAAGAGAACAGAGGGGGAGGCTTCACGCAATTCCAAGACCAGGGGTTCTACCTGCAAGTTAATTTGCGGGAAGGGATCGCATAAAAAAAATTGGGTAAGTCTGCAATCTCTTTCTATCATGGTCTTGACACTATTGTATCGCGAATATATAGACTTCTGATGCAGTAGGCGTAAAGATGCAAGAGGTATGAAGGAGAAATGTGACCAATTGGGGCCAATTCATCAATTCATGTCTTTTGCCAATATTAGTGTTCAAGTCCCTTCATTTTGTATTCAAACCCCTTCATTTTTTTCATGTGAGTTGCCAATTGTAACCTTTAGTGGCCTACATAAAGACCTCACATCATTGTAATGAGACACACTTGAAGATTAATAAAATTTCAGAGAAGTTTCTATCATTTCTGAATTTCTCGTGAGTTTCATCCGATAAATTCGAATGGCACACTTTCGGTATCTTGCAAGTTGCAACGATCAACGGAATTCGTGTCAACCACGTGTAAGCTGGGTCAATTGGCATCATAGCCTAGTTCCTTCTTCGCGGGGTTTGATCATAGTAATCAGAATACATTATGTCAAACAAATAAAAACCAAAAAAAAGAGAGGAGGATCGAAGGTTTGCAGAAGGAAACCACCGAATGCCGGCAACCATCTCTCGCTCACCGTCCGATGATCGCGCCCCCTGACTGGCCACCATCGCTCGTCCCTGTACGCTGCCGCCTTACCGTGAGAAACCGCAAATTTCCCTGTTGAAGCCAAGACCCCACGGAGGGTTCAACAGAGAAAACCGACGCAGGTGCTGCCCAGCCACCTCCGACGCCTTCAACCATCTCCGAGCCTGCTCCAACCATGGACGCTACCGTCCTGCCGGTGATTGGTTGATTTGGGGATTTTCACCATATCTCAAATTAGGTTCTGAATTGGGGATTTGGACCTAATTGAAAATTGGGAAAGTTTGAGGACTAATTCAAAAGTTAATGAGAGCGTGAAGACTGTTTGGGAATTTTGAAGATATTAGAAACTGATTTGTAATTTTCTAGTTGGTAAATTTCGCAGACATTGGTCCGCATAGGTTTTGAAAATTTACAGGGTGGTCCTTTTGACACTTAATTCAAGAAGGTTCAATCTTGGAGTAAAAATGGCGCGATGAAGACAACCATGGCATGCCGCTATGGAGGACATTCTGGAACGTGAAGTTCTAGACCAAAGAATCAGAAGTTTGATCGAGACTCATTTGGAGGAAGCTTTGGAGCGTTAAATGAACACAGTGGTCGAACGAAATACCAAAAGGATGGGCACATTGATGAATCCAAATGCCAGTCCTAGGCGGGGGCAAGAGGAGAATCTGACCGCTTATATGGAGGAATTTGATGGAAACTCAATATCTGGTGGAGAATCCATGCGTGAAGATCATCCACAACATCGTGGGAGAGACTGTGCAACATACGAGGACAATAAGCACTTGGAATCTGGAATAAGGGTTGACATACTCGAGTTTCAATGTGGTATGCATGCCAAAGAGTTCTTGGACTGGATGCCCACGGTCGAGAAAGTCTTGGAGTATAAATATATTCCCAAGGATAAGCGTGTGCAGTTGGTAGCAACACGACTTCGTGGAAGGGCAACAACTTAAGTTGACTCAGAACCGAATGGGAAAAGGCAAGATTGTCACTTGGGAGAAAATGAAGAAATATATGAGTGCAACATTCTTTCCCTACAATTTTCAGCATACCATGTACCAAAGATTTCAAAACCTGCGACAAGGAAGTAAATATGTGAGTGACTACATGGCAGAATTTTGCCAATTACTTTTTTGTTGTTGGAAGAGGTAGAGTCAAAATCCCTATATAAATACGAGAACCAAGTCCAAATACATCAACAGCAAACTAACCATACTCAAAGCTCCTATCAAGAGGGTCGTGTAACTCCTCATCCAGACTACTACTACTACTGGCCTCAGAAGAAGGATCCCTCTCTCGAGGTTGCGGACGCCAGCCTCAGTAAAACTCTCCACTTCGAATCGATCGACATGTCACGTGGTTAAGCCTAATCCAAAAAGAGCAAGTAGTGGCAATCTAAAGTGTTTTAACCGTAGAGAATTGGGTCACCGAAGGAATGATTGCATGAAGGTAGGAAAATGAGTAATGAATGTGAACGAGTTCCTTAAAGAATTCGCAGATGCAGGTCACGAAGACGAGGACGAAAAAGGGGAGCCTGTATATGATACTTCTACCACCGAGGAAGCATTACTCGCTGGAGATGGTGGAGTGACACTCGTTGTAAGGAGAGCTTGCATAACTTTGCAGGCCCCCGAAAAGGATGAGTCATAGTTAAGAAATCATATCTTTCAGTCTACCTGCACGATCCTTAGAAATGTATGCTTGTTTATGGTTGATTCTGGTAGTTGTGAAAATATTGTGTCTGCTGAAGTAGTGCAGAACTTGGGCTTAAAGACGAAGATACACCCCTAAGCCTTACAAATTGGCATGGTTAAAGAAGGGCGGAGAAGTACATGTCAACAAACGGACACGGGTTCTATTTTCCATTGGAAATGTATACAAAGATGAAGTATGGTGTGACGTGGTGACTATAGATGCTTGTCACTTGTTGTTGGGTCGTCCTTAGCAATTTGATCGAGGAGTGCACCACGACGGGAAAGCCAACACCTACAATTTTAGGTTCAAAGGCGTGAAGATAATGCTGGCCCCAAAAAAAGATGTTGATAAGTCAAGGCTAGAACTCTTAAATGGGGGCCCCAGTCTTCTTTCGCGTAGCAAGTTTGAAGAAGAATTACAATGGATTTGCATAAGGTAACATGAGATACACACTAAATGTGCGGCAATTGAGACGCAAAAAATTTAATTTTGGAATTCCTATTTTCATTTATATCCCTACTATAATCAATTAGACCATTTGAAAGATCATAAAATACTAAAAATAACAACAATGTTCGGATTTACTTGCTAAATAGTGGATTCAATACCTTGAACTATTCGCGTTGATGTACACCTAGTCAAAGACACTAATGTTTCCACATATTGCAAATGGAGGGTTATGTTGCGACTTGACACCATGAGCGAATTTCCCATAATTTTGAGCAATGATAGACGTGGTACGCTTCACATTGACTTTGATGGTCTCATCCACATATGAATACGAGTTCGAGCAAGTAAGAGATTGGATACCAACTTCATGCAAGAGTTCGAGTTAGGAGAAGGACTCAATCCGTCAAATTCCATATAGTTTGATGCCAAAATGCATTTTAACCATTCAATACCAAGTTGCCACGAAACCGAGGCAGAATCTGTATGGATAAGTGCAAATCGTTGGCCTACGTTACGCGGATGGTGAAAGCCGTTGGATCAGACAACGCTAGAAACCGGGCCGGGAGACATGTGTGACGACCGATCTTTGCCACCTCGCTGGCGTCACCTCGATGGCTGACGTCCGCGGTGACGCAACCAGATCTTATTTTGTACCTTGACATAAAAACTCACGCGATGAAATCCAATTATGATGATCATTCCGGATCGATTGAATGGAAGACTCGGATATGATACCTCTTAGCATAGGTGTGAATTTACTAACATCGATGAATGATGAATGAAGTAACCAATTGATTAACGACGAAGTTTGGTTAACGACGAGGTCTAAATCGAGAACAAGTGTATTTAGTTGGATATTTCATTGAGTTGAATACTTTTTTGCATAATGACTTCCCGACATAATATATAAGCATATGTGTAATTAGCAAATAAAATCAAATCCAATTATGACTTCTTTCGAAAGGAAAATGGGAAATGAAAAGCATAATGTGACCTTCGAGAAAAAGATTGACCTTATTTTTGGTTTTCGGTGTTTGGGGTTCGGTCCAGACGTTCACACCTGCTTTGTCCAATTTATGGACCGAAGTAGGTTGACTCGACGACGAGAGGTTTCCTAGGGTGATCGCCATGTGCAACCCAGCGACCCAACGTAAATGTAGTTTTTTCACCGCGAACTATATATCGAATAATCGAAACGCGAGTCGGGTAAAATTTTTGAAAGACGATAAAAAATTTCAACTAATAATTAACAACATTAATGGCTCGAATTGGAGAGTTTGAGTTAAGAAAGTGGATGTATTTATAGAATAGGAAAAGGAAAAGAAGAACCTACGTGTCGTGTGTTGGCTCCCACGGGAACCAGGACGCACAACGGAGTCGTGGAGGAAAAGAGTCGTGATCAAGAATGGCTGCCAAGCTACTGGCCCACTACTTTCATCTTGATTTAAAATTTGTAAAGTTGGTCACTTTGGATGAGATGGGAAGCTTTTGTATGATTGGCCGAACTAGAACAAATTAAACTAATTTATGTTTGAAATTGTATGAACCACAAAATTAACAAAATCACCTTTATAAGATTTTAATAGATACTTATAAAAAAAGAGATTTTAATAGATAGGAAAATTTATAATTCAAACTTGATATATAGAACATTTAACATATATAGGCGCACTTGATGACAAAAATACCAGATAGAACTCTTGACGGTTTTGACGCATAATTAATAAGTAATTACGTGTTAAACCTGTTTAATTAACAAATTAATTCGTTAATAATAAATCACTTACTTGTTGAAGCAAGAGGTCCACAGGCTCGGGTCCACAATTTCTTCGTGCTAGTCGAATTACGATCACGATTTAACGGATTCGTAATTGATTTTCACGAGATTTTCTCTATAGAAAATCTGACCAAAATTCAGGAACTAATCCGAAATTTTTCCTTTCTTATTGAGTGGTTGTGGAAAAAGTTACAAATTGGTCCAGTCGGATTCTCCTTTTTATAGGAAAATCCGGACAACCAAAATGCGCCACGTGGCACTTTTAGGCCACACGTCCGCCACGTGGCACTTCGGACTGCATGTCCGCCACGTGGCACGCCGCGTGGCACAATAATAATTGCCTAATGGGCCCAAGGTCCAACATCTCCCACTCAATTATTATTGACATTGATCAACAGTTATCAGATTTCTTTAAAGAATTTCTTGCAACCAGCACATATCGAGTATGTTAAGCCAAATTCAAGAGCACAGACACTCAGGCTACTTGAATAGTAGCATCTGGACAACCTTCTTGTATAATGTATGCTATTACCCCAGCACTCATGTCACATTCCATTGTTCACATCAGTGATTTCAAACAATTATATTTGAGTTCACTATTGTACTTTTCAATACAATTGGTGCACCTGAACCACGAAACTCAGAATGTGATGAACAGAGTTCCTTCTCCCTTAACTATATTCCTTTCATAATGATACAGCCTGCTTTTCTGGTCAGCCCTGCCAGGTCGAATCGCTATGCCATAACATTTTCATGAACTTTCCAAGCTAGCAGCACTGGATCATACTTCCAGAATACGTTTAGGATCTTAAGGGTAGGTCTCGGGAATCACAGTTCTCGAAAATTGGTCTCACACCAGGGATTGTGAAATCACTCAACATTTTCATCCCATCCAGTGGTCGAGTAGCACACATGATACTGATCACGTGTTACAGTGTATTTTCCTTTTTAAAGGAACACATGTCATTTAACACCATACTAGAGTCTCAGCCTTAGCTTAACTCTAGGCTAATAGGACAAACAATATGATAAGTTCCACTTATATCTTATCATATGGATTGTAGAAAATCCAAATGCAGCAACTTATTCCTGCATCCCATAAGGAAACTTGCTCTTAAGCAAGACGGCATTCCGTCATAGGACATGCACTTATGTATGTCCAATAACTGCCTCATCTCATCTAGGAATCAACTCTCTTGACTCCCACTGAGGTAAACACCCGTGTGAGTGGGCTACTTCTCTGTCCGACATGTTTCACATTTAACTTATATTGCCAAATAAAAATCCTTTATTCAAACTAATTGGATTACAAATAAAACCGTCGTAAACCCAGTGACTTAACATGTTTCTCGAACATTTCTCGAGGTAATGCTTTAGTCATTGGATCTGCGGCCATATCTCGTGTAGATATGTGTTTCATACACAGTTCTTTATATTTTATTAAATTTCTCACAAAGTGAAATTTAATATCTATATGCTTAGCCCTGCTATGGAATCTAGGATCCTTAGCATATGCTATAGCTGCCTGATTATCGCAGAATAGACTCACAGGCTCTGTCGAGTTGATCAGGGAGAGATGGCTTAAGAATCTCTTCAACCATACCGCTTCTTGTGCAGCATGAGCTGAAGCTACATATTCTGCTTCCATTGTTGACAGGGATACACATGTTTGCTTCTTACTGCTCCATGAGACAGCACTCCCGTTCAACAAGAAAACGAATCCAGATGTAGACTTTTTCTTATCCACATCACCTCCCCAATCAGCATCAGTATAGCCACTCAATATCAGGTCACGGCCTTGATAGCACAAAAAGTATTCTGCAGTAGTATTCAAATATTTCAAAATCTCTTTGACAGCCTTCCAGTGAGCACTGCCTGGATCAGACTGATATCTGCTTGCTATCCCAACAGCATAGCAAATGTCAGGTCTAGTACACAAAATTGTATTGGCATAAGGAATCTTCTCAATGTCCCTACGTTGTTTAGCTATTTTTGGGCACATGTCCTTACACAAAATATGACCTTTAACCAATGGGACATACTTTGGGTTACTGTGATCACAATTGAAATGTTCTACTACTTTGCGAATATATGTCTCTTGTGAAAGAGACACTATTCTTTTCGAACGATTCCTCGAAATCTTAACTCTGAGTATGTAATCTGCTTCACCCATGTCTTTCATTTCAAAGTTGGAAGATAACCAATCTTTGATTTTGACAAGAAATCCCATGTCATTTCCAGCTAAAAGTATGTCATCAACATACAAGGTGATGATAACAAATTTCTTTCCTGATCGCTTAACATACACACAGTGATCTTCGTCTATCATTATAAAATCATGCTGCATGATCGTATTATGAAAGCGAATATACCACTGTCTAGACGACTGCTTAAGGCCCTAAATTGATCTATTCAATTTGCAAACTTTGTTTTCGCAGCCTTTTTGAATGTAGCCCTCAGGCTGAATCATATAGATTTCTTCATCCAGTTCTCCGTGGAGAAAAGTTGTCTTTACATCCATTTGATGTAATTCTAGATTCATGTTAGCAACCATAGCTAAAATGACCTTAATTGACGTAAATCTAACAACAGGTGCAAAAGTCTCCTCATAGTCTATCCCAGCCTGTTGTTTAAACCCTTGGGCAACCAAACGCGCTTTGTATCTTTCGATACTGCCATCTGCATTGAGCTTGATTTTGAGAATCCACTTATTTTCAATTGCCCTACGCCCCTTAGGTAGGTCAACCAGATTCCAAACCTGGTTTTTGATCATAGAAGATATTTCTTCATCCATTACATTCATCCATTCATCACGTTTTGGATATGACAATGCTCCAGATACATTTTTAGGTTCATCTTCATCCTGCAGGATGGCCAGAAGAATTTCACTTGAACCACCAAATTTCTTTAGTGATACCAAGAACGCATTAGCCTCGCCTTCGATGTCAAATCGTCGGCGTGGTATGCTTGTTCTGCTACACCTTCGGTATTCTCGATTTTGATAAATATCTCTCATATATTCATCATATCCAGGAATCGCACTCCCACTGGGTGGAAATACTGTACTCCCACTGGAATAAGGAATTACCTCCCTTTCAGGACTCAGATCACGACCTTCCGGATCATTTTGGGTTGGAAAATCTCTATCTTCCTCCTCAATTCTCCCACTCGGAAGAAGTGATCCAGATGATTCTGGTTCATTTATCTCATAAAGGGTAAGGTCACTACTAACCTCCCCCAATTTTGGAAATTTATTCTCCAAAAAAATGACATCGCGTGATTCAAATTCTGTTACATGTCCATTGTCCAGTTCACCCACGAACACGTACCCTTTAGATACCTCTGGGTATCTTATAAAGATACTTTTTCTACCTCTCGGTCCTAATTTACCGAAAGTACTTGAGGAAGAATGGACATAGGACGCACACCCCCATGGCTTAAAATAGGATAAATCGGGCTTCCGATCTGTCCATATTTCGTAAGGAGTGGCTGTAACAGACTTAGAAGGAACACTGTTTATAACATATGCAGCAGTCAGGAGCGCATCTCCATAGAATGATATAGGCAAACTTGCCTCTGCCATCATTGATCTAACCATATCAAGAAGGGTTATATTCCTTCTTTCAGCAACTTCGTTTTGCTGTGGTGTATAAGGAATGGACAACTGATGTTCAATTTCTTTTTCAATGCATAGAGCTTTGAACTCATCAGAAAGATATTCACGGCCACGATCAGTTTGTAAGGCCTTTATCTTTCTGTCCTTCTGATTCTCAACAAAACTCATGTATGTCATGAAGCAGTTTAAGGCTTCAGACTTGTGAGAAATCAGGTATATCAGACCATATCTAGTATAGTCGTCAATAAAGGTAATGAAGTAATATGCTCCATGCCTTGCCCTCATGTTCATTGGACCACATATGTCTGAATGGACTAATTGTAGTAGAAATTTAGCTTTAGCCCCAGTATCGAAAGGTTTTCTAGTGCTTTTCCCTTCTAGACAGGATACGCAACTAGGTAATATAGATCTCTCTATATTGCCTAACAGTCCTGCCTTAGCTAGACGGTTTAAACGATCCTGACCGATATGGCCAAGTCTAGAATGCCATAGTTTAATATCATCCTCTGATGAGTTTGAACTAGTGACAAAGGAAAAACTTTCACAAGGATCAATATCCAGAATAAAAAAACCTTCCGATATATATCCAAGGCCAAAATAGGCATCATCCAAAAATAATCTAACGGTGTCGTTCTCAAACGACAACCGAAAACCTAAAAATATTAAGGCCGAAACTGAGATCAGGTTCCTTCGTATGTCTGGAGCAAATAACACGTCATGTAAATGAAGGGCACGACCACCACGAAGGTGTAATCTACAAGTGCCCAGGCATTTCACATCCACGCACGAGTTGTTACCGATAAAAATAGTTTTTGCTCCAGCCGGTAACCGCCTGTACTCAACGAACGAACCACAGTCTCTAGCTATATGGTCTGTCGCTCCTGAATCAATCACCCACATAGAATGTGACTCAATTAGAAGGGTACAAGAGGATACATACAACTTACTCACACTTGAGTTTAGATGTACCTGCTTGGGCATTTTGCAATCTTTTGCAAAATGTCCCTTCTGTTGACAGTTAAAATATTTCACTTTTGAAATGTTAAACCGCTTGTTCTTTTTAGCCTTGGAGCCATCCAACTTGGTTCTATGGTTTTCAGCCTTTGGAGTTTGTTTACACTTACCCTTCCCTTTACCTTTCTTCTTTTTCCCACCATTCCCAGTCGAACAAATCGAATGGGCTTCAGGGTGGGATTTCATAGCTAGGAGGCGATCTTCCTCTAGCTCAAGGTGTCTGGCAACATCATCAAATGTTACCAAATGATTGGAATGGGTAAGATTCATCTTCATCTGTTCTTAACTTGGTGGTAGAGAATGGATGACAGCTTGAATCTGCTGCTCATTGCTGAGTATGTGACCAGCCTCTGCCAGTTCACTGATCATATTGGACATCACTCTCAAGTGTTTTCTCATGGGAACCTCCGGACGCTTTTTAAAGGTGTCAAACCTTATGGTCAAAGCACGCAGCTTCGACACTGAAAGCTTTCCGAATTTTTGTTTGAGAGCATCCCATAACTCTTTCGCGTTGTCATGCACGCGAAATTGTCTGGTGATATCATCCATCATTGAACTCAACAAGATCAATCGAGCAGTAGTATTTTTTCTCTTCCAAATAACATAAGCTTCCTTATCTCGCTTATGTTGAGCAGTTGTGCCTTCTTCAGGCTCATCCTTTATAACATGTATGTGCTCCAGAACCTCTTGTTCCTCAAGCACATATTGGATTTTCATACTCCAATTGTCATAGTTTTTACCGTTGAGTTTTAACTCACGGTTTAGCTCAGCTATGATGGATCTAGAAGCGACTGACATCACTATAGAGATTTTTAATATGAGAACTTATTAGAAATGTGATTTGGCAATATGATTCAATTTACTAATCATTCATAACTTTTAACGATATGGAGTTCTTGATTAATCTCAAAATCGAAGTGGGTCGCGGGCATGCTTCCCCTCACCATTCAAGTATTAATCTTAAACTTCAACCGTTTAAAGTTCATTGATAGTAAATTTAAGTGAAAGTAAGTAAACAAACATTTTTATTTAATTACATGTATTTGTACATTCTGAGCTTGTACACACATGTATAAAAAACTCAGATAAGGTCTCAACCTATTGTACAAAAATCCCCCAAAAATAACATATGTACATGGGGACAGTTAAACATAATATGTAATCACACAGGGATCGGATGTCCAGGCGATCCGGTAGGAGAATTCAGATACATATCTGGATCCTGGTCCGAGGACGATCCTGTTGGGACCGGGATCGATTCCATGATCCAGATGATCAGGAGCGGAGGAAAACTGTAATAGTAATCCTTAGCGAGATAGCTGTTCAAGATCAAACCGCTTCGCAGCTCCAGAACAGGAGAAGGTATCATTTCTCTGCGAAGACCCTTATCCTCAAGATAATGGATCAGACTATAGAGAGCATCTCTATGGGTATTGAACTCGGGTGCCGAGAAGACACACATATCTTCTCAAATTTTCATCGTGACCAAGAGGTCTCGAAGCATAGAGGGCCAATCCTCTCCATGATCGTAACCTCCGGCCCAGATGCACTCTTGCATCTCCCGGTGAACAGCCTCAATGTGCTCGACGATAACATACATGTCATTCTTAGGCACATGCAGCGGTAAACGGCGCATCAGAATCTTGTGTCGAAGTTCTGTTGCACAGAAGTTCAGATACCTTCCTCCAGTAGCCATCAAATCTTGCAACAATTGCAATTCAATTTTGGGTTAATACTCATATTTTCCCAAAATAGGATTGAAAAACTTATTTTCCAATCTGTTGATGATCATACTATGGATCAATTTATGTGATTTTAGTTTAACTTTAGCATATCTCGGAACTCGTTCCAAAATATTTTTAAGTTTATTAAAATATCATCATAATTTTAATAAACCTAATTGACAAAAATTTCTCAAAATTTTTATCAATTTATTGGATTTTAATGGAATAAAAACTGATTTTATCCAATTAAAAGAGAAAAAACCTAATATTTAAGTCCAATTTTGACTGACCGTAAATCGGGTTGGGTCAAACCAAAAAACTAGGCCAATCTATCCAGTTTTTTGATTTTCTTGACCCGGGTATAAATATTTTCAGGAAAAATTATGAAATTACGATTTTGCCCCTCGCATATTTTCCCTTTGTATAACTTGTAGAAAGTATTCACTTTGGCTTCCCCTTCTCCCTTTCCTCATGAAAAGGACAAAAAGTCATCCCTCGAGGCCTGGGAATACCATTGGTAAGAATGAGGCCAAGCCAATCTTTCCTCTTTGGAAGAGATATCCAAAGAGGGAGTATATATGTTTCGGGTTTTCAGCCTACTCTTGTCCGTCATCCCATAGGTAGAGCGTTTGAATCAATAGAGAACCTTTTTTTCTATACTAATACGGGACGACTATGTTGTTCGTATCCTGGAGACGGGGATCACCTCTCTTAGTATTGGTACTGTCCTGTACTCTATCGGGGAGAAGCCGGAGAATCGACGATCGTCGATCTACGGCGTCGAAATCGTCAGATTTCTGACGAAATCGACGGAATTCGATTTCAGGCAAAATCGCCCAAATCGCCCGATTAGGGTTTATTTTCGATTTGGGGATTTTTTGGGAAAATTTCCAATTAATTTCCAAGTTTTCTGAAAATTGCACCGAAGTCTATGACACGCAGGTGCCACGTAAGCGGTCAAATTTCAGATTGGTACCATATAGTTTCGCGCGTGCGCGAATTTGCCCCCGTGGTTAGGCAAAATTTAATTTAGTCCCGCTGGTTCTAAATTAATTACATTAAAGTCCAACAGATTATGATTTTTCATAAAATCATGATTAATACGATTTTTAACTCAATAAATCACATAATTACTTGAATTAAAATATCATATCATCATCAAAACATGGTTTCAACCATGCTCTGATACCAATTGACGGTTTTGATACGTAATTAATAAGTAATTATGTGTTAAACTCGTTTAATTAACAAACTAATTCGTTAATAATAAATCACTTACTTGTTGAAGCAAGAGGTCCACAGGCTCGGGTCCACAATTTCTTCGTGCTAGTCGAATTACGATCACGATTTAACGGATTCGTAATTAATTTTTACGAGATTTCCTCTATAGAAAATCTGACCAAAATTCAGGAACTAATCCAGAATTTTTCCTTTCTTATTGAGTGGTTGCGGGAAAAGTTACAAATTGGTCCAGCCGGATTCACTTTTTTATAAGAAAATCTGGACAACCAAAATGCGCCACGTGGCATGCCACGTGTCGCGCTTGGCTGCCACATGGCACTTTCAGGCCACATGTCCGCCACGTGGCACGCTACCCCTAGCTTTGCCACGTGGCGCCACGTGGCTGCCACATATGACGTCAGCGCCACGTCGCGCTGACGTGGCGCTTGCGTGGCTTTACCGGCCCATCCAACCCAACTTTTTGGGCCTAATGGGCCCGGGCCCAATTAGGCACAATAATAATTACCTAATGGGCCCAAGGTCCAACAACTGTGTAGTTGAATAACATTTCCAACAAATATCTTATACTTCCTTTCGGAAAAAGCAAATATCTTATCTCTAAAGGTGTAAACCAAGACCTTCAGTTTTTTCACATTGATTTTCTGCACCTCCAGGTTTTCTCGCGTCCTTATATAAAATTGAAGAGAGGCTATGTCTCTATACTTCTCAAGAAAATTCAAAAAAGTGGCATGATTAAATCAGATTGGAGTTTGAGATTTAATTGTACATCACTCAAGTATTTTTTTTATATCACCTTTTATCTTTACATTGCAATGCTAACTAATCAAGATTCGAATTTGAAAAATTTTAAAAGTGGCAAAATTATTTCAATAAATATTTAACAATGATGTGTTTCCAAGAACTCAAACTCGATATCGAGACCTCGACGAATGAACTCTATATCATTATAGTCATCAATGGGCAATCTGGGACACTCGAGTGCGGGCGGGGTGATTCGAGATGCGGTAGGCTTTTGGGTTTGTGACTTAACGAGAGCCCTTGGCTGTTGCAAATTCGTTATGGCGGAGCCATGTTCCCTAGCTTTGGGGCTTCAATTAACCTGGGATAGTTCCTTCTGGCGTATCATTTTAGAGGTGTACTCTTCATTGGCTATTCTATGTGTTGTTGGTGAGGTTAATTGTTGTCATCTCCTGGCAAACCTCATTTGTCAGGCCAAGGCATTCTTGGCTTGGGATTGGGAGGTACGGATGAAACATAGTTGGAGGGAGAATAACCACGTAGCTGATACATTTTCTAAGCACGCATTGATGGTTTTTTTTATTGTATAGTTTTTTTGATTTCCTACAGGTGTCTTTTTTGATGTTTACATTGATGACTTGAAAGGTTTGTTTGTCTAGTTGTAAATTACATTGATGACTTGAAAGGTTTGTTTGTCTAGTTGTAAACGACTATCGCCTAATGACGAATGAATAAAGGTTAGAGACATTGTCCCTCGATTTTTACCCAAAAAAACAACAATTTAGTACATAAATATAAAAGGGAAGGATGGATGAATCTTGAATATCAGCATGGAGTTCTTCTTGGACAAAAAATGATGTAAACAAATTTTGGAATGATCATGTAGATGAAATTTTGGATCACCGGATGACAATATTTATTTCATTATTTATGCGTTTGCGAAAGTAACTTAGGTACTGTTGCGGCTTAAAAATATTCCCGAGTTTGATTAGGAGCCGGGTTTTGGTTTGGATGATTTTGAGCGACCTGTGTTGGACTCGGCGACACCCTCTGTCACCACCCAAATTCGTGGTCGGTGATCGGCGCTAGATCATGTCAAACTTAATATAATAAACCACAACCTAGCAAGCCTCAAATCATAATATATCATTCTTATTACCAGGATTGTCAAAATATTTTTTTTTCACAACATTATTTCTTCAAACAAACATATTTATCGTGTCAAAAACCTGGTAGGCATTGGAGTACACATCTCCAACGTCATATCATCAAACTCATCCTTTTAAAACATAAACATAAATTTACACATACATTACCTATTAACATTAATCTAAGATCATAAGTCAAAGACCAACAAATATGTACAATGGAGCGACCTAGATCACAAAAGGCAAGGACCATCTGGAGACCTTTGAACGTAGCCCGAGAAAGAAAGACAACGGGCCAAACTCGGATGGAAAAGCTTCTCCAGATACAAATCACGGCTCAAATCTCTTCACCTGTGGATTGAAGTAAGGAATAAGTATTTTGAAATACTTAGTAAGCAAATATTATAAGTAAAATGTATTTAACCAACCAGTCGTTCCCATCAAACCCAGCCAAATACTAACACACAACCAAGACAACAAAAGACCACTTCACAGATAAGTCATTAAAGAATTCACGTATCACACGTAATCAGAATTTTAGATAGACTTTCACAGAATATATAACACAATTCGGATGAACTTCAGATAGGTCTAGATAGTGTCACTCCTACTCCGACACGAGGATACCATATCTTAAAGGCGCCATCAGAAACTAACCCCGCCGGCCAAATATCATATCGTATACATATACAATGTATCCTCAGAATATGTGCAGATATGCCAACATCCCCGGTTGGTCACAGGTAGACCTCATCATCCGCCATCACACAAATCATATGCCAAACTTTTTAAAATTTACATACTTACACAGACAATCCAAAAGCAACCTCAAATATCAAATAGACCAAAACCAAACCCAATACCACATTTCATATCATTCAAAAGTACGCCAAATAAAGCACATCACCCACGTCTAGTTAACTAAACACATATTACAAAAAATATCCACTTACAAGATAATGGTTGCTCAAACCATTCAAAGAGAAGCTCCTTGCTTCGTTTTACAACTCGTGGCACTCAGATTCAAACGTCGGTTAACTAGTCAAAAGAATAATTAACCACTATCATTACCACCCTCTCTAATATGTAAATAGGTCTTAGGAAACGTAAAACTTCATTTCTTAATTTGCAATTTCTGCCACCAGAAATACTTGATCTAATCCTTATCAATTATACAAAATACATCACCTTCATTTCTTTCTAATTGTTCTCGGTTTCATGTCTTCTTTTTTTTTTCCTTTCTTTGATTAACAAGTATATTTCTTCAACTTCTCATTTCCTTAATTAAGACCGATCTTAGTTCTATCTCGATTCAACAAGATTCTAAAACATGACAAATGCTTCTAATGTAAATAAATTAAGTTTAACTTATTTACAGTTCTAACTATACTCTCTTTTAGGTATATTTCATGGTACCGCAACTGATTTCTATTATATTGCTCAATTTCTTTTATACAATTACAACCTTGGAAATAATAATTCATTCACTAGTTCATAAGATTTAGATACCTTGTACCTTTTGTAAATGCACACCAGGCCATGCTCTTATTTATTTATCACACCTCATGTTGATTTCTAACTAAAATATCTACTCTTCTATTATGTCGATCCACCAAATTTCTTAATCCATATATCAATTTTAAAGCATTCAATTACTTACCTTTTAACATTGATTTCCATTATCGTCTTTAAATTCTAATCTTCTCTATTGTATGCATTTTCTCTTTCTTTTGTGGTTTGCCGAGGAACTTTAAACATTATAATTTATATCAGTTCCACTCTCTTTTGGATTTCCACCAGCCTAATATATTTAATTGACTTTACCATTGTTCGCTGTCAACTTCTTGATCCACCACGTTTCTTTACTTCTCTATTCATGGTTATCCCAAATTTACCACCTATTCACTTTCGTCTTGTATTGCCACGTTTTTCTCTTTTTTTTTTTACTCTTATCCAACTCTACAAGCTATAATTCAACTAGCTCTTAATCCATCTAACTTTTATTTACAAATCTTCTCACTGTACAACTAAATATACTTTACCTAATTTACCAAACATAATATGGCTAGTCATGAAATTGAATAGTAAATTTAAAATTTAGGTTAACTTAAATAAAATCACATAACAAATTATTTTTACAAATATTTCCAATACTGACGAAATCAGACTTATATCAAAGCACCTTAAATTCTTACTTTGTTCCAGCCAGATTATTTCATAAATCACAAAACTCAAAGAACAAAGTTATAGATATAAATGTTATAAATTCACACAAATTGAAATCACCTAATTTGAAATCCCAATTAGAAAATTATGCCTATTTTACCGAACGACGATGGACTAAGCCTAAACCCTTACCCTTCCAAAACTAACCTTATTTTGTTGTAACCAATTTCGTAGAAGGGTGAGGATATCACAGTCTCCCCTCCTTATAAAATTTGGTCTCCGAATTTGCTTAATGAAAGTTAACTTACTTGTTATACAAATAGACGTGGGTACTTGGTTTTCATTTCTCCCTCCATTTCCCAAGTTGTCTCAGCCAAAGAACGATTTGCCTATTCAACCTTGACCATCGGAAGCTCTCTATTCCGAAGCTTCCTAACTTCACGATCCAATATTCTTATTGGATTCTCTTGATATGTCAAATCTCCACTTATCTCTACTATCTGTGGCTCCAAAACATGAGTAGGATCGTGCAAGTATTGCTTAAGCATGGAGACATGGAACACTGGATGAATATGTGACAAAGATGGTGGCAAAGCCAATCGATATGCCACTGGTCCCACTCGCTCCAAAATCTCAAATGGGCCAATATATCTAGGACTGAGTTTGCCCCTTCTTCCAAACCTCATTGTTCCCTTCATAGGTGAAACCTTGAGAAAACATGTAGTCCCACATCAAACTCAATATCCTTTCGTCTCTTGTCTGAGTATGACTTTTGCCGACTCTGGGCTGTTTCTAGCCTTTGTCGAATCAACTGTATCTTCTCATTGGTTTCTCGTACTAAGTCATTACCCAATAATTGTTTCTCACCAACCTCATTCCAACATAACGAAGATCTACATTTTCTTCCATACAAAGTTTCATATGGAGCCATCTTGATACTTGACTGGTAGTTATTATTATAAGCAAACTCCATCAATGGCAAATAACGATCCCAACTTCCTCCAAAATCAATAACACAAGTTCACATCATATCTTCTAATATATGAATAACATGCTCAGACTGGCCATCTGTTTGAGGATGAAAGGCCGTACTCAAATCCAAACGAGTTTCCATAGCCTCCTGAAATTACCCCCAAAACCTTGATGTGAAATGAGTTCCACGATCAGATACAATTGAAACTGGTACACCATGAAGGCGAATAATTTCATCCATAAATATCTGAGCAAATCTACTTGCATCATATGTACTCTTTATTGGTAGAAAATGTGAAGATTTTGTCAATCTGTCTATAATAACCCACACTGCATCATAACCTTTGGAAGTAGTTGGAAGCCCTACTAACAAATCCATTGTTATTTGCTCCCACTTCTACATTGGAATCTCAAGAGGTTGTAGTAATCCAGAAGGTCTCTGATGCTCTGCTTTTACCTGTTGACAAGTCAGACACTTCGAAACACACTTTGCAATGTCCTTTTTCATACCTTGCCACCAGTAATTGCATCTCAAATCATGGTACATTTTTGTAGATCCAAGGTGCATACTGTAGACCGCTTGGTGGGCTTGAGTCAATAGTTCCTTCCTTAGATCTCCAACATCAGGTACAACCACTCGAGAACCAAAATACAAGACACCATTAGCACTAAGTCGAAATTTAGGTAATTCACCCTGTTCAACTTGTTCCACCATCACAATAACCTCTGGATCCTCCCATTGCAATTCCATAACCCGTCCTCGTAAGGTAGGTCTCATATGCATCTCTGCTAGAAACTTTGGCTGAATTAAGGATTTGCGACTTAAAGCATCAGCTACCACATTAGCTTTTCCAGGGTGATAATTAATGGTGCAATCATAATCCTTAAGTAACTCCATCCACCTCCTCTGTCTTAAGTTCAAATCTCGTTGCTCAAAGATATACTTGAGGCTTTTATGATCTGTATATATCTCAAACTTCTCACCATACAAGTAGTGCCTCCAAATCTTCAATGCAAACACAACTGCTGCCATTTCCAAATCATGGACTGGATAATTCTCTTCATGTTTCTTCAGTTGTCTAGAGGCATAAGCGATAACATTCTTGTGTTGCATAAGAACACATCCCAAACCCACTCTTGAAGCATCACAATAAACTGAATATCCACTTGATCCAGAAGGTATAACCAATACATGTGCATGTGTTAATCGATCCTTCAATTCTTGAAAACTCTCTTCACACCTACCCGACCATTCATACTTGGCATTTTTATGAGTTAGCCGAGTTAACGGTGCTGCCAAAGTAGAAAATCCTTTGACAAATCGTCGATAATACCCGGCTAAACCCAAAAAGCTGCGTATCTCAGTAACATTAGCTGGGGTAGGCCAATTCATAATAGCTTTCACCTTCTTTGGGTCAACTGACACACCATCTTTGGACACCACATGTCCTAGAAAAGCTACACTTTGAAGCCAAAATTCACACTTTGAGAATTTAGCATATAACGTTTTCTCTCATAGCATCTATAATACTTGCCTAAGGTGTCTCTCATGATCCTCCTGATCAATAGAATAAATCAATATATCCTCAATAAACACAACCACAAACTGATCCAGGAAAGGCTTGAAATTCCTATTCATCATATCCACAAAGGCAGCTGGGGCATTAGTCAATCCAAATGGCATAACCAGAAACTCATAATGGCCATATCGAGTCCTAAACGCCGTCTTTGGAATGTCCATCTCTCTAATCCACAACTGATGATAGCCCGATCTCAAGTCAATCTTAGAAAATTATTTAGATCTGCGCAACTGATCAAACAAATCATCTATTCTCGGAAGAGGATATCGGTTGCGTATAGTTACCTTATTCAGCTTTCGGTAGTCTATGCACAATCGTAAGCTCCCATCTTTCTTCTTCACAAATAGCACTGGGGCTCCCCAAGGAGAAACACTAGGTCTTATGTACCCTTTATTCAACAAATCTTGCAACTGATCTTTTAACTCTTTCATTTCAGCTGGAGCCATATGATAAGATGGTATAGAGATTGGTTCAGTTCCTGGTTCAAGATCAATACAAAATTCAATCTCCCTCTCTGGAGGTAAGCCTGGTAAATCCTCTGGAAATACATCTAGGTACTCTATCACAATAGGTACATGATCCACTGAAACATCTTCCTTCTTTATTTTCTTTACCATAGCTAAATAGCTTGCACATCCTTTCCTTAGAAACTTGCTAGCTTTCATGTAAGAGATAAGCTTTGCAGTAGTTACCTTTTTCTCACCCTGAAACTCAAACTCTGCCTCATCTGTTGGATAAAAAATAACCCTTTTTCCAAAACAATCCACAACCGCATGCTAAGTGGATAACACGTCCATACCCATTATCAAATCAAAATCATCCATATCCAATATGTATAAATCAGCCATTAAGTCATGTCCGCTAATTTGAATATTGCATGATCTAACAACTTCACAAATATACCCGAAGGAGTGGCAACAATCATAGACTCATCCAAACATACAGGCATAGCATCCAAACATTGAACATATTGAGATGACACAAAAGAGTGTGTAGAACCCGAATCAAATAGAATACGTGCATAAGATGATCCAATAGGAAGGTTACCTGACACCACAGTGTTACTAGCATCAACATCTCTCCTGGTCAAAGTGTACACTCTAGGGTGTGCACCGCCTCCTCCACTATCAGATTTAGGTCTCTCAATCCTCAAACCTACTTCCCTTTGATCAAGTAGATTGCCTTGTTGAACTTGTGGTCGAGGAAAGTATTATGTTGGTGGCCTAACTATCAAACTCACCACTTGCTTACGCTGATCAATTGTAGGACAGTCTTTCACCAAGTGACCTTGCATACCACAGCAAAAACAAGCTCCTGTCCTTTTATAACAAATGTCTCTAGGATGTTGTTTACCACAACTTTGGCATCTCCTGAAATTACTGGACTGGTTCTTACTGAATTGAAAATCCTTCCCTCTACCAAATCTACCAACTGGTCCTCCACCCTTTGACGATATTGGCTGAATGTTGGTCCATCTCTCTTGCTGTTTAAAGCCTTGGTTGAAACTCCTTTGTGGTAGTTTTTCAAACTTCTGAAATTTTGGTTGATTTTGGACCACTCGACGTTCATTATCTCGCATCTCCAAGGTTCGAGCACAATCTACTGCAGTTGCATATATCTCGAAACCACGAGGATACATAACTTTGAACATAGAATCATCAAGTCCACGAACAAACCTCTTTACCTTCATCTCATCATTAGGAACCAAATGCTTTGCATACCGTGATAGATAAGTGAACCTGTCATCATATTGAGATACTGTCATCTCTCGGGTCTTCACCAATCTCTCAAATTCAAAAGCTCGGGCATCTTTCAAACTCTCTGGTAAGAACCGATCCAACAAGGCCTTAGTAAAGATCTCCCAAGTCCATGCATATGACCCCTCATTCTGGAACCAAACTCCAGCCACACCTACCAACTTAAATGATGCCAACTCCACCATTCGCTCTTTATCACACCTTAAGATTCTTCTCCTCTTCTCCATCTCCTCAATGAATACCTGAGGATCATCACTTAAGCTAGAAAATGTTGGTGGATTCAACTTCAAGAACTCACCCAAAGAGTCATCTTTAGCAGCTAATGTAACATTCTGCTCTAATTGTGTTTGCTGAGTAGCGATGACTTTCTCCATTGCTTTCATAACTCTGTCTACACCATCACCACCCTGCCTCTCCATCTCAGAAGTAACAGGTGGTGGAATCTCATTTCTAGTGACCCTACCAACGGTAGTGGCCTCAACTGGTGGTGTAGTCTCAAATGCAACATCATTCCTCCGACCTTGGGAGCTTTCACCATGCTCCCTAACCGTATCCATACCACTACGTGTAACTGTCATAGCCTCCTATACAAATAAGTCAGAATTAAGCAAACCAAAGGACAACACAACAAAAGAGATTCAAGGACAAGACAAATCCTATGCTCCATTATACATAACAGATAATTCAAATAATAAGCTAGGTTCAAACCTAATGCTCTGATCAAGCTCTGATACCAAGTCTGTCACGACCCAAATTTGTGGTCGGTGACCGGTGCTAGATCATGTCAAACTTAATATAATAAACCACAACCTAGCAAGCCTCAAATCATAATATATCATTCTTATTACCAGAATTGTCAAAATATTTTTTTTTCACAACATTGTTTCTTCAAACAAACATATTTATCGTGTCCAAAACCTGGTAGGCATTGGAATACACATCTCCAACGTCATATTATCAAACTCATCTTTTTAAAACATAAACATAAATTTACACATACATTACCTATTAACATTAATCTAAGATCATATGTCAAAGACCAACAAATATGTACAATGGAGAGACCTAGATCACAAAGGGCAAGGACCATCTGGAGATCTTTGAACGTAGCCTGAGAAAGAAAGACAACGGGCCAAACTCGGATGGAAAAGCTTCTCCAGATGCAAATCATGGCTCAAATCTCTTCACCTGTGGATTGAAGTAAGGGATAAGTGTTTTGAAACACTTAGTAAGCAAATATTATAAGTAACATATATTTAACCAACCAGTCGTTTCCATCAAACCCAGCCAAATACTAACACACAACGAAGACAACAAAAGACCACTTCACAGATAAGTCATCAAAGAATTCACGTATCACACGTAATCAGAATTTCAGATAGACTTTCACAGAACATATAACACATTTCAGATGAACTTCAGATAGGTCTAGATAGTGTCACTCCTACTCCGACACGAGGATACCATATCTTAAAGGCACCATCAGAAACTAACCCCGCCGGCCAAATATCATATCGTATACATATCCAATGTATCCTCAGTATATGTGCACATATGCCAACATCCCCAGTTGGTCACGGATAGACCTCATCATCTGCCATCACACAAATCATATGCCAAACTTTTCAAAATTCACATACTTACACAGACAATCCAAAAGCAACCTCAAATATCAAATAGACCAAAACCAAACCCAATACCACATTTCATATCATTCAAAAGTACGCCAAATAAAGCACATCACCCACGTCTAGTTAACTAAACACAAGTTACAAAGAATATCCACTTAGAAGATAATGGTTGCTCAAACTATTCAAAGAGAAGCTCCTTGCTTCGTTTTACAACTCGTGGCACTCAGATTCAAACATCGGTTAACTAGTCAAAAGAATAATTAACCACTATCATTACCACCCTCTTAATATGTAAATAGGTCTTAGGAAACGTAAAACTTCATTTCTTAATTTGCAATTTCTACCAACAGAAATACTTGATCTAATCCTTGTCAATTATACAAAATACATCACCTTCATTTCTTTCTAATTGTTCTCGGTTTCATGTCTTCTTCTTTTTTCCTTTCTTTGATTAAAAAGTATATTTCTTCAACTTCTCATTTCCTTAATTAAGACCGATCTTAGTTCTATCTCGATTCAACAAGATTCTATAACATGACAAATGTTTCTAATGTAAATAGATTAAGTTTAACTTATTTACAGTTCCAACTATACTCTTGAAGCTGAGAATGTTGGCATAGTAGAGAGGGAGCCAACATATTCTATTGCTAGAGACAGGCCCAAAAGAATTATCAGGCCTCCACAGAAGTTGGGTGAGGCTGATATTGTTACTTTTGCCCTGAATGTGGAAGAAAAAGTTGATAGCTGTGAAGAACTGTCTAATTACTCAGATGCTGTGAAGTCGAAAGACTCTGCTAGATGGTTGGTTGCTATGGAGGAAGAGATGAAATTTCTTCACAAGAACAAGACTTGGGAGATTACTAAGCTGCCTGAGGATAAGAATGTTATCAGTTGCAAGTGGGTATTCAAGAAAAAGGATGATATACCTGGAGTTGAAGAGCCTAGATACAAGGCTAGGCTAGTGGCTAAAGGATATAGTCAGATTCTTGGTGTGAATTTTAATGAGGTATTTTCACCAGTTGTGAAGCATACCTCAATTTGTTCTCTTCTTGGTATTGTTGCTATGCAGGATTTGGAGCTTGAACAGCTTGATGTGAAGACAGCTTTCTTGAATGGAGAGCTTGAGGAGCGGATTTATATGACACAGCCTGAGAGTTTTTATGTTGAAGGCAAAGAAGACCACGTGTGCTTGTTGAAGAAGTCCATGTATGGCCTTAAGTAGTCTCCGAGGCAATGGTATAAAAGGTTTAACTCCTTTATGATTTCTCATAGTTATGAGGGGAGCAAGTATGATAGTTGTGTTTACCTGAAAAAGCTACGCGATGGTTCTCAAGTATATTTGCTCCATTATGTGGATGATATGTTAATTGCTGCCAGTGACAAAAGAGAGGCGAGGAAGCTCAAAGCTCTATTGAGTAGCGAGTTTGAGATGAAAGATTTGAGTCCTGCTAAGAAGATTCTTGGGATGGAGATTGCCAGAGATAGAGGAGCAAGAAAATTATTTCTGAGCCAGGAGAGTTACATTGAAAAGGTACTTAACAGGTTTGATGTGATTGGTAATCCTGTGAGTACTACTCTTGGTACACATTTTCAACTTTCGTCTGCCTTATCTCCACAGTCAGCTGCTGAGGTCGATTACATGTCTGGTGTTCCATACTCCAATGCTGTTGATTCTCTGATGTATGCTATGGTTTGCACACGCCCAAATTTGGCCTATGCTGTGAGTGTCGTTAGCAGATTTTTGGCAAATTCTGGAGAATGTCATTAGAGAGCAGTGGAGTGGATTATGAGGTACTTGAAGGGTACCAAGGGTGTGTGTCTACAGTTTGGAAGCACCAATGATGGAGTTGTTAGTTTCGTTGATTCAGATTATGCTGGAGACCTTGATAAGTCTAGGTCCTTGTCTGGATATGTCTTCACTCTTGGAGGATGTGCTATCAGTTAGAGAGCTTGTCTACAAGCCACAGTGGCGTTGTCTACCACTGAGGCAGAGTACATGGCTATAACTGAAGGTGTGAAGCAGGCTATCTGGTTGAAAGGTTTTTTTAGTAAAATCTGTGAGAAGCTACAGGTCAGTACAGTGTACTGTGATAGTCAAAGTGCTATCCATCTCAGGAGGGATGCTATGTATCATGGGAGGACAAAGCACATTAATGTGAGGTACCACTTCATTCGGGAGCATGTTGCTTAAGGTGACATTGTTGTGAGCAAGGTGGGTACAAAGGACAACTCTACAGACATGTTGATGAAGCCGCTTTCTGGTACTAAGTTCGAGCATTGCTTGGACTTGGTAGGTGTTCATGCTTGATGCTGATTGCCCTTAGGGGCTAGTGGTGAAGGTGGAGCAGCGTTGATGTTGGAGTCATAGAATTTGGTCCAAGGTGGAGATTTATTAGGGTTTGTTTCAAATTCTAGACAAATTAGTACTCTATTCCTATTTAGAGTAGGGTTATAATCTCCTATATATATTGGCCTATGCCTAGGTCTTTTGTGTAGTAGTCGAGAGTTGTGAGATAGAGAGAACCCTCACGGAGGCCTTGTAACTGATTGGATCGCATAGTGGACGACTCTCTTTTGCCCGTGGTTTTCTTCCACTCTTGGAGTTTCCACGTAATTCTCGTGTATCTCGTATTTCTCGTTTCGATCTTATTTCTCAACACTTATAATTATTCACGTAGTTCTGATGTATTATATGTCCTATATATTTTTTAACACGGTAGGTTGTTGATTTTTTGAAAAGCCTTTGTCCTCTGTAGTGACATTTCTCGAATCGAGTTGGCCAATTGAAGTATACCACTTTAACGGATGTTGTTATTTGGGCATTTATTGTACTGTTTTGGAGTATCTATCATTTGAATAAATGCGAAACACGATGGATTCAACATATGTAGTTTCATGAATCAACACCAAACAAATTCGCAAATAGCAAATCTCGTCCTCGTCATGTTTTTTTGCCGTTTCCACTTTTCCTCTTCTGGAACAGAAAGAAAACGACATATTTGTTCTAAATTATTTTTGTAAAGCTTATAATTTAATGTCAACAATTAAATCCCAAAAGACGTCCTAAATAAAATTGGATTGTGAAGTCCTAGCCCATATACCTAGTAAAAGCTGGATATTATACGCCAAATTAATTCTAAAAGTCAAAAGGTTGATCATTATGATTTGACCATGTATGCTTAAGAAATTAGCACACCATGGTTGATTACCAACCCATAATGGGAAGCTTCAATTGGAGAGAGTTGCTTTTATATTACATACAAGTTGCATCAGATTATAATCAGTATTTATGCTCATATCAATTATTCCAAAGTGGGACTTGTTCCATGGAGAAGTACTTTCCACAAACACCAAAAGTCAAATTCCAGAGATTCACACTTTCATCAACATACAGATCAGTTGGACATGTTCAGAAGATGCATATTCGTATTCCACAAGGGTTCTTCTCAAAACAAAGCTTCCTTCCTCGACATGGAATCAGTAAAAGCTTTGATACCGCCTTTCTGACGCTATAAACTTTGAATTAGAAAGCTAGCTAATGAATGTAGAGCAACAGCTATGAACAAGATCATGGCAGCAAGAACCGAAGGCCATACTTCCGATTGTACAATATTGCAGAACGAATACTATGCAGAACCATGTCAGATTCTTCTCTCTGAGCTAAATACCAAGAGCCGCAAGCAGAACAATGCTTCTTTTTTGGGTGGTGAGCCGAAAAACGCTTCTCGCAAGAGAGATCATAAGATCGACATAAAGAAAAAGAAAGGGATGGAACATAGGCATGGGTTGAGATGAAGAATATGGAAAGTAAAAGGCCATCGTAATAATAAAATGGCATCTGCTAAGGGAAAGCATTTGCTATTTTCTGACCAACACAGACTCTTCTCGCTGCGTCCATAACAGGTATACACAGAAACAACATACGTCTCCAACTAGTAGCAAATCACAGGAATACCTAACTTTGTGAAACCGACTTGTCCTCGAGCTATCGTAGAACAACTGCCATGCTTAAGAAGGTTACCAAACTAAGACCAAATGCTCCACAAGTTAAGATCAGCTAAATGAGGAAACAGAGAGCAACTAGACTCTCGCAAAAATATGTAACTGCAGAGTGCTAATACGAAACACAGTTGATCTTTTCTTTCTCTTGTCTACTTGATCAAGGCTGAATGAAGCACAACAAACATAACGAGGAAACGCTTGCTATAAACACAGGCACAGAGAAAAAATGAGCTAAGACGCCCTGATCTCGTTGATCATAATACAACCGCAACACAACTGAGACGAACACGACATTCGATTAGTTACCGATTTCGCATACATTCTTTCTCCTCCTATATCTTCTATCCATACAAATACACAAGAAAAAGCAATCTACAACATCATCATGTTCACACACATTATCATCATTTACAAATCAGAAAACCCTAAACCTCCAATCGAGATCAATCCAAACAAAGGTATCAAGGTTAGCTTACAAAGAATCAAACCCGCGCGGCCACCCATCGCAGGACCCGCTCCCCTCGATCACCTTCAAGAGCGCGGAGGCCTTGGTCCTTCCCCGCTCCGTCCCGCTCTCCAAGACCTCCTTGATCCCCTCCACTGCCCTGGTGTCCCCGATCTCCCTCAGCTCATTCCTCACCCCCTCCCCTCCGCTCCTCACCAGGTTGAGCAGCGCCGCGATGGCGTTCTCTTTCACGCGCGGGCTCGACCCGGTCCCAGTGTCGAGCAGGTCCAACAGCACCCTGACCCCGAAAACCCTAGCGAACTCGGCCTCGCTGTCCTCGCACCCGGCGACCTGCGCGAGGACCGCCGTGGCGTCCTCCACGATCCCCACGCGCCCGTCCTTGAGCACGAGCGTGAAGAGCGCCCCAACCGCCCCGAGCCCGACCAGCGCAGGGCGGTTGAGCGGGTACAGCGCCACCCCGAACAGCGCCTTGAGCGCGTCCTTCACCGACCGCGGCGGCGAGGCAGGGGCACGCACGATGTCCACCAGCGCGTAGAGCACGTCCCGCCTCGCACCGATGATCGGGCGGTAGGCATCGGAGACGAGGAGGCTGTGGAGCGTGGCGGCTACGGACTGGACCGCGTTCGGGGACGTGGAGGAGGCGTGGTGGCGGAGGGCATGGTAGAGCGCGTCGAGGAGGCCGCGCGTGGACATGAGCGCCTCCCTGGAGGATATGGACACGTTGAGGAGAGTGGCGGCGGCGTTCTCCTGCGCCTCGTGAGACGCCGAGTAGAGGGACTCCGCAAGGTACGGGATCGCGCCGGCGTCCGCCAGAACTTGCCGGATCTCAGGGTCGTGCTTCGTCAGCAGCCGCAGCTCCGCCAGCGACTCGGACCGCGCCTGCTCCGACACCGACCCAAGCCTCGATACCAGCGTCCGGGCTGTTCTTCGCTTTACTTCCATTAATGCTCTTCTTCTTCTTCTTCTTCTTCTTCTCTGTTTTTATCCTTTTTCTGGTTAAAGAGAGAGGGGAAGGGCCTAAATCAAAACGGTGCGTTTATTCAGGGATATAAAGGTTAGTTGCGACATTTTGTCGCGTGGGGATACGGATGGATATTGTGGTGTAAATATTTGGGAATGTTGACCCCTTTTTACTGTCCTTTTTCCGCCGCCATTTTTTCTCCTCTCTTTCCCCAGTAGTCAATGCATTTCTTTTGACCAACAATAGTAGGTGTGCATCTATTACGTTTAAATTTAAAAAAAAAGTTTTCCCTTGCGTCAATAGAAAATATAAAGTAAAATACAATTTCATCTTCGTAAAATTTAATGACCAATTTTATAATATAAAGTAAAATACACATTTACAAATCTCCGGTATTAAATTCCTCGTAACACAAAGTTGCAGTCACAGTTTTTGTAATACTTGTAAAGCCACATGAAAAACCCTTGGTAGGGAAATAGTATCTTGAGATATGCTGCTAAAATTTTTTTAACACCCTAAAACATCCCTAGTTATAATCAATCCCCCCATTCTAATGAAAGACCTATATGAAACCTGGAAGTCGAAGCCCAGTCAATGGCTTCAATTGAATTGGTGGATATCAAGAGGTTGGCCACATCAACCCTGCTGCTACGTGACTCGGTCCATTCATGGATCAAAGTAAGAGCTCCCATATGAGCACTTGGCCATTCTGAAAAAAAGCAGAGGTCCAAACATTAAGGGTAATATCTGTGATCCTTACTTAGCCAAGCACAACAATTAACCGGACGCGTTTCATAGCGAAATTGGCTTAAAATATGGTTTAAAGGTTGGGAAGCCATACCTCCGCGAAAAGTGATATTAACCACATCACCCGCCATGATTCTCATCTGAAAGGATGGTGAGGTTTTTCAGTATCTAACCTATTACTTTTTTCATCGTTCCCATGCCACTGTTTCTAATTAGTCAACGTACTTTTCCAGTGGTCAACTATGTTACTAATGTTTTATTTTTATACCAAATTACGCCCTTCTAGTAATGTTTGCCAGTAGTTCTCGTCCTGATCCCCAAACCTAACCCTTAGGGGGGGCCCCACGCAGACGTTTACATAAGGCTTTTGGCCTACTTAGAATATATATTTTGAGGGATAAAACTCAGGAAATCAGAGTACAATATATTTTCAAAATCCAATGGACGAATGAACATCCAATTATTAGGCAAAGCACCTAATCTATATGTTCACAAATCTAATCCACAACTAAACTTAGTTTTGTAATATATTGATAAGTCAAGAGTACATAATGTTAGCAGTGAGAGTATTTTTCCTCGAATTTTCATCATCAAGGTTTCAACTTGCTATTCCCCATGTGTAGATCTGGATCAAGTAATAGAAGATGAGATTGCAGTCTTTTTCGACAATGGTATTCACCCGTGGCCTTTGTCATTCCTTGCAACTGTGGCTGTTCCGAACGGAGAGGAGTCACCAATCCACAAAGCATCATAGTTGAACTTCACAATTCTTTCAAGGACATTCCATGAAGTCTGATTTGTTTCATCTCTGTTTTGACCAAAGTTGCAGGTACATGTGACCTGCAAAAAATTCCCGACTAATGTATGGAGGATGATCATGATCCTGCACAACGAAAAATTCGTTAAAAAACAACCACTCCAATGCTACCTCTGATAATGCTAGTAATCAAGTGCATTCCTAAACAATGTGGCCTAAATCCCCAATGCTTTAATCCCCCGAAGAACGGAAAATTCGTGAAAAATCAACCACTCCAATGCTACCTCTGATAATGCAAGTAATCAAGTGCATTCAACAGAAGGCAAGAACATATTGTTTCTTTCAATTTATAACTTTATGATTTCCGCAGCCAGAATAACAACCTGTTAGTGCTATTACTTCCTGAAAAGAATATCCATGACCGTTCTATGCACAGGCCCTCTCTTACTCTTAAAGATCTCCCTAATATCATGCTCATCAGGCTCGAACCCCTTCCCTTTCAGCTCTTCCAGAAGCACCCTCGCCTCATCCGCCTTCCCATCCCTCGCAAACGCCTCAAACACGGCAACGCACGTGGCCGCATTCGGCCCCATCCCCTTCCCTACCATCTCCACCAAATACTTCTTCGCATCCTTCAAATTGCCATCCCCCGCAAGCCCCTTCAGGAGAACAGCATATGTGTACGCATTTGGGGCAACCCCGCGGGCAAGCATTCCCAGGAACGTGCGCAGGGCCTCCTTGGAGTGGCCGCCCGCGCTCGCGTAGGCCTCGATCACAGCTGTGTGGGCCACCACATCAGGCAGGTGACCCTTATCCTTGATGATCCGGAAGAGCTCCAGCGCCTCGTGGGTCAGGCCATCCCTGGACAATCCGTCGAACATCTTGACTGCATACTCATCAAGCCCGCGGCCAGACCTCAGGCGGTGGAAAACTTGTTGAAGGTTCTTCGGGTCCTCGGGCTCCTCCGTTCGCACCTTCTTGCTGAAGGGGTCGTACGGCGGAGGCAGGTCGGCCTTGGAGGGTCGGTTTTCGGATTCGGAGTCAGAGTCAGAGTCAGAGTCGGAGACGTAGCCCGGGAGGGAGAAGTTGACTTTGGTGTTGACCGGCTTCGACTCTGTTGGTTCCGAAGAAAATAACCGTCGAGAAAGTGGAATGGTTGAGCGGCGCAAAGAGTAGAAGCGACGAACGACGGTGGCCATTTGGAGGCTGGTCTGTTTTCTAGGGGATGGTCGTTTGGAGGGTTTTGACCTTGCAGAGGTGTAAAGCCCACGCATCTCATACAAGGTCTTTGTTGGGCTTATAAAGTGTGTGTAAACTTGGATTTTCTGAGTGGGCCTATCTTTTTTTTTTTTGTTGAAGATATTTTGTCACACTAATTGTGAAATTGATTAATTTGTGTTGGACTTTTAAATATGTATTGAGCCAAAGTCAGAATGAGTTGTTCAAAGCAATATTATAATTGCTATATATTTGTGATAAAATGGTTGAAATGAATTCACCAACAACGTGAACGCGGAGGTTCCGATTGTGAGGGCTAGCGACGCTAAGGTCGTGATGCCGATTCTAAGCAACCCAATATCATTTTCTTGATTTGAAAATTCGGAAAAGGTCAAGGGTAGTAATTTGAAGAGGTGGCAACAAAAGATGATGTTGTTCCTTACTACCTTGAACTTGACCGGATATCTCAAAGAGAGTAAAGTCGAGGAGGATGTTAGAGATCTTTATAAGATCCTTATCCATGATGCCTTTCAAGTGATGATGGTGATTGGAAAAATTATCGTCATCTTGGAAGGATTTAAAGATATACCTCAAGTACAAGAGGAAGATGATAAGTCTCGAGGACCTTTTGAGAAGGTTGTATATCGAGCAAGATAACTGAAAGGTTGAGAAAAACCTATCAAGAAGATTAAAAATCTTCAACGTGACTGAGGTGGTGAATATGAATCTCCATTTGCACAAGTATGTGCCAAGAATGGAATCATTCATCAAACCGTGGGGCCTTATTCTCCTGAGCAAAATGGAATTGCGGAAAAGAAGAATAGGACGCTTAAGAAAATGATGAATGTGATGCTTATTAGTTCCAGATTACCAAGGAACTTGTGGAGGGAAGCTGTGCTTTCAGCCAAGTATGTGCTTAACAGGGTACCGCACCAAAAAAGAGAGGATAAAATACCTTATGAATTATGAAAAGGTCATGCACCTAGCTACAAATTCTTAAAGGTTTGGGGATGTCATGCTAAGATTTTGATCCCACCTCCTAAAAGGACAAGAATATGACCCAAGATGGTGGATTGTGTGTTTATCGGTTATGCACAAGATAGTGCTACGTACCGATTCCTGGTACACAAGTCAGATAACTCTGATGTCCATGCAAATACTATCATTGAAGCTAGGGATCCTTCATTCTTCGAAAAAATCTTTCCTCACAAAGCTTGAACTGATGTTGATAGTCAAGTTAACCAAAGTGGGAGCAATGTGGGGGGAGAGGAACCTCGAGATGAAGTTGAAAAACTTAGATGTGAGAAAAGGACAAGGAAAGAAAAGTCTTTTGGATCAGATTTCCTAACTTATCTTTTAGAGAAAGATCCAGTAACCTACAAAGAGGCAATGTCTACTAAAGACTCTGCTCTTTGAAAGAAAGCGATAAAAAATAAGATAGAGTCTATCTTGCCTAATCGTACTTGAGAACTAGTGAATCTACCTCCAGGTAGTAAATCACTAGGACACAAGTAGATCTTCAAGAAGAAGATGAAGCTGGATGGTACTACGGATAAGTGCATGGCTAGACTTGTAGTTAAAGATTACAAACAAATCGAGGGTGTTGATTATTTTGACACGTATGCTCCATCTTCTTTAATGGAGATTTGAAAAAGGAGATTTATATGGAACAGCCTGAAAGGTTTATGGTTTCGGGTAAAGAACATAAGGTGTGTAAACTTGTAAAATCCTTGTATGGATTGAAACAAGCACCTATGCAATGGCACGAAAAGTTTGATAGTGTAATACTGTCAAATAGATTTTGGATAAAACCAGTGTGATAAATGTGTCTACGTGAAAGGAGACAATAAAAATTATGTGATAGTATGTCTCTACGTGGATGATATGTTGATCGTGGGTAATAATGATACTATCAAAATTACCAAGAGAATGTTGTCACAAAATTTTGACAAGAAAGACATGAGACAAGCTGACGTAATACTTGAGATAAAAATTACCAAGACTTCAGAAGGTTATGCACTCTCCCAAAATTACTATGTCAAAAAGATGCTTGACTAAAGATAGCAATGGGATTGCGAGAACCTTATGAAAGTTGTGTAAAGTCTTTGCAAGAATCACAAAGAAAATGTGTGACAACTAGATTAATCTAGAGTTATAGGCAGACCAATGTACCTTATGGACTGTACTAGACCAGATATTGCGAGCTCGGTAAACAGATTATTGAGATATACGAGTAATCCCAATGATGAACATTGGAAAGTGATAGTTAGAGTTCTTAGATACCTAAGGTACACTACTAACTATGAATTATACTATACGAGACATCCAGCCGTTCTGGAAGGGTATTCAGAGGCGAACTGGATCTCGGACTCTAAGAATATAAAATTCACGAGCGGATACATATTTACAATTGGAGGAGCAGCGGTCTCATGGAGATCATGTAAACAAACTTGCATTGCTAGATCAACTATGGAATCAGAATTCATAGCGTTAGATTTAGCAGCTGAAGAGGCAGATTGGCTCCAAAGTTTCTTGGAGGATATCCCAATGTGGTCAATCTAGTGCTTCCCATTAGCGTGCACTGTGATAGTTAGTCAGCTATTGGAAGAGCACAAAGTAATATGTATAATAGAAAGTCTAGACATATACGTCGTAGACATAAATCTGTGAGAACGTTATTGAGAACGAGTGTGTTATCTTTAGACTATGTAAAGTCAAAAGAGAACAATACAGATCCATTAACTAAAGGTCTAACGAGATACCAAGTTGAGGTATCATCGAGGAGAATGGGATTAAAACCCACGAAATGACCTAAACCTATGATGGTAATCTAGCCTGGATCGTAAATCCCGATCTGCAGGTTCAATGAGACAACTGAATTGTGAGGCTAGGGTCGAACAAAGCACTCAGAAAATTGAGTTCCCTACCTATTCCTATGATGAAAGAGTGATAGACCTGTCCATGGGAAGGTTAAGCTTAAAGCTTTTAATAATCCCTATACTTCGAGTACATATATAAGTGAAGTATGGCAGGATACTCCTTATAAGAGATCACTTATATCGAATGTGAAGGGCCGCTTCTATGAGATGATTTAAGGGCTAAATCTCTAGAGCATTCGATGAAGTTTTCAAGGCACTCCAGGGCCAAAATGGACAACAACGAAAGAACCGAGTAGTAATTTGAGAAGAAGTTGTGTGAGTATCTTTGTCTTGGTATACATAAATTGCCAAACAGTTCAAGGCATCACGTCCACTGGTTGGCAAGTATATCCGAAGGTATTTCACTAAGGAAGATTCAAGGCTTTCAACTACCTTTTCTGATGCAACAAATTCTCGCAAAACTCCAAGTTGCATGTAGTATTAGTAGGCTCATATCATATAAGCTATTTTGCATTCATGTGGGGAATTGTTGGAGAATTGATTTTATAACCAAGGAAGAGATGGCCCAATACAAGTGAGTGTATTGGGCTTTGGACCCAAGTATTTTAATTAGAGGGAGAATCCTAATTAAATAGTTAGTGGACAACTTTGAGCTAATTTAATTGGAGATCACACTAATTAGTTTTGGGTGTCTGTGAGATCAGACACTTGCAAAAAAATTAATTATCAGAGTGAATAAAAATTGGCTTAAAGGTGGTATGACTGCGGGTTGCAGGGTTATAAGTTTGTGAGAATTGTTCCAGGTTCCAGGCCTTATCATTTTAGAGCTAGGCCGGACCTGTTGAAGCGATTCTCGGCCCAAAATCTGTTGGGCTTCCTCTTGGACAAGCCCAAGCTCTAGAACCTTCTTCTCATTGTTGGCATTCGAATTTAAATTTTAAATTTTTAAAATTAAATTCAGGTCAAGTTAATGAGAGTAACAGCCAATTTAATATGGAGTTTTATGGTTTAGTAACTACCCATTTACTCATCTAGTTGATGGGCGAGTTAATGGCTATAGTCAATGCAGATTTGAATATTGGAGGCCTAGGTTTCCTATAAAAGGAGTCATCCTCCTCCATACCAAATCACCCCTAAGCTCACACTATTCCTTGAGTTCTCTACTTCTCCCTCCCTAGCATAGCATTTCTCACATTCATAAGAGTCGGAGTTCTACACCACCAAAGGTTCGAAAGGTGTATGAAAGTGCTTCCTTTCATACACAAGATTGAGCGTTGTACCTTGGGAACCTTCTTACTCATGGAGGCCTGAAGTATATAGACGGGTAACAAGAGTTTAAGGGCACACGGTTAAACTGTGGCGTCGTCCATGATTGAATTCGAAGCCTTTACCTTGAAGATGACGATTGTACACACTTAGTTCCAAGTGTGATCGTGAACATATTCTTACTCTACACTTTTATATATTGCTCATGCTTTATATTCATGTTTTACCATTATTTACTAATATAAGTTCCAACAACCTAATATGTCTAATAGGGCACGTAGAGGTCGTCTTTTGTGGTCGTAAATATAATAGGGTAACAGATCACTTAGCAAATTTTGATTTTGATCTCCCGGGTGGTTGGCAGGCTTTAGTTAGACCCCCGGAGAGCTATTTACCTCTTCTTAAAAAGGATGTATCTTTCATTTCTAGCGATGTAACCTTATGATTTTTAATGCAAGAGTGCTATGCACTCACCAATTCTACCAAAAAAAACATAATCGTGCATTTTTTAGTCTTAGGTTATGTCTTTATAGTTAACTTATTCAGTGTGTCATTGTTTGTCGATTTTGCATTAGACATGTTTTGTGATGGAATAATTTTTAGTTGTTTTATCATATATTTTGAAGGCGTGGAGACCTTAGAGACTTCGTGGAGAGGCTTGGAGAAGTGATGATGCAATTTCCAACTCCGATAATTGATCACGAATTAATCTGATAATTAAAACAAAGTACATACCGACCACGATGGAATATTTGGGCTACATCGCACTACTCCAAACTTCGATTGCGATGACAATCATGTTCCTGAAAAGTTGAGACGCAGTGCTAAAAAAAGTGCTCACAATGTTTTCCAAATTTAGAGTCTAAAGTTATCAATTCGAAGTTTGAAGTTGTAATTTTGTCGTTACTTGAACCATAATTCGAATTAAGTCAAATTTAAAAACATGTTTTGGACTCGTTGGGCCTTGTTCATTGTTCTTCTTGATGAAACTTTAAGGGTATTTTAAGAATACCGAGAAGTAAAACTTCGTTTAAAAGCCTATTTTTACCTTATTACATTTAGTTTTTAACTACGAATTTGCATCATCTCTATCTCTTTCGAAGTTTGGTGCGAGGCTGCCCTCCAGAAGTTTGCCAGTCATGTCGAACGAGCAATATTATCAGGAATAAAATCTGGACCATTGATTTAGGAGGATCAGTACATATACATCAAGAATTAAATACCTTTTATAGAGTCAAATTCTCCCTGCGTTTATACATCAAGAAACACTTTTCTTAAATTAACTAATCTTGATTTGGATATATGTACCATTGCTCGCAGTATGGTATAAGATTATTTGCAATTCATATTTAAACTATTTTTTTAAATCTCATATTTTCAAATTCATCCCTATGTAGACCAAGATTGCCCCTTATAATCCACAACTCAGTTGCTTTGTCCGTATGATGCTGTTGGGTCTTATTCCGGACCCGGGCACTAAAAAACATAAGACGAGTTGGATGTTTTCCAACAACTTTACAGCTCAAGTGTATATATGGTAGACAGCTTGTATAGCTTGAACATCCTGTATAATCAATGAAAATAGAGGTTACTTTCTCCTCAAAACGGGTTCTCGTCCTCAATTAGGCATCGCACTTTCGTCTAATATTACAAATTGTAAGAGAATTTGACGGACATCTAAAGTTTAAATCTTAGCAAAGTGTAATTATTGGTGTAAATTTTTTTTAAAAAAAACTTCAATTAGATATTTGACAGTATAATACCCATCATAAAAATGCTCAAAAAATAACTAGAAAGAAAGTTGTTGGTTTTTGTACGAGTATTGGTACCATTGTATTGAATAAAGTGATTCCGGTAGCAGTTAAGATCTGATAAATAAAACTTTACCCATTATCATTGGATTCGAATAAAAAGTAACCCCACCAGTTATTACTTTGTCCAACTATGAAAGGCCGAAACAGAGAGCCCGTGACACGTTCAGAAGAGCGATAGGATAAAAACAAACAGAAAACTGGGAATAAGATGTTCAAAATAGTCCATCAATCACATTAATCCACAAAATGAGACATTGACATCGCACGATCCAATGAGCCCAAAATGGGGAAGATTGTCAATCCGTGATCAATGAATAGACTTGGCAGCAATCCAAAGTGACGAAAAAAATCATCAGGTACATTGTTCGCGAGCCACTCCGAGCCTCGAATTGGGCACGTCAATCAGGACCCTGTGGTTCTGCTGCTGCATGCTGGCTATCACATTCAGCACGGAGTTGACGTTGTTCGGGGCCGCGGCCATGGCCAGGCATGTGGTGCTGCCTGCTGTGCTATGGATCAGGAAATTATCCGGCGGCAGCGTCACGTTCATCCCGGAGAACATGAACGTCATGGTTGGCGCGACGATGGGGACAGAGTAACACGTGTCGAACCCGCCGAGGGACGACACGGTGGCGTTCGCCCCAACCCGCTTCCGGAACTCGTCCCGGACCGCAATGTAGGCCGGTGCTACTAGCTGTGTGTACACGGTCCCCGAATCAAAGACCGTCCCTGCACCTGTGGCGGGATCAAACAGAAAAGCACTGGGAGGGATGTCCAAAACCTTTCGACCAACTCGGATGGAAACCAAGTTGACATAATAGAGGGAAGATCTTCTGGGGTTCTTGAGCAATGGAGTTGTCTTAATCCTCAAGGGCTGGGCGGTGGGCCCGAGCCTGAGTGACCCAGAGAAGTTGAGTGCCTTGAAGCTAGGGAGGCAGTAGGAGAAGGTGAACTGGTACAGGTTTTGGGTCTGGGAGAGGAGAGAGAGTGGGCCTCGGCCCAGGCCCAACAGCCCCTGCGGCGGGATCGAGCTGCCGGTGGCCTTCTGGATGCAACCGAAAGTGTAGTTTGGGACGGGGTCTTTCGCCAGCTGGATCGTGTCCGTCGAGAGGTTGGCCGCAATGGACGACCCGCCGTAGGTCATGTTGAAGAAGCACGCGCCGCCGCCGCAAGTGGGGTTTTGGACCTGTGCAACAAAAAATGATCCATCATTTTACGTGGGTGGGTGTTAGTGGGCTTCATCAAATGGGACCTTGTGAAATGTGATGATTAGTTGATTACTCTCTCTTCGGGAGTTTTTGAGGATTAAAAGTCTACATTATTCAGTGAATAGTAGAACATAAAGTTGGCTTGTAATGATTGACATTTATATTCGAATACCGTTTATTGATAATTTTGAAATTCAAGATTTTGCTAGGGAAAAATTATTCTCTCAATTTTCGCGCTTGTTTTAGCCCGTGAACGTTACCTGTCGGTGTGAATAAGTAAGGTCCAAATCTCCAATGCCGAATATGTACTTCCCGACTTCAAATTGGGCATATTTTGAAGTATTTTGGGATAAATTAGAAGCGACCCAATTTATATTATTACTCGCCGGATGGCCCGGATCTGAAATTATTACATGCTTTTTTCGATGGAAATAAAAGGAGAACAGGTACGCTACAGAATGTTGATATCGACCAAAACAAATATAGAATCTGGGCAAAAGTTGAAAAGATCAAAATTGCTTCTACCCTAATCACCTTTTGGAACTCAATCAATACATGACATAATATTGATGTCTTTTAAAGTGCAGACAGATTAGCGATAAGCAACCATTCAATAATTTTTTATCTCGTAATTTTTGAGTGGAACACCCGTCGAATCCATTTTATCTCTCTTTTAATAGTGTCTTTTTATCAACAAATAGTGATTACAATTTTTATATCCCAATATGTGATATAATATATTTGTTTTCATATGGATTCCGGTATATATGTCTGTATATAATATATTAAAAATGGTATCCGATGAACAATGAGGCATGAATAGTAAATTACCTGCTTACACTGAGGAGCCCCGCATCCAACGGGCTTGAAGGTAGTGGACGCAGCAGAGTTAAACGTAGTTGAAGAGCAGCCCACACAACCACTGCAAGGGACCCAGGCAGAGTCACTGCTGGTGTCGATGGCCATAAGCATGGTCTGAGCCGGGGTCCCAACTCTGGCCCTCACTATATAAGTAGGGCTCTGTATCATCTGCCTCCCTGACGCGACGGGCACTACGGATTTCCCTGCCACCAGGCTCGACAGGAACCGAAGCCTGGCCGCATCGTCCGCCTGCATTTTGAGGACGCTCTCCTCCCATGAGAGTGGCTTGGAGGGCCTAAATGGGGAGCAGGGGCTGAACACATGGAACACCTTTAGGGTTGAGCCTTGGTCTTGAGTTTCACAGGTGCTTGTCCCTTTGGCTAGGGTTAGGGATAGGGTTAGTAAGAGGAAGAACAGGAAATTGGTGCTCATGGCTGGAAGAGAGAATATGGATATTGGTGAGGTTGGAGGTAAGGGTGTGGTTGTGGATTTATATATAAGGAGGGAGGGAGGGAGGGAAGAGGAGAATGTCTTGTGATTTGCATTAATGTATTATTGTATGTGACTCAGACCTGTATCTCTATAAGTGGGTATTTGATTGGTAACAGACTGTATTCCATTTACATTTGTTTATTGGGCCTCTCTCAATTTGTACAGAGAGTAATTTTTCTTTGACAAGCAGCAAATAAATATATCAAATCTACCATCATTTCGTTATGGTAATCAGGTAATGCATAGGACCAGTAATTTTGGTGATAAGTAATTTTGATTTGTTTCAGAATTTTTTTTTAAATCTTACAGATATAAACAAATACTATCGAGAGAACAATTTTTTAAATAGTACTTGTCATTGCTCGACTTTTAATATTCGAGAGTAAAAAAATGTTTAGGTCTAGTAGTCAGTGGACTTAGATTCAATTAATAAATTTTGGGGTTTTTTTTTCTAAAGTGGGTAAAAAATTTATATTCTCGAAAAGGGTAAAAAGTTAGATATATTCTCAAAATGGGTAAGTTTTAGAAATGTATCTAATTTTTTTACCTATTTTAGAAAAAGTCCCAATTTTCTGTTCAACCATTACTTATATAAAATATATTCCTAGATTTTAATTCTAAAATAGTAACCGACAGTACTCAACTCTGAATAATTTATATGTTTCTGAATAATTTACGTGTTGCTAAAAAAATGAGGGGAAAAGTACATTTTAGTACACTGTGGTAATGCATTTTTTGTTTTTGGTCCATTTAGTTTAAAAACCATCAATCATGTCCAAGTTATTTAAATTTTTGTCATTCTACGGTCTCCAGCAGCTGCCCGGGGCTATCTGTCCTATCTGGAGTTGCCACGTTAGCTTTTGCGTCTAAAACAGGCCATGTCAAGAATGACGAGTCTATCTAATAAATAACCAAAACAGTCCCAACTTTTTACAAAATTTTGAAAACTCATTCACCTTCTCTAAGAACCTTCATCTCCTTCCTCACCTCACAACCAAAGCAACCCTCCCTTTCTCTCTCTGTTTCACCTTCTCGTAGGTCAAAGAATTAGAGACCCCGCCATTCGATTTCACAAAGGAGCAAACTTTATCCCCCACCATATGTTACCACCAGACCCTTCAAAAAACAATCACTTTGATAAAACCTAATCACCCATAGATTAGTTCATCTAGGAAATCAAAACCCAGAAGCTAAATCCACCCAAGTTTGGGGCCGAGCAACGCACCGTCGACCCCATCTACGGCTGCATCGGCTCCATCTACCTCCGCCTCTCACGCCGCCTCAGGCGCTTCAGCACGGGATGTTCTCTATGACGAGGGTGGGGTCGGTGGGTCTGGAGGGATCTTGACCCCATATTCGGATGTTCTCACATTGTAAGCCACCCTTCCTTCTTCCCTGCTCCTAGGTCGGCCAGCTCCTCTCATCCCTCTCTCCTTGGGGAAGATTAGTTTTGGGGATTAGTTAATTAGGGTTTGCGATGGTATTTTGCCGTTCGTTGTTCGATGTTCTTCCTGTTTGAAGCTTTTGAAGATGTTGTGTGTGGTTAAAGATTTGTGGGATTTGTTTTTTGTGTTCTCAGAGAGAAGATTTGGGGATTTTATTTTTGTGGGATTTGCTTTTTTTGGTTCTAGGAGGGAAGGAGTGAGAAATTTTTACCGGGCTGAGTTGAAGATGAAGATGAAGCTTTTGTTTTGGTTGGATGAAGATGGGGAGGTTGAAGATAAACATGTCATATATGGAATTATTTTAGTAATTTACCAGATTGACGTTATACCTCACTTGCCACTTAAGGCAAAAAATGGCACCGTACTATGACTTGGCAGTTCATATAGGACGGGCAGCTCTGGGCAGCTGCTCGGGACCGTAAGCTGATAAAATTTTCAATAAGTTGGACCTATTTGATGCTTTTTAAACTATATGGATCAAATACAAAAAAATGCAACACTATACGGTATTAAAGTGTACTTTTCTAAAAAATGAGAGAGCAAGTAATGTGCGTGGATTATTGGCGACTATATGATTGGCATCTCAGCATTAGCTAACTTTATTGATGAACAAAGGAAATAGTTGCATATAATTTCGATAACATTGTTCTATGTAGGCATAAAGATGCACTCTACTTATACAAAATAGCCTGCAATTTTGCCTTTATTTTTGCTTTCTAGTTAGCCATCTCTCTCTAAAAAATGCTCTGAAAGGTAAAATTTTTGGGACTAGATTTGGGCGTGACGCAGAAAAATCAGGACCAATTCGATTCACAAATAGACCGATGGCAGAATCATATTAATTGTCAATTATAGGGCAAAAAAAAGGGGAGATGAGCTGGTGAGGGACACATACATGTCATTTTTATGGTGGGGTGTGTGTAGGGGTGAACAAAAAAACCAAAAACTATATAACCGACCCGAACCAAACTAAAATATCCGATCCAAAACCAGATCCAAAATGAAATGGTTTGGTGTAGGGGTGAGCAAATGGACCGGAAACCGTCAAACCGAACCAAACCAGACCGAAAAAACCGGACCAGACCGGACCAAAAAGAAAAACGGTCCGGTCCGGTTCACATTATATAAAAAATTCGGTTTTCCGGTCCGGTCTGGAACTCATTCTTAGTGTATTTTTTCCGGTCCGGTCCGGTTTTAGACCGAACCGAAATATCTGGTTCGGTTCCGGTTCGAACCAGAGTAGAATCCGGTCCGGTCCGGTTTGCGATATTCCTAAAAATTTGGTTCCGGTTCGGTCTGGTTTTTTCCGGTTCGGTCCGGTTCGGTCACTATGCTCACCCCTAGTTTGGTGTGGTTTTTTGTTGGTAAAAAATAATGGTTCTCGGTTCCGGTCCGGATCTTTTATAGAGAACCACAAAGATCCGGACCAAACCGTAATTTTTCTATTAGTTAGTGCTAACCCTAAAGCCTAATCTATATAAATAGTGACAGCCGCTTCTTAAGTTTTATCAAAAAAAATTCACGATTCCTCCTCTCTCTTTTTAGTGATAGACTCCTCTCTAAGTACAGCAAAGATTTTTTTTCTTTCAAAATACGGGTACAATCTATTACTTATATAAATTTTTTGGTTGGTCTATTACTTATATAAATACAATACGTAACTTGATGGTTTAGGACAAGGAGAATTTCTTGTTTGTTATTGTTGACAGCAAGTTAGTCATTCCCAGTTAGCCACCAGCAAGTTTCTTATTTTTGCATATCTCAATTTTTAGATGCGTAGTATTTTTCGTTCAATAGATTATCTTTTCACCAAAATCTTTCTGGTCCTCAGTTCTGGACCAGACCAGAATCATTTTTTGGTTCGGTTCTGGTCCGGATCCATAACTAAATCAAATTGGTTCGGACATGATTTTTCTCCTCTTTTTGGTTCTCGGTTTTTATGGTTCGGATCGAATCAGTCTGGTTCGGGTCAATTGCTCACCCCTAGGTGGGTGGGGTTGGTCACTCGCTTTTCATTTTTACTTAAAATTTATTTTTATTGAAAATATTATTTAATTAATTATTTAACTTTCTTATTATAAGTATTTTTAATAACCGAACATACCATTAGATATAATTGAGTATACCATTCGATATATAATTTGATTAATTATTTAACTTTCTTATTATAAATATTTATAATAATCGAACATACTATTTAATATAATTGGACATACTATTTGATATAAGCGGACATACCATTCGATACTTAATTTAATTTCTTACGATAAATATTTTTAATAACCGGATAGACCATCTGATATAATTGGGCATACCATTTGACATATCTTTGACTAAATTCATCTGGAAAAAAATAACAATTAATGTTACCAAAGTATTATTTAACACGACATACTATTTGACATAACTCGGTATACTATTTGACATGATTGAGTATAAGATTTGACATAGCTGGGCATACCATTCGATATGAATCAGATCTGCAAGAATCCCAAATTAGTTATAATTTTGTTTACGATATTTTTGGGTCTGTTTAGGAAGTTAATTATATGTTAATTTCATTTTATAAGAGTTCTAATCTATTTAGGAAGTCAATAATACGAGAATTTCGTTTCTTTAAGAGTTCAAGTCTGTTTAGGAAGGTGCTTATGTGATAATCACATTTTTGAGCATTCCTAGGAGGTCTAGAGTTGTTTTCCTTATTACTATCCTTTTTAAGTCATATTTACCTAGTTGGAAGTTTTATTTCATTAGGAATCTCTTTGTAACAATCTGCCTATATATAAAGGAATTATTAATGAGAATGGGGAGAATAATTTGGATACAAAAACGTGGGCTTTGCTCTCTTGGTTCTTCAGAACTGTTCGAACATAGCGGAGAGATTCCGTTCGTTCACCTTCGACTTATCAAGCGGATCTACATCACCGTTTGTGGCGTCTTCACCAAATCGAGGTTCTTGTTTCCCTACAGCAGCGGGTCGAGGTTGTTCATACAGAGGTTCTTGCAAAGGCGTAAATAACAGGTCGAGATTTTTATCAATCTGAACGTAGATAGATCCGGCTTCCGCATGGATCCGTAACAAGATTCACATCAGTTGGTATTAGAGCTTAGGCTCTACTTCAGATCCATATATCTTTAAATTTCAAGAGGAGGGGAATGATATGAATCAGATCTGCAAGAATCTCAAATTAGTTATAATTTTGTTTACGATATTTTTGGGTCTGTTTAGGAAGTTAATTATATGTTAATTTTATTTTATAAGAGTTCTAGTCTATTTAGGAAGTCAATAATGTGAGAATTTTGTTTCTTTAAGAGTTCAAGTCTGTTTAGGAAGGTACTTATATGATAATCACATTTTTGAGCATTCTTAAAAGGTCTAGAGTTGTTTTTCTTATTACTATCCTTTTTAAGTCATATTTACCTAGTTGGAAGTTTTGTTTCATTAGGAATCTCTTTGTAACAATCTGCTTATATATAAAGGCATTATTAATGAGAATGGGGAGAATAATTTGGATACAAAAACGTGGGCTTTGCTCTCTTGGTGCTTCAGAACTATTCGAACACAGCGGAGAGATTCTGTTCGTTCACCTTTGACTTATCAAGCAGATCTACATCACCGTTTGTGGCGTCTTCACCAAATCGAGGTTCTTGTTTTCCTACAGCAGCAGGTCGAGGTTGTTCATACTGAGGTTCTTGCAGAGGCACAAACAGCGGGTCGAGATTTCCATCAATCTGAACGTAGATAGATCTGGCTTCCGCGTAGATTCGTAACAAGATTCACATCAGTTGGTATCAGAGCTTAGGCTCTACTTCTGATCCATCTATCTTTAAATTTCATTTTTTTATCATTAGCTTTCATTTAGTTGTTCTTATTGTATTCTGAGTTGGAGAAAGGAAAAAAAAATAAAAAGAGAGAAAATTCCAAAAAAAAAAAGAAAGATAGAGAAGTCAGCCTAGAAAAGAAGAAGGAAGAAGGCTGAAAAAAAATCTAAAAAAAAGAAAAAAAGAAGAGTGAAAAAAAAGATGTCCTGCAACTACACAAGAAGAGATTTTGAAGCTGATTTGTCAATGCTTGATCCAAATATTTTAGAGGCCATGATGAGTGGGATGAGGCATATAATGAGAACGGAGGTCAGGAAGCTCAGCAAAAAGGTGGACCAGATAGTGTGCAAACAAGAGCAACTACACGATATTCTTAATGTCTGTAGGGGAAAACAAATTTAACAAAGGAAGACGAGGGTCAGAGATGAGAAGAATTCAAGAGCTGATTTTATTGGAGAAGTCGATGTAAAGAGGGAGAACACCATTGACACTAAGCACGACATTGAGGAGAAGGTATGTAGTTCTGACGATTTGGAGGTTACATCTGAAGAGATTGTTGAAGAAGAGGTTTTGACATGGGAGGAATTTGGTGAATATTCTATTGACTTGTTTGATGGAGAATGTTTTGATGAGTATACCATGTCACTTTTTTATTTGATGAATTTGTTCAATGAATCAGAAGTTGTGAAAGTTGTTCACATGAACAAGTGCATAATTCCTATTGATGGTGAACATGAAGAACTTGTTGTTGCTGTTGAAAAGAAAGAGGTTCAGCCCATATCTTACATGTCTCTAGATTTCCATGTTGAATATGTTGAGCATATTGATTTCTTGGGAGTGAACAAATTTGATTATATTGGAGGTTCACCATTGATCAGCATCTCGAATAGTTTGAAGTTCAAAGAAAGGCTTAAACAGATTAGTAGGGCTTTGGCTTTTGAGTTGGAGATGACTTCTGATTCTTTAAGATCGAAGTTCTTGTTCTATTGGAACGGAAGGTATCAAGTGCAGCCAAAACGTTCAAAGAGTTCATCTTGCACCAGCATGGTTGTGAATTGTTATGAATTCAGAAACTAGAGAACAAAATGCGCAAAGAACACGGACACAAGAGTTTACGTGGTTCGGCCTAATGCCTACGTCCACGGAGAGAAAGGCAAAATTTTATTGATGGATCCGAGTCACAAAGCCATACAAAACCTTAGGGTAAGATGCCTTTATATAGAGGCAAACCCTTGTACATCAAGTAAGCTATCTAGGTCAAATTAGGAGTCCAAAAGCTAGTCTGAATAGAATAGGAAACAAGCCCACAAATCGTTTCCTCTTTAATTTCTCGACATCTCTAACAATCTCCACCTTGGCGAGAAATTATCCTGTGGACGAACCATGAAGCTCCATCCAAACTTCAACAAACTCCATCTTGATGAAATACTGCCATATGAAGAACCATGAGAACCTGAGGAACCAAACCGACTCTACCAGCTCCACCTTGACCATAGATACACCGCCATCAATAATACCATCTCAACTTTCTCACCACCTTTTTCTGTTTAATCATATGGAGTCAGCCCTCAAGCTCGAGCTTCCGAGCTTGCTTGGCCTATTTCCTCCAATCTCTATTGAACCCAACTACCAAGTCCACTTGCTGAAGCAACCTTACGACCAATAGACGCGTCCTCTATTTTTCGATCAGCCCCATGCTCCACAACCTCGAACTGTTTCTCCGCTGGACCTTCTTGCCTCATACCAATGCTACATGCCATAGCATGCAAAGGGCAACCTTTTGTTCTACCAAGTAGAACCCTCGACATGCCACGAACTCCACCGTTCGGCCTTGAGTGAGATATCCAATTCGCCCGTGGTGCTACCAACGGCTTCGCATTCCCCATGCAAAACCTACCCAACACCTTTGACGTGCACGTCTCTTTAGACAACCATAGCGGGAACTTGCTAACTTTGTCTCCGCGAATTCCAACTCCACTCAAACCATTCATGTCAAGCTTTCGCTCCATCGCACAAGAGCTTTTCGCCCCTCTATCAGAATCCAACGAGGTGACTCCACCTACAACCGTGTTCCCTACTAACCTGTAGGTATTCCTAGCATTCCTTTCACCCTTCATCACTACCACAGCATCCTTCTCCACCTCCATTAGCCCGCCTACAACATTATAGTTGTACCCACTATAATCCAAGGCTCCTAACGAGATCAAATTCCTCTCCAACTTCAGAACATGCCTAACCCCACATAATTTTCTCTCAACACCATCCCACATCTTGATTTGGATATCACCTATGCCAGCAATTCTACAAGTAGAACCATCACCCATAGTCACCATACCTGAATCAATAAACTTATAGGTGTCGAACCACCCTCTCTTGGGCGTCATGTGGAAAGAGCAAGCACTATCCAAAATCCAGGAATCAGAATGCTTTGGACTTGACAAAACAAAAAGAAGATCACCATCCGACCCATCCGAATGTGAGGCCACATTCACGGAACCTGATCCTTTTTTCTCGCGATCCCGAGTTCTTTTTGGACAATCCTTCTTCACGTGCCCTTTTTCTCCGCACTCGAAGCAATTTCCCTTGAACCTCCTTGACCACAACTTGGATCCCTTCCCGTCTTTTGCTCCACTACGATCACCATGGCTACCCCTCACAACCAGCCCTTCCGCTTGTTCATCGCCAATTTTCCTTCTTTGATGAAACCCTAGCAGAGCACTTGGGATATCTTCCAACACCAGGGACTCCTTCTCCCAAGTTAGAGTTGTAACCAAATTTTTGTAGGAGCCAGGTAAAGAACTCAGCAGCAACAATGCCTTGTCTTCATCCTCGAACTTCACATCAACCTTTCTCAAGTCGCTCACAAGTTGACTGAAACCATTAATGTGTTGGCTCAAATCCGAGCCCTCCTTCATCTTGAGCCCGTACAATCTTTGCTTAAGATAAAGCTTGTTCGACAAAGACTTAGACATATACCTTGCCTCCAATTTCTTCCATACCTGAGTTGGTGACTCCTCATCCATGACGTGATACATCACATCATCCGCCAAGCACAAGTGAATTATCGCCACCGCCTTGGCCCCCATCTCCTTCCACTCTTGCTCCTCCATCTTCTCGGGCTACTTCTCCGAGAGCGCGATGACCATCCCTTGTTGCACAAGGAGATCCTTGACACGCCTTTGCCATAACCCAAAATTCGAAGAACCATCGAACTTCGCAAGAGCAAACTTTGCACCGTCCGTCATCCTCCAACCCAAGCTCTTGATACCAATTGTTATGAATTCAGCAACTAAAGAACAAAATGCTCAAAGAACACAGACACAAGAGTTTACGTAGTTCGGCCTAATGCCTACGTCCACGGAGAGAAAGGAGAAATTTTATTGATGGATCAGAGTCACAAAGCTATACAAAAGCTTAGGGTAACATGCCTTTATATAGAGGAAAACCCTTGTACATCAAGTAAGTTATCTAGGTCAAATTAGGAGTCCAAAAGCTAGTCCGAATAGAATATGAAACAAGCCCACAAATCGTTTCCTCTTTAATTTCTCGACATCTCTAACAATTGGCAAAAGCATGACGGATGCGAGGATTTGAGGACAAATCTATTTCAAGAGGAGGGGAATCATATGAATCAGATCTGCAAGAATCCCAAATTAGTTATAATTTTATTTACGATATTTTTGGGTCTGTTTAGGAAGTTAATTAAATGTTAATTTTATTTTATAAGAGTTATAGTCTATTTAGGAAGTCAATAATGTGAGAATTACATTTCTTTAAGAGTTCAAGTCTGTTTAGGAAGGTACTTATGTGATAATCATATTTTTTAGCATTCCTAGGAGGTCTAGAGTTGTTTTCCTTATTACTATCCTTTTTAAGTCATATTTACCTAGTTGGAAGTTTTGTTTCATTAGGAATCTCTTTGTAACAATCTGCATATATATAAAGGCATTATTAATGAGAATGGGGAGAATGATTTGGATACAAAAATATGGGCTTTGCTCTCTTGGTTCTTCGGAATTGTTCAAACACAGCGGAGGAATTCCGTTCGTTCACCTTCGACTTATCAAGCGGATCTACATCACCATTTGTGGCGTCTTCACCAAATCGAGGTTCTTGTTTCCCTACAGCAGCTGGTCGAGGTTGTTCATACCGAGGTTCTTGTAAAGGCGTAAACAACCGGTCGAGATTTCCATCAATCTAAACGTAGATAGATCCGGCTTCCGCGTGGATCCGTAACAAGATTCACATCACCATTTGACATAACGAGTCATACCATATGACATAACCGGGCATACCATTTCAAACATATCTTCGATTAAATTCATCTAAAAAATTATAATTAATATTTTTAAATTAATTATTTAACATTACATAACATTTGACATAACTGGGTATACCATTTTTCATAACCGAGTATACCAATTCAATATATCTTCGATTAAATTCATCTAAAAAAAGTCACAATTAATATTATCAAATTAATTATTTAACACGACATAACAATTGACAAAATTGGGTATACCATTTTACATTATCGGGTATACTATTTGACATAACTGGGCATACCATTTCAACATATCTTTGATTAAATTCATATAATTAAACTCACAATTAGAGGTTTTCAATCAGAAATTGATTTTCTCCATTCTCGCCATATATATATATATATATATATATATATATATATATATATATATATATATATATATGTCACGACCCGCTCTCAGGTCGGTGACCGGCGCTAGACTCCACGACAAACATCTGCAAATGTGCAATCTAGCAAGCCTCACACAAATTCATCAATACTCACATCATACAAACCTGAGAAAGATACAACACATGCAAAGATGGTACACAACCATCAACGAAAATCTGAAAAAAAAATCCATCTCCAAATGACAAATCCAAAATCGGACATAAACCAGGATCTAACCACTACGGAGCATCTATACAGATGTACAAGGAAGCACAAGTCTGGAGACCTCAAAGTGTAGCCCTCGAGCAAATAAGATGGGCTCGAAATACAGACTCCAGAATCAACGCTACTATGGCACCTCGGAACCTGAGATAGATTAGTAAGGGGGTAAGTGTTTGGGAACACTTAGTAAGAAGATAGAACATAACATATTAGTTATGTCTGAGATATACGTGCCACAGAACTTAACCATGTTCGACGTAACTGAACTTGAAATGCATGATGACCATATGATGCACAAATTACCGAAAACATAAATATAAACACACAGACACATAGAGCCATGAACAGGTTTTGAAAAGCCCCTTCCTCTGACTACCAAGGGATATCCAAATGGCCAAACGAATCTCCGTCCACACAAACACAAAGCTAGCTTACATATGTAAACTAGTGATATCCCCAAACTATGAGCTCATAGACTAACATCCCCGGTTAGTACGGGAAAGCCTGTTCATCTCTCTCACAAAACACATATCCTAACAAACATATGACCCAACGGTCCAGAATCATATCCCTCACACATATGCCAAACGTATCACATATGCACAATCTCATCTCATAACCAACAACATATGCATGAGACGCACATCAATCAAGATTTGAAACATGCATATAACAAACACAACCAACATATCATGGTCTATCCGCTTACACAACGAAGATCCACCGATCACACTGATTTCTGAATCCAATGCCTTTCACTCAAAGCTTTTGAAATAATTCTCCTTCACCCCCACACCTTGCAGATGTTCTGTTCACAATCCCAAATCACAATAACGAGGTTAACCTCTGAATTCCTAAACCAAATCGCTGCCAACGCTTCAGAACAATGGATAACGACATAATCACAATACATCGTCTAAACAAGCATCAAACATGTCCAAATATCTCAATCTATTTCAATCCTTACTTTCTTGACAAATATACCACACATGTATAATCTGTTTAGAGCCTACTCATGGTCATAAATGTCATCCAACAATCTGTTTTGGCAATCACAACACAAACCAAACACAAGAGAAGCTCAACCACTTCATCTTCAACAATTACCACATATAACTCAATCTCAGATCATAATCACTTCAAATAACACTTTACATGACTTCCCCTGTATGTCCTTGATATCTCACAATCCACATATTCACTGAAATTTCCAAACAAACCACTTACCAAGTCTTTATTCTTGACCCCCTTCAATCTGAACACAGCAGACAAGTCCGAACTTCAACCAAGTCTTGAACAAGATTTCTTCATCCAAACAAGGCATATAATATATGGTTAGAAATCTTATAGAGTCCTCTGTAAGCTGTCAAAATTTCATGTCCCAATTCGAAGCCTAAGTATGCTTACCGATCACGTTTTTCTCGACAATCTCAGCTGTGTGCTTCTTCAACGACAGTCTGATTCAAAACGCATTTTCCGTCGATTCCCTGATCAAAATTCCACATATGATATACCAAAAGAAAGGTATTGAAGTCCTATACAACTCTCTTCAAAGGTTCAAAGTCCAAATCTGAACATAAGTAGGCTTACCGCTTGATTCTTTATTAAGCAGCTTGTTCTTCCTCTTTCAGCCTTCTCTCTTCTTTCTCTTAAATTTTCGTTTTATGACCAAGGAGATAAGTGTTCTGCCTCTTCAGAAAATCCTTTGAGATATATGAAGAGGTGGGTGAGGTCCAATAGCAATCAACTCACCTCTTCCTTTAATTCTAAGAAGCAAACAAAGAAACTGGGGTCCAATCAGATTCATTCACAAGCAAGCAGCTCAAATATGGCGGCCTTCCTCTGGTTTTTATCCAATTTGATAGTCAACTTATTTGTTCCTCTATGTTTCTAGTTTCTGGATCAAGTTCATTTGTACCATTTGAAGCAATATTGAGAATGTTATGCCCAATTTACTAAGCAAAGGTCAATCTGTCCAAATCTGTCCAAGTAGCTTCTCAAGGAAATAAGTTCACTAAGGATTGTTGTGGTTGAAATGGATCATAAGGACACCAATTGATATCATTGAACACTTCAAATCACACATCTCATGTAACCATCTCGATGCGATGCATTCCGACTAACCATTTTTCCGAATGTCACAATTCTCCCCCCTTATAAAAATTCGGTCCCCGAATTTACTTGTAACTAAGTTATCAAACGAAGAACTTACTTGGTTATTCAAACAGGTGGGGAAATCTTCCTCGTATATCATCCTCTAACTCCCATGTGGCTTCTGATGGAGAATGATTTTGCCACAATACTTTCACGAACGGTAACTCCTTAGTCCTTAGTTTTCTTACCTGCCTATCCATAATCTGTAGTGGCTGCTCATCGTAGGTGAGATCGTCACGAAACTCCACATTTGGCTGATCTAATACATGTGAAGAGTCATGTAAATATCTCCTAAGCATGGAGACATGGAATACTGGATGTATATGTGAGAACGTAGGTGGTAATGCCAACCGATAAGCCACTTGACCAACCCGTTCTAAAATCTCGAATGGTCCCACATATCTTGGACTTAGTTTACCCTTCTTTCCAAATCTCATAACACCCTTCATCGGAGATACTTTGACAAATACACTTGAACCCTTTTCAAATTCAATGTCCTTTCTCCTTTTATCCGAGTACGACTTCTGTCTACTCTGAGCTGTCATTAGCCTCTTTCGAATCACTTTGATCTTCTCAATCGTATCATCCAAGAATTCAAGATTCACATTCTGTTCCTCACCAACATCATCCCAATATACCGGTGATCTGCACTTCCTGACATCTGAATACTACTCTTATAATTATTATTGTATGAGAATTCCATCAAAGGCAAATAAAGTTCCCAACTACCTCCAAAATCAATCACACACAATCGCATCATATCCTCGAGAATTTGTATTGTCCGCTCGGACTGTCCATCTGTCTGAGGATGAAAAGCTGTGCTCAAATCCAAACGAGTACCCATGGCATCTTGAAATTTCTTCCAAAACCGAGACGTGAAATGTGTCCTTCGATCGGAGACTATTGAGACAGGAACTCCGTGCAATCGAATAATATGATCAATGAACAACTGAGCAAACTTAGCAGCATCATACGTACTCTTGATCGGTAGGAAGTGTGCTGACTTTGTCAATCTATCCATGATAACCCAAACTGAATCAAATCCTCGTGGTGAAGTCGGAAGGCCTACTAATAAATCCATCGTAATTCGTTCCCATTTCCATTCCAGAATATCCAGCGGTTGCAACAAACCCGAAGGTCTTTGGTGCTCAGCCTTCACCTATTGACACGTTAAACATCTAGCAACGAAATCCCCAATGTCCTTCTTCATACTATTCCACCAATAATGAATCTTTATATCATGGTACATCTTGGTAGAACCTGGATGCATGCTATAAACAGTCTTGTGTGCCTGAACCATAATGTCTTTCCTTACGTCTCTTACATCAGGTACGACCAACCGAGTACCATAGTATAAAACACCATTTGAACTGAGATGGAATTTAGGCAATTTACCTTCTTCAATTCTTTCAATCATCTTCATCAACTCAGGATCATCTCTCTGAAGTTCTACAACCCGACCACGTATAGTTGGTTGCAGATGTAACTCACCAAACATCATAGGCTGATTTCCATCAAGCACTATTGTCAACTCTAACCCTTGGTCGACTATCTCATGTATACTTCAAATCAAAGGCCTTCGCGTCACTAACATATGTGCCAAACTACCCGCTGACTTCCGACTCAAAGCATCGGCCACAACGTTAGCTTTACCTAGATGATAGTTAATAGTGCAATCGTAATCCTTCAAAAATTCCATCCATCTCCTCTGCCTCATATTCAGATCCCTCTGATCAAAAATGTACTTCAAACTCTTGTGGTCAGTAAATATGTCAAACTTCTCACCATATAGGTAGTGTCTCCAAATTTTTAGCGCAAACACAACTGCACCCATTTCCAAGTCATGTACTGGATAATTATGCTCGTGTTTCTTCAGCTGTCTAGAGGCATACGCAATCACATTCTTTTCCTGCATCAATACACATCCCAAGCCAATCCTAGAAGCATCACAATACACCGAATACTTTCCAGTTGCAGACGGTAAAGCCAAAATAGGAGTATTAGTCAACAAGTATTTCAACTCCTGAAAACTTCTCTCACAATCTTCTGTCCATTCGTACTTCACATTCTTTTGAGTCAATCGTGTCAATGGAACGGCCAAAGTGGAAAAGCCTTTTACAAAACGTCTGTAATATCCAGCCAAACCAAGAAAACTTCGTACCTCCATAACATTGGTAGGAGTTGGCCAATTCACCACAGCTTCTATCTTCTTTGGATCAACTGACACTCCATCCTTAGAAATAATATGTCCTAGGAATGCCATACTTTGTAACCAAAATTCACACTTGGAAAGTTTGGCATACAACTCATTATCCAACAACGTCTTCAAAACTAAGCGAAGATGTCTCTCATGTTCTTCCTCAGTCCGTGAATAAATCAATATGTCATCAATAAAGACCACTACAAACTGATCCAAGAATGGTTTAAACACCCAATTCATCAAGCCCATAAAGAAAGCAGGAGCATTCGTAAGACCAAACGGCATAACCAAGAATTCATAATGCCCATACCGAGTTCTGAAAGCTGTCTTGGTCACATCTTCCTTTCGAATTCTCAACTGATGGTACCCCGACCTTAAGTCAATCTTTGAAAACCACTTGGCATCTTGCAACTGATCAAACAAATCATCGATACGTGGAAGAGGATACTGGTTGCGGATCGTTACCTTATTGAGTTGGCGATAATCAACGCAGAGTCTCAACTTCCATCCTTCTTCCGAACAAATAACACAGGAGCACCCCATGGTGAAACACTAGGCCGAATATATTCCTTATCCAACAAATCCTGCAACTGAATCTTCAACTCTTTTAACTCAGCAGGTGCCATACGATATGGTGGTATCGAAATCGGCTCTGTTCCTGGCATCAACTCAATACAAAAGTCAATCTCTCTCTCTGGTGGTAAACCCGGTAACTCATCTGGAAAAACATCAGAAAATTCTTCCACAACGGGAATATCATCAACAGTTACCTTTTCCATATTAGCCTCTTTAACAATAGCAAGGTAACTTACACAACCCCTCTGTAACAATCTCAAAGCCTTCAAACATGAAATACGCCTCGGTGGAGTCAACATCCCATCACCCCGAAACATAAATTCTGGTTCACCCTCAGGCTTGAACTTCACAATCTTGTTAAAGCAATCCACCGTAGCATGATAGCACGATAACCAGTCCATCCCCAAAATCACATCAAAATCATCCATATCTAACACATGTAGGTCAGTCAACATCTCATGACCATCCACAACTATCACACACGATGTAAGAACTAAATGCACATGAATGATATGACCTGAAGGAGTACAAACATCTAACGGCTCCCTCAATGACACAAGTGGACTATCAGAGGATCTAGCAAACTGGGATGACAAAAACGAATGTGTCGACCCTGAATCAAACAAGACTCGAGCATTAGACAAGCCTATAGGGAGTATACCTGAAACCACATTATTAGACGCCGTAGCATCTTTCTTGGTGAGAGCATATACACGAGCAGGACCACCTTCACTCTGCTCCATCGGCTCCTTTCCTCGAAGAACCGAAGTCTCTCCCTGATGGCTCTGACTAACTGGACTCCTATATTGTTCTTGAGGTCATCCCGATAAGCTAGTAAGCTGTGCATATTCTCTTGCCTTAGCCACACGACAATCCTTAAGATGATGTCCAAACTTACCGCATCCAAAACAAGCTCCCGATTGTCTGTAGCAAGGTCTTCCAGGATGTTGCTTCCCGCAACTAGAACAATTCACTAGGCCTCCGGATTGGCCTCGACCTCCTGCTTGACCACGAGGGCCATTTCCTCTCCCAAATCCTCTACCAATTCTTCCAAATGCTCCTCCACGTCTCGAGAAATTAGGTTAAAAGTTTGGCCTTTGCTGCTGTTGTCCGAAACTCTGGTTTGAACCATACTGCGGTGGTCTATCAAATTGCTGCACCTTAGCTTGCTTCTGCACTGTAAGCCGCTCATTATCATGCATCTCCAATGTCCTCGCACAATCCACGGCCGCTGAATAAGATTGGAATCCACGTGGGTACATCACTTTAAACATCGCATCATCGAGTCCTCGAACAAATCTCTTCACCTTCTTCTCCTCAGTGGGAATCAGATGCTTTGCATAGCGAGAAAGATAATCAAACCTCTATTCATACGCCGTCACCGTCATCTCTGGCGTCTTCAACAATCTTTCGAACTCGAACGCACGAGCATCTCTCAGACTTTCAGGCAGGAAGCGATCCAACAGTGAATCGCGAAACTGATCCCAAGTCCATCCAGTTGATTCCAGAGTTTGTAACCATACTCCCACCTCACCTGTCCATTTAAATGCTGCTAGTTCCACCATTCTTTTACTATCACAATTCAGAATCTTCCACCTCTTTTCCATCTCATCAAGGAACAACTGAGGATCATCTCGCACACCAAAGAATGTGGGTGGGTCTAGCCTCAGAAACTCTGCCAATGTATCATCTCTAGGTGTCATAGCGGCTTTCTTCTCTGCCTGACTTTGTTGAGTAGCGATAAACTTCTCCATCGCCATCATCACTCTGTCTACAGCATCACGACTCCGCTTTCTACGTCCAGAAGTGCCACTAACTGGTTGACCTGTCTCAGCTGGCGTGGCAGTAGCGGTAGTAGTATGCTCAACTGGATGTGTAGGCTCTAATGTAGCATCATCTCTAACTCTATCAGAGCTCTCACCATGCTCTCTCATCGTAGTGTTAGAACCTTTACGTGTCACAGGCATATCCTCCCTACTAGAACAAGTCAACATTTAAGAGGCCAAATGAAAAGATTATCCAACAGCGGACAAAGACACGACAAATCCTATGCTCCGTAGGGTACAAACAAAACACATTCAACGACAAACCAAACAAACACAACCTGGCTCTGATACCAACTTTGTCACGACCCGCTCTCAGGTCGGTGACCGGCGCTAGACTCGACGACAAACATCTGCAAATGTGCAATCTAGCAAGCCTCACACAAATTAATCAATACTCACATCATACAAACCTGAGAAAGATACAACACATGCAAAGATGGTACACAACCATCAACGAAAATCTGAAAAAAAAATCCATCTCCAAATGACAAATCCAAAATCGGACATAAACCAGGATCTAACCACTACGGAGCATCTATACAGATGTACAAGGAAGCACAAGTCTGGAGACCTCAAAGTGTAGCCCTCGAGCGAATAAGATGGGCTCGAAATACAGACTCCAGAATCAACGCTACTATGGCACCTCGGAACCTAAGATAGATTAGTAAGGGGGTAAGTGTTTGGGAACACTTAGTAAGAAGATAGAACATAACATATTAGTTATGTCTGAGATATACGTACCACAGAACTCAACCATGTTCGACGTAACTGAACTTGAAATGCATGATGACCATATGATGCACAAATTACCGAAAACATAAATATAAACACACAGACACATAGAGCCATGAACAGGTTTTGAAAAGCCCCTTCCTCTGACTACCAAGGGATATCCAAATGGCCAAACGAATCTCTGTCCACACAAACACAAAGCTAGCTTACATACGTAAACTAGTGATATCCCCAAACTATGAGCTCATAGACTAACATCCCCGGTTAGTACGGGAAAGCCTGTTCATCTCTCTCACAAAACACATATCCTAACAAACATATGACCCAACGGTCCAGAATCATATCCCTCACACATATGCCAAACGTATCACATATGCACAATGTCATCTCATAACCAACAACATATGCATGAGACGCACATCAATCAAGATTTGAAACATGCATATAACAAACACAACTAACATATCATGGTCTATCCGCTTACACAACGAAGATCCACCGATCACACTGATTTCTGAATCCAATGCCTTTCACTCAAAGCTTTTGAAATGATTCTCCTTCACCCCCACACCTTGCAGATGTTCTGTTCACAATCCCAAATCACAATAATGAGGTTAACCTCTGAATTCCTAAACCAAATCGCTGCCAACGCTTCAGAACAATGGATAACGACATAATCACAACACATCGTCTAAACAAGCATCAAACATGTCCAAATATCTCAATCTCTTTCAATCCTTACTTTCTTGACAAATATACCACACATGTATAATCTGTTTAGAGCCTACTCATGGTCATAAATGTCATCCAACAATCTGTTTTGGCAATCACAACACAAACCAAACACAAGAGAAGCTCAACCACTTCATCTTCAACAATTACCACATATAACTCAATCTCAGATCATAATCACTTCAAATAACACTTTACATGACTTCCCCTGTATGTCCTTGATATCTCAGAATCCACATATTCACTGAAATTTCCAAACAAAGCACTTACCAAGTCTCTATTCTTGACCCCCTTCAATCTGAACACAGCAGACAAGTCCGAACTTCAACCAAGTCTTGAACAAGATTTCTTCATCCAAACAAGGCATATAATATATGGTTAGAAATCGTATAGAGTCCTCTGTAAGCTGTCAAAATTTCATGTCCCAATTCGAAGCCTAAGTATGCTTACCGATCACGTTTTTCTCGACAATCTCAGCTGTGTGCTTCTTCAACGACAGTCTGATTCAAAACGCATTTTCCGTCGATTCCCTGATCCAAATTCCACATATTATATACCAAAAGAAAGGTATTGAAGTCCTCTACAACTCTCTTCAAAGGTTCAAAGTCCAAATCTGAACGTAAGTAGGCTTACCGCTTGATTCTTTATTGAGCAGCTTGTTCTTCCTCTTTCAGCCTTCTCTCTTCTTTCTCTTAAATTTTCGTTTTATGACCAAGGAGATAAGTGTTCTGCCTCTTCAGAAAAGCCTCTGAGATATATGAAGAGGTGGGTGAGGTCCAATAGCAATCATCTCACCTCTTCCTTTAATTCTAAGAAGCAAACAAAGAAACTGGGGTCCAATCAGATTCATTCACAAGCAAGCAGCTCAAATATGGCGGCCTTCCTCTAGTTTTTATCCAATTTGATAGTCAACTTATTTGTTTCTCTATGTTTCTAGTTTCTGGATCAAGTTCATTTGTACCATTTGAAGCAATATTGAGAATGTTATGCCCAATTTACTAAGCAAAGGTCAGTCTGTCCAAATCTGTCCAAGTAGCTTCTCAAGGAAATAAATTCACTAAGGATTGTTGTGGTTGAAATGGATCATAAGGACACCAATTGATATCATTGAACACTTCAAATCACACATCTCATGTAACCATCTCGATGCGATGCATTCCGACCAACCATTTTTGCGAATGTCACAATATATATATATATATATATATATATATATATATATAATATTTACACATATACATGTATACATATATATACATATGTATGGAGAGTACAGTCCAACAAAACATGAAACCCATAATTTCATATCTAGGACCCGAAGAAACCATCTCATTTCACACTAGAACCCATCTAATTACCTCCAAAATCCAAACAAAAGGTGAACCCTCCCGCCATGCACGTCATCATCGCCGCCGGAGTCCGCCGGCCATCTAGGTTTTGGTGTCATCAATGGGGGGAGAGGGAGAGGGAGAGGGAGAGAGATAGAGAGAGAGAGAGAGGGTTCCTTGATTAAGAGTAAGGCAGGAGAGAGAAATAAAGAAGGGATATAAAAGAACAAAATTGTCCCTGCCTTATCCTTGGCCTTCAGATTAGCTCCATTTTTATTTGGCCTCATCCAGCCACTGCAATCACCTCCAGGACAGGCTTGATGGGCTTTGTATAATCAGGACCACATTCTGCCCCAAATTTTTTTCCACTTTATCAGGGTTTGAACCATGGACCTCCTCAAACTTGTAAACGCCTTGTGTCGTTAGGCTATATGTCATTTGGCGACCCTGCCCGCTCTTCTCCTTTCTCAAGAAAAATAACTCATATCTTCATTACGATGTGGCTGTCCACATGGCCGGTCAAGGTTCGGGCAACTTCCCATAAATCTAATGAATTTTAATTAGAATAAATTTGACTCATTTGATAGATTTTAAATCACATAATATTTAAATATTTTTTTGTGATACCACCGGGTTCTTAAAAAAGTATTGTTAAAAATTCATACTTATTTGTATTCAACAATTATAGTTATATCTAGAGTATCGGGAACAAACGCTCCCGTACTCAGCTAAGAGAACACTGCTTGAAGTATAGGCCGATGTGGTTAGCTATTGCAGAACCTATAGTACAGGTTGAGGAGGTTTGTGACAGATTCTAGAGCTCACTTGGTTATCATTTGGTTGGTTTTAATAATTGAGTTAATCAAAAGCCGAGCATATAAGTTTTCACTTCTTCTTCTGAGGTCTCGAAGGAAATTGTTTAGTCAACTCCACAAGTGTTGGTTGTCAAGACGGTGGTGCAACAAAGGAGTGTATTATTGGGTTTTATCGATGCGCACATAAAGTATCAGTCAATGACGAAGGGCTCTTTGGGATGATCTGTTGGGTTTGCCGGACTTGTCAATGGATTTGATAGGAGATTTTAATGCGTTGGTGGGGGCGCATGAGTGGTTGAGTAGTAGTCTTCCTAACAGTCAATCTTGTTTTGAGTTTCAGGCTTTTATCAGCGCTCGAGATTTGATGGATGTACCGTTGATGGATAGTCAATACATACTCTAATAGGCGGTATGCCATGGGGGGGGAGTCTCATCTTGACATGGCCCTCGTATCCCCGAGCTTTATGGATATGTGTTCATCGGTAAAGAGTCGGGCTCTTTTTCGTAATACGGATCACAATGCTATTGTGTTGTTGTGCATCGCTTTGCAGGATAGTACGAGACCACATCCTTTTCTATATCGGGCGATGTAAGCATTAGGACTTTTTAAATGTGGTCCGCTCCTCCTGGAGCCAATCTGTTGTTTGTCGGAGGTGGTGTACTTGATTAGGATCTTGTAAGTCGAGGCAAGAGTTAGATTCTTTCTTCGTCAGATGAGATTGCCCCGTATTCAGTGCTTACGGGCTACAGAAATCGTCCCCAAGATACAACGACTTTCGGACTTCGAGTTCGTAGCACAACGTCCCTCGAAGCTTCGGGCGAACCATCGGATATTCAAAACTTTTTGAGAGAGTGAAAGAGAGCCTACAATTGCTAATGAATGCTTGTGCAAGTTGTAGTGGGGTGAGATACAAATGAAGAGGAGAGGCCTATTTATAGGCGCTAGATGATAGGGAGGCTGACACTCCGAAGGGGCGCGTCCGTTCAGCTAGCAGACAAACTGGCTGCGCTCGTGGCTCTTCAGAGGCATTCTGGAACCCTTCGGCAGGCAGCCCTCCACTCGTGTCCCTTCGGTTGGCAATAGCTATGAGTACTCTAATAGATGTGATTCTTGTGACCGGCGAATACGTGTCAAAGAAATCATATCCTTCCTTCTATTTGAACCCTTTAGCTACCAACTGAGCTTTGTACTTATCGATTGATCCATCAGCTTTGTATTTCCTTTTAAGGATCCACTTGTAACCTAAAAGTTTGCAACCTGGTGGGAGATCCACGATTTTCCACGTATGGTTTTGCATGATGGATTCTATCTCACTATTGATAGCTTCTTTCCAGAGAGGATCATCTGGACCAGATAATACCTCTTGGATTGTCCCAGGTTCATTTTCTAACACGTACGTCAGAAAATCTAGACTAAATGACTTGGCTGTTCTGGCCCATTTGCTGCGTCTAGGTTCCTCGGCAACTTGATGAGAACCTTAAGTAGCTTCATGAGCTCTTTTATTAGAGCTTGGGTCTTTCCTCTCCTTGTTTGGAAAGATATTATCAAAGAATGTTTCATTCCTTAATTCCATGAGCATTCCCTCGTTGATTTCAGAGTTTTCAGACTTGTGCACTAGAAATCGGTTAGCGCTACTATTGTAAGCATATCCGATGAAAATGCAGTCAACGGTCTTGGGTCCTATTCTCACCCTTTTAAGGTAACCATAGGAAGGCTTTCGTCCTTTTCATAATTCATATGGGGTTTTGTCACTTTTCTTGTGTGGCAGTTTGTTTAGAATGTGATTAGCTGAGAGCACAGCTTCCCCCCACATGTTCTGGGGTAAGTCCGAGCTAATTAACATAGCATTCATCGAGTTTGATTCTTGCGTTTAGCTACACCATTTGATTGGGGTGAGTATGGAGCTATTGTCTGATGAATAATGCCATTTTGTTGGCAGAATTCTTCAATCGGAGCTACATATTCTCCCCCTCTATCACTTCGAATCATCTTGATTTTAGTGCTAAGTTAATTTTCAACCTCATTCTTAAAACTCTTGAAAGCTTCTAGAGCTTCGTCTTTTCCTTTCAAGAGATGTACATAGCAGTACCTTGTGCAATCATCAATAAATGTGAGGAAATACTTTTTCCCACCTCTAGTTTGCACGTGTTTCATATCGCAGATGTCGGTATGAATTAACTCTAAAGGTGTAGTACTTCTTTACATTGAATGAAAAGGTCCTTTGGTCATTTTTGCCTCTACACATACTTCACATTTATTGTTTGGGTCAAACTCAATTTTAGGCATAAATTTAAACTTACTAACTTTCTTAGTGAGCTCAAATTTACGTGTCCTAATCTATCATGCCATAAGTTAGAACACTCAGCCAAGTAAGAAGAATTAACAACTTTATTAGGCCCTTCAAAGGCTCGTTTAACAGTTATTACATTCATCTTGAAGAGCTCTCTCTCGAGGTAACCATTTCCTACAAAGGTACCAGCCTTAGTCAATACAAACCTATCGGCCTCGAATACTAGCTTCATCCCAGCTTTGCTTAACAGTGAGCCGGATACTAAATTCTTACGAATGTCTGAGACATGCAGCACATCCTTGAGGGTCAGCACTTTCCCAAGGTCAGCTTCAGCACCACCTAGCCTAGCCCAACTACGGGGTGATATGAATATGGGAAGCACTCATATGATGATTTCAAGTGCCAATCTGACCAAGTGAGAGAGCACACATAAAGCACTTCAAGTCACAACTTTGTGGGCTAATTTCCAAGCATACTTTGGAGAGTTGGGCTCAAGCAAATTTATTGAAGTCCATGCACCAAGAACCACGAAATTCAGCTGAGTTTATGACCTTAATACAAGTTCTAGAAGGTCCTTTCAATAGCAAAGATCTTGAAGATTCATTCTCTCTGATTTGGGCATTCTATTTAGGAAGTTTATTTCAGCCATTAGTTTTGATTAGGAAGTTATATTCCAACAACTCTTGGCTTATTTAGATTGTTGGACACGTTTTTAGCCTTCCTAAAAGGCTGAGAATTGTTTCCTTTTTAGTTTCCCTTTCCAGCCATATTTCAATTCCTTTTTAGGAGTTGTTTGATTAGGAATCTCTTTGTAATATTGAGCCTATTTATAGAGGCTGATGCAATGAGAATAAGTAGTCCATTATTGATTGAAAAATGTGGGCTTTGCTCTCTTGGTTCTTCGGAACTGTTCGAACACAACGGAGGGATTCCGTCGAGTTCACCATCGACTTATCAAGCAGATCTTCATCACCGTTTGTGGCGTCATCGACATATCAAGGTTCTTTGTTTCAACTCAAGCAGCGGGTCGCGGTCTTAATACCAAGGTTCTTGTTTGGTTGTGAGCATCGGGTCGAGATCTCCATCAGGAACTAATCTAGAACGATCTGGGATTTCACGCTTTTTGGCCGGGTCTACGTGCAGCGCAAGAAAACAAGGAACTACCTTTGATAGTGATCCGTGTAGTTCAAGCAAAGCCTTGTTAGCTTAGGAAGAACGTACAAGAGTATCACGAGAGGAAAAAGGCAAGAGTTTGTGAGTGCATTAGAGAGAAAAGCCAAATAATTGAGTGCAAACACGAGTGAACTTGAGTGCAACTTACATTGAGAGTAAACACGTAAGGGAGTGAACTTGTGAGGCCATCAATTTTTTTTTACTAACGAAATTTTCTTGCAGCCAGATGTCTTACGAAGATCAAAGAGAAAAAGAGGGTACGTTGGCTAATGTTGGTCTTAAGGTATTTGTGGAGGCCATGACAGGAAAATTCCAACAAATGATGCGAGCGGAGATGGAGCCGTTGCAACAACGCATAGATGCAATGGAGGACACTCGCAACAGCCAACAACGAAGTAGAGAAGTCCAAGCACAACGAAGGTTTGCACCTTTGGGAGGCACAAGTGGAGGAGAATTCCGTGCACAAAGAAGGAGAGCACCTTTGGGAAGCACAAGTGAAGAAGATTCCGACCCTTTCCAGAAGGAGGACATAGGTTCTACAAGGAATCTTAGGCGAGCAAGGACTAACCGCCCACCTAGAGAGGCAAGGCGAAGAAGAGATGACAACTTGGGAAGTATTAAGCTGAAGATACCTTCCTTTGCATGTCATTCTGACCCGGAAGCATACCTAGAGTGGGAGAAGAAGATTGAGTTCGTGTTTGATTGCCACAATTGTTCCGAAACAAAGAAGGTAAAGCTAGCTGTGACTGAATTCGCTGATTATGTTATAACGTGGTGGGATCAACTTGTAACAAGCAGGAGGCGTAATGGAGAGCGTCCTATAGCTACATGGGAGAAGATGAAAGCGGTGATGAGGAAACGTTTTGTCCCAAGTCATTACTACCGAGAGCTATACAAGAAGTTACAAGGAATGAGATAAGGAAGTTTGAGCGTGGAAGAATATTACAAACAGATGGAGATGGCCATGATAAGAGCTGACGTGGAGGAAGATAGAGAAACTACCATGGCAAGGTTCTTGAATGGACTCAATCCTGAGATCCATGACAAATTAGAGTTGCAACACTATGTGGAGTTGGAGGACATGGTGCATATGGCCACGAAAATTGAGAAGCAACTGAAGAGAGGAGGAGGAGGAACAAGAGCTACATCAAGTGCTAATTGGAAGCCAAACTATTCAAAGAAATTTGACAAACCACAGGCAACCAAGATAGAGCACAAGACTGAGAGTTCCAATGCCAATTCCCAAAAGAAGGTGGAAGCCACTCCCACACGAAACCGTGATATCAAGTGCTTCAAGTGTCAAGGAAGGGGGCACATCTCAAGTCAATGCCCTAACAAACAGATTATGGTGATTAGAGAGAGTAGGGAGGTCGTAATAGAAGGAGAAGATTTGGATCATGATAGCATGCCTTTATTGGAAGACGTATCCGAAGAGGAAATTCAAGTTCTTGAAGGACTCACTCTAGTGGCAAGAAGAGCCTTAAACTTGCAAGCAAGAGAAGAAGATGACAAAGCACAAAGGGAGAACATCTCCATACAAGATGTTATGTCAAGGACAAGGTGTGTAGTGTCCTCATTGATGGAGGCAGCTATGCTAACGTGGCAAGCACTACTATGGTTAAGAAGTTAGGGTTACTCACGAAGAAACACCCTAAACCTTACAAGCTGCAATGGCTGAATGATAGTGGAGAAGTACGAGTGGAGAAGCAAGTGCTAGTGACATTCCGCATTGGCAAGTACGAAGATGAAGTGTTGTGCGATGTTGTGCCAATGCAAGCTAGTCATCTCCTGTTGGGGAGGCCGTGGCAGTTTGATAGAAGAGTAACTCATGACGGACACACCAACAAGTACTCATTTACACTCAATAGGCGTGTGTTCACTTTGGCACCCTTAGCGCCATCACAAGTTTGTGAAGATCAGAAGAAGTTACAAAAAGAAAGTGATGAGAGAAAAAAGAGTGAGCAAAAGAAACGAATTGAGAGGAGAGAAGAAGCCGAAAAACAGAAAGGAAAAACGGCCAAAAGAGAGGATACAATGGAGCGAACAAAAGAAGCCGGAAAAATAGAATTGAAATCGGCAATTGAGAGAAACTCCGAGGGATGGAAAAAGAACTACTATATGGGAGCAAGTGAAATCAAGCAAGCTTGTTTTGAAAAAAAGTCTATAATCTTACTCCGGTAGAGGGAGACACTTTTTATCACTAACGAACTTGAGCCGCACTTGCCTAGTGTGATTGTTTCTCTCTTGCAGGACTACAAGGATGTCTTTCCCGAAGAGCTACCAGCTGGATTACCACCTATACGAGGGATTGAGCATCAAATTGACTTTGTTCCAGGAGCTACCATACCTAACCGCCCCGCATATAGAAGTAATCCGGAGGAAACAAAGGAACTTGAGAGGCAAGTCAATGAGCTTTTGGAAAAAGGGTATGTGAGAGAAAGCATGAGCCCATGTGCTGTTCCAGTCCTACTTGTGCCTAAGAAGGATGGATCATGGAGGATGTGTGTTGATTGCCGAGCTGTCAACAACATCACGGTAAAATATCGTCACCCTATTCCTCGCTTAGATGACATGTTAGATGAGTTGCATGGATCTTGCATGTTTTCTAAGATTGACTTAAAAAGTGATTATCATCAGATTAGCATGAAAGAAGGAGATGAGTGGAAGACTGCTTTTAAAACAAAATATGGGTTGTATGAGTGGATGGTCATGCCGTTCGGGTTATCTAATGCACCTAGTACATTCATGCGCCTTATGAATCATGTCTTACGTCCATTCATTGGCAAATTTGTCGTTGTGTACTTTGATGATATACTCATTTATAGTACGAGTTTAGAGGATCATGTAGAGCATTTGAAATCTGTCCTAGATGCACTTAGAGAGGATCAATTGTTTGCCAACTTGAAGAAGTGCACCTTTTGCACAGATAAACTTGTATTCTTGGGTTTTGTTGTTAGTGCTCACGGGATACAGGTTGATGTGGAGAAGATCCGAGCCATCCGGGACTGGCCAAGTCCTACAAGTGTTGCTAACGTTCGAAGTTTTCATGGCTTAGCTAGCTTTTATAGGAGGTTCATGAAAGACTTTAGCAGCTTAGCCGCGCCCTTCACTGAAGTCATCAAGAAGAACGTTGGATTTAGTTGGGGAGAAGCTCAAGAGAACGCATTCCAACTCATAAAAGAGAAGTTGACTAATGCTCATTTGTTAGCTTTGCCTAACTTTACTAAAACCTTTGAAGTTGAATGTGATGCCTCAGGTATAGGGATTGGAGCTGTCCTCATGCAAGAAGGGAGACCAATTGCCTACTTTAGTGAGAAACTAAGTGGAGCAACCTTGAACTATCCAACTTATGACAAAGAGTTGTATGCACTAGTTCGAGCGTTGGAAACATGGCAGCATTACTTGTGGCCCAAGGAATTCGTGATCCACACTGATCATGAGTCACTCAAGCACTTAAAGGGGCAACACAAGCTGAATAAAAGGCGTGCACGATGGGTGGAGTTCATTGAGACATTTCCTTATGTCATTCGCTACAAGCAAGGTAAGGAAAATGTAGTAGCTGATGCCCTATCGCGAAGGTATGCTTTGATCTCAACTCTTGATGCGAAGTTAATTGGTTTTGAACACCTTAAAGAGTTGTATGCTGATGATACTGATTTTTGTGATCTGTTCCGAGCTACGGAGAAGAGTGCAAGTGGTAAATTTTTCCAGAATGAAGGTTACCTATTTCGTGAGAACAAACTTTGTGTGCCTAATTGTTCTATGCGAGAGTTGCTAATTCAGGAGGCGCATGGAGGCGGATTGATGGGGCACTTTAGAATCGCAAAGACTTTGGCAATGCTACAAGATCACTTCTATTGGCCACATATGAAGCGCGACGTTGAAAGAGTTTGTGGGCATTGCATCACATGCAAGCAAGCCAAGTCAAAGGTAAAACCCCACGGTTTGTATACCCCACTACCTATACCTAGTGAGCCTTGGATTGATATCTCTATGGATTTTGTGTTAGGACTGCCTAGGACTAAACGTGGAAGGGATTCAATCTTTGTGGTAGTGGATAGGTTTTCTAAGATGGCACATTTTATTCCATGTCATAAGACTGATGATGCTTCAAACATTGCTGATTTGTTCTTTAGAGAAGTTGTTAGGTTGCATGGTATGCCTAGAACTATTATTTCTGATAGAGATGCTAAGTTCTTGAGTTACTTTTGGAAGACCTTGTGGAGTAAGTTAGGTACCAAGTTGTTATTTTCTACTACTTGTCATCCACAAACTGATGGTCAAACTGAAGTTGTAAATAGGACTTTGTCTACCTTATTGAGAGCACTTATCAAGCATAACATTAAGACTTGGGAAGAATGTTTACCACATGTTGAATTTGCTTATAACCGTTCAGTTCATTCTGCTACTCAATTCTCACCATTTGAGCTTGTTTATGGATTTAATCCTTTGACTCCATTGGATTTATCACCTTTGCCTTCGAGTGAGCATGTTAACTTAGATGGCAAGAAGAAGGCTGATTTTGTCAAGCAACTGCATGAGAGGGCGCGAAAGAACATAGAGATACGAACGGAGCACTACGCGAGACAAGCAAACAAAGGATGGCATAAGGTTGTCTTTGAGCCTGGAGATTGGGTCTGGTTGCACATGAGAAAGGAATGCTTTCCCGCGCAACGGCGTTCAAAGTTGCTACCACGGGGAGATGGTCCATTTCAAGTGCTTGAACGCATCAATGACAATGCCTACAAGCTTGACCTGCCAGGTGAGTATAATGTTAGTGCTTCTTTCAATGTTACTGATTTGAGTCCGTTTGATGTAGGTGAAGATTTGAGGACAAATCCTTTTCAAGAGGAGGGGAATGATGTGAGCACACCTACGAACACACCTACATTCAAGCCACAAGACTCACGGCAAGTGCATGTACCAATTGGACCGGTGACACGAGCAAGAGCCAAAACGTTTCAGGCAGAATTTAATGGATTAATGCAAGAAGTCTGGGCTCAAGATGGTGCGTACAAGTGCAAGGATGTGCATGAGGCCCACGCTAAGCCCATGCACGTGATAGAGGCTATTTTGGAAGCTTGATATGCACGCAAACTTCTGGATGCATGCGCACATGGAGAATCAGAAAGAATCAACCTATTTAGGCCGTGCATCTACTTGTTAGGACGTGCAACTATTAGTTATTCTATTAGATATTATTTGCTTAGATTATTTCCTATTTTAGTTGAATAATTCGGCCAGAATATCCTTAGATTAGGAAAGAGAGTTTTGGCCAGCCTTTGAACTCCTTTTAAGGAGTTAGCTTGTAGGAATACTTTGGGTACTTTGGAGCCTATATAAGGAGGTCTCCTAGCAATAAAACGGACATAACTTTTGAGATTGATAATTTTGTGAGTTAGATACTCCTTGCGTGTTCTTTCTAATTGCTGGATTGCTTAGCTTGAGCGAAACTTTTTCACTTATCAAACGATTCATCCATCATCGTTTGTGGCGTGGTTCGACTTGGACCATAGGTTCTCGAATTTCCATTGCTTGGGTTGCAGATCTTCTAGACCAAGGTTCTTGCAAGGCTCGGGTTCGGGGGTTGCGGTCTCTTCCATCCAAAGTAGCACGGTCCATTGTGAATCTCCTGCCGAGGTTCATATCACGGGGAAGTTGTGGAGTTACCCATAAACAACTTTCGTCCGTTGATCAGGATATAGGTCGAGAATATCTCCTTGTCTGAGCAGATGTGTCGGGTTGCCCCTATGTCGACGAACCACTCTCTTGGATTATCCACCAGATTGGCTTCAAATACCATGGCGAATAAGTCTAACTTAGAAAGGTCTTCGGCCAGATTAGCCTTCTCATGATCGTCCCTCTTAAGCAGGCGACAATCTTTTGCCATGTGTCCGACCTTATCGAAGTTGTAGCAATTGCCCTTGATCTTCTTAGCCTTCTTTATCTTTGGCTCTTGCATCTCCTACTTATTTTCAGACTTCTTCCTCTTCTTGCCGGTGCCACCTTCGGTGACGTGTACCTTAGCCTCCTCGGAGTTGGTCCTGCTGGCCTTGACCTCAGACTTTCGGTTGTATTCCTCGATCCTCAATCTCAGGATCAGGTCTTCCAGCCCCATGTCCTTCCTATTATGCTTAAGGTAGTTCTTGAAGTCCTTCCACATGACGGGTAGCTTCTCAATTAGAGCAGCCACCTGGAAAGACTCGCTGAGTTGTATGCCTTCGGCGTGAATCTTATGTAGAATCAGCTGCAGCTCCTGAACTTGGTCTATGACCTTCTTAGAGTCCATCATCTAGAAGTCGAGGAACCTTTCGATAATGAATTTCTTCATCCCGGTATCTTTCGGCTTGTACTTCTTCTCCAGAGAATCCCACAATTCTTTCACAGTTTTGGCACCTGCATAGACATTGTAAAGGGTGTCGTCTAATCTATTCAGGACATAGTTACAACATAGAATGTCGTTGTGACTCCATACATCCAGGGCATTGATCTTCTGTTGATAAGCCTCATTTTCTGCCACCTTCGGAGCTTCTTCCTTCAAGAACTGAACTAAGTTGAGCGTTGTCAAGTAGAACAACATCTTTTGTTGCCATCTCTTGAAATTGGTACCATTGAACTTGGCTGGCCTTTTGGTGTGGACAGCTCCCGGGACAGTCGGTACTGGTGCCTGAGCAGAGCTTGATGATGCCATCTTCAAGTACACAAATCTCATCTTACGATTATTGTTTGTCGGAGGTGGTGTACTTGATTAGTATCTTGTAAGTCGAGGCAAGAGTTAGACTCTTTCTTTGTAAGATGAGATTGCCATGTATCCAGTGCTTACGAGCTACGACAATCATCCCCAAGATATAATGACTTTCAGACTTCGAGTTTGTAGCACAACGACCCTCGAAGCTTCGGGCGAACCGTCAAATATTCGAAACTTTCTGAGAGAGGGAGAGAGAGCCTACAATTGCTAACGAATGCTTATGCAAGTTGTAGTGGGGTGAGATACAAATGAGGGAGAGAGGCCTATTTATAGGCGCTGGATGGGAGGGAGGCTGGCAATCTGAAGGGGCGCATCCATTCGGCCAGCAGGGAGACTGGCTGCGCTCGTGACTCTTCGGAGGCATTTTGGAACCCTTCGGCAGGTAGCCCTCCACTCGGGTCCATTCGGTGGGCATCTGAGCAAAAAGTGCCTGTTATGATCTGTGTCCAATACGCCATGCGCACACGCACGTGAGCGAGCAAGTACACGTGGGCATGTGTGAGCGCGTGCTCATGCTCGGATGGTGCTACGTACCATCCTCGCAACGGTCCGAGTTGGCTTTCCAGGTGGTCAACTAATTTTCTAACTAACAAGAAGCTTCTCCTTATAAACTAAGAAATTTTCTTTGTTGTTTTCAATGTGGTAATGCACTTTCCATTTCTACTAATGGGCCTACCACTCGGTCTTTCCACTTTTGGGCCCAATGGATTAAATTTGTATTCAAAACCCAACACAATCAATTGTCAGTAGGGGTTCAATGCATTCAGTTATGCTCAAGTTAAATCATCTGAAGGGTGTTCTAAAGGTTTGGAATGTTGAGGTGTTCAAGGGTCACAGAGGTTCAAGAGTGTATTAGTGTTCAAAGGCCACTTGAGGACCTTGTCCAGGAAGAGGAGGGGTCTTTAAGGAATAAAATATCACTCTTGAACAATATAGTCTTTTCCTACCGCAGCAAGCGCGAGTCAGGTTGCTAAAAGATGACGGTAGAAAATTGGCATTTTACCATAAAAGAGTGCAAATATGACAGAGTAGGGCTGGGATTCCTACGCTTATGGTTGATGGCGAGTTGTCGAAAGACAAGGGAAGAATTCGCAACCATATCATCTCAAATTTTCAGTCCTTATTTTGTGATGCCGGTGATAGCACTAATGCTTTAGAGATGGTTCAAATGCCGATTCCTTCACTTGTGAGGATGGAGCAAAATGATGAATTGACCAGGGTGCCTAGCAGTGATGAGTGAAAATGTCATTTTTTGTATGGATCCAGATAGTGCTCCTGGGCCGGACAGTTTTAGAGGGAACTTCTATCAGGTTATTTGGTCAATCATTGCAGAGGACATGGTTCAGGGTGTTCTTTCTTCAGGGTATTATTTCAAGTGGGCTGAATTCCAACTTCATTGCTCTTATTCCCAAATTTACTGTGGCCACAAAGATTGAGGATTACAAGCTTATTGTGTTAGGCAATTTTCTGTATAAGGTGATCACGAAGGTATAGGCTAGTCAATTCGGGGGGATTTTATCTTCATTGCTATCCTTTCACCAGTTTGAGTTTACTCTGGGGCATCGCATACATGATTGCATGTCCCTTACTTTTGAGGGTGTTAACTATTTGGAGAGGCGCTAGGAATATGGCTCTTAAGGTGGACATCCGAAAGGGCATCGACACTTTAGGATGGAAGTTTTTGTGGATAATTTTGAGGCAGTTGGGTTTCTCTGATATGCTTATGTCTAGGATTGGGGAGGTGATGGGTTCAGTGAAGCTTTCTGTGCTAGTGGATGGGTCTTCGGCAGGGTACTTTGGTTGTACTTGAGGGGTCTGGTTGGGCGATCACATTTTTCCTCTAATTTTATGTGTGGTTGAGGAGATTTTTAGCAGAAGATTACAGGAGGCTGTGGTGTCGGGAGAGATTGTAGGGTTCAAAGTAGGAAGGAGCACCATATTCCCCTTTCATTTGCTTTATGCTAATGATGTCATTGTATTTTTCAAAGCCGCGGCAGGAAACTATCACAAGTTATTAAGTGTTTTACATGATTATGCAAGTGTTTCTGGTCAGCATTAGAACCCACAGAAATCAAAGTCCTACTTTGGTTCGAAAATGCGGGCGGCCAGTAAGAGGAGATTGCAGTCCATTCTAGGTATATCTGAGGGGGACTTTCCTTTTGTATACTAGGGGGTTCCCCTATTTTGTGGTCCACCTCATCGAAGGTATCTGCAAGAATTGGCAGACAAGATTCTGGGAAAATTTACTAAATGGAAGGATTATTCACTTTTTATGGCTGGGCAACTTTGTCTTACCCAGGCAGTTATACATGGGTCGTTGACTCACTCTATGATGATATACAAGTGGCCTGTGGCTCTCCTAAAGAAGGTGGATGATTATATCAGGAATTTTTTCTCGATAGGGGACGCCCACAAGAGAGGGTCGTGTATTTTGGCATAAGAGAGAGTATGTGTTCCAAAGGTGGACGGGGGGATTGGGATTGAGATCGTTAGGAATGATGAATAAAGCTTTTTACACCGACTTTCTTTGGATATATTGTGCAGTTCCAAAGATTATTTCAAAAAAATTTGGGATCGGTTATGTTGCTCACGTACAGGCGAGTTGTGTCACATTATTAAATTCTCCGTGGCTTTAGGTTTTCGGCATTGTTATACTGACATTTTTTTACTCCTCGATTTGGCTAGTAGGAGAGGACCCATCCGCTAGTTTCTGGTTAGATAACTGGTTGGGTTACGTTATTGCTGAGATAATTGGTGTTTTGGAGCATCTTTGGGCTCAATGCTCAAAGACAATGTCAGATTTTTGGGTTAACGAGAAATTGAGAGTTCAGCGAGACTTCTTAGTTGCCTATCTTGACATTGTGGTGGACATGCAAGCATACATTGTTGGGCCGTGCAAGAGTGACAGGGTTATTTGGTCGCCCGCTTCAAATAGTGTAGTCACTTCTAGGGCAGCATATCAACACCTTCGGCCAACCTTTCCTTTGGTGGGGTGGGGTTCGTGGATCTGGGCCCAATTCATCCCTCTTTGGTGATCCAAGATAGTATGGCGGATGATTTAGGGTTGCCTCCCTATAGTGGAGCCTTTGCGATGAAAAGGTTATACGGGACTATCATGTTGTGTGCTTTGGTTTGCAAGAATGGATGATCTTGATCACATTTTGGTATCCTGTGACTTTTCACAAACTATATGGCTGGTATTTTTTGAGATCTTTCGTGTCTCTTGGCGTGAGTATACGAGTTTTTATGAGTTGGTGGCGTGAGTGATGTTATTTTCCTTTAGTGTGCAGGTGCAAGCGTTGTGGAGGGTTGCAGTAGTTTCTTGCATTTTGGCTATATGGACAGAGCAAAATCAATAGATCTTTGATGGAGTGAGGCAGAGTTCTGCTTTGATGATAGTGATGATCCGTAATCTGGTGGCATAAAGAGGCAATTTGGACGTGGGCCACATGTTTAGTTCTCAAGAGGATTGGCTCAGACTGCAAGTTTTGAGAGTTGTCAGCTAGCAAGAAAAGGCTCCATCGATCAAAGAGGTGATGTGGCATTGCCTTCTGCCTGGTTGGACAAAGTGTAATACGGAAGACAATACACATGAAGCAGAACTGGTAGCAGCTTTATAGGCAGTGGAGATTGCGTATGATCATGGCTGGCGTAATTTATGGTTGGAAACATATTCTTCCTACGTGCTCATATTGTTCCCGTACAGGTTGTTGGAGGTCCCATGAAGATATCACAACAGATGGTTGCACGTGCAGGACAGGCTGAGCAACATGCATTTTCAGGTATCCCATATTTTTCGTGAAGGTAATGCGATTGTTGATGCCTTCTCTAAGCTGTAGGTGACTGTATGGTGGCCCAATTCTCTGAATTTCTTACAAAGGCATATCGGTAGAGACTTATTGGGCCTGCTTATTATCAATTTTATTTATGATGAGGGTCTTTAGTTTTGTTGTTTGAGTGAGCGAAGCTCTCGGCCTAGCTGCATTCACAACCGATTGCCTTATGGCGTTCACTAGGAGGGGGTTCAGTGACTTCACGGATGGACGGGCTATCAGATTAGCGCGGTTCTACAACAGCTTCAATGGGGTTTTTGGCGCTCTTTTTCCCTATTGTTAGATGGCAATAGGGTTTTTTACAGAGACCCCCTGCTGTAACCGCACACGATAGGTGTGGATTTTTGATTGACCTTCTCCTCGAGGTGGGGGTGGGTGGAATTCCTTGCACAGGTTAGCTGATAGGCAATGTTTACTTGGCTTAATGGCTGGGAGATTGTGAAATACAACGGAGTAGGATCTAGTGAGTTCGATGAAACACTAAAAAATTCTCCAATCTTACTTTCTTCTTCGTGCTGGAGCTCTACGCCCGTAAGCTCCCACCGTCTCTTTTTTTATGGTATCAGAGCAGGCTTAATAGAATTCTGTTCCTTGTTTACTTCTCCGTTATTCCTTAGATCTAGTGATAGTTGCTATAGTTGAACTAGTAGTAGCTACTGATTATGTTGCAAATCTGTAATATCTTCACCCCAGCGAGAGTCCAATTACTGTGCTCGTATCTTCTTTGTTAAATGGCGATGTAAAAACCAAAAAACATGCAAGGGTATTGGTATCGACTCAAAGCATTGTTTGGCAATTTACCATGTAGAATTTAGTAATTTATCACCAGACTCGACTCGGGGGCTAGGTTAAGCTACTTTCTATTTTAAGGGACATTGACCATCATCCGTTCATTGTGCAAAAACGGTTTAGAGTCTCTACTCACGTTCGTTTTGGGTTCTCTGCAAGGTGCAGCGCATGATGCCGTGGACGAGCAAGGAGAAGGTGGAAGAAGGCAAGAGACGTAGTGAGACACCAGATAAGATCATTTTTTTCTCTCCTGCGATTGTCGTTCATTACCTGTATTCGCTTATGTTATTTTTAGTCACAGTCGCGAGATCGGTAATATGTACATGGTTTGTTATAGAGTTGTTGCGGTGAGAAGTCGGGTTGACTAACAAGGATTAGTGCACCGAGAGGTAAGCAGGTTACGTCTTGTTGTGATTAGGAAATATTTGGTCATTTTTGGTTCGATTTTGTTTGTTGTGTTGTTTGTCGGAGTGGTGTACTTGATTAGGATCTACTTCAGTCGAGGCAAGTGTTGGACACTTTCTCCATAAGACGAGATTGCCCCGTATATTTCAGTGCGGTACGGGCTTCGCCAATCGTCCCCAAGATACAACGACTGTTTAGGGCATTTCCATGAACGTTGTTGCACGCGTATCTCAAAATTTTCGGGCGAACCCTTATATACGCAGAACTTTCGGACTCTTTTCTAAGTGAAGAACGGGGGGAGAGGAGAAGACAACAATGCTAGGAGGTGCACTTGCTGCTGGGATGAGAATTATGGCAGGGGGGCAGGCCTATTTATAGGCTGGAGAAGGCAGGGAGGCACCCACCCCGAAGGGACGCGTTCGCTCGACCGGCAGGCTAACTGGCTGCGCTCGTGGCCCTTCGGTGGCTTCTGGGTCCTTCCAGGCGCGCCAGGCTACGCTCGTAGCCCTTCGGTGGCTTCTGGATCCTTCCAGGCGCGCCCAGGCTATGCTGGCGCCCTTTCGTGATGGATCTCGCAGCCCTTCGGCCTTCTGGAAGTCTCCTGGACTTTCCAGCCGGTCGTGCCTCTTCGGCGGCCAACCTGAAGGAGCTCGCAGCTCCTCGTCGCTTCGGTAGCTGCGCAGCTGCCTCTGGACCCGGGCAAAATACTTAAGGCTCCTCCAGCTCCTCGCGATGATGCGCACGTGCGAAGTGCCAAGTGCGCCACAAAGTGCCCATTGCGACCTACACCCAATGCGCCATGCGCATACGCACATGCACATGCGCGTGCGCAAACACGTGCTCGTGCGCGAGCACGTGCTCTTGCTCGTGCTCGGACGGTGCTTCGCACCGTCCTCGCAGGCAGCTAGCGGTGAGTCAACGTTTTAGGAAGTCAATCAAGTTGAGAGGCAAGGAGGGGAATTCCTTATAAACAAGAAAATCCTCCTTGCTCTATTCAATGTGGGATTACAACCTTTCATCTCCATTTTGGGCCTTTGGGCCTTCATTCACAAATCCAACAATCCCCCACATGAATGATGACCAATGCATGCAGACTCTAATCGAAAGTTCTGACGTGTTATTATTGCATCGAGATAGGTAGCTTGCGGCCTTGAACCTTCTCTAGTAATATGTTATCGGATTTACTTGCTGCTCGGTGAACGCGATGTCTTGAAACGTCAGCTTTTGGTGTAAACCAAGACAATAACATTTACACAATAATAACCCTAGTATATTTGGGTTCTCACGTTGTCTCCGTTTTGGCCATGGACCGTATCTTGGATTCATAAGTGTTTTTTCCCATTTAAAGCGGTCTCACTTCACACTTACATAGGTGATCTCCTATCAGGAGTATTCTGCCATACTCCACCTTAATCAAGGTATAGGAATTATTAAAAGCATAATGCTTAACCTTACCACACCTCTGCAGGTTAATACCTGGGCAGCTTCTGAGAGTGAGATAGGTTCCAGGTGATTAACTGAACCCTCCATAACTTAGTTGTCTCATTGAACCAAGTTTGTGGGATCTCCACTCATCATGGTTGAGTTACCGCTATGGACGTTCTTTAGTGTGTGGATTTTAATCCCATTCCCCTAACTGCGTTGTACATTTGATCTTTATTGATTCCTTTTGTAAAAGGATCAGCTAAGTTGTCCTTGGACTTTACATAATTAATAGTGATCACCCCACTAGAGATCAATTGTCTAACGGTATTGTATCTCCGATGGATATGTCGAGACTTTCTGTTGTACAATGTACTTTGTGCTCTCCCGATTGCAGACATGCTATCACAATGTATCAATACGGGAGGTACTGGTTTGCTTCAGCACAGAATATCCTCTAGGAAGTTTCTGAGCCATTCAGCTTCTTCCCCAGCTTTGTCTAGTGCTATAAATTCCGACTCCATGGTGGATCGAGCTATGCACGTTTATTTAGAGGACTTCCAAGACACAGCTCCTCCTATGGTGAATACGTATCCACTGGTGGATTTGGAGTCCTTAGTGTCCGATATCCAGTTTGCGTCACTGTATCTTTCTAATACAGCTGGATATTTAGCATAATGTATGCCATGGTTTATGGTATGTTTTAAATACCGTAAAACCCATTCTAGAGTTAGCCAGTGATCTTTCCCTGGATTACTTGTGAATCTACTAAGTTTACTAACCGAGTACGCAATATCGGGACGAGTGCAGTTTGTTAAATACATCAAGCTCCCGATAATTTGCGCATACTTCAGTTGAGATACTGGGTCCCCTCGATTCTTGGCTAAGTGTAGATTCAAATATACTGGAGTCTTAACCGGAGGTTTGTCAAAAGCTTCAAATTTCTTGAGCACGCTTTTCACGTAGTGGGATTGCGTCAAGATAATTTCGTCAACTTTCCTAGAAATTTTTATTCCTAGTATGATGTCTACCAGACCCATATCTTTCATGTCAAAGTGGTTCTTTAACATGTTTTTAGTTTTCACAATAACCTCTTTATTACTTCCCATAATTAGTAAGTCATCTACATAGAGACATACAATTACGTAAACTTCAGGTGTGCCCTTAAAGTAAACACATTTATCGCACTCATTGATCTTAAATCTATTTGACAATATTGTTCTGTCAAATCTCTCGTGCCACTATTTCGGCGCTTGTTTTAGCCCGTATAGTGACTTGACTAGTCTACACACTTTATGCTCTTGACCGGGAGCCTCAAACCCTTCAGGTTGCTTCATGTATATCTCCTCTTCCAGTTCTCCATTTAGGAAAGCTATTTTTACATCCATTTGGTGGATCTCGAGGTTATAGAGTGCTGCAACAGCTATGAGTACTCTAATCGATGTGATTCTTGTGACCGGTGAATATGTGTCAAAGAAATCATATCCCTCCTTCTGCTTGAACCCCTTAGCTACCAATCGAGCTTTGTACTTGTCGATTGATCCATCAGCTTTGTATTTCCTTTTTAGGATCCACCTGCATCCCAAAGGTTTGCAGCCCGGTGGGAGATCCACGATTTCCCACGTGTGGTTTTGCATAATTGATTCTATCTCACTATTGATAGCTTCCTTCCAGAGAGGAGCATCTGGACTGGACAATGCCTCTCGGATTATCCTGGGTTCATCTTCTAACGCATAGGTTAGATAGTCCGGACCAAAAGATTTGGTTACCTTCATCCGTTTACTACGTCTAGGTTCATTATCTTTCTGATTTGACCCTTGCGTAGTCTCGTGAGCCCTTTTCTTCGGACTTGCTTCCTTTCTTTCCTTATTAGGAAAGCTATCTTCAAAAAACGTTGTGTTCCTTGATTCTATGACCATTCCCGTGTTTATCTCAGGGTTTTCATATTTATGCACTAAGAATCGATAAGCACTACTATTTTGCGCATATCCGATAAAGATGCAATCAATGGTCTTGGGTCCTATTTGCACCTGCTTAGGCTTAGGTACTTCGACCTTTGCTAGGCACCCCCACACTTTGAGGTAACCGTAGGAAGGCTTCCTTCCTTTCCATAGTTCATATGGGGTTTTATCCCTTTTCTTGTGTGGCAATTTGTTTAGAATGTGGTTAGCTGAGAGCACAGCTTCCCCCCACATGTTCTGGGGTAAGCCCGAGCTAATCAACATAGCGTTCATCATCTCCTTAAGAGTTCGATTTTTGTGTTCAGCTACGCCATTCGATTGAGGTGAGTATGGAGTAGTCGTCTGATGAATATGCCATGTTCTTGACAGAGTTCCTCAAACGGAGCTACATATTCTCCTCCTCGATCACTTCGGATCATTTTGATTTTCACGCTGAGTTGATTTTCAACCTCATTCTTATATCTCTTAAAAGTATCAAGAGCTTCGTCTTTGCCCTTTAGGAGATATACGTAACAGTATCTCGTGCAATCATCGATAAACGTGATGAAGTATTTCTTCTCGCCTTTAGTTTGCACGTGTTTCATATCGCAAGTGTCCGTATGAATTAATTCTAAAGGCGTAGTACTTCTTTCCACCGAATGGAAAGGTGCTTTGGTCATTTTAGCCTCCACACATACTTCACATTTATCGGATGGGTTGAACTCTAGATTCGGTAATAAATTTAAACTTACTAACTTTTTTAGCGAGTTTAAATTTACGTGTCCTAATCTACCATGCCATAAATTAGAACACTCGGCCAAGTAAGAAGAAGCATTAACTTTATTTTCACCGTTAAAGGTGCGATGTACAGTTATTACATTCATCTTAAATAGCCGCCTTTCTAGATAACCCTTTCATATGAATTGACCCGCTTTGGTCAGTACAAACTTATCAGCCTCAAATACAAGCTTAAGACCGGCTTTGCTTAACAGTGAGCCAGAAACTAAGTTCTTGCGGATGTCCGGGACATGCAGCACATCCTTGAGGGTCAGCTCCTTTCCTGAGGTCAGCTTCAGGACCACATTTCCCAGACCAACGATCTTGGACGTTGCAGAGTTTTCCATGAACAGTTTTCGGCCGGTGATCGGGATATAGTTCGAGAACATCTCCTTGTCCAAGCAGACGTGGCGGGTAGCTCCTGTGTCCACGAACCACTCTCTCGGATTGTCCACCAGGTTGGCTTCAAACACCACGGCTGACAGATCCATCTGGGACAAGTCTTCAGCCAAGTTAGCCCTTCCTTGGTCGTCCTTCTTCGGCTGGCGATAGTCCTTAGCCATGTGTCCGGGTTTACAGCAGTTGTAGCAGTCGCTCTTGAACTTCTTTTTCTTCTTGGGCTCTTGCTTCTCCTGCTTATCCCCGGACTTCTTCCTCTTCTTGCTACCTTTTCCCTCGGCGAGGTGCACGGTGGTCTCGGGGTTGGCCTTGCCTTGCTTGACTTCAGACTTTCGGTTGTCTTCCTCGATCCTAAGTCTCACGATCAGGTCTTTTAGGCCCATGTCCTTCCTCTTGTGCTTGAGGTAGCTCTTGAAATCCTTCCACAGTGGGGGGAGCTTCTCGATCATCGCAGCTACTTGAAAGGACTCGCTGAGTTGCATCCCTTCGGCTTGGATCTCGTGAAGGATCAGCTGCAACTCTTGCACTTGGTCGATGACCTTCTTGGAGTCCACCATCTTGAAGTCGAGGAATCATCCGACGATGAATTTCTTCGTCCCGGCATCCTCCGTTTTGTACTTCTTCTCGAGTGAACTCCACAGCTCCTTAGCGATCTTAGCTTTTACGTAGACATTGTAGAGCGTGTCGTCTAGTCCATTTAGGACGTAGTTCTGGCATAGGAAGTCGATGTGACTCCATGCATCGAGGGCGTTGATCTTCTGTTGATCTGCCTCATTTTCTGCCACCTTCAGAGCCTCTTCCTTCGAGAATCAGACCAAGTTGAGCGTCGTCAGGTAGAACAACATCTTCTGTTGCCACCTCTTGAATTCAGTACCGTTGAACTTGGCCGGCCTTTCGGCGTGGACAGTTCCCGGGACTGCTGGCACTGGTGCTGAGCTTGTCGATGCCATCTTCAAGTACACGATCTCGTCTTACGATTGTTATTTGTCGGAGTGGTGTACTTGATTAGGATCTACTTCTGTCGAGGTAAGTGTTGGACACTTTCTCTGTAAGACGAGATTGCCCCGTATATTTCAGTGCGGTACGGGCTTCGGCAATCGTCCCCAAGATACAACGACTGTTTAGGACATTTCCAAGAACGTTGTCGAAACTTTCGGGCGAACTCTTATATACGCAGAACTTTCAGACTCTTTTCCAAGTGAAGAACGGGGGGAGAGGAGAAGACAACAATGCTAGGAGGTGCACTTGTTGCTGGGATGAGAATTATGGCAGGGGGCAGGCCTATTTATAGGCTGGAGGAGGCAGGGAGGCAGCCACCCCGAAGGGACGCGTTCGCTCGGCCGGCAGGCTGACTGGCTGCACTCGTGGCCCTTCGGTGGCTTCTGGGTCCTTCCAGGCACGCCAGGCTGCGCTCGTAGCCCTTCGGTGGCTTCTGGATCCTTCCAGGCGCGCCCAAGCTGCGCTGGCGTCCTTTCCTGACAGATCTCGCAGCCCTTTGGCCTTCTGGAAGTCTCCTGGACTTTCCAGCCCGTCGTGCCTCTTCGGCGGCCAACCTAAAGGCACTCGCAGCTCCTCGTCGCTTCGGTAGCTGCGCATGTGCGAAGTGCCAAGTGCGTCACAAAGTGCCCATTACAACCTGCATCCAATGCGCCATGCGCACACGCGCGTGCGCGTGCTCGGACTGTACTTCGCACCGTCCTCGCAGGCAGCTAGTGGTGAGTCAACCTTTTAGGAAGTCAATCAATTTGAGAGGCAAGGAGGGGAATTCCTTATAAACAAAGAAATCCTCCTTGCTCTATTCAATGTGGGATTGCAACCTTCCATCTCCCTTTGGGCTTTTGGGCCTTCATTCACAAATCCAACATGTTGTTCGTATTGTTGGATTCAGTTCATGTTTTGTTATCCTAGTTGATTCTGTATGATTTCGTAAGATCCTATTTGATTCGTATGGTCCCGTATGAATGTGTGTGATTTCATATGATGGTTGGAGTTTGTTTGAATGTTCGTTATGACTATCTTTTTTTTAGGTAAAATTTACGCCATGATTACATTTGTTAGGGCTTGAACTCTTAACGTCCTTGAATATGTCAACTTCTTCTGCTGTCAGACTAAATATCTTTTGACTGTTCGTTATGAATAATGTATGTATTAGATCGTTGTTACACCTTTTTGGGCCCCATAGCGTGTATATATCATGTAAGAGGTCACCGGAAAATCCGAAGTATATATGCTCACTTCGAAGTTGTATAGGGTTAGGACGTTTATTCTGATTAAAATACGGCCTAGGTTATGAAGCCAGATGTCAAGTAGGTTTTTACAATATAAGCAAGGCACAAGGTAAGAGACATGATCATCAACTCATACACACACAAAATTTCCAAGCTACATATTTATTATCGTTCATTCTTCTTCTTCTCAATAAAATTGATTTCTACCCATTCTCTTTGGTCCTTCTTACAATTTTTCACCAAATTTACGACTTGTTTGATCACTTTTGAGACAACCGATCCGCATCCGTTCTGAGATCATTTCGATTTTCACGCAGTTCCTACTCGCAACAGTATCAAAAGCTAAAATTTACAGCACATCTTTTCTACATTTGAATAGAAAGTTATGGGAGAAACAATTTTTTGGGGATCAAATCTCACCCGTTGGTTTTGATTTTGCATATTGCTGTACTTCATGTAGCTCTAGCTATTGTATTACACGTCACATGGAATGTAACTTTGAAAGGGTACAGGAATATGTATTAGTACGTACATACACAAAATCAGAAGAAGCTTGGCCAAAAAATAAAGGAATAAAGGTCAAATAAGTCCCTTTATTTACTCAAAATATTCACATAAGTCCCTCTACTTAAAAGTGGCTCACATAAGTTCCTATACTTCTCTAAATAGGTCAAATAACACCCCGAAGATATTTTTTCGATCACCGACGACATGTCATCAACTGACGTGGCATCCTTGTCATCTTAAAAATGCAACGTCATCTTTCCTCTTCCTCTTGCACATTAGCTTCATCGATACCCGCCCAAGATAAAAGCAACCATCAAACAAAAACCTGGCTTTGATAGACAAAAACTAAAAAAAGAGAAGAACATGATAAAGCCTAAGGCAAACCCACAGCAGTAGCTGAGAGATTGGCAGCGACGACTTTGCTAGGAGTGTCGCAACATCGAGCGTCAAATCCGAAGTATAAAGATTTAATCTTCATTTATTTTCTTGGCTTAATTTTGATGGGGCCTTTCGAATTGGGATTTTTTTGTTGTTCAATTACTTGTTGTCTTTGATCAAGATGGAAACTTTGGTCTGCTAATTGAATTTGGGTTGATGGATTCTTCTGAGTTTTGGGTTAGCTTTGATGGATTTGATTTTTTTTGTTTGGAATTGTAGAAATACAAAGAGAAGAGAAAGGTGTTCATAAGGCTATTAGAGAAGCTGCGAAAAAAAATGATGGGTTCTGCCAAGGTACTTGGAAAGTTATTCTCTTTGATTGCTAAATCTGATTGCTTGAGGTGTTCTAATCAATCTCGATAGTTTAGATGTTTGCTACATTTGATGTCGCGTGACGATGTGTATTGCGTGGGAAGTAATGTTCATTGCTTAAGCTGGTGTTCGAATGTTTCCGGCAATATGTCTAAGGTGTTGTTTGGTGATTGCTTTTATCTTGGGCGGATATCGATGAAACTAATGTGCAAGAGTAAGAGGAAAGATGATGTGGCATTTTTATGATGACAAGGATGCCACATCAGCTGATGACGTATTGTCAGTGACCAAAAAAATTCCCTCGGAGTGTTATTTGATCTATTTAGAAAAGTAAAGAGACTTATGTGAGCCACTTTCAAGTAGAGGGGCTTATGTGAACCTTTTGAGCAAGTAGAAAAATTTATTTGGCTTTTATTCCAAAAATAAATATAAGATGTGACGTGAACATTAATAAGAAAATTCATGAAGAATAAAGTCCACCATCCAATTTATACGAAAAAATAAAACATTCCAATAATTTTTACGAAAACGACTTTCCATCACGCGTTAGATACCGACGTATATTATTTTAAAAAAATATCGACGTATCTAACCAAAATAAATACCAATAATGTGAGAAAATTATTCGAACTTGAACAAAAAATTTCAAAACAGTAGCGTTAAGAGTTTTTGTTAGTTTTCAAAATTATATCCGATTTGAATCTAAATTAGTTAGCTCATTAATGTAAAAAAGATACCGACATAGATTGGGATATTTTTGATAAAAATGCTTTTGTACGAGATGATGAGCAAAAGAAGGTCACACTTACAATCAGATCATCAACTGGTAAACGGGTCATCAACTCGTGAGGAAATTATTTGAACTTAATTAAAAAAAAATTCGAAACAACAGCGTTGAGAGTTCTGTTAACTTTTAAAAAATTTAACTGATTCTAATAGACAGTAGAAACCAATTCATATAAAACGGATACCGACATATATTGGGATATTTTTTACAAAAAAATGCTTTTGTACGAGATGACGGGACCACTGCGAAGTCACGCGTGCAATCTTTAGTTATATGTTATCGAGTGGAGACTTTTTATTTTTTTCTAGATAGCTTAGTATCTTGTACTCATTAAATTAGATTTGAATTAAGTGAGATTTTTTTAAAAATGATAAAAAAGATTTAACAAATATTTAAGGGTAAATTACTCTCAAGTCCCTGACCTTTGGTCCCCCTCCTCCTAGGGTCCCTGACTTTTGGAAAATGATTATCTCGTCCCTAAGTTTTGATGATAATAGACTCTCGGGTCCCTGGTACCGGAATATTACATATTCTCCGGCTAACTCCCACTTGAAAAGACTAAAATGTCCCTCCCTTGTTAAAAAATAAAAAATCTCTCTTTCTTTCTTCTTCTTCCTCCCACTTCATCTTCTTCCTCTAAAATATAAACTTTATCTTCTTTCTCAACTTTCAACCAAAACTCAAACCCAAATTTTTTTATTGACAATCAAACTAATTAGAGGGAATTAAAACTTGAAGAACCCTAATTTAAAAAACTCTAAGAAGAATTATTCCATCCACGGTATCATCATCAGTGCAGTCCATGTTCTAATTGGTCCATGTAATCCATGTTCTAAATGGGTTGTCTTTACAAACCCAGAAGACCCTTTATTTTGAGCTTGGAATTTTCCAAGTACGTCTCCACTCCATATGCTAAATCATATGGAACCTAGATTGGAACCTCCACCAAGCTTAAATCCCCAACCAAACTTAAACCCTTACTTGGGCATTTGATCTCATAGTTACAATACGTGAAGCTTGGAGCCTCCACCAAGCTAAAGAATAAACTAAGCACACTTCAATCCCAATAAATAGCGGACAAAATCGAAACAAGGGCAAGCAAATTCAATAACCCAGATTACCGGGGATAAAACCCAAAGGCTTGAAATGCTAAATCGAACACTACCAAGCTAATTTGTTAAGCAGCGAACAAGAAACCCCGGAACTTGAAAGAGGAAATTGAAGCAAATCTTTGGGTTTTTAAAAAAAGTAATTTAATTAAGTCTCATGTGCGGATTTGTGTTCTGAGTCGAATTATTTCGCATTATTGAAGCAGTTTATTCTTGTTTCGATAACTTAGTATCAAAGTAATCCACCAATGATGAAGACGACCTTTGGGAGGGAAGATGAAGTGAGGGGAAGAAGAAAAGGGAAGGAAAGAGGAATTTTTTGTTTTTTAACAAGGGAGGGGTATTTTAGTCTTTTCAAGTGGGAGTTCGCCGGAGAATATAGAATATTCTGGCACCAGGGACCCAAGAGTCTATTATCGTCAAAACTTAGGGACGAGACAATCATTTTCCAAAAGTCAGGGACTCTAGGGAGAGGGGGACCACATGTTAGGGACTTGAGAGTAATTTGCCCAATATTTAATACTGCCGTATTTTTAAAGGGTTGAAACCTTTGATTAAAAAAAATCCCTTACCGTTAATCCTAGTGCTCGTCGGAAAGTTATTTTTTATTTTACAATTATTATTACAAGTAGACAATTTTTACTGTATCCATTTTACTGTTCTAATGAAATTTCTTTTTAGTTTGATTAGAGTGTTTTACCCAAACATTTGTAATTTTTTTCTTAAAAGCTAACAATTCATAATAAAAGTTGATTTCAAATTTATTAACATAAAAATATTTATTTTCTTTTAAAATTGACTACATTAAGAAAATCCTCGTAATCTATTTTTCTATTAAAAAAAATCCTTTTTTTATAATTAGCAAAATTTATTCACAAAGAAAAAAAAGATGTTTCATGGTTACAGTACACCCGACCCCACCACCGGCTAACATCTAAAAAACATATCCTTATCACATGATAAATCTCCTACGGACGAAGACCCTGTCATTTTCATTCCAGAGCGTGCAAATCAGTTACTCAAACGAAGGGGAATATCCACATTTATTTATCTATGCTCTAAAATTTTATAAATTACAAATTTATTATGATATTCTTTTATCATATTAGTGTAAACTCTTTTCTTTCTGTTCTCTTCGTCCTGTATAATCCAATCCCGCATTTGATTGTGTTTTTTTTTCCTTCATGCGATCTTATATTTTCTGGCAGCTTGGAATTTTAGGTGGTTTTTCTCTTTTTCTATTTTAATAAGAATTTTCATTATTAGGTCAAACATTTATAAGTTTGGTTAATATGATTGATTTGGTGTGTGTTACTTACCGTGATTTCTTTATTCTAGGAAGAAAACTGAGACCAATAAGTTATGCGAGATTAATGCATTCTCTCGTTTATAATTTTAATGAAAATTTTGTCGAACTTTAGACTAAACTTTGTTATGTGTCATACAGATTACTGTAGTGAATTGTTGAGAAACAGAACTATAGTAATGCGAGAAAGATCGACAAAGCGAAAGAAAAACAAGATAATTAATTTGGTGACCGAGTTCATAAAAAATAATTACATCTAAGGGCGTGTCAAATCATTATTTTTACTAAGTTTCTTTATATTTCTGTGCATCTATTACCAATGCCTCAAACGAGTACCTTGAGGATCCATAACCCAATTATCTCCCACCTGGATACTGACCTCAAATGCAATCATCTCTCACCAGTACCTTCAGCTTCTAAAAGGTAGCTACATTGGTCAACATGTCTCGAGGATTTTTGCTTCCTTGAATTTTCACAAGCTGCAATACCTTTCTCTCCAAGAGATACCGTATGTAGTAATACCTCAACTAAATATGCTTTATTTTTTAGTGGAATGCATGATTCTTAGTCAAGTAAATAGCACTCTGATTGTCAGTCTAGATGATACTATCCTTCTGCTCCTTCCCCAATTCACCTAAGAAATTCTGCAACCATATCACCTCTTTGCTCGCTTGAGTCACTACTACATACTCTACTTCTGCTACGGTGAAAAATAGGAAAGCAGGAGACTTATTTTTTATTCTATTCGGACTCCTAGTTGGATTATCTTTTTAACTCTTAATTCGACCTAGATAGCTTACTTGATGTACAAGAGTTTGTCTCTATATAAAGGCATGTTACCCTAAGGTTTTGTAAGGCTTTGTGACTCGATATCATCAATAAAAGTTCTCCTTTCTCCCCGTGGATGTAGGCATTAAGTTGAACTACGTAATCTGTTGTGTCCATGTTCTTTGCACATTTTGTTCTATTGGTTGTTGAAATCCTAACATCTGCATTAGACAAAGCCACGATCTTCTGCAACTTTGAACCCCAAGAGATCGTTGTACCACCCAATGCGAACACATATTATGTAGGATTGATGTGATGTTTAAAGATGAGGACAAGGCATATTGATGTTGTTGAATTCTCTGCAAAGTGTCTACATAAATTTGGTTACAACTCTAATATGAAGTATGGAGTCCTTGGTGTAAGAAGATATCATAGGTTTTCTACAGGTGATTCATTAAAGAAAGAAATTCAGCGATAAATAAGTAGAAAAGCAATGTGTGAAAGGTAACCATGATCGCACAAAAGGAAAGAGCGAAAAAGGATCCAAGTCAATGTCCAAGAAGTACAATGAAGGTTGCTTCAAGTGTGGAGAAAAAGGGCACATGAGAAAAATTGTTCATGACGTACTAGGAATCAAGATAACGAGGGTAGAGGTTTAGATCCGCAATCATGGTTAAAGTTCAGATAGAGCAGATGGTGACTTACTTTCTGTCTCATCAAGTTCAAAATATCCTGCTGATTTCTGCATTTTTGATTTGGCAATGCTCTTTTCACATAACTCCTAATCATGATTGGTTCGTTTGACATATTCAAATTGGTTAATTTGGGTATAGTGACTATGAGTAGTAGATCTACTTGTCTAATTGCCAGCTTAGAGGACATACAAATTAAGATATTGGATGGTGTTGTGAGAATATTTTATGGGGTTAGACTTATTTCAAAGGTAGAAAGAAACTTGATTTCATTACAGACCTTGGATTATAACGAGTGTAGTTATAAGATTGAAGGTGGGCTAATAAAGGTTGAGAAGGCTGCTATGGTGGTGATGAAGGATGAAAGAGATTCAAAGAACACTTATAGATTTATGGAAAATACTAATGTAGGTGGAGTTACCAAAATGGGGTCTGAAGGTATTAGCAAAGGCTCATGGCATATGAGGTTAGATCATATAAAAGAGTGAGGGCTAGGTTTTGACATGAATCGGTTGAGTGTAGCCAAGAGGGTTCTTCGAATGAGGATCCGGGCTAGGTTTTGACATGAATCAGTCGAGTATAGCTAAGAGGGTTCTTTGAATGAGGATCCATAGAGGTAAGGTTAGTAAGAAGCTATGGTTATCTCAGGGCAAACAAAGGTGTTTGGTAGGTTTGGTATTGGAAATATGAAATTATTGATTAAAATACTAGTGAATCATGTTCAATCTCACTCAAGGGTATCTAATGTATTATAATATAGCTTATAGCAATGGTATCCAAAAAAAGAAAGAAGATCTAATAAGGAAATGGTTTGTAGTTGTATAGTCTGGGGATGACTGAAAAAATAGAATGACGTCTATTAATCATGGGTGCACTTTTACAGGAAAACTCAATGATTAAGGGTCCATAGAGATTGAATGAGCTAATTTTGCAATCAAGCTCGGGGGATCTCCAAGTGATTGGACAAGGATGCAGAGAGTGAAGGATGGTTTTCTGAAAAGTTTGAGTTTCTAAGGTTCATGATGGAGTTAGTATGATTCGAGTGGAGTTTTATAGTTTTTCTAAAGGGTCAATTTCTCGTTAATGCGGAGATTTATTTAGCTATTGGCTCGAAATTAGGGTGCTGGTGTGTGACATATTTCTTAGCAGATAACGTAGAACGTGGATTTTAGGTAGAAGAGAAATTCCTGGCGAACGTGGACTATTGGGTGCTAGTGTGTGACATGTTTCTTAGCAGATGACATAGAACGTGAATTCCAGGTTACATGTCAGGCGACAGGTTTGCGGTCATACCTTATGGGACATGTTGGGCAATAGGTTTGTTAGCAGGTGATAGTTGTTCCAGGCTGAATTTTTTTAGTTTCTATAAGAATTTTGTTATTAGATTCCTAGCTGACTTATGTAAGCTTCGTGACTATATTAGAATTTGTATATAAATAGATAGAGCTACTCTAACTCTTTGTGTGCAAGAGAAAACCCTTCGTGGCTGCAATGGCTCTATCTATTACGCATCCATACATTTAAGCAATTCCGTTGTGCAACCATACATTTAAACACGTTGATCTCCCAACAGAAAATTCCATCAAATGTAATCTTTCACAAATATCTCAATAACATATACTCACGATGGATCAGCATACCAGAAGAATCAACACGACGAGAGAAAATTAGTATGCACACAATCACAAGATTCCATTGAAGAAAATCACTTAAATGCACATAACATGCCTAGATTACATATGCTAGCTTTAATCCTAGAAATAGTCTAATTCCATAGGCATGCTTTAAATTCGAGAAGTTGTCTAGTCCCATAAGCCAATTTCAATCCAAGAAGCTCGAGCAAAGTCTATACTTCTACCGAGAGTGGTGTACTCTTACATGTAACTTTCAAACAATTTCTCAATCGATATAGTAGACTCCACCTCCACGGAAAATCTCTACCTACAATATGGAACTCGACCTATTTCAGTTAAAAAATAGGAGAAGAGGGCACCAGCTTCAGACTTTACGTCACTTCCTCGCGAATATCTTGCTGAACTCCAATCTTGGAATTATTTCACCTCCCACCAACTTCTAAATTTTTCATTACCTTCCCGTGAATATCTTACTAACTATATTATAAGAGACAAATCCAATATGCTATATAGTAAAAATAGAATTCGAATTAGTCCGAATTTCAGACTTATCATAGCATCGTTGTACATGACGCAATGGTCTATTTAACACATTGAAATCCAAATTGGGCAACTATTATAATTTTATACTTTTTTGGATGAAGCAACTACTTGTTAGTACAACTTTTAATTTATGATATTTTAATATGAAGTTTTCTGAGATACATTGATCATGTTAATTTATTAATTATGATTACAAATCAATTTGTAGTAATATGAATGACAGCCTCGTGATATATAAATGCTTACGATAATTTTCTTTTTAAAAGTAAATATAACTTTTTTTAATATGATCTGGAAATTGGAGTTACTTATGAAAAGTAGGGTGAAATATGATCGTCGTTTTTCCTTTAAAAATGTGATCCCGTCTCTATTAAAAACAACTCATTGAGCATTTAAGCGGATCTTATGTGCATCTTTCACTATCATCAAAGAGGCATATAAGATTAAGAGATGGGTGGGACAAGGACAGGAGAAAGAAGCAGATCACCTTTCTCCGGGCCTTTGGAGGGATGTTAGTGTTGTGGCCAGTTTTGTCTCATTGTTGGCGACCCACATTGCAGGATAAATACTATTAGAGTAGGCGAAATCATCTGAATTTGGAGTCAAGAATCGAGCTGGATTGTTTTGTCCACTACGTATGTATATATGAATCTCGCTGGTGCGCTTGCATGTGACGCCTGGTGAGTGGGTAACCATATTTGCCGACTGAGATTGCCCCCAGAATATGCGTTTTCAAAGTACATCGAATACAACCAACGTTTGGTAGGTAGAATATTAACATATACTATTCGTTTTAGGTGGTTCTGTGAGTTTATTTTCACCTCTTTAAAAATGAAAATTTTTTATTTAGAAAAAGAATAAAGTTCGATATTGTCTAAAGGTTTGGTCCAACCGGTCTAAATTTTATTCCCAAAAAATAGATCTCTAGTCAAAGTCCTTTAAAAATTAAACGGCATTCATTTAAGTAAATTTTGTATCATTCCTTATATACGGGCCGGTTTGAGCCGGCAACTAGTCAGGTGGCAGACCAGTTTATTAAAAAATGGGTTAAATGTCTGGTCGGTGTTACTATTCCCAATTTTTCGTAAAAATGGGATTCAATTTTCAAATTTTGTAAATTTGGTGTCCACGTGGGACAGACGACTAAAAAAGTCAGATTTTGGTCCAAGATCTGACTTTTTTAGTCGTCTGAACCAAAATCTGACTTTTTTAGTCGAATTAAACATCCGACTTAAAAAGTCAAATTTTGGCACAATCCAACTTAAAAAGTCAGATGTTGGTAAAATAGGCAAACTGCGTGTTTGGTCTTGGTGGTAGACGATGTCACTTTTTATTTGAAGGTCATATGTTTGATTCCAACTTTCTACAATCTTGTTTTTAATTTTTACTATCTAACATAAATATTATATTAAATAAATTAAACTGTAATAATTAGACAATGAATTCTTGATAACCAATTTGGTCTAAGTTGTGGTTCTTGAACCTACTTGACTTTGACATTTTTTTATCACTTCGTTTTACTAAATCATTCACCTTAATTTTTTTAATGACTTTTTTTACTAAATCATTCCCCTTAATTTTATTTTACTAAATTATTCAACATAATTTCATTTTTATAATGGATAAAAAAAACTTCAATCACCTTAATTAAAATAATGCGAGAGTGGAACCAAAATCAAACAACGTATTTGACCAATTACTAACACTCTATTTAATAGTAACTTCGGGGGAGATTTTTTTTTGACGAGCATACATTTTTTGAAATTGTGGTTTTGAGAATTAATATAGTAAAATATTGTTAAAATATTAGTACACGATCCAAAGTTTTAAAATAATATGATGAGTAGATTAGTTTTAACATGTCACCTCACCTCACCTCGAATAAAATATATCACTATGGCAACTAATTTTATAGTTTTCTGTTAAAAAAATTTTTTACCCATTATAATTAAGTGAATGAATGATTTAGTAAAACAAAATTAAGGTGAATGATTTAGTAAAACGAAGTGATAAAAAAATTTCAAAGTCAAGTATAGAACCTATGACCTTAAGTTCAAGGACCACAACTTAGACCAAATTGACTATCAAGAATTCTTTATCTAATTATTTCAATTTAATTTATTTAATATAATATTTATGTTGGATAGTAAAAATTAAAAACAAGATTGCAAGAAGTTGGAATCGAACATATGACCATCAAGTAAAAAGTAACATCTTTTACTACCAAGACCAAACGCGTATTTTGCCTATTTTACCAACATCTGACTTTTTAAGTCAGATGTTTAATTCAACTAAAAAAGTTGAATTTTGGTTCGGACGACTAAAAAAGTCAGATCTTGGACCAAAATCTGACTTTTTTAGTCGTCCGTTCCACGTGGATACCAAATTCATGAAACTTGAAAATTGAACCCTATTTTTACAAAAAATTAGGAATAATAACACCGACCAGATATTTAATCCTTAAAAAACCGAATTATGACTTTACGTTTCAGGCACTTCAAATTGACCTGTCCTCTGGTTTGAGTCGTCGGTTTTTTTTTGGAAGGGTAAATTGTCAGTTCAAGCGGCAAATTTTTAAAATAGGACAACAAATATTTTTCCGATTCGACGTCGTGCTAGTGTCTGTCGCCTAATTCGTCGCTGTCGAGGAGCATGTGTCAACTGACATGGCAAGGCAGCAATGATCACATGCCTGTTTTTAAAAATATTTAAAATTAATTTCTACAATTCTGTAATACTCAATCTAATTCATCTATTTTTTAGAATTCAATTTATTCTCTCTCTAGTCTCTATTATTTTCTCTGTAAGTATAATTATTCTCTCATATATCATAATCTTATAAATTATAACCTATAAACATCAACTAAAGAGAGTTTGTTTGAGTTGTAAGATAACCATTTTCATAACATCAAAATAATTAGAGGTACAAATATGTCTCAACGATACCAAGATAGAACGATGATAACAAGAATTAATCCACCCGGAAACTTCAATAATTTTATGATATATATCGAGCCTTAACTAGAAGCAAATTTGATCAAATAATTCCTAATCTTATAGCATCTTATAGGTGATTCCTTTTTTATAGTGTCATCGGCCTCCTTTACCGGTAGCCTACCAAAATATTTTGTTATCTTATTTAGTTTAAATTTTTTGAGAGTATTTTTTTCTTTTTTAATAATGCTATTGCTAGAAGTCACAGGGTATATATTCCCCTTCTCTCTTTTGGCAGTATATATTCCCCTTCTTAGAAAGCATTTTAGGTGGAGACTTAGGCACATATGTCATGAAAGATGGAGGAACTCATATAAAAGATTATATGCAAAATTCTTTTGAAACAAATCTCCACACGAAAATAATATATGTCGTGCATCAGTTTTGTTAGGATTTTATTGTTAAAATCTTATACACCCATGATTTAAGGAAGATATAAGATTTGGAGGTTATAAGAGATAACACCAAAATCTTATTTAAAGATTAAACGTTGATTTTAATGTTTAATTATGAGATTGGATTGGATACGAAATGAAGAAAATCATTCCGGACAGTTTGGAGTGAAGGAGACCGTGTTGGCTTGTCTCGTTATATGATACTGGCATGTCCCGTTATGTCATACTGGATAGTGTATTTTTCGTGTTTGCGACAGTGGTATTTTTTGTTTACAATACTGCCCCATGTGACTTTTTTATTTTGGTCCCATGTTTCTACATTTAAAAAAAAACTCTCGCGTGTCTTCACTCTAAACCGTTTGAAATGCGGGCATTCTGTACTCAATCCAACCCTTTAATTATCTTCCTCACAATCAATAAGGAAAAAAAGAAATAAAAGGGATGGCCTTGACTGTTCTTTTTTACGGGAAATAATAGAGAAAAGGGGGTCTTCTTTTTCCTCTAGAGAATAGAACATAGAGTTCTTCTCTCCTAGTGAAACCTCTCTTTCAACCTCGAACTTTTAGTTGGTGGTTTCTTTTCCCACTTCGATCAATAAATCGTGAGTAGGGATCAACCAGTGACGAGCTTCCGTTACATAAAGATCCTGTGAAAAAAAAATATGGAAAAACTACAACAGATATTTTATGATTATGGTTTTTGGATTTCTGTAATTTAATTATGCTTATGATTACAGTGAAATACTTCAAGTTTATAGCGAAATATACAAAAATTTGGAACCGATCGTAAATATTTTTATTATTGCAATGTTTGATAACTTTATAGTTGTAGTATACTTTATTTATACAATAATTTTCTTCTGAAAAAAGGTTTCTGTGACCAAAACTATTATTAATACCAAGTAGGAATGAAAATTTAACTGCCGTGTCAATAGTTTGATTTTGTAAAGACCATAAAACTGAAACGATACTAGTGAAACTATGGAGAGTGATTTGTAATTTATCAAGTCCAATTGCATAATTTTTCAAACCCTAATCTGAAACTAAAATCACTCTAGTTGAGGTAAGTTCGAATCTCTATATGTATTTTCATTCATATTGTATCCGCATTTGATTCGTAATCTGCTCGTATGTGACATGTATTCTGTATGTATATGACCCATAATCTGTCTGTATCTAATCCGTATTATGTCCATATTTTTTCTTGTATTTGGTATGTATCCTGCCGTGTATTATGTCATGTATTCTTTATGTAATCTGTGTGTATTTGGTCTATATATTATATGTATTCCCTTTAGTATTTGCATCCGTAGATGATTGGTATTATATAAGCATTTCGTCCGTAAATGAGAGATATTTTGTTAGTATTGTTATCAGTATGTCTGTCTGTACATTATTTGTATCATGTCCGTATTTCCATCTGTATATAATTGGTATACTGTAGGTATTTTTGCCCGTATAGATCTCATATTTCTGCCATTATATATCTCTTATTTCGGCCACTATATGTCCCGTATTATGTTACAACCCTTAATCATATTTGTGTCCGTAATTGATCCGTATGTATTATGTCAGTGTAGGTCTCTGCTTGTCTATATGTATTTTGCTATAGTTGCATGTGATTTGTTTGTATTCGGCTCCGTATGTGAATTATTCTGTCGGTATGTTATGATTTGTACTTAGTGATGTTTTGGATATGATTTATGTTGTCCTTTTTGGACTGTGATCTGTTCTGGTCGGATTATATCTGTGTTACTGTGTCTGTAAAGTATTCTGTATGGATTTCATACTCTACGTGAGCGTAGATGATATCTGTGCCCTGTAAAGAGAACTTTCTTTTGCTTCTGTGCTCTATAGCAGAAAAGAGTATCTACTGTGCCCCACATGATTCCGATAGTCATAATTCTAGAGATTCAACTCTTGCCACACTATATGATTAATTTGATGACTGGTGTGTTTTATGATTGATGTGTCTTGTGATTAATGTGCTAAGTTGAGTTCGGCTTACCGAGTTGCGTAATCTTCTCAAAATACACTCTTTTGTTTAAGATATTTCAGGGGCATAACGAGAATGAGAGTTATGAGCGAGGACATGCATCTTTAGGCATTTACTATTATTTAAGACTCTTTTGTTTATTTTTAAGACAATTATTTTATCAAATTTAAGACTTGTTTACGATTTGAGAAATGAAGAAGCCTTATAAAGATAATTACTTTATGGTAGTTGACATGCCTAATTTTCAGTGCGTGAGAATTTTAGTGAGCTTTGAATATCCACTTTATTTTTAGTATTTATTAATTTCCCAAGTCGTAACTATGAATTTCAAAAGAATATACATATAAACTAGTGTCGCACAGTTTAAATAACGGCTACATATAATTGTTAACATAAAACAATTAATATCTAATGATTTATGGATTACACATTATTCGTCATCGCATATTTGAAATTCAAAATTCCAACAACCTCCCTATTTTTGACGGACATGGTTGTTGTGGATTGGAACAATATTGATCCTCCTCGAAGTTTTTGCGTAAATTAATCTGGAATTTGGTATATTCGTCTCTCAGACTCATGTATTTTTAAAATAGATGAAAATTTTCTCAAATTTTTATTTTATTTTATTCACGGGTCCCTTAATGACATTATCAATCAATTTTTTCTTTATTTTTTTAGGGGTAAATAAACTACTCATAAATAAGATAAATGTCAAGATTACGTCCACGAGAAAGCATACATGAAACCATCTGCCGAGAAAGCCTAAACTCCAAATGCACATTAGCACGAGAGGAGCACTACCCACCTAGTCCCACCACCTTCTGCCTGGTCCTACAAGGATCCTACACTACCTACCCAACCTAGTATCCACCACACAACAGTACGTGGATGCTACACCTGAAAGCTACCCTTCAACACACAATACTTCCCTCGCACAAAAGTACGAGGTTGCAGCCGCCAGTCTCGATAAAAATCTTGTCCAGAAATTCTGCTTCTATCGGAAAAAAACTGGATCTAGAAAAAGAGCGCACTGCAGTAAGAACCCACTCTAGTGATAACTCTGCAGGAAAAGAGTATTATGTATTGCCCCTGATACAACCGTCCCCAATAGCACAAAGTCGATCTCCACCTAAGACCTAACACTACCCAACCCCCATCCCTCAGTCCTCATCTTTGATCGAATTGCCCCTCCTTTGGTCCTCCGTTATGACATCTTGGATATCCTGTGGGGGAAGGAGAAAAATTGGAATGGATTGCCTCCTTCTAACTGAAGCTTGGCGAGGAAGTACGCCGCCTTATTCGCCTCATGCCTTACAAATGAAAAGTGATAGCCTAGGAAAACTCCAACTCCCACTTTGCAATCCTCCACTAGTAGTGCTAGATCACTTCTGTCAACCACCTGTTTGTTCAAAGCCTGTATCAAAGGTAAATAGTCAGACTCAAACAAAACATACATGAGATTAAGTGTCTGGCCAAGTTCCACTCCCACAAGCATCCCTCGAGCTTTGAGTAAGGTAGGATAGATAGGCTTCTCACATTTTTGAATGAAGCATGCCACAAAGTGTTCCCTATCATCACGAACAACTACACCTACTTGAGCCTCTCCTGATGATGTGATCCCAGCATCTGTATTGATTTTGAACCAACCCATTTCTGGCGGGCGCCACAACTCTGCCGGTCTAACTCTTGGCGAGGTACCAGTCTTACTAACAGCCACATAATCCAACCGTAAGCGATGAACCCACTCCAGGGTTTCCTGCTCCCTCTCTATAGGGACATTCCAGAAAATAACTTCATTGCGCACTTTCCACACCCCCATAGCCAAGCCGCCCTCCTACCCCGTTCCTCCCTCTCAAGCACCTCAAATAATCTAAGGCAAGCTTGTACCATGGAAAGCCCCTGAAAAACACCCGAGTCGATGCCTCCCAATGACCATAGTCGCAAAATAGTCAGGCACTATAAGAAAAGGTGAGCCACAGACTCCACATCTTCATGACAAAGTAGACAGATTTCCTTTACCTCAATTCCACGTCTCATAAGATTAGTGCAGAGAGGTAGATTACCACCCAGAAGCCTCCAAATGAAGGACCTAACCTTTGGCGGACTCATGAGGTTCTAGATGCATTTCCACGTCTCTCTGGCGTGGGTTAAAATTACTGCCAAATCTAAGTTCTCCCACTACTTCTTGCGATCGATAAAATATCCAGAATGGACTGAGTATGCACAATCCCTATTGTGCTTCCATCGAAAGATTTCATCCGGAAGATGCCTGCTGACCCGTATGGTTAAAATATGCTCGATGTCCTCATCCTTAAAAAGGGCAACCAATATTTCTCTATTCCACTCATTAGTGCCTCCAAAAAGAAGCTCTAAAACTAGCTGGCAGGAATCGATACCCGGGAAACAATAGTGCAAGTGTCCCAATTTAGAACCTGGAATCTAATGGTGATCCCAAATGCATACCTTACTACCATTTCATATCCTCCATTCTAAATTGGGCGCTAGCAATTCCACACCCTCCAAAATGCTCCTCCATATGTAGCTTGGCCTATACTTTACAGTCGCTGCGAGAATGTCCCCATAGGACAATAACGTGCTCGAAGAACTCTTACAGGTAGGGAATCAGAGGCATTTAACAACCACCACGCCTGCTTTACCAGCATAGCCCTATTAAAGCTAGCAAGCCTCCTAAAACCCAAGCCACCATCCGCTTTCGATCAGCACATCTGACCTAGCCTCGCCAATGCATCTTTCATTGTCCCTCCTTGTTACCCCCGTAGAAAGCACACTTCTACTCAATTCTTCTGCATGTCTCAGCAGGAAGGCAAAATAACTCATTACATATATTGGTAGTGACAGTAAGACTGACTTAATAAGTGTCCCCTCCTTGCTCGGGATAGATACCGCTCTTTCCAATCCCCATCTTGGCTCTTTCCAATCCCCATCTTGGAAATAATTCTTTCTGACATTGATGCAAAAATCTGCCTTTTCGAACGGCCCACCATTGTCAGAAGTCCCAAATATGTGTCGCCCTCTTCCCCTCTTCTCATACCGAGAATGGAATCCAACCTGCCTTGATCTTCCTTACACATATTGCGACTGAAGAACACTGAACTCTTTTGGATGTTCACTTTCTGCCCCGAGGCTCTAGAATAGGTATCTAGCATAGAAAGAATGTGTCTAAACTTGCCCTCTGTAGCTTTGGCAAAAAGGAGAGTCATCTGCAAAATTCTCCATCAACCAAAACCTCCGGTCATCTTCTTCTGTCATTTTTTCGGCAAACACCAACTCCGATCACTTCTCCATCAACTGATTCGTCCACAACTTTATGACACTTTCTTTGAAAAACTAGTCGCTACTATAGGCAAATTGGTCATGGTACATGGAAGCACATCCACCAAATCGAGACCAGACACGGAAAGATCTTGATAGATACTAGGACTATGCAGCGCTACGACAAATGCTTATTGGTAAGGGTAAATGGACATCCTAGACGTTAACCCCAATTTAAGGGTTCCTCATTTACATCCTAGACGCTAACCCCAATTTAAGGGTTCCTCATTTACATCCTAGAAGATCACCGAAGTTAAATGGGTAAATGTCGAAGATGGAGGATATCGTGGGCACCAATTTAAGGGTTCCAATTTTTTGGCACTAATCCACTGACGTTAACCCCAATTTAAGGGTTTGTTGGCGTCACTGACATTAACCCATCGTCACCAACCTTTCATATACCCTTCCCCTTTCTTGAAAGAAGGGGGAGCCACCAAGGGCTTCCGTCATTCCCGACCAGTGACCAGCAGGGAGAGAGGAGAAATTTGGAAGTCTCCCAACATGACGAATTTGAGGTTGATTTCAAAGGAGGAATCACGTGGTCTTGAACTCGGCGACGGGCGTCGACGTGAGATGGGTCGACCGGCGTAAGGAGGAATCAGGTTGCCGGCATCGTTTCAGATTATTGTGGTGGGTCGACCGCCGTATACAAGTTATTTACATGAAAAAATTGATCACTGACATCAGCGACGATTCCGAGAGTATAATAAAACGAAACTTCGGAGATTTTTTATATCTGTTTCGGAAATATAAATAGATTGAAGAAAAAACATGGAAAAAAAATGTGAAAAGACTCAACAAGTATTTTAAGATCATGACTTTTAGATTTCTCTAATTTAATTATGTTTATTATTTCATGATTTCCTTCAGCATGATATTCCAAAAGTTGATTGTAAAAATATACTGAGTGGATTATATTACCTCGGCGCTTTTCATATGTAATTCCATTTCAGCGAATACTTATTCCATGAAATATTACATATACTGTTTAGTTGCCTAGCAACTTCACCAACCATTGCTGAGTGGTAGTTATCTGATAAGAATTCTTGGCTTCCATGAGTAAGAATAGGTGTGTGCACCAAACTGATCATACTCGTAATCAGTTAATCACAAAAAACGAAACTACTAACAATGGTGGGTTCGCGAGACAGTTTTAGATCGGAACAGCTAAGGGGTTTCATAATTCATTTCATTTTTTTTATAAAACAATCAAACCGTAAAATCAATACAATAGATAAAATGGCGTATATATATGTGTATTTTAGTCAAAACAAAACATTAAACTATGTTGAGTATGGAGCCTCAGTGCGAGTGGTGCATTCAATTGGTTGAGTGAGGACATTGAGGATAGCTCGAGTGAAGAGCATGAAGAGTTGAGTGGCTCGAGAAAAGTAATTTTCTTAGACAAGTTTGCCCCTCCCGACTCCAAAAGGGCTCCTAGGTTTTGTGGGACTATAAATACCCATTCTTGCCTCATTGAATGTGTTGCCATTGTCCATAGAGCTCTCAAAGAGAGAAGAGAGGAGAACAGGAGAGAAAAAGAGGTGGAGAGGCCAAGAGTGAGGCATCCATTGTAGTGAGCAAGTGAAGCTCCATTGTGTGATTACAGTGAAATCTCTCCTAGCCTGGTAGCCCCCGGACGTAGATTGTTGAGGATCGAACCAGGTAACCAAATATTGTGTCCCTCCTTGTGCTTGCTTTGTATTTGTGTTCATACTTCTCGTGGTGTTCGAATTTTGCTCATGTGCTTGTGTTCGTTGCATTGCTTGGGTCCATGTGGGAAGTAAATTATTTCCCAACAACTGATATCAGAGCTCAGGTGAGGGCGTGGAAGGAGCAACCACGATGGGTAAAGTGAGGTCGTCCTTAGAGAAGTTCGACGGCTTGGATTATGGCTTTTGGAAGATGCAAATCGAAGATTACTTCTACGGTAAAGATTTGCACTTGACACTTGGTGAGAAGAAGTCGGATGATATGAAGGAAGAGGAGTGGAAGCTCCTAGACTGGAAAGCAATGAGTGTGGTTCGCTTGTCCTTATGTAGGAATATGGCGTTGTATACGGTGAAGGCGAAGTCCACCAAGGAGATGTTGACGACGTTGTCCGAGATGTATGAGAAGCCTTCGGCTGCCAACAAAGTGCATTTGATGAGGAGGTTGTTCAACCTCAAGATGGCGAGAGTGATATGGTGGCCAAGCACTTGAATGAGTTCAATATGATGATTGCCCAATTGAGCTCGGTGAAGATTGACTTCAACGATGAGGTACAAGCACTAATTTTGCTAAGTTTCTTACCCGATAGTTAGAGTGGTACGGTCATGGAGTTGAATGCCTCGGCAGGGAAGGTGACACTTAAGCTAGATGAGGTGAGAGATTTGATCATGAGTGAGGAGATAAGAAGGAGAGAATCCAGAGTGTGGCCTTGAGTTTGGGCCATAGGGGGAGGTACGAGTCAAAGGGTAGGAAGGACCAGGATAGGTCAAGATCTAAGCGGAGGGGTGGATCGAAGAGTATGGAAGTGTGAAGAGTATGGACACTTCCAAGATCAGTGTACGACACCAATGAGGGAGGACAGGTTGGCTAATGCGATGATAGAAGACCTTAGAGATGTCTTAGTCTTGAGTCAGTGGAGTCCGTTGGAGGAGTGGGTAGTGGATTCGGGAGCCTCATTCTACTCTTGTAGTGATGCGAGGGTGATGGAGAAGTATGTTTTAGGGGACTTTGGCAAGATTCGTCAAGAAAATGGTGAGACCTTACAAGTTGTGGGCATGGGAGAGGTGCGAATCAAGATCCCTAACGGATCATTGTTGCAAATGAAAGGTGTGAGGCATGTTCTCGGGTTGAGGAGGAACTTGCTATTCATGGGGCAATTGAGGGAGGAAGGTTTTGGTGTGACCTTTAGCCGCGGGTCATAGAAAGTCACCAAGGGAGCCATAGTGGTGGCTCGAGGGGTGAAGGAGGGGATATTGTATGTGACAAGGAACACCCATGAGTGGCAAAGTGGCCGCAAGGGTGAGAAGGGAATAAATGTGCTTTGTTCAAGAGGAAAACTACCAAAAGCTTGAAAACCGTGGAGGTGGGTCTTTGTGAGCATTGTGGTCTTGGAGAGCAGAAGAGAGTGAGCTTTTTGAGAGGTGGCGTTTCCCAGAAGGATGAGAAGCTTGAATTGGTTCAAAGTGAGGAGGTGAGACCGGCACCGGTGGCATCCTTGGGTGGTTCATTATTCTACAAGACCTCCATTGACGAGAAGGGTCTTAAGGTGTGCTTGAGATCAAATGATGGCAGAGAGTACAAGCTCTAAGAGTTCGAGGACAATGGAAGTGTGTCCGATGATGGGGGTTCGAGCATTGAGATGATCAAGCTAGACATCTTAAACTCGAGTGGGAGCAAGAAGGTATTAAGTGGCCGGGAGACTAGTGAGGAAGCAACCAAGTTCTCCACCATCAGTGGTTCTAGTGAGGAGGTTCTCGTCCGCTAACAACTATCTCTTGTCGATAAATGGTGGTGAACCATGAGATTATGCAAATGCACAGCGGAGTGAGCTTGTGCGAGAGAGGAAGCATAAAAAGCGTGAGAAGATTGAGTCGTTGAGTGCCAACAAGACTCGGGAACTAGTCAAACTTTATAGTGGCAAGAAGGCATGGCATAATCGTGGGGCTTGTGAGGTTAGGCATGTGGCAAAGGAGAACAAGTTTTGCAAGAAAAGAGCCAAGAAGAAGAAGACTCCAAGTGGCTCTGTATGTGGTTGTGAGAGGTATACCAAGGAGTGTACAAGATCGGTGAGTGCGGATGCGGTGGGAGTACAGAGAAGGCTTGAGAAGAATCTTGGAAAGCAACGATTGAAGACAATGAAGTGGGTGCCCGTCCACTTGATAAGCTTTATAGAGAAGGGCCTAAATGTGAAGGGAAAAAAGGCCAAAGTGGCAAGATGTGTTGATGCAAATGTGGCATCAAACTACTTTGAGAGAAGAGGTAGTCTTGCAAGTGTGATGACCAAGGGGGATGCCTTGGAGAAGTTGGAGCTATGCTTGGCTTTAACTAGCCTTGTGAAGTGAAGAGAAGAGGCAGGTGTGCCGATTGGAGGAGAAGGTCATCAAGTAAAGGGTGACAAGTGTCAATTGGTGAAGATGGTCCCCTAGTGACGAGTGACAAATACTATGTGAAGAGAAGGTCATCTAGTGATGGGTGACAAGCAACAAAGTAAAGAAGATTACCTAGTGAAGGGTGACAAGTTACAAAGAAGTAAAGAGGGTCATCAAGTAAATGGTGACAAGTGATGGGTGATTAATGATGTGGCTAGTCTCCGGATGAGAGATTACCAAGAGATGAAGAAGGTTATCTAGTGACGGGTGATTGGTATTGTGGTTAGTCTTCGGGTGGGAGATTGCCAAGTGAAGAATACGGTCGCCTAGTGAGAGCTAGTTCGTGTAGAGGCCAGGTGGGAGATTGTTGGGTATGAAGACTGAGTGCGAGTGGAGCATTCAATTTGTCGAGTGAAGATGTTGAGGAAAGCTCGAGTGAAGAGTATGAGGAGTCGAGTGGCTTGAGTGAAGAGCCTTGAGGATGGTTGATAAGATTGAATTCGGGGCCCGAGGATATTCGGAGAATCAATCGGATCAAGCGTCGAGTGAAGACAAAGCAACCGACGAAGTCGTGAAGGGCCTAGCGGTCGCTAGGTGAGTGGCGGCCGCCAGGGGTGCCAGCGGGCGCTAGCAAGGTAGCCCTTGCTAGGGGGCTCAGGCAGAAAGGTGGTGTACTGATGACCCATCGGTCGCTAGGGGTGCTTGAGAAAAGTGATTTTCTTGGACAAGTTTTCCCTTCCCGACTCTGAAAGAGCTCCTAGGTTTTGTGGGACTATAAATACACATTCTTGTCTCATTGAATGTGTTGCCATTTGCCATAGAGCTCTTAAAAAGAGAAGAGAGGAGAAGAAGAGAGAAAAGAGAGGTGGAGAGGCCAAGAGTGAGACATCCATTGTAGAGAGCAAATGAAGCTCCATTGTGTGATTATAATGAAATCTCTCCTGTCTTGCTAGTCTCTGGACGTAGATCGTTGAGGATCGAATCGGGCAACCAAATATTGTGTCGCTCCTTGTGCTTGCTTTGTGTTTGTATTTGTACTTCTTGTGGTGTTCGTGTTTTGCTCAAGTGCTTGTGTTCGTTGCGTTGCTTGGGTCCACGTGGGAAGTGTAACTAAACCTAAAATACATGTATGTCGTTTTCTCTTTGGTGCACTTGTTGTCGTAAAAAAACCACTTTTTATTATTTTTTGATGCATTTGCTATTTTTTTTATCAACTGTTTCTGTAAGAGGCATGCGTAGTAGTGAAAAAATCTCCCATGGAATTACAGAAGGACAATAATTTTTCTGAAAACATGAATCAACTTGCCGCATCAAAGAAGTGAACTTTTGTCTATATTTAGAAAATCCGATTTCACTTTGACCGTCTAGTGGCTTATTGAGGGAAAAGATGGTTTCTGCCTTAAAAGAAATACTAACAAAAGACATGGTGAATCACAGGTAAAATCTGAACGCCGAAACAAAAAGGCGGCAAGGCAACTTGGTACACGTGATGTTTCACGGGGTAAGATGAGGTTCGTCGACGTCCTACCGACAGAATATGAAAAAACAGATGTTCGAATTCATCTGGATCGGATTGAGTGCTAACAGTAATAGGTGGATCAATACTATTCATAATAAATCGAAGACCGTTGATTTACTAGGATCATACGTGTGGAGCTTGCACTCTGGCGAATTGTGGCGGCCTTGGGTTGGCAAGGTTGGATATAAAAAATGAATGCTTACTCGTAAAGAGGGTCCGACAGTATACACGGGGAGGCTAGTCCGGGCCGGGTGATCATCGGGCTTAGGGAATTTGGTCTGCTGTTCGAAAGTTAGCAATGTCGGATAGCCCTATTATTGAACTTTTCTCTAAAAAAAATCAGCTTTATCTGTCAACAATGGGAATATGGCTTTATTTTGGGAAGACGCTTTGGTGCTGAAGAGCACATACAACCTGATTTTTTATGGCTTCAGCTTGTCGTCCCCTGATGTTCTTCGTAAGGGATTTGTCTATTTAATCCCTTATACGAATAGTAACTTTTTTTGGCAAGCTTTGTAGGGCAAGGTGAAGACGAAGGATCACCTGTTCGCTTCGAGGTTCCGAGGCATAATGATTCCTTTTGTGCCTTCTTTAGGATCGACGTGGAGACTCTGGATCATTTACTCATCCATTGTTCTTATTCATTTTTGGAGGCGTGGTCTGGGCTGATACATGATAGGCGATTGAAAGCTGGCTGGTACATAATCTTTGGCGTTCACTTGCAGGAACAATTGGCTGCAAAGAACCATAAGGTGTTCGATGGGGATGAAGCGAGATTTTCTATCAGGCAATGCTCTTAGGAATGGGCCTCATAGTTTAAATTTTCTACTAGATTGCATCATCAGAATCTGCTATTATGTTTAGCTCAGAAGTGGTCTTGAGATTAAGTATTTTGTTTGCTTTGGTGGGAGTGGTTGGGGCATGTTCGTTGTCAGGGTGTAACATGGGGATTGGGATACTAGGATTATTGTCAAGCAGTTTCAACGCAAGGGAGTTTTTTCGTGGTACTCTTTTCTGGCTGTCGTTTTTTTCCGTTAGATTTTACTAACATAGTGTTTTGACGAGGCATGAGACTACAACCATATACTGGATTAAATCCTTGGGGTTGTCTAGTGCGGAGTTGCATCATTTACAACTATGATATAGATGTATGTTGTGTTGGGTTGGTGAATGAAGGCCTAAAAGCCCAAAGGGAAGATGGAAGGTTGCAATCCCACATTGAATAGAGCAAGGAGGATTTCCTTATTTATAAGGAATTCCTCTCCTTACCTCTCAACTTGATTGACTACCCAAAAGGCTGACCCACCGCACGCGCGCATGGCGCATTGGACGCAGGTCGCAATGGGCGCTTTGTGGCGCACTTCGCACGAGCGCCTTCAGGTTGGCCACCGAAGAGGCACGACGGGCTGGAACGTCCAGGAGACTTCCAGAAGGCCGAAGGGCTGCGAGATCCGTCGCGAAAGGGGGCGCCAGCGCAGCCTGGGCGCGCCTGGAAGGATCCAGAAGCCACCGAAGGGCCACGAGCGCAGCCAGACAGCCTGCTGGCCGAGCGGACGCGTCCCTTCTGGGTGGCTGCCTCCCTGCCTCCTCCAGCCTATAAATAGGCCTGCCTCCTTTCCATAATCCCTCATCCCAGCAGCATTTGCATCTCCGAGCATTGTTGTCTTCTTCTCTCCCCCGTTCTTCACTTAGAAAATAAAGGTCCGAAAGTTCTGGGTATATAAGGGTTCGCCTGAAAGTTTTGAGATACGTGTGCAACAGTCTTGGAAATACCCTAACAGTCGTTGTATCTTGGGTACGATTGCCGTATCCCGTACCGCACTGAAATATACTAGGCAATCTCGCCTTACGGAGAAAGTGTCCAACACTTGCCTCGACTGCCGAAGATCCTAATTAAGTACACCAACCCTCCGAAACAACAATAGTAAGACGAGATTGTGTACTTGAAGATTGCATCAACAAGCTCAGCACCAGCGGTCCCGGGAACTGTCCACGCCGAAAGGCTGCAATGTGGGGGATTGTTGGGTTTGTGAATGAAGGCCCAAAAGCCCAAAGGCCCAAAGGGAAGATGGAAGGTTGCAATCCCACATTGAATAGAGCAAGGAAGATTTCCGTGTTTATAAGGAATTCCTCTCCTTACCTCTCAACTTGATTGACTACCCAAAAGGCTGACCCACCGCTAGCTGTGAGGACGGTGCGAAGCACCGTCCGAGCACGAGCACGAGCACGTGCGTGTACGTATGGCGCATTGGACGCAGGTCACAATGGGTGCTTTGTGGCGCACTTGGTACTTCACACGTGCGCATCGTCTGGAGGAGCCTTAAGTATTTTGCTCAGGTTCGAAGAGAGCTGCGTAGCTACCAGAGTGACGAGGAGAGATCCATCGCGAAAGGGCGCCAGCGCAGCCTGGGCGCGCCTGGAAGGATCCAGAAGCCCCCGAAGGGACGCGTCCGCTCGGCCAGCAGGCTGTCTGGCTGTGCTCGTGGCTGCCTCCTTGCCTCCTCCAACCTATAAATAGGCCTGCCTCCTTGCCATAATCCCTCATCCCAGCAGCATTTGCATCTCCGAGCATTGTTGCCTTCTTCTCTCCCCCGTTCTTCATTTAGAAAACAAAGGTCCAAAAATTCTGGGTATATAAGAGTTCGCCCGAAAGTTTCGAGATACGTGTGCAACGGTCTTGGAAACGCCCTAACAGTCGTTGTATCTTGGGGACGATTGCCGTAGCCCGTACCGCACTGAAATATACGGGGCAATCTCGTCTTACGGAAAAAGTGTCCAACACTTGCCTCGACTGCCGAAGATCCTAATCAAGTACACCAACCCTCCGAAACAACAATCGTAAGACGAGATTGTGTACTTGAAGATGGCATCAACAAGCTCAGCACCAGCGGTCCCGGAAATTGTCCACGCCGAAAGGCCGGCCAAGTTCAACAGTACCGAATTCAAGAGGTGGCAACAGAAGATGTTGTTCTACCTGACGACGCTCAACCTGGTCCGATTCTTGAAGGAAGAGGCTCCGAAGGTGGCGAAAAATGAGGCAGATCAATAGAAGATCAACGCCCTTGATGCATGGAGTCATAGCGACTTCCTATGCCGGAACTACGTCCTGAATGGACTAGACGACACGCTCTACAATGTCTACGCGGAAGCCAAAACTGCTAAAGAGCTGTGGGGTTCACTCGAGAAGAAGTACAAAATGGAGGATGCCGGGACGAAGAAATTCATCGTCGGACGTTTCCTCGACTTCAAGATGGTGGACTCCAAGAAGGTCATCGACCAAGTGCAGGAGTTGCAGCTGATCCTTCACGAGATCCAAGCCAAAGGGATGCAACTCAGCGAGTCCTTCCAAGTAGCTGCGATGATCGAGAAGCTCCCCCCGCTCTGGAAGGACTTCAAGAGCTACCTCAAGCACAAGAGGAAGGACATGAGCCTAGAAGACCTGATCGTAAGACTTAGGATCGAGGAAGACAACCGAAAGTCCAAAGTCAAGCAAGGCAAGGCCAACTCTAAGACCACCGTGCACCTCGCCGAGGGAAAAGGTAGCAAGAAGAGGAAGAAGTCCAGGGATAAGTAGGAGAAGCAAGAGCCCAAGAAGAAAACAAAGATCAAGGGTGACTGCTACAACTGCGAGAAACCCAGACACATGGCTAAGGACTGTCGCCAGCCGAAGAAGGACGACCAGGGAAAGGCTAACCTGGCTGAAGACTTGTCCCAGATGGATCTGTCAGCCATGGTGTTTGAAGCCAACCTGGTGGACAATCCGAGAGAGTGGTTCGTGGACACTGGAGCTACCCGCCACGTCTGCTCGGACAAGGAGATGTTCTCGAGCTATATTCCGATCACCGCTCGAAAGCTGTTCATGGGAAACTCTGCAATGTCCAAGATCGTCGGTTTGGGTAAGGTGGTCCTGAAGCTGACCTCAGGAAAGGAGCTGACCCTCAAGGATGTACTGCATGTCCCGGACATCCGCAAGAACTTAGTTTCCGGCTCACTGTTAAGAAAAGCCGGTCTTAAGCTTGTATTTGAGGCTGATAAGTTTGTACTGACCAAAGCGGGTCAATTCATAGGAAAGGGTTATCTCGAAAGGGGGCTGTTTAAGATGAATGTAATAACTGTACATCGCACCTTTAACGGTGAAAATAAAGTTAACGCTTCTTCTTACTTGGCCGAGTGTTCTAATTTATGGCATGGTAGATTAGGACACGTAAATTTAAACTCGCTAAGAAAGTTAGTAAGTTTAAATTTATTACCGAATCTAGAGTTCAACCCATCCGATAAATGTGAAGTATGTGTGGAGGCTAAAATGACCAAAGCACCTTTCCATTCGGTGGAAAGAAGTACTACGCCTTTAGAGTTAATTCATACGGACACTTGCGATATGAAACACGTGCAAACTAAAGGCGGGAAGAAATACTTCATTATGTTTATCGATGATTGTACGAGATACTGTTACGTATATCTCCTAAAGGGCAAAGACGAAGCTCTTGATGCTTTTAAGAGATATAAGAATGAGGTTGAAAATTAACTCAGCGTGAAAATCAAAATGATCCAAGTGATCGAGAAGGAGAATATGTAGCTCCGTTTGAGGAACTCTGTCAAGAGCATGACATTATTCATCAGACGACTGCTCCATACTCACCTCAATCGAATGGGTAGCTGAACGCAAAAATCAAACTCTTAAGGAGATGATAAACGCTATGTTGATTAGCTCGGGCTTACCCCAGAATATGTGGGGGGAAGCTGTGCTCTCAGCTAACCACATTCTAAACAAATTGCCATACAAAAAAAGGGATAAAACCCCATATGAACTATGAAAAGGAAGGAAGCCTTCCTACGGTTACCTTAAAGTGTGGAGGTGCCTAGCAAAGGTCGAAGTGCCTAAGCCTAAGCAGGTGAGAATAGGACCCAAGACCATTGATTGCATCTTTATTGGATATGCGCAAAATAGTAGTGCTTATCGATTCTTGGTGCATAAATCTGAAAACCCTGAGATAAACACGGGAATGGTCATAGAATCAAGGAACGCAATATTTTTTGAAGATAGCTTTCCTAATAAGGAAAGAAAGGAAGCAAGTCCGAAGAAAAGGGCTCACGAGACTACGCAAGGGTCAAATCAGAAAGATGATGAACCTAGACGTAGTAAACGGACGAAGGTAACCAAATCTTTTGGTCCGGATTATCTAACCTATGCGTTAGAAAATGAACCCAGGACAATCCAAGAGGCATTATCCAGTCCAGATGCTCCTCTCTGGAAGGAAGCTATCAATAGTGAGATAGAATCCATTATGCAAAACCACACGTGAAAAATCGTGGATCTTCCACCGGACTGCAAACCTTTGGGATGCAGGTGGATCCTAAAAAGGAAATACAAAGCTGATGGATCAATCGACAAGTACAAAGCTCGATTGGTAGCTAAGGGGTTCAAACAGAAGGAGGGATATAATTTCTTTGACACGTATTCACCGGTCACAAGAATCACATCAATTAGAGTACTCATAGCTGTTGCAGCACTCTATAACCTCAAGATCCACCAAAATGGATGTAAAAACAACTTTCCTAAATGGAGAACTAGAAGAGGAGATATACATAGAGCAACCTGAAGGGTTTGTGGCTCCCGGTCAAGAGCATAAAGTGTGTCGGCTAGTCAAGTCACTATACGGGCTAAAACAAGCCCCAAAATAGTGGCACGAGAAATTTGACAGAACTATGCTGTCGAATGGATTTAAGATCAATGAGTGCGATAAATGTGTTTACATTAAGGGCACACCTGACGCTTACGTAATTGTATGTCTCTACGTAGATGACTTACTAATTATGGGAAGTAATAAAGAGGTTATTGTGAAAACTAAGAACATGTTAAAGAACCACTTTGACATGAAAGATATGGGTCTGGCAGACGTCATACTAGGAATAAAAATTTCTAGGAAAGCTGACGAAATTATCTTGACGCAATCCCACTACGTGGAGAGCGTGCTCAAGAAATTTGAAGCTTTTAACAAACCTCCGGTTAAGACTCCAGTTGATTTGAATCTACACTTAGCCAAGAATTGAGGGGACCCAGTATCTCAACTGAGGTATGCGCAGATTATCGAAAGTTTGATGTATTTAACAAACTGCACACGTCCCGATATTGTGTAATCAGTTAGTAAGCTAAGTAGATTCACAAGTAATCCAGGGAAGGATCACTGGCTAGCTCTGGAAAGGATTTTACGGTACTTAAAACATACCATAAACCATGACATATATTATGCTAAATATCCAGCTGTATTAGAAGGATACAGTGATGCAAACTGGATATCGGACACTAAGGACTCCAAATCCACGAGTGGATACGTATTCACCATAGGAGGAGGAGCTGTGTCTTGGAAGTCCTCTAAAAAAACGTGCATAGCTCGATCCACCATGGAGTCAGAGTTTATAGCACTAGACAAAGCTGGAGAAGAAGCTGAATGGCTCAGAAACTTCCTAGAGGATATTCCGTGCTGGAGCGAACCAGTACCTCCCGTATTGATACATTGTGATAGCATGTCTCCAATCGGGAGAGCATAAAGTACATTGTACAACAGAAAATCTCGACATATCCGTCGGAGTCACAATACCGTTAGACAGTTGATCTCTAGTGGGGTGATCACCATTAATTATGTAAAGTCCAAGGACAACTTAGCTGATCCTTCTACGAAAGGAATCAATAGAGATCAAATGTACAATGCAGTAAGGGGAATGGGATTAAAATCCACACACTAAAGAATGTCCATAGCGGTAACTCAACCATGATGAGTGGAGATCCCACAAACTTGGTTCAATGAGACAACTAAGTTATGGAGGGTTCAGTTAATCACCTGGAACCTATCTCATTCTCAGAAGCTGCCCAGGTATTAGCCTGCAGCGGTGTGGTAAGGTTAAGCATTACGCTTTTAATGATTCCTATACCCTGATGAAGGTGGAGTATGGCAGGATACTCCTGATAGGAGATCACCTATGTAAGTGTGAAGTGAGGCCGCTTCAAATGGGAAAAATACTTATGAATCTAAGATACGGTCCATGGCCGAAATAGACACAACGTGAGAACCTAAATATACTAGGGTTATTATTGTGTAAATGTTATTGTCTTGGTTTACACCAAAAGCTGACGGTTCAAAACATCGCGTTCACTGAGCAGCGAGTAAATCTGATAACATATTACTAGAGAAGGTTCAAAGCCGCAAGCTACCCAACTCGATGCAATAATAACACATCAGAACTTTTGATTAGAGTCTGCATGTATTGGTCATCATTCATGTGGGGGATTGTTGGGTTTGTGAATGAAGGCCCAAAAGCCCAAAGGCCCAAAGGGAAGATGGAAGGTTGCAATCCCACATTGAATAGAGCAAGGAGGATTTTCTTGTTTATAAGGAATTCCTCTCCTTACCTCTAAACTTGATTGACTATCCAAAAGGCTGACCCACCGCTAGCTGCGAGGGCGGTGCGAAGCACCGTCCGAGCACGAGCACGAGCACGAGCACGAGCACGTGCATGCGCTCGTGCACGTGCGTGTACGCATGGCGCATTGGACGCAGGTCACAATGGGCGCTTTGTGGCGCACTTGGCACTTTACACGTGCGCATCATCGTAAGGAGCTGGAGGAGCCTTAAGTATTTTACCCGGGTCTGAAGAGAGCTGCGCAGCTACCGGAGTGACGAGGAGCTGCGAGCGCCTTCAGGTTGGCCACCGAAGAGGCACAATGGGCTGGAACGTCCAGGAGAGTTCTAGAAGGCCGAAGGGCTGCGAGATCCATTGCGAAAGGGCGCCAGCGCAGCCTGGGCGCGCCTGGAAGGATCCAAAAGCCACTGAAGGGCCACGAGCACAGCCAGACAACCTGCTGGCTGAGCGGACGCGTCCCTTCGTGGTGGCTGCCTCCCTGCCTCCTCCAGCCTATAAATAAGACTGCCTCCTTGCGATAATCCCTCATCCCATCAGCATTTGCATCTCCGAGCATTGTTGTCTTCTTCTCTCCCCCATTCTTCACTTAGAAAACAAAGGTCCGAATGTTTTGGGTATATAAGGGTTCGCCCCAAAGTTTCAAGATACGTGTGCAACGGTCTTAGAAATGCCCTAACAGTCGTGGTATAGTGGTATAGAAGTAAATGTTGCCACCATTCAGGTTTTCCCATATATTCTTGTTGGGTTTGAATGCATAATAAATGTATTTGGCCCAAGCTGAAAGGCCCAAGCTGAAAAACTCAAACTGGAAAGCCCAAACTGAGGATGGGATTACCACATCGGAAATCGCAAGAGAATTTTTTCTGTTTATGAAGAGAAGCTCCAAGCTGGTGTAACATTAAATGTTCCACCTGAAGAGCTGACCGAGGCTACCTACGAGGATGGTGCGAAGCACCATCCGAGAACCGGAGAGAGCTGTGAGCGCCTTCCAGGATGGTCACCGAAGAGGCACGAAGGGTTGAAACATCCAGACGGCCGTAGGGTTGCGAGATCCCTCGCGAAGGAGTGCCTGGAAGGCTTGTGGCCGTAGAGACACCAGCAGGCATCCAGGAGCCCTGAAGAGACAACTATGGGAATCCAAAAAACTGGTGTCCGAAAGGGTGCCTCGGAAGGTGCCTAGCAGCCATTCGGATTCCAGCCATCCTTGCCTATAAATAGGCCCTTCCCCCATCATTTGCACTCACCCCACAACTCATTGCATAAGCATTCATTAGCAATAATTATTTTTCTCTCCCTCTCTATGAAAGTTCCAAATTTCTAAGGTTCGCCTGAAGTTTCGAGGGTCGTTGTGCTACGAACTCGGAAGCAGCCTAGTCGTTGTATCTTGGGGACGATTGTCGCAGCCCGTAAGCACTGAATACGGGACAATCTCGTCTTACGGAGAAAGAGTCTAACTCTTGCCTCGACTATTAAAGATCCTAATCAAGTACACCACCTCCGACAAACAACAATCGTAAGAAGAGATCTGTGTACTTGAAGATGGCATCAACAAGCTCAGCACCAGTGCCAGCAGTCCCGGGAACTATCCACACCGAAAGGCCGGCTAAGTACAACGGTATCAAGTTCAAGAGATGGCAACAGAAGATGCTGTTCTACCTGACGACGCTCAACCTGGTCCGATTCTTGAAAGAAGAGGCTCCGAAGGTGGTGAAAAATGAGGCTGATCCACAGAAGATCAACGCCCTCGATGCATGGAGTCACAGCGACTTTCTATTTCGTAACTATGTCCTGAATGGCTTAGACGACACCCTCTACAATGTCTATGCAGGTACCAAGACTGCGAAAGAATTGTGGGACTCCCTGGAGAAGAAGTACAAAATGGAAGATGCCAGGATGAAGAAATTCATCGTCGAAAGATTCCTCGACTTCCAGATGGTGGACTCCAAGAAGGTCATAGAGCAAGTCCAAGAGCCGCAGCTGATTCTACATGAGATTCACGCCGAAGGCATGCAACTCAGCGAATCCTTCCAGGTGGCTGCTCTGATCGAGAAGCTACCCCTTCTGTGGAAGGACTTCAAGAACTAACTCAAGCATAAGAGGAAGGACATGGGACTGGAAGAACTGATCGTGAGACTAAGGATCGAGGAAGACAACAGAGAGTTAATGGGTAACCAACAAAAGATTAACGAACTACTTCTATGTAGTAGAGTCAGTTGTCAATTGATTATGTATATAGTTATCTTTGTGGTAATTGCAGGTGTCACGGGACCAATTTTGATAGTCATTGACACCAGACTTCATTGCCCAAGAAAAATTCAACCCTTTAACCATAGTTAACCCATGGAAATTAGTTGGGTTGGTTGTTAGATGGGTACCTATCACACCTTTCCTATTAGATAATGACCTCACAAACAAAACCCTAAAAATAATAGTCCTAAAACTAACTCACTTTCCAAATATGTGCTTACACTAGTTCCTCGTTGTTTGATGCTCACTTTCCTTAGTATTGCAACACGGGTGTAAAAAGTTGCAAAAAACCGCTCATCAATTACGTGATGTTCTATACCATCACATAATTTGTCACACTAACACAAAATCAAATAGTCAATAAATGATGAGCTCTAGGCAGGTTCAAATGAGCCTCTTCCCATCAGCACAGGGATATCAACATGGACATCCAACCTTTATCATAACCATCATCAGAACAATATATAAATATATGGTAGTGACATAGGATATTCCCAATTGATATGCACATAAGCTACATCCCTAGTTGCATGAAAAATATTTTCATTTCTCATTATAATATAACAAATCATATCCATCATTTAATCAAAGACCCAAGAACATATCCAAAAATAATGGACATATCATACACTAATAAATCAACGTCAAGTTTGGATATCATGTCATCTACCTGGCCATTCACATATTCATCATGTCACAAAACAATCCAAATCTCACCAAACATAACACATACACAAGTAACCACTTCATATGCAAACTTATATACAAGAGACCCACATATTTAAGAGCTGAAACATGCACATGTACCAAATTAAATCAAAATTATCATATTCTATTCGCTTACAGAAATAAATATCGTTCGATAGTGCTCATTTCCTAAGTCTGATTTTCTTTTCACTTCTGACCTTCTTTGATCGTTCTTTCCAAGATTGTTTTCCTTACCAAAAATATTGTCAGGACGTCTAACATACTTTGTCTTACAATTAAAATTTACAAAATTAGGTCACTTCTTCACTTCTCCAAGTAAATTATTTTCAGTATTTCGAAACAACTAATTAACGTGCAACCGAAATCGATGTTCAATATAGCTTAATATCATACCAAAACTAATTCATTTATTCATTGTCCTTGAACTGCCATGTTTATTTTTTATCACACCAAGTCCAAGAACCAGCTTAAAATTCAAGAAAAATCACATGTCAAATCGTTAATATTACATCTCCTCAATTCTTAAACTCAAACAGTGAGTCCACTTTTAATTTACTTTATTCAATTTCATGGGATTCTCAACACGCTAGTGTACAAACATGCTATATCCACGATGATCCCTGACGGGGTACATTGCTCTATTATCCCAAATACACTTCGATTTGTTTTGACAATTAATACACTTTGAACTTTCTACCGTATATATGCTTTAGCGTTACAAGCATCATTCTTTTTTAACTATATGTTGAAGTACAAAATAATCTCAGCTTTGGGTAAGGCGAGACTGTATCCGGTCTCTTGATTAGATGGACCCAGCTTTCGTTTGGAATCAATAAGGATCTAGTTGGTTGCTTTCTAGGGCTGACCCAGTTGGTTCTCGCTTGGGTAAAACGTAGTTGGTCTCAATCTCAGTTGCCGGTCTCAATCTTAGTGATCAGTCTCATGCCTCGGTCACCGGTCTCAAGTGTTCGTCGGGTATCACACGCCTCTTGGAGTGGGTCGGCTCTCATTCGCCTTTGGTTAGACCGGTGCTCACTTAAGCCGAAACTCGCTTGCATTTTGGATAGGCCAGAGCCACTTAGGCCGGCCTTCGCTCGCCCTTTGGTAGGCCAGTACTCGCTGGCCACTCACCGTGTGTCTTTGGTAGATCAGCCGTTACTTTTTCAGATTCGAAGCGGAATAAAGTCAAAAACTCACGTCAAGATAACCTCGCCTAGGTTGGATCTGCCTGGTCTGACCCGAGTGGGAGGTGGGTGGTCTGCCTGGTTATGGGGAAGGGCGGTTTGCCTGGTTTGGCGAGCGATCGGTCTCTGGTTGATTTTGGGTAAGGGTGGTCCGTCTTAGTCTGGGGCGAGCGGACGACGTGCCCAGGTGGCTCACTTGGGTAAAACACCCATAACTTTTTATCCAGAGCTTAGATTAAGAAGGTTCAAGTTACTGTATGAAGTGAAGACATAGATCTACGATTTTATAGTTTACATCATCTTTGAATTTAGAGCATAAGAGGATCTAAAATTCATTGTAAGATCGGACCAATGACCACCCTCTTTCAAGACTAGATCAACGACCCCCTCTTTCGAGACCAGACCAGGTGTTATTGTTGGAGCCTTAAATTATCTCAGGTTTGGAAATCTAACTCGTTTGGAAGACTGGGTTGTTGGTCTCGACTTGTTCTTCATAGGCCGGTCCGTGTTCTTCTTTACAAGCTGAACCGACAGCTTCCAAGATGGGGCAGCCCGCATGCCTCCTTCTTTTTCTATAAATCGGATCGGACACCCTCCTTTGAGGCCGGGCCAACGGCTTCCTCCTTTCCAAAGTGGACCGGTCCGAACGCTCCTATTTTTGTCAAGGAACTGGTCTGCTTGTTCTCTTTTCACGGGCTGTTCCAGATGCTTTCTTTTGTTCTTCGTAGGCCAGTCCGCATTTTTGCCTTGACGGGTCGGCTTATTTTTACAAGCGAGCCGAGTGAATGTGTTGGGCTGATCGGGATGGTGGTCTCAAGAAGGAATTAAGCTGGTTCGCATTAAAGAAAAGCGGATGCCGACGATATCGGGTTAAATGGGTGCGGATCCGTCAAGGATTTCTTCGTTCGGCAACACGGTTTATGTTTTCCTAAACAAAGCCATGATGAGATTTTCTATATCAAGCTGGATCCTACGATATTTGATTCGAGATCGGGTTCGTTCCAATTTCGTGCCGGGGTTACTTGCTTGGTATGGCTTCAATATTCCTATTGGAGGCCGAATCCCTTTATTCTGGGCAAGTTTGTTTGCATTTTCCTAGGTTAAGCCAATTCCAATATTGGTGGCGGCTTCGTTTTTCCTATTCGATATCGGGTTGTTTGGCTGACACGACTTGGTTATTTTTATTAGGTCTGGGTTTCCTTATATTAGGACGTTGGTCTAGAATTGTTCCATACCAAGCCGGGTGAATCTCGCTATATTGGAAAGAGTCGGGTTGGAATTTTCTTACGCGGTGCACGGTATGATTTGGGAGTTTCCTATACAAAGACCGGGAGCTAGGCCGGAAGGCTCTATATAAAGAGGGCTTAGCAAAGGAGAAGGGAGAACCACAAATAAACACAACAACAACTTTACTCTTTCTCGCTTTTATCTTAGCTCGTAGCTTAGTCTAGTATTTTTGCTCCCTCTCTGTTAGGCTGACCTTGGGACGACCACTCTGATCCGTCTCGGAAAGTCTTTCGTTGTTGTACCCTTTTTTCCCACGAACACTATAAAATAGCATTCAAGTCTCCCCTCCTCTCATCCATATATCCCTTTTCTCTTGTTCCAGCGTTGCATAAACTCATCAGTGGGTCATTTCGCACTTGGAATATCTTCCCTTTTTTTTTCTCCACCACTCGTCTTTTTGGGTCATGCGCGATAATAATGAAAAAGTTGACATGTGAGCTGCTCGGTCCAATGTACAAAAGAAGTATTACACCCCAAAAAAAATACAAAGTTGTATATTTATTACTTACAAAAACGTTTATTTTTTTTTATATTGGCCGACAAGGAGCGTGTTAATGCGTACAATCATGAGAGGAACGCAGATTGATCCTTGACACCTATCATCGTCGGTTTTTAATTGAGTGGGGATAACATAAAAGTTGTCCCTGCAGAGGGGATTTCATTTGAACCATCAGATTTCATTAAAAATCGTGTTTACAGATCTGACAGTCATCAAAAACCGTATATGTAAGTCCAAAACTTTGATCCATTTCAGTAAGGATAAGTCTTGTCCCCACTGAATCTAACCCCATCATCATCACCTCTGCAAAAGTTCAGTCGTTTGCATTTGGTTTACTTTTTCTTATTTAGTTGTTTTTATAAATTTCTCTTCTTTTTCCCGAGTCTCAGCAAACGAATTGGCTGTGGCCACTTTGTTCTTTCTTTCGCCTTTCTAGAAACCCTGATTCGGCTGTAGTCATAAATGACATCACATGGCACCTAAGAACTTGGATCTTAGAGATTGTGCCATCAATAACGTAGCGGAGGTGGATTTTTAATTTGAAAAAAGGAGATTGGCCCAAGTGTGTATTGGGTTTTAGCTAAAGAGGTTAGTTAAAAAGAGAAGTCTAATTAAACATAATTACTAAAATAATAATGGCAATTTTGAATTAATTAAAAAGTGGGTTACACCAAATTAGATTTTGATATTTACAGTATTTATGAGATAGTGTGAAACTCGTTAAAAAAAATTTGTAATGATATATAACACTTGTTAAATTTAAATTCTTAGTGTGAATAAAAATTTCCTTTAAAATGTTATGATTGTTACTCAAATTGGCTTCGGAATGCGGGTTGCCGGATGGTGGGCTTCATATCAGTTTCAGGACCTATCTTTTTTGAAACGGGCTAAGCTTGTTAGGGCCAAAACTTTGGGACTTCGAAATTGGACAAGCCCATCAAGAATCCATTCTAAACAATCTCTGCTCAATTAGATTTTAATTTTGCATTTTTGAAATTTAAATGATTCGAGTAATAATCATATTGAATATGAGATTTTGAGGGCTTTTGTCATAATTCATTTGCTCACCTGATTATTACTGGCCTTAGCAAATTGACATCCTGTACATGAATTAGTATATATTTGTATAGTATGTTGAACAGTGAAACTCCGAGAGCAAAATTTTTTTTTTAAGAGTGACCTAGAAGCTTTTCATTCATAATAAAAATTACAGAATCGGGTTACAAGATATAGCGTAAGAGCAAAAGACCACTTGAACACCCTACTAGAACAATTGTAGATTGTTACATATACCAAAATCACAAGACAAGAATGTTGGAAATGTATGGTATTGGCAGGAGCCTCAGCTTTGAAAGTTAAGTCTACTTCCATGTTGGAAACACCATCCAAGAGACTGTTGAATATATGATCAGCTAAAATTCTCCTCTCGACTACAGACGAACCTAAAAATCTCCACATGATCATATCGTATGAGATATTACTTGATGCAGATATCTCTGTCCGGATTCATCCGAACAAAATAGGGACAACATCGTGTGCTACAAGAAGATACAATGTAGCAAACGATATAGATAAAAAGCCGATCCAGCGTCGACTATCGCAAACAAAAGCAACAAACAAACCAGATCTAACAAAGAGCATCACAGAAAGCATAAAAAATATAATAGAAATCAACACAGAAAGCATAAAAATTAAAGAGCTAATTCTTTGGTGGGGGGCCGGTGAAAGTCTCGCAACCAGCCCCCCGGGCTATTGGCGACAACCGCCTGCAAGTTAGGCGAGTTACAGTGGTCGAAAGCTGGGGCTGGGATGACCTTCTAGACCAACCGGGCGAGCTGAATGCGAGGGGGCGTGTGCAAAGATTAATTGGAGACAAGAAGAATAGGAACGAGCTTGAGGAAGAACTAGTCTAAAGGTTGAAGATGACGGTTATCTAGTGGAAGAATCTGGAATTATTTTTCTGTAATCGAATTTCTGTTTTTCTGTACCTTGAGATACTTGTATCTATCTATTTATACTAGCAAGCTCATTAAGTTACACGTGGAGCTAGAGAAGAGATAAGATTATGTCCCTTATGAACGATCGATCATCCGGTGCTCCCTGTCACTCGCATCTGCTTCTGTCGTCTCATCAACTGTCGTCTCAGCCAACACCCTCCCGCAAGTTGGAGTGTGAAGATCCTTCATACCCAACTTGGAAACCAAATACTGATGACGACGGCCATGTAAACCTTTCGTAAGTAAATCAGCAGGTTGATGATCAGTCGAGAGATGAAATAATTTAATCACACCGCGCTGGACCTTTTCACGAACGAAATGGCAATCAATCTCGATATGCTTCGTCCGTTCGTGAAACACCGGGTTTTCAGCAATGTATATTGCAGACTGATTATCGCAATACACCAAAGACGGTCCGAGGTCCAGCCGCAAAGCAACAAGAAGGTACTGCAACCATTGTAGTTCTTTGGCGATGGAAGCAAGAGCGCGATACTCTGCTTCGGAAGAGGAACAAGACATCGTGGACTGTTTCTTGGACTTCCAACTGATCAAAGAATCACCCAGAAAAATAGTGTACCCTGTAACTGATCTGCGCGTGTCCGTGCAATTGCCATAATCACTATCACAAAACCCCTTAAGTTGCAGAGGAGAAGAACTGGAGAAATAGAGACCATGGCCTGGAGTTCCTTTCAAGTAACGAAGAACACGGTATGCAGCTCGCATATGATTGTGTGTCGGTCGAGAGTTGAATTGGCTAAGCTGCTGGACAGCAAAGGTGATATCTGGACGGGTATTGGTCAAATATAGCAACTTGCCAACCAACTTGCGATACGTAGAAGAAGTGATTGGCTCAGTAGGACATAAAGAACAATCATCTGGGTCTGAAGAATCTGCAGAACTTGCTGTAGCTGCACTTGCAGAATTTGTAACAGCAGCAACATCCTCAAACGGACACTCATCTAATAGAGGACTATCATCCAAATCTATGGATAATGGAGAAGAGAGATCAATTGGCGTGACAGCAGGCTTGCATCCCAGATAACCAGTGTCTTTGAGCAACTCGAGTGTATACTTCCGCTGACACAGATGAAGGCCTGACTCTCTTCGAGCTACCTCTAAACCCAGAAAGTACTGAAGTGGACCAAGATCTTTTAACTTTAAATGGCCACCTAAAGCATGCTGCACAGCTGCAATTGCTTCAACACTCTCTCCTGTCAGCACAATATCATCAACGTACACAAGAAGAGCCACAAAAACACCCGTAGTAGTAAGCATAGTGAACAGACTATGATCACTCTGAGACTGAACAAAACCCATTGCCAACAAAAGAGAGGTTAATTTGGCAAACCACTGCCTGCTGGCCTGCTTTAATCCATAGAGAGACTTTCTAAGACGACACACTTTCCCCTCATCAATGTCAGCAAGTTGCAAACCAGGCGGAACCTCCATGTAGACCTCTTCGTTTAAATCACCATTGAGAAAAGCATTATTGACATCAAGTTGATGCAAATGCCAGCCCTGTCGAACAGCAAGTGCTAACAACAATCGGACAGTGGTGAGCTTTGCCACGGGAGAGAAAGTGTCTAGGAAATCAATACCAAAAACCTGGGTGTACCCTTTGGCAACTAACCTGGCTTTATAACGTTCAATGGTACCATCGACCTTGTATTTCACCTTATACACCCACTTACAACCAATGGGGTGCTTGCCAGGAGGTAAAGGAACAAGCTCCCAAGTGTGATTCAATGCCAAAGCAGCCAACTCCTCTGACATGGCTCGTTGCCAACAATCCTCTTTGACTGCATCTTGATATCTAACAGGCTCTAAATTGGAAACTATGGCAATACTAAAAGCTTTATGAGAAGGACTAAACTTATCAAAAGAAAGATAGTGTGAGATTGGATAAGGAGTGGAAATAGGAGAGGATACCTGGGATTGGCAAGACTGAGGAAACAGGGCAGCAATATAGTGCTGCAAATGCAGAGGAGGTCTCTTCGGGCGTGTAGAGCGCCTGGTTGGAACCGAGGGAGCAGCGGCAGGTGGTAAAGCTTGGTCAAGAGGTTCGGGATCGATGGGGAAGGATATATGGTCTGGAGGTACAAAATCTGGAGCATCAAAGACAGTAGTTGGCAGATTGGGGAGACAATCTTGATCTAAGATAAACGGTTGAAAGTCTGCTGCTGAATAAAATGTATTCTGACCAAAAAGGTAGATGGTCTCATAAAACAGAACATCACGAGTGATCAGGACCTGATGGGTGTTCAAATTATACACTTTGTATCCTTTCACACCAGGAGGAAACCCAAGAAATATACATGGGCAAGCGCGGGGATCGAACTTGGACTTGCTGGGGCTGAGATTAGCTGCATAACAGAGGCAGCCAAAGATGCGAAGATGTTTTAGGATCGGAGGTTTGTCAAACAGCAGCTCAAATGGGGTTTTATTTTGTAGTAAAGGTGTAGGAGTTCGATTTATAAGGTAGGCAGCATGGAGGACAGCCTCTGTCCAGAAAATAAGAGGCAAATGAGCATGGAAAAGCAAGGCTCGGGCAATGTTTAGTATATGCTTGTGTTTACGCTCAACTCTCCCATTTTGTTGAGGTGTCATGGGACAAGAAACTTCATGTAAAATCCCTGAAATAGCGAAAAACTCAGTCATCAAAAACTCCTTCCCACCATCAGTCCTGATCACCTTAATGGACTTTCCAAACTGAGTTTTCACAAGATTATAAAAACTCACAATGCAAGGACGAGCTTCAGCTTTATTGCGTAAGAGATAAATCCAGAGAGCTCTCGTATGATCATCAACAATAGTAAGAAAGTACTCGTAGCCATCATAAGAGGGTATGCGATTCTTACCCCAAATGTCCATATGTACCAAATCAAAACTACTAGAAGCCCGAGATGCACTGATAGGAAAAGACAGACGTTGCTGTTTAGCTAAATTGCAAGGTTCACAATGAACATGATTGTCCATACTAATGCTAGGGTCTAGGGTACGAAAAGCTGGTAGCTTATGGTAAGGGACATGACCAAGGCGACAATGCCAAAGATCAACATGTTTGGTGATGAGATTAATAAGGGAAGTTGGGATAGTAGGTGATGCTGCTCCTTGTTCCAACCTGAGTAAGTAGAGACCAGCCTGTACCTCAGCCATGCCAATCACCCTCGACTGGGAAAGGTCCTGAATATGGCATAAATCTTTAGTGAAAGACACAGAGTAAGAAGAACACCTAAGCAGCTTGGACAGAGAGATAAGATTGAAATGGAAAGAGGGTACGTATAGGACCTGAGAGAGAATTAAACTACCTAGTTGAACATTACCCGTATATAGAACAGGTATTTGTTGCCCATTGGGAAGACAGACAAACATATTATGAGCAGGAAGGACATGAGTAAAATGATCAAGGCAACATGCTACATGGTCTGTAGCACCAGAATCAAGTAACCAACTTGACTTAGAGAGAATTGAATGTGCAGAAACAATTGGGAAGGAAGTGTTACCAGACATAGCTGTAGGAAGAGACGTAGAACTAACAACGGGAGCAACTGGGGTAGGGGAAACACTAAGAGGATGTGAGGATTGTTGAACTAGGCCCATGACATTGGAGTGTTGCTCTGGAGTCAGGTTTAGCCTTGATAACTCGTGAGAAAAATCCAGAGCACGAGGAGCAGCAGGTTGAGAAATCATTGGAAAGTACTGTGTGACAGGCATACAACCAGAATTAGCATAACTTGCTGAAGGCAGTTTGTAGTTAGGAGCAACCTGAAACCCTCCGTGGCTACCAATCTGATTCACAGAACCATAACCAGATGGAGGAGGATGAGGCATGGAGAAACCAAGATTACGAGGCCTAAAACCAGGTGGAAACCCGTGCTTCTTGAAACACTTATCAACCACATGGCCCAGTCCACCACAATATGTACATTGTGGCCTTTTACTGCCATTCCACGACCTCTTTGGCCCCTGATAACTTTGTGCAGCCATTACTGGATGCTGAGAACTGACTGGAGGAACAGAGTGCAGCGAGTTCATCACAGGATGCATAAGTTGCATCTCGTGTTCCCCAGCCAACGACAGCACACGGTTAATAGAAGGTAACGGGTCTAACATCAAGATCTGCGACCTTAGGCCATTATAACTCTCATTCAATCCCCTAAGGAACCTCATGACCTGATCCCCTTCTAGGTAGGACCTCATCGCAATGGCTACAACACAATTATCTCCACAAAGTCCTCCATTCACTCCATCAACACACTTACAGCTAGGCACGATGCGCAACTGTAACAACTGATCCCAAAGAATCTGAAAGTTCGTATAGTAATCATTAACGCTCAACGCACCTTGTCGAAGATTGTAAATCTGCTCCTGAAGTGAAGCAATCTGCATAGATTCTCCTCGGCCGAAACGATCCTTGAGATTTCTCCAAAGCGCAGCAGCTGACTCGTACCAGAGGATGCTCTGAGCAATACCGGGCTCAACCGAATGACAAATCCAACTTATCACCATCGTATTACAACGATCCCAGCTGGAATGCTTAGGATCATCCATCGGAGGCCGTGGAATTGTCCCATCGACAAACCCTAGCTTGTTCTTGGAACGAAGCGCCAGCTGGATCGAACGGCTCCAGGAGTGATAATTCTTGCTATTGAGGAGCGGAGTAACAAGTACAACTGCTGGCGACTCATTCGCCGCAAGGAAGAGAGGATCAGACTCGCTCTGTGCACTTGGAACGGGATTTATAGCTGCGTTCGCCATTAAAGCTCGAATCGAAGCGCTTGAAGGAATAGCACTGGATTTTGTAGGAAAACTAGGCTAACAACTCGCCTATGGCTCTGATACCATGTGCAAAGATTAATTGGAGACAAGAAGAATAGGAACGAGCTTGAGGAAGAACCAGTCTAAAGGTTGAAGATGACGGTTATCTAGTGGAAGAATCTGGAATTATTTTTCTGTAATCGAATTTCTGTTTTTCTGTACCTAGAGATACTTGTATCTATCTATTTATACTAGCAAGCTCATTAAGTTACACGTGGAGCTAGAGAAGAGATAAGATTATGTCCCTTATGAACGATCGATCATCCGGTGCTCCCTGTCACTCGCATCTGCTTCTGTCGTCTCATCGACTGTCGTCTCAGCCAACAGGGCGACACTCGGCAACCTGAGGACGACGGACGGCAAGTTGTAGACGAAGGCTGAGAACGGGTTGACGACTATCGAGCGGAGGACGACGACAGCAACGAGCAAGCTAAGGGCGGTTAACGGGGCTGGCCGTGACGGAGGGCAGCGAACGAGCTACGGGCTCCGGTGTACGGTCTAGGCCTGTACGGTGTGCGGTCCAGCGACGGGCTGTGGTCAGGTGGTCGGGTGAAGCTGGAGAGGTCAGGTGGTCGGTGACGGGGCAGGCAGGGGTTTAAAGCAAGGGAAAAGTTAAAAAAAAAATTTAGAGAAAAGGGCAGAAGAAGAGGTAGGTGAAGATGGAAGAGAAGGTCCAAGAAATTACTATGGTAAGAAAAAAATGCCAGAAATGACTAGAAAATTTCAGCCTTGAAAAAAAATTTTAACATGTTGTTTAAATACAAAATTTAACACTAATAATTGTACCTGACAGAATTTTAATGGTTAATTTTCGTCAAATTTTCTTACTTATTGTGTCATTAGGTTAAGTATTTTTTTTTATATTCTACTGATGTTATATACCAACAACCTTTGACATCGAGAACTTTCTCGATTTTTGCAAGGATTGTCAACGTTCCCAAATTTTTTGGGTGGAATGTCAACGTTCCCTAGGGCTGCTCGGGTTTTTTCTTTTTGGTGGAACGGCCGCAAGGGTTGGATACGTCGACAACCTTCTTACTTAGCTGACATAAGGGTTGGAGATGGCGACAACTTTCTCAATTGTCGAAAAGGTTGGAGACTTCAACAACTTTCACTATCGCGGGAAGGGTTGGAGACGTCAAAGACTCTCAATCGTTGCAAGAGTTGGAGACGTAAATACCTAGGAATATGATAATTGACTTGTCCATTAGATTTAATATATTTTGGTCCATTATGGTTTTGAATAAGTAGAATTTTTCATCGTAATTAGGATTTAAATTTTGATCATTTCTAACCCCACTCTTCTCTTATATCTTTCACTCATAATCAGTAATTAAGTAGATGCTCGAAATTGGGGTAGATCGCTCATAAAACAATTACACGCAATTCATGAAAACAAAAGACAAATATGCAATGAAAGACACGATGTAGGAAAAACATGAAGATAGAAAGAGAAAAATAACTTATTCTAGTTGCAACGTTGAGGTATTCACTCAAAATCAGGATACTAAAGAAATTTCGGTTTTCTAAGAATTTCGTTATTAGACTTATCGTTGACTTAGTAAAATTTTATGATTGTATTAAGATTAGTCTATAAATAGATAGAGTTACTTTAACCCTATGTGAGCTTGAGGTGAGCTTGGGTACTTTGATTCTGCTGCACATCCATACCTTTAAATATGTTGATTTTCTAACAAATTGGTCCTAGAGTTTTTAGGGAAAGATGGCTAGTTTTGGTGCAAAAGTTTGACAGAACGACGAATTTTACTTCATGGAAAAGATGTCTCAAGGAACTGTTGGTTCAGAAAGGAATGGTCAACGCACTATTGGCGAAGAATTCTGAGAAGATGGAGTATCAAAAGTGGCACAATTGGAGGCCAAGGTGGTAGTGATGTTTCGCTAGTGCTTGGTGGATAATATGATGTATCATGTCTGATGTGAATCTCGTTACGGATCCACGCGAAAGCCGGATCTATCTACGTTCAGATTGATGAAAATCTCGACCCGTTGTTTGCACCTTTGCAAGAACCTCGGTATGAACAACCTCGACCCGCTGCTGTAGGGAAACAAGAACCTTGATTTGATGAAGACGCCACAAACGGTGATGTAGATCCGCTTGATAAGTCGAAGGTGAACGAACGGAATCCCTCCGCTGTGTTCGAATAGTTCCGAAGAACCAAGAGAGCAAAGCCCACGTTTTTTGTACTCAAATTATTCTCCTTATTCTCATTGATAATGCCTTTATATATAGGCAGATTGTTACAAAGAGATTCCTAATTAAATATAACTTCTAACTAGATAAATATGACTTAAAAAGGGAAACTAAAAAGGAAAATAAGTTTAGGACTCTTATGATTGCTTAAAAGCGTGATTATCATATAATCACCTTCCTAAACTGACTTGAACTCTTAAAGAAACGAAATTCTCACATTATTGACATCCTAAATAGACTAGAACTCTTATAAAACGAAAATAACATATAATTAACTTCCTAAATAGACTCAAAAACATCAAAAAAAACGAAATTAATATTCTTGTGATCAGATTCATATCAATGTCATGGATGAGAAGTCAAGGTTGAAGCGCCAAAGGCCATTTGGCCTAATGGCATAGGCGTAGCAAGATTTGACGGAGGTCATGGGTTCAAATCCTGACGTAGGAGTATTCTTGGTGTAATTTACTTTTCAAAAAAAAAGTCAACGGTTGAAGTTTGGAAGAAACTGGAGAGTCGGTGTATCTCGAAGTCATTATTGAACAGGTTGTATCCTAAGCAAAGGTTGTACGAGCTTAAGATCGCGTAGGGCTCAGATCTAGACCAGCACGTTAGCTTGTTTAATCAGATTATCTGTGATATGTTTAGGGTTGATGTGAAGTTCAAAGACGAGGATTATGCATTGATGTTGTTCAGTTTCCAGCCAAGTTCCTACAAAATTTTGGTTACAATTCTAACGTGGGGTAAGAAGTTCGATGTTTGAGGGTATAATGGTGCTCTACTGATGTTTCATCAAAAAGAACTTGGCTTTTATGAAAGGTAAGCAGGATCGTAGAGAAGGAAATGGCAGAAAAGGATTCAGGTCGATGTCTAAGAATTTCAATAAAAATTATTTCAAGTGCAGAGAAAAAAGACACATAAAGAAGGATTGTCCAGGACGAACTAGAAATTAATGAGAGTAAGGGTTTGAAATCATGGTGAGCACTCAAGTTCAAGCACAAAAGAAACTAAAATCTCACCTTGTGGCCATCTGTCATTATGGTAAAGAGCTTGCACATATCATTCCTAGCTATTTTTCAAACAATAACTCCACAAACTATTTCTAATTACAACTATTCTCAACATCCAGTCCTGCCCAAGCAATAGAAAAAATTCATTGATTTCCATCTAAAACAATTGCTGCTAAGAGAATGCACTAAATGGCCATTTCAAGTGACATCCATCTAACCCAAAAAGGGTCTACAACCCTTGACAAAATCCTCCTTTAAAGAACCGAAGCATATAAAGCACCTCTAAAATATCTTTTGTCTAATCTGGATTATTACTTTCAAGGTTGCAGCTTAGCTATTGTTCCCTCATTCTTTTCTCTAAGTAATCTGTAATACTTGTCTAATTTAGCATGAAAGTACATTGTTGTAACTCTTTGAGCAATTTTTTTTCCCTTTGAAGCTTCCAATCCTTAGCTTCAATCCCTCATTATGTCAATGCAGCCTTCATAGTTTCATTGTCCAACTTGGGATTCACACGAAGTAGCTCACCCAACTTTTCAGAAATTCACTTTGCCTTAGTAGCTTTGTTAATGGAGAATCTTAAGCAATTGTGCTCATCTTTTATGATCTTCACCATAAAAAAAAATTTGTTCTCATAGACGCGAAGCATGTATCTTCCATGGACAATTATTTGTACTAAAAATAGCAGTGACCCTTAGCTTGTCATTATTTAGATACGTCAGTTTGTAACAAGCACAGATCGTGTAGTCTGTTAACACATTCTTGAAACGTTGGCAATGATCAAAAAATTGTCCCACATTGAAACCAATTCATATCCACACTCCATATGGAATGAAATGCCACCAAAGTCTGTTTTACTAATAGAAAAAGATGCATTAGATACATAGTTGGTTCTGTAATTCAATTGTGTATTTCGAATTAAAGTGATTTATATATATGTTGCAGGTTGCAGCAATTATATGAATGCTATAGATCAGATTGCAATTATATATTGCCTACAGAATTAGAGACTCCAATGCAATATTTGTTGTGCGACAAAAGAAATCGACGGCATACAAACTCGCTTGGCCGAATAAATCAAGAAAATTCGAAATACATATAATTGCGTCGTCATCGCCACAAAAGAGTCTCGACATGAAATTTGATAAGTAAATAAATCAAAACTATTCATATTCCATAAAATCGGTGTCGAATTTCAATCAGAATTTGACTTGGTTGTTGACAACCTCCTTAATATATCTCATCGTTTTTGGCTCTCACTAGTTACAATAGCTTATGGTTCTTTTCTTAAAGAGGCAGGCGTTATATTTTGGGTTTAGGGTTCTTCTATAGTGGTTTAGATTTTTGGGTAAATTATGCTCAGACTCCTGGTGTTTGGTATATTTCACGCTCGCCCCCTTGTGTTTCGATAATCGATTAAAAACTTTCTGATGTTTGGTTTTATTATACTCTCAGGCTCCTCGCTGACGTCAGCGGTCAATCCCACCGATGGTGGAAGACCACCATGATCTAGCCTCGGCCCCATCCCCGAGCAACCTCAGCCCCATCCCGACCAACCTCACTCTCGCCGAGATCTCAAAGAGGAGCTGAAGCGGGCCCGGAATGAGTTAAACACACATCTTCTCTCTCCTCGATTTGGAGCAGAAAGGGTAGGGACAGCGCCGAGCTTAAGGATGGAGGAGAGGGCGGCGGACTGGACCAGAACATTGGGTTCGATGCCGTCGACTAGGATGTCATCGTTGTCGTGGACAGGGCGGGGACGATTGGGTTCGATGTCGGTGACCAGGATGTCGTCGTTGTCGAGGATGCCAGTTCCGATGCGGTAAAGGAAGGAAGGGGAAAGAGCTCCCCTTCATCGCCGGTGAGCTGAACTTGACTAAGTCTGGGTCGATTGTTAGAGATGGAGGGTATAGATCGGAGAAGATGACTTAGGGGTATAATGGTCATTTCAGTAAGAAAATAATAATATCTTGATCGCTGACGTCAGCGAGGGGCCTGAGAGTATAATAAAATCAAACCTCGGGGAGTTTATAATCGATTATCGGAACACAGTGGAACGAGCGTAAAATATACCAAATACCAGGGGCTTGAGAGTAATTTACCCTAGATTTTTTTCGTTTGATGGCTTATGACTTGAGGTTTTTTTTACCGTGGGGTCGGTAAAGTTTGATTTTTAGTTTTATATGAGGTAAAGGTATTTTGATAATTTCATATCATAATCTAATTAAATTTATGAAATAAATTGACGAGAAGGACTAACTAATTTAATTTTTTAAACTCTAGGATTAATTTACTGAAGACGAACATTTCTGTGAATTATGTTGAAACTTGGACCTACAAAATTTTTCCCTCTAGGAGTACAGTAATTGCAAGTACAAGAAAAAAAGTAGTCAGATATTGTGGATCTACTGAATTTAAACTTGCTCGATTGACTTTTCACCTATCTAGATCAGCATTGGCACCATTAATCTCTTAATAACAAAAATGAGAGAGACAGTCAATGATGTATATTATTACCATAAAATTTTTACTTTATAAAATTTCAACTACTAAATAGAGTGAGTTGTATTTGTAGAGGCACCATTACATAATTTTCCTAGAACACTCCATCCAAGCGAAGATTCGGATCCTAATCGATCCTAAATATTTATGGAATCTTATACGGAAGACAGAAAACCAATTTTTTTATCAAGCTCTGAGACAATTAAATTGCATTAAATTAGTTTTGTAACATGTTGATTTAAGATTTGAGATGGTCTATTTATAAACTGCCTTTCAGAATTGAGACAGTAAAATTTCATTAAATTAATTTTTTAATAAGTTGGTTAGTTGTTATACTTAATTTTCTATTAGTTCTAATATAAAAGTTTCGATGCACATTATACACCCATGAATCGCACTTGAATTCTGTCCAAATACAGAATTCAGCATCTTTCATTCTTTTGGATGTTCGCCCCTAAGAACCCATCAACCCCGGTCAACGAACCAAGCCCGGCGGCGGCGGCCCGAAGTATTATATATAACTCCTTTTCAATTTTTTTAATAAGTGAAATTTTGATTAATATATTATTTACAAAATGCAGAATTCTTGTAGACGTCAGCCTCATTAGAAAATTCACCGATAAAATTTATTGAAAAAATACACAAAGAAAAGAGTGTTATCGATAACAATGCTATATACAATTTCTACAATCAAAACCACCATAAGTTCAGTTATATCTGGCGTCAAATTTTCTAAAATAACCGCTGCTATAACTCCTTGTCAATTCAAACTATGATTTAGACCTTCTTAATTTGGCACCTTCAATCAACCGGCGAAGCCAATTTATTTTCTATGGCAGAAACGTTTATAGTTTTCCTTCCCGAGTAATTTTACAGTAATCCTTTTGATATTATGACAATATTTAAATATTGATTTTTTAATAAAATCTGCAAAAAAGAAAATAAATAAGATCCACTATAAAATTTTAACTATTAGATATAACCATTCATATTTACGGAGGAGGCTATTGTAAAATTTTCCCCCTAATTAAGAACGAAAGTTAATCACCGTATTCCATGAGGAAGAACCAATACGTTACTCATGATAGTAGGCAAGGTAAAATTGGAATCTTAAGATCTAGATTTTTGTTTGTGGATTTAGAGCCAGGGTCTGATGTACTTTATATTTTTACATATTTATTAATAAAATATTATAAAAATCATAGGCTATATTAATTGGAAGTTCTTCATACTAAACTCACATAAGCAATCCAAAGCACAATTATTTCAAATGAAGTAAGAAAAATAGAATTAAATCCGATTCCAATATATTTGTTCACAGCGCCTTCAGTAACTTTAAGTAAGATTGGGGCGACGGCTTGGGGCTTGGGGTTGGCATCTCGTTTGTTTCAAGTATGAGTCGTTATATTTAATTATTTGAATTTTATTTATTTTTTATAGCAAATCTTAACAGATTTGCTTTCTCTTTACTATATTTCATTAAAATGAATAATTTAAATATTGTTAATTTTTGTTTATACTATCAAATATCCGAATTTACTAGCCCGACTCAGATTCAAGTTGGATATGATCTGGTTAAGCTAAAAAAATGTTATCACCAATCGATCTATTGATTTTGGTTCCAAATATTATTACTTGGTACGATCGTAAATCACAGGGTTAGGGTTAGGCATGGGAACCCATTAGATGCTTTGGTCAAATTATCCCAAAAACTGTATTCAACTTTCGACCACTCTTTTTAATTATTTCCGAAACTTTAAACAGTCTTTCACACTGAAGGAAACTTCCTTCCGAAAGATATTTGGTCTTCTTTCGAAAAAAAAGAAAGATATTTGGTCAATTTTTTTATGGAGGGTCAAACTTGGTAATATTGAACGCGCAAAAATCATTCATTTATTTAAACCCTGCATATCACGTTCGTCTCTCCACCAAACGACCAACCAACTTCCTTACTACATCGAGAGAGAAAGAGAAACTGAGAGAGAGATGGCAGTGATCAAAGTGGCAGCCATTTGTGGTTCTCTACGTGAAGCATCCTTCAACCGTGGCCTGATCCGTGCTGGTAATTTTAATCTGTCTTCTACCCGTATCTTTTGATTGACGGAATTCCGGGATTCAATCCGTATCTTTTATTTGTTCTAATAGTTAGTTGTTGTAATACTATATAGCAATCCAACTAAGCAAGGAGGAGGTGGATGGGGTAGAAATAGAGAATGTGGATATCTCCGAACTGCCGATGCTTAACACCGATCTGGAAGTCGCCGGAACTTACCCGCCGGTCGTGGAAGCCTTCCGCCAGAAGGTTCGCGAGGCCGACGCTGTCTTGTTCGCCTCACCCGAGTATAATTATTCCGTCTCTCGTAAGCCTCCTCCTCTCTCTCTCTCTCTCTCTCTCTCTCTCTCTCTCTCTCTCTCTCTCTCTCTCTAATTACTATTTCCCTCTAATTTTGCTTTTTAAATAATACTGAAGTAGTTAATTGGGTCCAATTCTATTCTTAAGGTAATGCATACAGAAAACAACAAAAAGATTTTTTTATAATAGCGCTTATTCGAATATCTATTAAACCAATTAATTAATTAATATTTTTGAAACATTACAAAACACAAATGTTTATATTGATATATTTTTAACAAATTTTTTAAAACTAAAACAACTTTATACCATTTAGTGTTGATAAAATCTTTGTCCAAGCTTCTTGGGACATTATTGCAAAAGTTAACGCACAGAACTAAAGTTAAAAAGTTAATTGAAACTAAATCATACTTTAATTTTTTTTTAGCAAACTAACTCATACTTTATCGGAAAACGAAAAGTAACCTAATTATGCTTCGTACCCCGTGCTCAAATGGTTGACCCAAGTTTATGATTCTATTTAATGTTTCGACTAAGATTCATTCCTGTTTTTCTATAAAATTGGTCAAATATAACATACTATATATAATTATACAATATTTAATGTTCAAAAATAACCACCTAAAATCTTCCACAGAAAATAACTAGTACCTTACATTTATTTGAATTGAAGTCGTCGCCCTTTTCTTTATTGCTTTCTGGCCCTACCTAAATGAAATTGACAACGATGTTAACCACATCAAATGCAATGGGTAACGCCTATTTTTTCTCCTACAAGTTGCATTATATGAGAGTATAGGATAGATTTTTAAATAAGAGGCAATTATTTTCGTCTTTATCAATGTTTTGAAATTTACAGTTCTGACCGGCAGTCAGGCCACCTAAAACGCTATCACATTTCTTTATTCACGAGCTTCAATTTTTTGTGCCGTTACCTCCATACGTTCTTCTATTCTTTTGTATGTCTTAGTCGAATAACGGAGATTAGCTCTGGTCGTAGAGTTTTTATCTCTCAGGATGAGAGTATTTCTTATCTTCTCTCTGTCTTTTTTTTTGGGTTCTTTTCTTGATTGTTTCTTAAAGATCTAATTTCATATGCACTTACATTCAGATTTGTTGGTCACTGAATTTACGCTAACTATTGAAAATCTACATCATTTTAGATGAGGTATCCAATAAAAATGAATATTAGATCAGATCTATGATTAAGTCGAAAATGAATGATATTTTGTTAAAGATATATCAAGTTTGAACTTTATGAATACATAATACACAGTTAAAGAATGTACTTGACAGTGTCGATCAGAGGCTAACAGAAAAAAGTGCATTGAAAATTGTATACGATTGCTCATGCTGAGAAAAATCTGGATCTTAATTTTTATTTTGGCATTTAAATTGAGCCAAAGAAATATGGGAGATTTAACTGAACCTTTTCAAAGGGATATTTTTGGTGTTAAAAATATATCAATTTAGAAAAAATATCAAATATAAGATATTTACGTTTTTACAGTTAAAAAAATCACTGTGGTGGATATAAATACCTTTTTCGATGAATAGAAAGTATATTTATCAAAAAAAAATTAAAAATACCAATCAAGACAAAGAGATTCTACTAATTATTGTTTGCCCTTTCTCATAAAAGACCATACCTTATTTTCACTTTGTGGTCCTCGAAAGTTCCACTGTGATTATATTAAGCAAGCTGTCATTAGCTTTAATGGGAGACTATTCTATACTTGGATTGTACGATGATTTCAGATACTGAAAATATAATAATTTCACATGGAATTTAACTTGATATTTTTTTTCTTAAGTCTGATATTTAGTCGAGCAACATCAGATCATAATTTAGGATGATTCGATAATATTTTACATTCATGTCACTTCTACTCAAGATCTAAATTCAAACCTTTTACAACAACCATACACTAACTTTGTTTTTTTCAACTTGGGTGGCTAAATAACAGCACTACTGAAGAACGCCCTTGACTGGGCATCTCGCCCACCAAACTGCTGGGGGGACAAGGCGGCCGCCATCGTCAGCGTGTCCGGAGGGAACACCGGCGTGAGATCACAGTACCATCTCCGTCAGATCGGTGTCTTCCTCGACCTCCACTTCATCAACAAGCCGGAGCTTTTCATTGGAGCTTATGTCCCTCCTTCAAAGGTTGACTTCGCCACCGGCGACTTGGTCGACGCTGAGACCAAGGGGAAGCTCAAGGATGTGATCGTAAGCCTCCGCAATTTCGCTCGGAGGCTCCAAGCTGGCAAATCTGATGAAAGCTGATCTTCAGAGAAGATGAATAAGACTGCATCATTGAATTATGAATTGGAAAATTATTCACCCTTGTGTGTTTACAAATAAGAAGGTCGGGTTGAATTTCTAATGAAGTGTGCATTAGGCAGCCCAACCTTAGTCTCTTTTTTTTGTTTTTTTCCGATTTAATATTAGTTATGATGTTTGTTAATTTTGATTTCGCCTGATTTTAGGTACGTTTGATTTGGTATTAATTTATTTGGACAAGTTCATTTCATATACTATTGTTCTGGTATATTCTTATAAAAACACTCGAAATAGTGAAAACTCTCATAATAGACCCATGTTATGCAATAATAAAAGATAACCAGCTTGATACCTTGTTGTCATATTTTTGTGAGAATTGTAATTTAAGCAGTCAGTGATCTAATAGTAATGAATAAAGTTAGGATTCGACTTTACCTATATGAAAGGATAAATTGTCTCTTTTCATTTTTCTTAGAGAAAACGCTAGACAATAAAAGTAATCTCGAATTTCTTGTCGATAAAATACAATGGTAAAATTGTGTCATGTTTGATACAAAATTTCGTGGACTTATTCTTAACACCATGATAGTGGAAATATTAATTGTAGATGTCTATGGCTGTCCACACAACTGAATTTTCAGATTTTCAAATCTGAATTAAAAAAAGAAAAGTAAACCGATTTACTTCTTAGATTTGGGTTTTAGTGCTTCTCTTCGTCTACTTGGTGGTTACGTGCTCTTGCACTTCACCTTGGACGAGGGTTCGAGAGGCATCCATGCTGTGAGATTTGGGTGTTAGTTGTTGTTATTGGTTTATTCCGGTGTCTATGGGTTCTGCCTTGTTGCAAAGTTTATAATTTCGTAATATTCTCTTTTCGTTCTGTTTGCCTTATTATGATTTTCAATTGTTTCTGCTTCGTTGCATGTATTTTCGTTTGGAGTTATTAATTATTTGATAAATTAATAAATTATTTTCTTACAGAGTAATTTTTCCATTCAACGAAAATAAATTTAACTATAGAAAAGTCAGTGCACATACGTATATCATTAATACAATGTAGCATATTTTATAAATTAATTGATAAAAAATATTGTGAGTACAATATTTATTAAAAAAAACTTAAGTAATAAATATTGTTTTCTTGCTTAAAATTATTCATAGTCCAAAGGTATTCATTGTATAGTGCGTTCTCTAAAAAATACGGTCACTTTGGAACAAACAACGCAAAAGAAATCAATCACAGCGATAACAATTCTTCACAATTAATTGTTGCAGTCAGAAAACACGACAATGGAGCTCTTAAATACATTGAAAATATTATGAATAAGATTCAAGTAGATTTAAATTTCAAGAAAAAATAAACAAACAAACATATTTTCATAGTTTACTAAATTGTCATAATTATATGTATTTATAATTGTAAAAGATTAGTAATTTATGATATTGATGAGACTGTATATTTTTATAGTGGAATTTTCAAAAGTAATTATTTTATTAATTTAACAAAATTACTAATATTTTTTACCGTCCCGAATTTGGACCGAACAAAATTATAAATTTAGACAGTATATTAATTTATTGAATATCAATTTATTCTATCTTATTAAGACAACCACGAACAGCCATTTGCACGCTAGCAATAAATTAAGGAAAAAGTAAACTTTAATACCTTGTAGTTTAATATTTTCAAAATTTAGGCCGTATGGTTTAACTCTGCATGTCATTATCACATAACTGTGCATGCCAATATCACATAACTGCGCATGTCAGCACGGTCCCCTTCACTCCAAACCGTTCGGAATAATTTCTTCACTCCGGACCCAATCCACTACCCATTCTCTCTCCCCTCTCCAAAAAAAACTCGTCCCCTTCCTCTGGGTTTAAATAGAGTTCCGTGAAAATGTGTTGGAAATAAACTTTTTTTAGAATTATTGGAAATCAACTTGACATCATTTTGCTACACAAAAAGGAAAATTAGTGAGCTCAAGCACCACCAAATCTAATTCGGTCCGGAATGCTTGTTCTGTTACACTAATTTGAAGGTCTGATTCCCACAGGCATCCAAGCTGCCGCGTGGGCTCGGGGCCATATTTGGTCCTGGAACTCCATTTCCAAGATCGTCCTGAAACCCAATTTCGAGAGAACCATTTCATCATAACTGGGCGAACCATTTTATCATAACTAGGCGAACCATTCTATCATAACTGAGCAAACCAGCACATGTTCTGGGACGGCCCATTCGGCAAACTTCGGACAAACTATTCCAACATAACTGAGCAAACTATTGTATCATACCTGAGCGAACCATTACATCTTAACTAAGCTAACCAATGCGTGTTCCAAAAAAATGGGGACCGCTTCGGATAACCCATTACATCATAACTGGGTGACCCATTGTATCATAACTGAGCGAACCAGTGCGTGTTCCAGGATGGTCCTGGCGTGTTTTACACGTCCAGGACCGAATGCAGCCCCCATGGGCTCCACATCCTCCTAAACATTGTCACTTTTTGTCCTATGCAGACAGTTCGGTGTGTAAGTCATAAACGACTTTGCATGTGATAAATTACCAAATCAGTCCCAAAACTTGAAATACAAAATTTTAAAAGCCCTTATTCTCTCTCTCTCCTCTCTTCACCAAAAAAGCCTCTTCTCCCACCTCCATTCGCTCTCTCCTCTCTAACAAAAAAATGTGTCCCCTTCCTCTGGGTTTAAATAGAGTTCCGTGAAAATGTGTTGGAAAGCTTATTGTGTTACACTAAGCTCTCAACAGACGACAACCAAGGTCGGTTTAAGCTACACAAAATCATAAACAAGTGCAATCACCAGAAATGAGATCACAACTGCACTACCGAAACTCGTATTAAGTTAAAAGACAAGACAGTGCATCACGATGTCTAATAGAGGAAGAGAGACAGTTATAGTTCTGGGGGTAGGAGCCGTACTCGGTGGCAGAGAGGTGCATCTTGATGTCATCGAGGGTTTCACACTGGCAGGGGTTGTTGTAGTCAGCTGCGGTCAGGAGGCCCTACTGGTAACCCCTCATAATCGCCTCAAGGTACCCTCCGTGGATGAAATCCGTACATGGGGCTGATGAAGGGCAGTGAAGGCAAAAGAATTGTAGCTTGGTTGTTGTTGGGCTTCGTTGAGCAATGGCTTGGTTCTATTTCCCGCAGTGTCAGACGAGATTTTCTAGTAGTTGTTGGAGTTCAGAAAGGGGACGAGTTTTTTTGGTGGAGAGGAGAGAGAGAATGGAGGTGGGAGAAGAGGCTTTTTTGGCGAAGAGAGGAGAGAGAGAGAATGAGGAGCTTTTAAAATTTTATATTCTATGTTTCGGGACTGATTTGATAATCTGTCACATGCCATGTCATTTATGACTTACATACCAGACTATCCATGTAGGACAAAAAACGACGACGTTTAGGAGGATGTGGAATTCGTGTGGCAGGCTAAATGGCCGGGCTGCCCGGGATTGAGACGTCCGAGAAAAAAAAATCATAGGGCTTAAAAACAAAATTTTAAACCACAGGCCTAAATTTGAAAAATATTAAACTCAGGGTACTAAAGTGTACTTTTCCCACAAATTAAAATTATTTCTGAAAAAGGAAAAACAATAAATTAAGGTACATTTATTTAAAAGCTTCCAAATCACAATTGTCTTCCACCATACCCAACCAACCCACCCAAACCATTCTGCTTCTGTAAACCGCAAAAGGAGAGAGAAAGATGGCGGCGATCAAAGTGGCGGCGATTTGTGGCTCTCTCCGGAAAGGATCCTTCAACCACGGCCTGATTCGTGCCGGTAAATTTTATTTCCCTTTTAATTTAACCTTTTCCTTTCCAATAAACTTTGTTAAATGCTCTCTTTTGTGGATAATGAGTTAACTACATAATAGATATTTATGTAAATATATTTTGTAATAATAGCAATCCAGATGAGCAAGGAAGATGTGGATGGGATAGAGATAGAGTACGTGGACATCTCGGAGCTGCCCATGATAAACACCGATCTGGAAGTCGCCGGAACTTACCCGCCGGTCGTCGAAGACTTCCGCCACAAGGTTCTTGGGGCCGATGCCATCTTTTTTGCCTCCCCCGAGTATAATTACTCTGTCTCTGGTACCCTCCCTCTCTCCCCCTCTCTCTCCGAGTGTGTCTATTTTTTTTTCATTTTTTCCAAAAAAGAATATTATTTCAGTGACGTGTCGTAAAGCTTTCAAAATGACTATTCGTAACGCGAATTGTTGGTAGTTTAATGGAATTTTGACGGAAAGTCAACTTGAAAAATTAGTTTGTATGAGATTGCCCAATAATAAAATAATTTGTGGGTTACGTCATCACTTAGATAGATGAAAAAAAATTATTTCCGGAGAATCAACCGAGCAAATCATGGTTCTTAATTCTTAGATGGCGAACTATATGAATCTAATTCAAAAATCACATTGTGGAAAAAACCATTAAATTTGTAGCTGTGCTTTTTTTAGGAAAAAGAAAAAAGAAATGCTGGTAGAGATCATCTGGAAAGAAGAATAAGAAGTGAATAGACCGATCTAACTACAATTTTAGACTAGATTTATCCTTGCGCTTTTTTGAAATTGTTTACGTATACTCAGTTTCACAAAATGTTTGGGTTGAATTTTTTTCACTAAATAAAATGATAAACCATTCGATCATTAAAAAAATATAATATTCAACGTAGTGGTCAATAAAGAGCAGCAGCCTTCAAAAAATGTCAATAAAGAACAGCCAATTGCCCCAAGCAGAATTGTCTATAAGTATAACAATCAACGTTGTGGTCCTTGAAACGTTGTTGTCAATCTCTTTTTCTTTTGTTTTTCATAAGTTTAAATCATCTCTGTTTTTATAGACCTTGCATCAATATTTCGATAAGTCAATATCTTTTCAGTTGGTCAACAAATTATTTTCCAAAGGTACCCCTTCTACTAGTTTCCCTCTTCATCTCCGGACCTGATTCGGATTCAATTCCATTAGATTTGTCAAAAATCTGATTCATATTTAAATCGGTTCAAACGAGTTCTAATTCGTATCCATCCTTAGACGAATCGAATTCATATATCTCAAATTCGTCAATTCGTCGAATCATTCGGCTAATAGAATTGGATTCGTCAAATAATTTGATAAATTATGTATAAAAAAGAAGAAAGAAAAATAAATATGATCAAATTTAAAATGAAGGAGAAAAGTGAAAATTACTTGTTGAACCAAGATCCTTGACAAATTTTTGCCATAACATAAAATTTGTCATTCCATCGAATTTCATATAGTCAAACTTCATGCCAAAATTAGTAAGCTTTCCCTACAAACTCTAATAACATGCTAATTAGTTATTACCCCAAACACAATAACAATTGCAGTAGTGTCTTCACTTTCTTTTCGCAATTCTACTTTGTAGACTTCGTGCCCATTATTGTTGAATTTAGTATTAGAAAAATAAATTAACAGAGTTATGACAATATTGACTAGACAGATAATTTTCGTCGGTTCTTTTAAATTCAAACATGAGTGTTGTTGCATTTAGTATTAGACTAATAAATTAGCATCTGTTGTTGAATTTTATATTAGAAAAACAAATGAGCAGAGTTATTAAATATTGACAAGACATATAATTTTCGTCGGTTCTTATAAATTCAAACATGAGTCTCTTTGGCAATTTATTTAAGACAATAATAATAAAGAGATTGTAAGAATTCAAAGCGTGATGTAATCTTTAACGTACTTAAATTTTCACTTTTGATCAACTTGCTGCTATCAGCCCCATTGAAGAATGCCCTTGACTGGGCATCTCGACCACCAAACTGCTGGGCGGACAAGGCAGCTGCAATTGTCAGCGCCGCCGGAGGGTCGGGTGGTGTGCGATCACAGTACCATCTTCGTCAGATCGGCGTCTTCCTCGACCTCCATTTCATCAACAAGCCGGAGCTTTTCTTGCTGGCTTTTGCGCCTCCTCCAAAGTTTAATCATGCCACTGGCGACTTGATCGATCCTCAGACTAAAGAGAAGCTGAAGGATGTGCTCATCAGCCTCCGAAATTTTTCTCGGAGGCTCAAAGCTGGCAAATCCGAAAACTGATATTCCGGTGGATCATGTGGTTTATAATGCAGGGTGGACTGGGATGCAACGTTTCAGATTTTTGACCCTCTACGAGGTCACATTTAATAAATGCGGTTTTGTTGGATATTAGTTGCTTAAGCCCAGTTGGTGACAATTAAGATATCATTAAGAAGCTCAAAATTATTTGATAACTGGCATTCTAATTAAACGCAGGGTCAATATATGATGCACTTAACTAGGTCTCGAGTTCCGAGTCCTTGGGAACGTAACAATGTTAAATATTTGTTGGAGGAGCTTTGTTACATTTCAAAGGTCCTACTCGACTCAAATCTAGATTAGTCAACAAAGTGAGCCACATATTAGATGATATAAAAAACGAAAATATATGATGCACTTAACATAATACTCTTGCAATTTAGCTGAGGAATTGCAAGGAAACGTGTCATTAGATGCCACTTAGAGCCCCGCTCCTATGGTTTGTAGATTTTGCAATTAATAGATTCAAAGGGTGAAAGATTAAAATATTAGATGTACAAACTCCACGATCGTAAACAAATTGCAAATGAATAAGATAATATTGACAGATCGAGTATTCTAAATACGACCGGATAATATTTTACTCTAGATTAATAATTACTCGTAGATATTGTAATAATCACCAAAGTGTCATAGACAAAAAAAAATCCACAAACTTATGTGACAAGTTGATCATTTTGCATATGATGGTCCTGTTTGACAAAACAGATTAGGAGCAAATAGCAGAAAGCAGATAGCAGATTGAGAGCGGATAGTAGATCGAAGAATTTGTTTGGAAAAATCAACTAGCAGATAGCAGATTCAATTTAGTAGATTATATATTTTTGGTTAAATTATTTATTAATTTATAAATTAAGCTTCAATAAAATAATTCAAATTATTTTTTTAATTAAAATATTAAATAATTTAAGATATTATTTATTTATATTATAAATAAATATTTGATAAAGGATAAATGGTTAACTTATTGAATATATTAATTTCTTACATTTGGTTGGAGATAGGAATAAAGAATAAGAATTAAAAAATCATGTCAATTTTTATCGCAATATGTTAAAAGAACATTGCATTATCATTTATTTTAATTCTCATAATTACATCAAACTAAAAATAATTTGATCTCTTAATGCATGTATCTGCAATGATCATTGATCTTGACTAGTTTCATATTGTCGATTCAGATTAATATCACATAATTGATCAAGCTGTGTGAATGATGAATTTTCAATAAACTTTGTCAAAATTGTATTTTTTTAGGAGTTCAATGCAACATAATTATGAAGGCCCATTGTAGCAATCACAATATCTCTCTGCCTCTTGAATGAGAACAAAGGCATGACCCGTAAATCAAGTTTCCACCAAAGAACAATCCTAAAAAAAACTATTTTTTAGATAACTTAAAAACAACTACATTGTTCACCAAAGAAAGATAACTATACAAGAAAAATTAGGAACATCATCTAATTATACGTTTATATTAGAATTAATGGCTTATTAGTGTATGTGAAGGTAATTAATTCATATCGTACAATTTACTTAAATATTCAATACGAAGAGAAAACTAAAAAAGTAAATTATAGCTTTACCTTAGAGGTTCGATGTGATCCTCGGCAACAAAATTTAGATTCCTGTATGCACCACCAATTAAAAATATTAGGGATTTTTGAAAAGAATAATCTTTCTAGTTACTTCTTCCTCCATTTCTATTTGAAAAAATCCTTAGGAAAAGAATTTGAGTTTCACCGGGCTAAAACAAGATGTCGATGTCTATAATAAACCAAAGTCATCGTTTAATGCTTAATTGGATTTGGCTTCAAGAAAAAAAGATCCGGGATCTTCAATGAAAACTTTAAGGGCAGCTTTAACGACATCTCAGGGATCTTTAAGAGCTTTTGAATTACTTTTATTTTCAATTTGTATTTAATTATGCATATCCAATTTTGAGTTAATTTGAGTTAATTAGATTCCGGAGAAACCAATGTATGAACAAGGATTCATTTTACTTCACCACCTAGCTACTCTAGGTTGGGGGTAAGTCCCGGCGGAGAAGTTCTAGACACATTTCCATACTTTGTAATCCTTTGTAGAGACGTTGGGGCGGACGGACACTAAGATGGAATAGACCTGCTAATATGCCCAATGTCCCTGCTGCCCCACGCACATTCTCAACCCCACAACCCCAAACCACCATTAAAAAATGAAGAACCCCTACAAGAGAGGAGGCAAGGTCCACCCCTCCCCACCTCCCGACCACTTCCTGTCCCTCCTCCCTGCCGCCACCCTCGCCCTAGCCACTGCCCTCTTCCTTGACGATCACCAACTCCTCACCTACCTCATCTCCTGCCCCAACTATAAGCCTACCGGAGGAGGAGACAACCACGGTGGAGACCACGGGCCAAGCTTTCGGTGCTACATGAGCTATTGGGTGAGGTGGGATGCGTCACCTAACCGCCAACTGAAAGGAAGGATTTTCACCCCTCTTGCAATAAAGAGTAAGTACGGGATTGTCGTCCCACAAGGACTAAGCTAGGCCGCAAATTCGACTTTATCACTAGTTTAGGACTACGAGTGATGGATTTGTCAATTCCTACACTAATTGGTTACTACAACGACTAAATAACGAGAAGATGTAAACAATAAAGGAAAGAGTGGGCTTGGTGCCAATGACAACTAAATAACCAAATGGCATATAGGGTTTATTAAGTTCGTGTTATGGTCCGGATGTTCCTTAAGCAACTAATCAACGCTTCCGCGACCGATTAGTCTAAATCGATAGTTAATTAGGCTTAGTTGAACCAACCGCGCTCCCGCGACTAATTAGCCAACTAATCCAACTAACTACTGATTATCACCGTCATCCTTTGGACAACTAGTCACCTAAGGTGATCCCTCAACAATAGGCAACTAGTTAACTAGTTAAATGGTCCGTTAATCCTAACCCCTCCCGGCGATTAGCATCAACTTAGTTCATAATCAAGGTGATCAATCAAGATTAAGCATTCAACACGTTAACTAGTTCACAAACCTTAACATATTAACCCCACAAAACCATTGGCTAAATAGATGCCATCAAGGCACCTAACCCACAAAAGAACTACTCACACATGTTCATCATACATATCAATACATCCATTGAACAAAGCAAGCATAACAAGAACATTAAAAGATAGAGTAAGAGAAAGCTCAAAATGGTCTTCAAGCTTCCAATCTTCTTCCTTCAAGTTCCCTTCACAAGCTTCAACAATGGCTCCCTCTCCTAGCTTCTTCTTGGCCACGTTCTTCTTCTCTTCTCCTCTCCTAAGGTGAGCCACGTTTTTGGTCCAAGGGAGAGAGGTTGGCAGCCACGGAATTTTGGTGGAAGGAAGAATGAAGAGAGTGGGAATGGAGGAATATTGGAAAAATGGAAAAAGTGGGGGACAAAGGGGAGTAGTGGGAGACAAAGGAAGGTAGTGGAGTATGGGGAATTTGTAGTGGAATTCCAGCCAAAAGGTGGTAGGATGGCAGCCAAGAAAACGTCCTGGCAAATTCCGGAATGGTCCCGGAATTTTAGCCGATTTCGGTCAGGCGAGTTCTCAGGTTTAAAGCTCGTCTTCATGTGCATTTTTGACCCTCTTAGACTTCGAATCTGAAGATGACCGAAGAAACAAAGTTGTAGCCCCGGATGTCTTCTTTCCAGAACCACCTCATTCGTCTCCATAGGACTTCAGATTAAAAAGTTATCGGTATTTAAGTCTCTCGAGGTCAGTTTGCCCAATGTCGTCGCCTTCCCAATCGTGCACCATTCTTCAAGGCTGATCCGATCGTCGTTGACGCGCTCCAAAGTACACCAATATCCTCCCCGCATCACCACAAAGCCTCCTTGAAATAAAAATGAACAAAACTAATGAAAATTACAATAACTATACTAAAACGTTGAAAACACGAAATATAACAATACAACGATAAATAACACACAACAATACTAGAAATAATAGAAAATTGACACTAAAACATACATAGATGATAGAGTGTTTTCACACTCATCACCAACTCATCCATGAGATCATTGAGGCCTACAAGGAGCACCAGCTCGTGGCGGTGGATAAGAAGAAGGGGAAGAAGAAGAGATGTAAGAGGTCAGTCGCTAGAGATTTTGTTAAGGGCAGTAATTCGTTAAGGGCCTCCTTTAACTTTTCTAGGGCCTCCACAATAGGTTGCTTCAAGTCCCACTTGGCATGAATGACCCTATGAAAGCTTGGATGGGTCATCCATGCTGGTTAGAACCTAAATGGGCAGCAGTGCACATTTCCTTTATCATGGGAAGAGAGGGTAATCAACAGTGGGTTGTGGTCTGACTGATATCTTGCAAGATATCAGACACTGCTCTTCGGCCACAGGTGCTTACAATTAGTGTTGCATAAAGCTCTATCTAATATCTTGGATATGCGCTTCTCATTATCAGTAGTCTCCGACCAAGTGTTTGGGGTGCCAGAGAAACCCATATCAATTAGCCCGTAATTATTGATCCAAGCCGAGAAGAGTTTGTCCTGAGGTTGGAGCCTTCTAGCCCCACCCTTACGTTCGCTGAGGTTAGTGATAGTGTTAAAATCCCTGGTCAGCAGTGACGGCTTGGAGTTCTGAGGTGCTAGGTTGGCAATGTCATCCCAGTATACTTCCCTTTCGATAACTGGCGATAAGGCATAAACCACAGTAACCAGGAAAGGCGGCACCCCTGGCTGAGTGACCTCCATATGTAAGTACTGATCCGCCTGGGAGATTGGAAGCACAACGACATCTGGGGCTGAGAGGATCTAGATACCTCCCCTCCTCCCCTTTGCTTCAACTTGAACAAACTGCATACCCAGCTTGCGGCAAACCTTGTCCGCCTGGGCGCCACTTATCTGGGTTTCAACAAGAACCACAAACCTCACATCATATACACGAGTTAAATATTTAATAGCACGGAGAAAGCCTGGCTTTCTCGCGCCACAACAATCCAACTTAGGGCCTTAAAATCCATTAAAAGATGGAGTATGGAGAGGGGCAATCTCACCCAGTCAAGCGAGCCCAACATGTGTATAATCTTCATTCGGCCCTGACAGGCCAATTTGGTTAGGGGCGGCGGCCTCCTTACCTTCTCTTCTCTGGGGTTCTCCTAGTCCAGCATCATACTTTCCTCTATCCTCCTCCCCTGAAGAATGGGCAGTCCCAGGTTTCGAGGCCAGGCCTCCCTCATGAGCTACAACCTGGGCAGTAACAACGGGCGCCAGAGGGGGGGACTGGTGGGACACTTGCATGGAGGGCATACCATGGGCAGAGGTGGACGAGTTTGGGTTCTGGTTCTCCTTCTTCTTGAGTCGGGCCAGCGCTTCATTAAACTTAACCCCTAGAATGTTATCTTCCTAGCGGACCCTCTTATTTGCTTGGTTGGCTCTAGGCTTTCCTTAGGCGGGGGTTAGTGGTTTCTTGCTGTTGGGGCCTTGGTTTGTCTTTGGGGCTCTACTTGGGCCTTGACAGGAAGGCCCATCTTCAGCAACTACCGGGCTTCTGAAGATCCTGGGCTACCCCACAACACTTTCCACCTCAGCATCTTTATTAGCTGTTTGTAGGAGAATGTTATACCTATTTCCAGTAAGGTGGTCAGTCCTCGTCCCGGCAGCCCAAGTAGGTTTTCCCTTCCTGAGGACAAGCATCCAAGAGCTAAGATTGGCTTCCTGTTGCCCTATCCCCAAAGGATTAGGGTTTTTGCTCGTGACAGGAGGCTGGCTGTCAAGAGCCTCCAGCTCTCGCTTCCTATCCCCCGGCTCCGCCGTTGTTTTTGTTGACTTTGGCAGGTGAGGACAGGCCTCCTTGAAATGGCCATAGCAACCAAAGTGAAAGCAAATAATATGGAGCCCTTCGTATTCCACCTTCTGCGATACGCCATCGATCATAATCTTCATAACGAGAGGATTGGAGAGGTCAACCTCAGTACTCAGGCGAGCGAAATGGCCCCTCAGCTTCCCCTCCGTATTTGGGTCAAGCTTACTCGGATTCCCTATAGCTTCCGCAACCACACGAAGCAGGTTGTTGTTATAAAATTGGATATGGAGGTTAGGAAGACGGAACCAGACCTTTGCTCTCTGGACCTCCCGATCTTCCAGTTGGAAGTTGCTATCCCATGGTTCAACTGTTAGGTTGTGGTCCTGGACCAGCCAAGGGCCCCCTGAACTGCAACATTTAAGTCCTCTTCTAGCATGAAGCAAGCTAGGTAGTAATTGTGGGGCATATCAACAAGCCAGACCTCGGCCTTGGGGCACCAAATCTATTGGATTCTTTCTTGGAGAGTCTTGAACACAATGGTCTTGCCCAGAACCTTTAGGACTGCTGTGCGCCTCAAAGGTTGCTCAATCTGCTGCAAAGCATAAGGAGAAAGATGTACCAGCAGTTCAGAAGGGTCAGACTTGGTGTCAAGTGTGGCCTCAATAGAGGATAGCCAGTCTTCCTCTGGTTCCCTATTCGGGAGGTAGGGCTCTGCCCGACCATGGACCGAGTCCAAGTAAGATCTGTGAGGTAGGGGAGTGGGGGTGATACTGGGGCTAGGGTTTTGAGGCTGTTGGCATGGAGTTCATAGTGGCGGCTAGTTTCGCTTTGAGTAGTGAAGGATGGGGTAGAGGAGGGAGTGGTTGAGGGGTTTAGGTGGGGATGGGGATAGGGTTTAACTGGAGGGTCCGGTGGGGCTGGGTGAAAGGAAGGATTTTCACCCCTCTTGCAATAAAGAGTAAGTACGGGATTGTCGTCCCACAAGGACTAAGCTAGTCCGCAAATTTGACTTTACCGCTAGTTTAGGACTCAAAGAAATGGAGGAGTCAATTTCAAACACAATAAGCTACTTAAAATGAAATTGCAACTAAACAAGATGATGGTTTAAACAATTAAAGCAAGAGTGAGCTTGGTACCAATGACAACCTAAATAACCAAATGGCATATGGGGTTTATTGAGTTCGTGTTATGGTCCGGATGTTTCGTAAGTAACTAATCAACGCTCTCGCGACAAATTAGTCTAAATCGATTCTTAACTAGACTTAGATGAACTAACCACGCTCTCGCGATAAATTAGCCATCTAATCTAACTAATCACCAACTATAATTACCAACCTTTGGACAACTAGTCTCCTAAGGTGATCTCTCAACAATAGGTAACTAGTTAACTAGTTAAATGGTCCGTTAATCCTAACCCCTCTCGGCGATTAACATCAACTTAGTTCATAATCAAGGTGATCAATCAAGATTAAGCATTAAACACATTAACTAGTTCACAATCCTTAGCATATTAACCCCACAAAACCATTGGCTAAGTAGGTGCCATCAAGGCACCAAACTCACAAATTAACTACTCACACATGTTCATCAAACATCTCAATACATCCATTGAACAAAGCAAGTAAAGCAAGAACATTAAAGGAAAGAGTAAGAGAAAGCTCAATATGGTCTTCAAGCTTCCAATATTCTTCCTTCAAGTTTCCTACACAAGCTTCAACAATGGCTTCCTCTCCTTCTTCTCTAGATTGGCCACGTTTTTCCTCTCCTCCTCTCTTGTTTTGGCAGCCACGGATTTCTTTGGAAGAGGGGGAAAGAGCCACGGATTTCTTGTTCAAGGAGGGAGGAAGAGTTCATAATGGTGGAGGTGTTGGTGGGAGAGAAAGTGGAAGATAGTGGGAGGCAAATTGGCTCAAATCATGGAAGTGGAGCACTAATGTCTAAAGTTGTTGCTAGTGGAATCCAAGGAAGGGATTTAGACAAGTTTTTGGCTTAAGGAGTGCCAGCCACGAAATTCACTATCCATGCCCAAGAATGGGCCCAAAACAAATCCTAAACTTTGGCCCACTCGTCAGATTTGTTGGCAGATTCGAAGGTCAACTTTAGACATGATTTTCCTCCCACTTGGACTCCGAATTTGAAGAAGTCCATGAAGACAAAGTTGTAGCTCCAGATGTCTTCTTTCCAATGCCACTTTTTTTGTCTCCATTGGACTTCATATGAGAAATTTATCGACATTTGAGTCGCAAGGGGTCAGTTTTGCTCCACGTTCTCTTGGGTCTCGTAAAACGGCAATCGCCCCGACTGATCCGATCGCCTATGACGCGTCCCTAGGCAGTTGAACGTCCACCATGACCGTACCAAGACTCCTATCAAGAAATAATCACAATAAAAATCACAAGACTATACTAAAACGAACATAACACATAATACGAGACAATGATATCAAATAACGAACAAACATACTAGAAACAATAGAAAATCAATACTAAAACATACATAGATGATAGAGTGTTTTCACACTCATCACACCCCCACACTTGAATCATTGCTTGTCCTCAAGCAATGCTCATACAAACACAATCACAATCACAAACACAATCACGTAAGAAAGAAAATATGACAAGGACAAGACTAGGCATGATTAATTCACAATTTAACTCCCCTCAAAATTTCAAACTCACATCAAAAGTATTATCACACAACCTAGCTTGTACATCAACTCAAACACAAAGAGTAAGAACCGGTAGACATCTCACCACTCGGTGGTTTAATCAAGTGTTATCACTATGTAAAAGACACTAGAAGGTTAACCACTCAGAGGTTCGGAAATTTTAGCTCACGAATTGTAAGTAGCCAACTTCCTATCTCTCGCATACATGATCGATGTCTTTCAAAGTATCCTACGTCCTACTCAACAGTGTCTCAAAGTCGTGTGGTTGCTCGTGAACCGGGAGCTTTCAATCGGGTTGTAATGGGGCTAAGGTAAAAGTGAGGAAATATGTATGGATAGTAGTTAAACCACCCAATCCGAGGACATGTTACAAAAGTACTCTAGTCACTCGTCTATTCTAAACATCTTCACCATAAGTAGTTAAATCACACTCCCAAAATTCACCCATTTTTTAAGACCGTGTAGCACTAGTTATGCCAATTATAAATGCCTTATTCAACCTTCACTTTTCTTTCTTTCTTTTCTTCTTTTTTTATCTTTTTTTTTCTTTTCTTTCTTTCTACTAACACACACTTGGCATTTTCTAGGCAAGAACTCGGCTTCTTTGTATGGCCTCTCAATTACCCAAATTCTCAAAGAATCAACCCACATGAACACTAAGCTACCAACTAAACCCAATACATAACATCCCCAAAAGGTGTAAACCTATGTGTCCTCGGATCGGATGACCAAAGGTCGGGAGGATGGTGGATATAAGGCTTAAAGTTGGTATACATATAATATGATCAATGAATGGCTAGGCTCAAAGGGTTAAAGCAAAGGATATAAAGGTTCTTGGCACTAAAGCTCTAGGCTCAATTTCAAAGGATTAACCCCCGTCATTCACTAACGCCACACAACCAAGACCATGTCAAGTACTAGTAGGATACCTTGATCAACCGAACTCATGTAGGTACCTCATGAATCAATGAAGACGGTTGTCCCCTCCTTCGGCTCAAAGTTCCTCACAAGGTCACTCATCAACCCTCTAGTCTAATCTACATAATGAGACCACTAGTCTAAACAACCGAGGGTGAGATTTCTACAAGTTCTTAGGCCTTGTGCTCGAGTTCATTTCCTAACTAGGTGTGTGGTGAGCTTCTAACATAAGTTAAAGAATTTTGAAGGGGGTCAAATTTTGAAAAATTCATGCCAAATCATTGCCTAAACAAGACAAACCATAGCTAAACACATAAAGGATTCCTAAGTGGAACCACACCCCCACACTTGAAGAACACCTTGTCCTCAAGGTGGAGGAAGCACATATACATCTAAACAATTGACTATACTAACAATTGCAATACGAGCCAAGCAAGAACATCAAACAAACATGAAGAACAAGACATCACAAAGACATATAGCAAACTTGAAAACATCACGAAGACAAGAAAATAACTAAGGAAAAATAAGGTGCTAGGAAACTCCCCTTAGTCTTGAGGTGGAGAAGGTTGATATGGTTTTGAATACCAAAGCTTCCTATTGAGTCTGATGGGGACATGTCTAAAAGCTTTACGACACCACCACCGGGGTTATGATCACCATCCTTTTGCAATCTGCTCCAGGAGAGGCGGTATTCCCATCATCGGATAGATCTCATCCAGTTCCAGTCATCTGAATACCTTCGATCCCATCAATATATTCAGCATCTCGTACCTCATGTATCCTCTTTCTCAATACTTGCTGCCAAATATTCTTGAGTTCTTTCATGCGTATAAGTTTAAGGAGATAATCCCATGCTGAACACCTTTCATGACCCTGCTAGTTTCTCCATCAACTGGCATCACGAGAGTTGGTCACGACTGTGGCATGTTTTGGCTTGGCTGAGCCACGACCGTGGCTTCTGCGTTTTTCCTCTATGCGGACTTACAGAGATTTTTCAAGACAGTGGCCTTTATATTCCTTCGATTTGAGACTCCTTCCACCCCGAACTAGAAGAAATCATCAACTACAAAGTTTTAGGCCTATCTCTTAGCTTTCCATAACAACAAGAATCAGCGCCATCGGATGATCGAGCTCTAAGATATGCCCTTTTTACGGCAGGACGCCAACTCCTGAATGCTCGAGCCCCTCTGTAAGTTGGTTGGCGTACGCCAAGTAGATGGCGTCCGCCAATCCCGAAATTCTCAGCCCCTCTGTAAGTCACCTGGCGTACGCCAAGGACATGGCGTCCGCCAACATCCCGACGGTCGATTTCTCTGTAACGTTCCTGGCGTACGCCAAGGACCTGGCGTCCGCCAACATCCCGATGGTCGATTTCTCTGTAACATTCCTGGCGTACGCCAAGGACCTGGCGTCCGCCAACATCCCGATGGTCGATTTCTCTATAACGTTCCTGGCGTACGCCAAGGACCTGGCGTCCGCCAACCCAGAGAAATTTCCTCCTCGTTGAGCCATAGGTCGATCCCAGTTTGGCCACGGCGGGGGCTACGCCCCCAAGTGTCTTGTCGATCATCCAGCCGTCCTAAGCACCTACAAAATGCGGGAGATCCCGTAAGCATGAAACTAACACCACAAAATGCTGACAAAAAAAAAAAAAACACAACATATAAAAAGAAACACACACATAAAATTATGACAATATAAAGACAATACAAAAACATGCTAAGTTATAGTCGTTAGCTTGACTTTACTCCCCTTGTTCATGCATTGGAGGGTGAGGTGACGGAGTGCACTTCCGCTTGTCGTTCCATATTACCACCAAGGCAAATCTTGCACCTTTGGCCATTCACCTTGAACACTCCTCCATTGCTTCTTTCCAATTTGAGGGTTCCAAATGGAAAAACCTTCACCACCTTGTAAGGTCCACTCCACTTGGACTTGTGTTTTCCCGGAAAAAGCTTCAAACGGGAATTGTAGAGTAGCACTTGATCACCCTTCTTGAACTCTTTCTTCACGATGTGGGCATCATGTGATCTTTTGGTCTTCTCCGCCTTGTTAAGCCTTTCTACTCCCGGCTTGGCTTCCTCCTCTAAGTGGATGTAATGTATAATCATGTTAGGATTTATCCCCTTTATCTCAGATTGTTGGCACCCCATTCCCTTACTCCGCTGGTTAACCACTTCAAGCACCGTCTCCTCTTGCTCCTCAGAGAGCTTGTTGGAGATGATGATGGGAAGTCTTCTTTCATCCTTTAAGAATGCATATTGTAAATGGGAGGGTGGCTCTTTCAAGTCATCCTTGTCATCTATTCCCCCTTCAATCTTCAATGAGCTCTCCTTGCCCAACTTGATGACACCATCATCAACCATATTAAGCTTCATACACACGCCTTCATCAAGAGGGTGATGCATTGCATTGGACATCTTGAACTCAACTTTCTCCTCCCCTATTCGGAGGACCAATCTTCCTTCATGTACATCCACCAAGGCACGTGCCGTATTGAGAAATGGCCGGCCAAGGATTAATGGACAACTCTTGTCTTCATCAAAATCTAGCACCACAAAGTCCACGGGGAAGATAAACTTATCAATCTTCAACAATACATCCTCCACAACCCCGAATGGCTTCTTCATGGTTTGGTCTGCCAATTGGAGACGCATCGAAGTTGGTTTCACCTCACATAAACCAAGTCTCCTCATAGTAGACAAAGGCATCAAGTTGATGCTAGCGCCTAAATCACATAAGCACTTGGGAAACTCAACATCACCAACTCTACCAGGAATAGTGAAACTCTCCGGATCTTTTAACTTTGTCGGGAGATCTTTAGAGATGAGAGAGCTACACTTCTCTGTGAGGGCCACCGTCTCTCCATCTTTCCACTTCCTCTTCTTAGTGATGAGTTCCTTGAGAAACTTCGAGTATTGCGGCAATTGATCCAACATCTCAAGAAAAGAAACACTGATCTGGATGTTCTTCATCTTCTCCATGAAGCCAATAAACTTGTCATCCATCACATTCTTCTTCTTCACTCTTTGAGGGAATGGTAGTCGAGGAGCTTTAGGTGGTGGTGGCACGTAGACTTCTTCTTCACCAATCTCAACCGGTGGACTTCTCTTTCCCTTTGCCTCTACTTCTTTCTCCTCCTCATTGGCTTCCATAGGATCATCATTGTTCTTCCGGGTTGAAAATTCAGAAGCTATTTCCTTACCACTTCTTAAAGAAATTGCACACACATTTCCTCGAGGATTCACTTCTGTGGAGCTTGGAAGAGAGCCGGACGCTCTGTGGGCACTTGCACTTGCTATTTTCCCAAGTTGCCTCTCTATATTATGCATGGCGGTTGCTTGACCTTTGAGGATTTGTTCAAAGCTATCTTGCCTTGATGCTTGTTGTTGTATGGCGGCCAAAATTTGGCCTTGCTGGCTAACCACCCCTCCAACGTCTTGCATAAACTTTTCCATCTTGTCAAACCTCTCCTCAATAGCTCCCATCCGATCCATCAAGGAGAAACGTGGTTGGAAACCCGGAGGAGGTCCTTGTTGTGTAGTACGAAGAGGAAGTCCCTTATCCGGAACAATCGCCATGTTCTCGACACTATTCCCTCCCTTCCAAGAGAAGTTTGGGTGATTTCTCCACCCCGGATTGTAGGTGGAGGAATATGGGTTATTTCCCATCCTATTTGCTCCTTGACCTTGGCTTTGTCCTTATCCTTGGCCACCAACAAAGTGTGCTTGCTCCATTTCCGTGTTCATCATAGCACATTCTTGCATCCCGTGGCCAACATTTCCACATGCTTCACAAGTCGTCCTTACGGCTGCCACATTGGTATTGTTCAAGCTAAGATCGTTCACTTTTCTTGCCAACATTGCCAATTGGGCTTGAATAGAGGAGGCAACATCAACATCAATTACTCCCTTTTGCTGGTCAATAGGTTGTCTTCCTCTCTCATTTGCCATAAGGATGGTTGTAGCTGCTAATTCTTCCATGATGTGGTAGGCATCATCTCTTTCTCTTCTCAAAAAGGATCCATTTGAGGCAGCATCAACCGTCCCCCTTGTAGAGGGTCCAAGTCCAAAGTAGAAAGTTTGGAGTAAAGACTCCTCTGGTATATTGTGGTGTGGACAACTCCTTTGTAATCCCTTGAATCTCTCCCAAGCTTCACTCAACGACTCATTCTCGAATTGTTGGAAGTTGTTAATCTCCTTCACAAGTCTATTGGTCTTGGAGAAGGGAAAATACTTGTCAAGGAAGGCATTAGCTAGCTCTTCCCATGTCGTAATTTTTGTCCCAACCAGATTCTTATACCATATCTTTGCTTTGTCCTTCAAGGTAAATGGGAACAACCTAAGCTTCACAGCATCGTTGGTCACTCCATTGTGCTTGAAGGTGTCGGCTATCTCCAGAAAATTAGCAATATGGTCGTTGGGATCTTCATTCGGTAATCCATAGAATTGGACCGAAGCTTGGAGCATGTGAATCACCGCTGGCTTGATCTCGAAGGTGTTAGCTTGAATAGCAGGCCTCGGAACTCCAGACATTGCCCCTCTCAAGGTGGGCCTAGCATAGTCCATGAGAGACCTTCGAGGAATTCCAACTCCTTGCGCATCATCTTGCGGAGCTCCTTGTGGAGCTTCTTGCACATGAGGTTATTGATTCATCCTTGCTTGTGTCCTTCTCTCTTGTCGCAACACCCTTTCCAAGTATCCAATGTCCGCTTCGATATCCACCGGAAAGTTGTTGGTGGAACGAGTGATGGGCATGCGACAAACAAGTACCTTGCAAAACAAACAACAAAGGTACTAAGTAACCAAGTAAACAAAAGAAAAAAAAAGTCCTAATCCAAGTTCGTAAGCCAAATTAAGCGTCTAGTACTTAATCCCCGGCAACGGCGCCAATTGAAAGGAAGGATTTTCACCCCTCTTGCAATAAAGACTAAGTACGGGATTGTCGTCCCACAAGGACTAAGCTAGTCCGCAAATTTGACTTTACCGCTAGTTTAGGACTCAAAGAAATGGAGGAGTCAATTTCAAACACAATAAGCTACTTAAAATGAAATTGCAACTAAACAAGATGATGGTTTAAACAATTAAAGCAAGAGTGAGCTTGGTACCAATGACAACCTAAATAACCAAATGGCATATGGAGTTTATTGAGTTCGTGTTATGGTCCGGATGTTTCGTAAGCAACTAATCAACGCTCTCGCGACAAATTAGTCTAAATCGATTCTTAACTAGACTTAGATGAACTAACCACGCTCTCGCGACAAATTAGCCATCTAATCTAACTAATCACCAACTATAATTACCAACCTTTGGACAACTAGTCTCCTAAGGTGATCTCTCAACAATAGGTAACTAGTTAACTAGTTAAATGGTCCGTTAATCCTAACCCCTCTCGGCGATTAACATCAACTTAGTTCATAATCAAGGTGATCAATCAAGATTAAGCATTAAACACATTAACTAGTTCACAATCCTTAGCATATTAACCCCACAAAACCATTGGCTAAGTAGGTGCCATCAAGGCACCAAACTCACAAATTAACTACTCACACATGTTCATCAAACATCTCAATACATCCATTGAACAAAGCAAGTAAAGCAAGAACATTAAAGGAAAGAGTAAGAGAAAGCTCAATATGGTCTTCAAGCTTCCAATATTCTTCCTTCAAGTTTCCTACACAAGCTTCAACAATGGCTTCCTCTCCTTCTTCTCTAGATTGGCCACGTTTTTCCTCTCCTCCTCTCTTGTTTTGGCAGCCACGGATTTCTTTGGAAGAGGGGGAAAGAGCCACGGATTTCTTGTTCAAGGAGGGAGGAAGAGTTCATAATGGTGGAGGTGTTGGTGGGAGAGAAAGTGGAAGATAGTGGGAGGCAAATTGGCTCAAATCATGGAAGTGGAGCACTAATGTCTAAAGTTGTTGCTAGTGGAATCCAAGGAAGGGATTTAGACTAGTTTTTGACTTAAGGAGTGCCAGCCACGAAATTCACTATCCATGCCCAAGAATGGGCCCAAAACAAATCCTAAACTTTGGCCCACTCGTCAGATTTGTTGGCAGATTCGAAGGTCAACTTTAGACACGATTTTCCTCCCACTTGGACTCCGAATTTGAAGAAGTCCATGAAGACAAAGTTGTAGCTCCAGATGTCTTCTTTCCAATGCCACTTTTCTTGTCTCCATTGGACTTTATATGAGAAAGTTATCGACATTTGAGTCGCAAGGGGTCAGTTTTGCTCCACGTTCTCTTGGGTCTCGTAAAACGGCAATCGCCCCGACTGATCCGATCGCCTATGACGCGTCCCTAGGCAGTTGAACGTCCACCATGACCGTACCAAGACTCCTATCAAGAAAGAATCACAATAAAAATCACAAGACTATACTAAAACGAACATAACACATAATACGAGACAATGATATCAAATAACGAACAAACATACTAGAAACAATAGAAAATCAATACTAAAACATACATAGATGATAGAGTGTTTTCACACTCATCACAGGGTAGGGCTATTTTGGTTGTTGGGGAGGGGGAAAAGGGAGAGAAAATTTTGGGCTCCATACAACCTAGCTTTTGTAGCTACAAATGTGCCATCATGTAACAGAGGGAAACGTGTAGGGAAAACTTAAGGCTTACAAGCCTAGAGGTTGTGTCCAGTACCCTATAATATATATGATAAGCATGATAAAAACCTTCGACTCGACCAGTAGTCTGACCAATCGGTCAGTCGACCCGCAACCCAGAGAGCAGAGCGAGTCACTCTCCTGGTCATTTTTGAAAACTATGATTTTTTCTGATCTATTATTTTGAAACTACATAAGACCAAGCACAACGGTGCGCACATTGATAATATTAATATAACGAAGGGAAAAGATAAAAAAAAGATAAATGAAATTGTTGGCCTTTGCCCAGGCGGTGTACGCAGGCTGTCGGTCGCCCGTGACACACTCCGTGGTCACGATTATTTTATTTTATTTTTACTTTTTTATTTCTCAATCTAATCTAGTGACATATGACACAATGTTATACGATAAAATTATAAATTTTGTATTTTTTTATTCTCTATAAATAGTGTCCAATATTTTTAACTCGTATTTTTTAATTCTCAGTAAATAAAGCCAATTTTTCAATTCATATTTTTTTCAATTCTCTTTAAATAAAACCCAATTTTTAAATTTTATATAAAAATAGTATAGATAATATTTTAAAAATTCTCTAATAATTAAATATGTAATTTTTATATTTATTACAATTTATAAATAAACATAAATTCATTATAGATATTACGTGGAAGAAATAAAAATTATTTATTTATTTGATGACTTAGTTGGACTAATTTACAGTGTAAGTAGAAAATGGTTAGGTTGGGTTCGGTTAGGTTATATATGAAAAATCGAGAATTAATTATTTATGTGGTACACCTGTGTGAATAGTCTAAGTGAGACACTGTCACTCGAATATTTGTTCAAAGGTTTTAATAGTTCTATATTAAAAATTGAGGTTTCAATGATTTAAAAAAGAGAAAAGTTCATTTTAGTACCATGTAGTATCACATATTTTTACTTAGGTACCATATGGTTTAAAATACATAGAACGGGTCCAACTTATTTTAATTTTCATCAAAAATAGGTCCCGGTTAGCTCGGATAGCTGCCTAAATTTTTTTTTATGAAACGATGTCGTGGACTGCCATATCAACATTTTAGCATCTACATAGCAAATAATTTGGCAAGTAGAAAATTTTCAAAATGATCCTAATTAGTCCCAAATTTGAAATAGCCATGAGAAGATTCTTGTACTTCTCGTTCGCAATTACAATCCTACCCTTAGCCTGGTCGCGCCTGAAAGTGGAGCCACCTCCTCTACTGCCCATCCGGCACCGAAAAATCTGTGTTCGTCGCCGCCATGGCCAAATTCCTCAGGTACGACGTCTACAAGGTCGACCTCACGCACGCCACCGACGACGCCGACCTCAATCTCCTCCTCCTCGAGACCAGGTCCCGGGCAGTTATCCTCATCGAGGACCTCGATCGGTTCATCTCCGACCACCCCTCCTCTCTTTGCACGGCGGTGGAAATAAAGAAAGGTGCAAGTTCAACGGCGGGCAAACAGAATTGGTTTGTAAACTTGTCAGCCCTGGAGTCGGAAGAACTCAAGGAGGTCGAGTTCGGCGAAGTCATCGTCGGCGCTTGCTCCATAAGTTCGTCGTCATCAGGGTAGCTCTTCGAGTTCGTAGTCGACACGCCGCGATCGTCCGGTTCACTGATCCGGCAATTATTACTAGGTCCCGCCGAGCTACCGGTCCGGCAGGGGGCCTGGCGATGGGGAGGACGGGGATGACCCCACCTTCGATCTGGCCTCCCCACCCCTCAACAGGATTATGTGAAGGTCAAGTGGGCTCACCGCCCGCCGCCGATGGAGGCGGCGACGTCGGACTCATCATTTTCCGTGGTCAATGCTGGCGCTAATGAAGCACGCTCGACATTATGTTTGGGGGTGTGATGGCGAGAGAGGAAGGAGGAGATGGATGGGGAGGAAGGAGGAGGGATTTAGGGTATGTTTAATTGAAAAATTATAAATAAATATGGTGCTATTTTGATAGTTTACCATTAGCCACGTTATTATTAACTCATCCGGGCACATATGACGTGGCGGTCCATGTAGGAAACGAAACTACGTCGTTTCATATAAAAAAATTTGGGCAGCTACCCAAGCTAACCAGGACCTTTGATAAAAATTGAAATAAGTTGGACCCATTCTATGCGTTTTAAATCACAGAATACCTAAGTAAAAATTTATGATACTACAGGGTACTAAAATAAACTTTTCTCTTTAAAAAAAAGCATTTTGACGTGTGGCCTAACCGGTCGAACCACTGCCTATGACCAATCCTCTACTTTTTTTCCTAAAAATTGGAGATCGATATAGATCGCTCAAAATTCGATCAATACCCTCCGAATAAACAGATTCACCCTAAAAAATAGGTGACAAAAATAATAAAACGTAAAACGACCAAAAAAAATTATAAACAGGAAAGCTAACAAAAGCTACAAAATGACCTAATTTACTTGTAGTTTCTACCTAGAAAAACTAAAATCCACACCCTTAACTTTTTAAGAAAAATTATGAAGAAAATTGCGACTATTTTGAAATTTTTTTACTTACCTAAGATGTTGACATTACGGGCCACACGGACAACCAAAATCTGCGGTGATAAGTCGAATGGACGGGCTGCTCAAATACCTTTTGCTGATAAAATTGAAATAAGTTAGAATGATTTTATACATTTTAAATCATAGATTATTAAAGTGTAAAACAGCTATATCATGGTACTAAAATGATAGTTTCCCAAACAAAGAAAGTCGTCATAACTGGACCCGCTTCCGCCCCCACCGCCGGGGCCAGACAGAACAAGAGAGGAGAGATCAAGGATGGCATCGAAGCCGTTGATCAAAGTGGCAGCGGTATGTGGGTCTCTCCGGAAAGGCTCCTTCAACCGCGGCCTTATTCGAGCAGGTACTTTCCCTCGCTCCCTCCCTCCCCTTCTGAATTAAAATTTTCTTGTTTTGGGTTTGAATTTTTCTAAAATAAAAAATGGAAGTGGGGTAGCGATGGAGGCGAGCTTGGAGGGTCTAGAAATAGAGCACGTGGACATATCCCCTTTGCCTTTCCTCAACACCGACCTCGAGCTCCCCGGCGCCTTCCCTCCTGCAGTCGAGGCCTTCCGCCGCCAGATTCTCCGCTCCGACGCCTACCTCTTCGCCTCCCCCGAGTATAACTACTCCGTCACCGGTGAGCCCCTCCTTTCCTTATTATATCTGAATTACTTTCTCTTAAAAATTGTTCGCTGGAATGTTTGAGCGGTTTCTTTTGACACGAATTTAAGAGAAACTGTCATTTTCCTTTATTTTCGCTCTTGCTATATTACGACATGAATTTAGGAGAAACTGTCATGGAGGGTATTTTTGTCTTTAGCAATATGTCATCCTATACCGTTACACGTACCAAACAGAATACTGTACTGACTGTTAAGTCTTGTACTGAATTTATCAAACACAGGACAAGACATCTAGAACAAACAGTCTTGTTCTTGAATTTCTAGTCATGTCCAAAAGTTGTATCAAACGCACCCTTAGGTTCCTCTGCTACACAAATAGAAAAGAGTTTCCCATAGAAATTAAGCGGAATGGTTTGAGAAGACGACGAAGGGTTGTTAAGGGACGTGCAGTGAAGAACAAACAGTTTGGGAAGTGCTTGTGTTTGAGAAAACGACCCCATAATGAATCGGAACCCAACTTACTTTCCCAACGTGGCTAAAATTAAAAGCTTCCATGTCTTTGGATCCATTTTCTTCACACATAACTTCCCCAACTTCGATCAAACCTCAAGACTGTTGAATAGTAGAATTTCACGCTTTGTTTATCACATTCTTCAAGGTAGTATATAAAGTATATGAGGTATGGAGAAGCTTTGAAATCGATTCAAATGGAGTCATATGGTCTTTAAGAATCCACTCTGTGTAAGCACTTACAGTCGCCAACCACCGTTGCCAACTGGTAAAACTCGACAATGCAACATCTGTCGCTTTCAATTGCCGGTAAAAGGGTGTGCAGCATTACTGACTTACATTTGTTTTGAAAGCTAGAAATTAACGCACCTTCAGAGGACGAGATGTCCATCCCATGTATGCTAAATCAGAAGGGGGTAGATTCGATTGCTAAATCTGTCGCTTGTTGCTTTCTCTGTGTCATGTACAAGTAGATCACTTCGCTTATATAGAGCTGAGAAGAGTTTGTTAAGACAATCCAAGTATGATTTGCTACATTTATTTTCACGGGAGACTTGAGCTGATGATGAATTGGATCTGTACCTCTCCATTTTTCTTTAACGAAGTGGGTCTTCATTCAAACCTTTTCTCAGTTCAAACTTGAACAACATGCACGTCAGTTGTACTGAAAATCTGCTGTATTCTGATAATTTCCTCAATGTATGTGATTGAACTTCATTTTTCTGCCAGACATACCAGTTGCCGGGTATAACGAACATTATATGAATCTCTGAAATGCATAGGTGTTCTAGCATTGACATCGAAGATGATTGTTCTGTACTCATCGAATGCCAGGGCCGTTGAAAAATGCGATCGACTGGGCATCTCGTCCACCAAACTGCTGGGCTGGCAAGCCTGCAGCCATTGTGAGTGCGGGAGGCGGCTTTGGAGGTGGGAGATCGCAGTACCATCTTCGGCAGATTGGAGTTTACCTCGACCTCCATTTCATCAACAAGCCCGAGTTCTTCCTCAACGCGTTTGCCCCTCCTCCGAAATTTGATGACAATGGTGACGTGATTGATCCGGAGGTGAAACAACGGTTGAAGGAAGTTCTAATAAGCTTGCGTACATTTTCTTTGCAGCTTCGAAGGTAAATGTGCTTTTTATGAGTTCTCAAGGAACATCTGCCTAGCTGGTGTGTGTGTTTGGAATTGTGGAAAGAGAGGAGAAAAAAATTGGAAAAACTTTGTTGTGTATCAAATTGTAGTTTTTCAAAAATAAGTTGTTCAAAATAATTCCGGTTGTTTGTAAAATTTGGAAAATTATTGGAAAACACTTGTATTAATTATAAATGATGTGTATGTCGCGCAGAAACAAATGGTGTTACTGGCTCTTCAACTTTTTTAATTAAATAATGAGCATATTATTGTGAAAAAATATTTCATAAAAGTATTTTGATAAAAAAAAGCTTCAAATACTTGAAATAAACATATAAATTTTCTTTAATGCTATTGCAGACTTCATTTAACATTTGATTTTACCCCATTACTTTAATTTAACTTAATATAACAAATTATTTAGTAATATATGAATTTTCATCCACCAGCAGGAGTAAGGATCACATGTGTTACACATCACACTTGTAAAAAAGAGCAATTCCTTCGTAATACTCCTAAAAAACTGATAAATTTCTAACGTCTGATATAATGTACTAGGAAGTTTTAGGGACTGGATTTGGTCCTGGAGGCCAAATCCAGCACGGTGCTGGAGAATTTTTATTAAAGGACACGCGGAGATTATTTTGCAAAAATACAGGGATGCAAAATAAAAAAAGCCCACAACCATTGAATCATAACTGGGTAAACTATTGAATCGTAACTGAGTAAACTATTGAATCGTAACTAAGTAAACCATTGAATCGTAACTGGGTAACTGGGACGGACCCCGATTTATCCGGGACAGGAAAAAACGGACCATTGAATCATAACTAGGTAGACCATTGAATCATAATTAAGTGAACCATTGAATCGTCCAGAACAGTCCTGGTTGGATTTGGCCTTCCAGGACCAAATCCGCTCCCGAAGTTTTACACGTGTTACACATCACCAAAGCTAATCCCATCCAGAGAGCTGCTGGGAAGTTTACCCAAATGATAATATTTGGAGCACGCATGAAAAGCCATAATTGCACAAAGTATTTGGTCGTTTTGGAAAAAAATATCCACAACAAAGACTTACCTATTCCACCCTCAACTATATATCTATCAATCTATCTAACTAATATTGGTTACAATTGGATAACCAATCTCAAATTTTAGCTCCTTTTTGTCAAGAATCTCGAATTTTAGCTAGTAGCCTAGCTTTCCGGATTTCAATAAATGGCAAGAACCATTCAACCAATATTGGATGTGGAAATCCACAGCATCAAAGGATACAATAAAGTTATGTCAAGGTTGAAAAGCCAAATTTATCAAATTATAATGTCCATTAGGGGCTTGCAATATTGAAAACAGCTCAACACAAACATCAATTCGGGATCCGTTGTTGATAAAGAAAATCGAGTATAATGCTTCTGATACACCACCTTCAAACAAACCCAAGGAGTGACACTGGAAAAAGATACAGTTTCATGGTTTGAATTGAATAGAGTGGAGCAGAATTAAAGTCGTCGACCGACAGCTCATTCAACCCGAATGAATACAAGTAGAAAAGAATGAGATGGACAAATGCAAAATGAGGAATTAAACTAAAACTGCACAATCCCATTTGCATCCCAGACAAGCAAACAGTCTACCAATAAGGGCTACAGCAGTTTGACATAGCAGAGCCTAGCAACACAACATTCGAACAATGTGGAAGAACGACCAAAGTAATCGACCGAATTCTCGACACAACCAAAAAGCCCATTCCACCGCAACTATAACTCCTCCAAATCAAACATCTAAATCGCCAAAAAAAAAAGAGCAACCAGCAATACGTATGAGCATAATTATAATCCAAAATCCACCAGCGGTGTAGATCCAAGAAGCATAAAACATTCTCGGTCTCGAACTCAAAATAACCGTCAAATTGCAAATCACTCATCAAATCCATTCAAATATATAGAAAAAGGGAACCCTAGATCAAAAACAACAAGCGAAACGACGGCATTGGGCAACCTAGAACCTGAGCTTAGTAAAGAACCACCTGTTCTTCCCGGACTTGAAGCGCTCCTCGAACCGGGCCTTGGCCTCCTTGAGGGCAGCGACCTTCTTGTCCTTGGAGACGAGGGCATCGGGGGAGACAACGTCCTTGAGGTCGACGTCGAGGGTGTAGCGGGTGGGCATGACGTGGCGGAAGTTAACGAGCTTGACGAAGCACTTAACGCGAGACTTCTTGGCGGTCTTCTTGGCCGAGTCCCTCCTCACCACCTTCCCCGGGTACTTCTTGATCCCGGCAACCAGGCAGTGACCGTACGCCCTCTCCCGACCCGCCTTCACCTGCTCGAACGCCTTCACTATCACCGCCTTCCTCCCCGCGTACCGCCCCTGGAGGAGGATAACCGCCTTGTTCGGCTTCAGAAACTTCACCATTTTCGCCCCTCTCTCTCTCTCTCAGCGTCTGGTATTGATGGTGAAAAACCCTAAATCAGGTTTTATATAAAGACCAATGGCCGCCGGAGAGGGGGCTTCCCATGTTTCTCCTAGGCCACTGGGTCTGAATCGTCTTATTGGGCTTATATTGGGCTGGATTTTGGGGTTTTGTTGGTTTGGAGCCAAAATAACGAACGAGAATCAAATGTATGCCCAACAGTCGACACAACTTGCTGCACGATTAGTCGATGTTTGTCTCGGCAGTTACCTACCTCAAATTTTGTTTCGTACGTCTTTCATTTCTATCCACGTCACTCTACTATTCTCGGATTCGTTTATGTTTTCTATTTATTGTCTTTGTACCTTGTCTACATATTTCTTATTTCTGTATTATAACTTGTTATCTAATATTAAAAATGAGTGAGCATATAGTTCAATATTCAAATTTGTCCATTGGAATAACAAAATGCACCATTGTAATCACTTTTTCCAACATTTGAGAAATTCTCTTTTACTATTTGATCCACCATCATTCTGCTTTGATATTTAGAGGCTTATTAGAGATGTACTTGACCAGCTTAGTACGTGCGAGGCTATTTTCAAGATCGTAGTTGTTTGCACCTAAACAATGTGTCTTGTTTTTTTTTCTGCCTTGACATAGTTTGGATTATATAGGTGAAACTATGATTGCCGTGTGTTTACTTAGAAAGTTTATTTTTTTTTTAAGATAAATTATTACACCATGATATTGCCAAGGTTTGAACCTTAGACTTCCTAGGTATTTATAACGTCTTGTCTCATTGGGCTACAAACCCTTTGGCACTTAGAAAGTTTAATTAGAATCGTGTAATAAATTTGGTCCATTTACCACCACTCATTTATCAAGATGGTCGATAAACACCTTTATACCAATTTTTAGTTCACCCTTATGCATATGGTATCTAATTAAAAAATAAAAACATCACCATTCCTTCTTACCCCATGCCTTTTCCATGAACGTCATCATTTTCCCTCAAACATTATCTTTTCTACAATCGACTTAAAAGAGATTTTTATTCCAACATAATTTGGATAAAAAATCTGAAAATTTTCCACCTTGAAACAAAATTCTTGAACTCAAATGCCAACTTCACCATCAACTCTTAAGAATATTGTTTTAATTTAATAAATTTTTAAATTCGAGTTCTTGGGAATGCAACAATTTTAAATACTTGTTACAAAAATTTTGCAACCTTTGAAAGGTCTCACTTCACTCAAATTTGGGTTAATCGGTAGTAGATAATATGAACCAAAAATATATTTCAATTGATTATTATAACTAATATGCTATTCCACGTCGTTGGTGGTCCCATGGTGGGAAACCAAGTTCCCTATCTTGCACCATAATTGGCGCCCACGAACTGATCCGTTGACATTATATTTTTTTTCTGAAGCACATCTGTTGACGTATTCGCTTGATCTTTTTTAGTCTGGAAAATGCACAAGGTAATGTATTCACGAAGTTGGAACATTGACTTTTTTTTTGTGAAAGTTGGAACATTGACTTTGACATTGCATTGATTAGACTAAGAATGAATCTGCATTTTTCTAGCTATAAAAAAAAGTGAGAATCTAAAGAGTTGGGCTCCACGACTGTGGTCATTGTGAAACTCTGGGGACTGTCCTCATCACCCTCTGGGGTTGAGACATTAGGTACAAGAAAGAATGGACAACGACTCGGCCCCTACGCTTGGTAAAAACTCATGTACAACTGAAACAAGCTCGAGTAGTAACCTCGTGTTTACAGGTTAGTCTCTATGTTCCTACAACGAATCGGCTGCTGTCATAAATCAGTAGTGAGAGATGGTGGTTGTGGTGGGGACTGAAGTTACAATGCCGCCCCCTCTGAGCGCGTTTCTGGAGTGGAAAACCCGTCTGCTTGGATCAGTATTCGGCCTAGTGGTGAAGCTGAACCAATGCTTGTTGGCAGTGACTTCTGATCTGGATGGCACCGGAGCCTGCAGTTTGAAGTATGGAGGCCGGCTGAACTTTCAAGTGTCATCTGCAAAGACTCTGAATATAAAATCCCGAAATCGTCTCGAGTATTGCTTGGGATCGACAGCTGAGATCGATGTTGCATCGTACTGCATTGATTTGTATGCATGCTCGAGCTTCTTGCTAATGTCGTAGTCTTGTAGAATGTCAATGATACCGAAGTACAGGATCACATCATGCAACTCGCCGGTTGGTTCGCCTACCCTTTGAGATTCGAAATCTGCTCGTCTGATTGTCTTTTCTATCCGTGCTGGCATGTTGATGCCCAACTTGACGGATGCCAACCTGCATAATGCAATCCGAACAGAATGAAATAAATAAAGTGTGTCAACACGAGAAAGAATAGATGGAAGAAAGAGCCAGAATGCACTTTACCGACTGGGATCGAAGACGATCTTATCGAACTCAACCATCGAAAGGCGAGGAGCTCCTGATTCATTGTCTGCGTCACCTCTCCCTGCAGATAACAAGTAGGGTACTGTTTCAATCAGAAGGAAAAGAAGCCCTTAAAGAAGTAGAAAGACACATTGATATGGATATACTGTGAGCTACCATTAGGAGTTCGAGGTTCATTCGGTGTACGTACGCCAGAAGTACGCGGTGGTGTCACAGTATCCCTGAAAGAAGCTTCGCGGAAGTGAAGACCAACCAACAGACTGTAATCCATAATTCGTTCTTGTTCAAGAAAGTCACAATCTCTATCCACTTGTCTGCACTAGAGGAGAATTCAAATTACAGCGAAAATATGGTAAAAGAAAAACTCGGTAGCTGCAGGACAAGGTTCTACTTTGTGCATTGTCACCTCAAGACTAGAAAAACAATTTGAGACATCATTTATCACCTGCAGAAATCTTGGAACCAAACTTTCTGCAAGTGGAATATGAAGTTGAGGTCGAGGTCCTTGAGCGTTGTATTCGCGTCGATTTCGGCCTCAGGTTTGGCAGTTGTTCGACCATGGGATGAACCTTTCAAGTCAAAACGCCGATGTATCGCATACTCGGTGCAAAACAAGTTCCCCATTATGACAAATCGAACCTGGCCAATTATAATTTAAACAAAACTGAGACATGGAATCAGCTTATTTGTTGAAGAAGTTGTATCTCTCTCATGTTCCTTGAGTTATACCTTCTTTTGACTTGGCCCGGTTAGCTTTACACAATGAAGGCCGTAAAACTTGGTGACTAGAGTGTTCTCGAATGCCCGAACATGTTTATAGTAGGCAGGGAGCATCCTTATGAGCACCTGCAATCAAATTTGAGACTACATGATTCACTTCTCAAAAGGTAAATCAGACGGGAGCAGAGGAATTCACTAACTTTAGCTTCAGCCTTCTTAATTGTCTTTATCATGTAGCGGTCGTCATTCGTCAAATAGAAGAAACTTCCGCTCTTTCCGGGCGACGACAGCTCTCTGAGAGCTTCATTGCCACATATGGATAGCATGTAATCAGCTGCATCAACATTGAACAGCTTCCTGAGAGTCCTGCAAACACACGTGATACCACTTCGTATTGGCGCGAATCTTTGCGACAGATTGTAAGAACATTGACCGCAAGACAAATGCACCATCATTGAATCCTGACCTGAAAACTACAGGGCAATAGTCTTTCCATTTGAACTCGGACGACTGATGAGGTGGCGTGTGCTTCGATCCTTCTGATGGAAACTTGGTCCAAATCTTCTCTTTCGGATCAAAAGCGGAAGACTTGAGATTAAGAGATATAGCAGGAGCCGGACGCCCCACTGAATGCCTGCACATTACAACAATGTCCGAATCAATACTCAGTTGACATAAAGTCGCCTGCCTCGGAGAACTTGTAATGGTGAACTGCTACAATGATCCAATTTATGCTCAAAAAACAATTATAGCTTGCAGATCAATAATAACAACGTATCTCTTTATATGAAAACCAACCCGTACGAAGAATAGCAAACAATCAAGCAGTTTGGTGAATATCAAATACCTGATTCCCAGCTGCAGATTGAGCATGAGCTCGTAATTCTTATGTCCTTTCCTAATCGTCTCGCCTTGCTTCTTTGCGGGTTTGATTCTCAGTTTGCGCATTGTCGACTCCATCTCTTCGATCTGACTCCTCATGGACCTGTCATTTCCATCCCTCAAATCCCCTCCATCCATGCCACCAAAAGAGTAGTCAACCACCCCTTCGGAGCCGTAGTTACTCAACCGTCTTCTTCCATCATCAACAGACCTCCTCCTCGGCCTCCCATCACCGGCATTGCCCTTCGCCTCATTCGCAGCAGGCCCGTGATCGAGGATTGCAGGCAAGTTCACGACCTTCTGAGAAGGCAGAATGGACATCCTTTCGCAGGAGGAGACCCTGCAACCATTCAGGTCAACAGAAAACACGTCGCGAGGATCCCAATCCAGGTTCCCGGACACATTCCCGGACGGATAATAAGTCCCATTCTGCTCCTTAGGGTCCTTGCTCCAAACACCAACATAGAAGCTCCCATCAGCCCACCTGAAGGTCCCATTCCCTTTAGGGAAACCATCGTCCCAGAACCCGTCGTATCGGTTGCCATTGCTCCAGATCATAGTGCCGTTGCCATTCATGATCCCATTCTTCCAGTGGCCAATGTATTGGTTGCCATTCTTCCAAAGGTACCTCCCATGGCCATCTTGCAATCCTCGCCTCCACTCGCCCTCGTAGCGATCCCCGCTGGCGTAGCTCTTGGTCCCAGCCCCATGCATGAGGTTCATAACCCACGAGCCCCTGTAGGTGTCACCCGAAAAGCCGGTGTAGGTGCCCTTGCCATCCATGAAGCCGGACTTGAAGTCGCCTTCGTAGGTGGAACCGGAGGGCCAGCTGAACTTGCCTTTACCCGTCGTCTTCCCCTTGAGCCACTCCCCCACGTACATGCACCCGTCGGTCCAGAGGTGCTTGCCATTGCCATGAGGGGCACCATCAAGCCAGCTCCCCGTGTACAACTCCCCATTGGAGAACACCTTCTCAGCATGGTAGCAGCTGCTGCTGACATCATCATCATCATCCACGTGTGCAACTGCAGCAGCTGACATCATCATCGTCCCGAATATTGTGTTTGATCTCTTCTTCTTTGTTGCACCTTGTGATTTCCTAACTGTTGCTTCCCAGGCCTTCACAATGCTTTTGCTCTCTTTGTTCATCTCCCTCTCTTTTGTTTTCTCTTCCCTCGTGTTCAATTTGGCTTATCTGTCATTGGCATTCTTCTTCATTGGCCTGTCCTTGCTCATCTCTTCTGCTTTCTTCTCTTTTTTTTTTCAAAGTTCTGTCTGTTTGTGTTGTCTTGTCTTGTCTTGTGGGTTGGTTTCAAGGAACAAAGGACATTAGTCCTCTCTTTTTGGAAGCAACGCAATGGAGGAGAAAAAGGGAGGGAGAGAATGTAATAGCTGGAAACAGACAAGGACATCAATCTGGTCTTGTCTTTGTGTTTTTTTTTTTGGGGGGTTATGTTTTATCTCTCCTCTTTTCTTTTCTTTTCTTTTTGCCTCTGATAACTGAAACTCATCCTATAAAAGGAAATGAAATGAAACTGATTGGATGTTTGTAATAAAGTTAAGGGAATATTGTACTATATTATTGTGCAATATTACTGTTTCTCACTTAAATATTACGTAGTTTTAAAAATATACAACGAGTCTAATTTTTAAAAATTTTATCACTCAGATGACACGTAGAACGGTACAAGTAAGAAATTGTGATATCAAGTACATTGTAATTATTAAATTCCTGTATTGTTTTTATTAAATGAGCGGTTTCACAGATTTTCGAAGAAAATAAAAGCACAACAGAGGGACTGCTGGTATTCCTGTTTATGTTTTCTGTTAGTTTGGCAGCTCCCTTTAGTTTTTTCTTCTTTATTTAGTTTTCTGTTAATTCTTTTTCCTTTTTTATCGTATTGGCTCTCTTTTCTCTAATCCTTTTCTTGGTAGGATTTAATCCAACTCCTCAATTTTGTCTGATTCCGGATTTGTCTCATAAGCCTACTATCAGACCAAACAAATGGAAGGAGGAGAGTAAATAGTTGCTGTCTTGTTGACTTCTAGTTCTAGATATTGGTAATGGTGGCCTTCAATTGAACCATCTGGCTACTCAATGGACCCTTGGTACTTAAAAAACAACAAAATTGGACCCTCTTGTGAAAATCTGTACTCGGGCTTGTACGTGCATGGGTAGGGATTTCTGTTCCAACCTGGTGCAAGAAATGATCCGCAGAAAATTTAACGTTGTATTAGTCTCAACCCATCTTCAAATTTTTGTCACATCTATTTTCACAGTCCACAAAATTTTGTTCAAGAATATATTTTTTTTATATTCTTTTACTTACCCTAAATTCTTTCATATTCTATTTTCTTCATCATGATTTAACTCAATTAAGAGTAATCATTTTATCTAATATATGATATACATGTATCATATCTATTTTTGAGTTTCACATTCAAATATTTCAATATTCGGATACACATTCAAATTATCCAACATTTATATTTTCGGGTACGAATATTAAAATAGTTAGTTTGAATATTTGATTAAAAATATAGATGTTGGTCAAATTATGTAAAGAAATATCTAAAATATTCTGATGGTGTTTCATTTGCTATAAATAATTTTGGATGATATTTAGTATGAATGATACCGCAAATGGATCAATGTTCACTTGATGTTTGTTGTAATGACACGAGAGCAATGATATGGTATCATGTCTTAGTCTGGTGAACTAACAAACCAACTTTGGTAAATTACTTATTGTAGTTTAAAAAAATGAATTAAGTTCGAGAGAGTAAAAATATAGCAGTTGGACCCAGTGTTAACTCTTTATTTTTTTTGTCTAACTAATTTTTCAAATTCGGCTCCAAACATAACCAAGATATCTTTCAAAGTCGGTAAGCCCTGCAAAACTCATTCATCAAATGCAATTTCTCACTAAATTTGTCCATTTTGCTATCAAATGAGTAAAAGTTGTCGAATCACTCAAAATTCAAGAGTTTATTTCAAACGATTCTAAAGCAAAGACAAATATAAAAAATGACTCAAAATTTTGTGTTTGACTCTCGTCAATTAATTATTAGACGAGACTTAAAAAATGATTAAAATATTTTTTTACCAATTTTGATACTGTTCCTATTTTCATGTTTATTGTTGGGTTAATTGAATGAAAATTTAATGCAAAGCCCAAAGTGGAAGGCCCAAGTGAAAAGCCCAAAGTGAAAATGGAAAATGCATTATTACATTGGAAATAACAAGGAAGATTTTCTTGTTTATAAGGAGATTTTTTTTATTGACTAAGAAATGAGTTGACCACCTGGAAAGCCAACTCGGACTGTTGCGAGGATGGTGCGTAGCACCATTCGAGCACGCGCACGTGCGTGTGCGCATGGCGCATTGGACGCAAGTCGCAATGGGAGCTTTGAGGCGCACTTGGCACTTCGCACGTGCGCAACCCAGAGACTTCCAGAAGGTCGAAGGGTTACGGGCGAACCTGAAGTGCACATAGGCGAATCCAGAAGCTCCCAGAACACCGAAGGGATGCGAGTGTGCTGCCTGCCTGCCGTAGGGGTGCCTACGACCTTCAAAGAGCCTGAAGTACCTAAAGGGCAGCCTGCCTGCTGGCTGAACGGACGCGTTTCCTCGGAATTACTTCGTGCCCCTTCGGAAGTGCCTGTCTCCACTCCATCCAGCGCCTATAAATAGGCCTCTCCCCTTCATTTGCATCTCACCCCACTACAACTTGCATAAGTATTCGTTAGCAATTGTAGGCTCTCTCTTCCTCTCTCAGAAAGTTTCAAATATCTAAGGTTTGCCTGAAGCTTCAAGGGTCGTTGTGCTACGAACTCAGAAGCAGCCTAGTTATTGTATCTTGGGAACGATTGCCGCAGTCCGTAAGTATTGAATACGGGGCAATCTCGTCTTACAGAGAAAGAGTCCAACTCTTGCCTCGACTATACCAGATCCTAATCAAGTACACCACCTCCAACAAACAACAATCATAAGACGAGATCAGTGTACTTGAATATGGCATCATCAAGCTCCGCACCAACACCAGTGCCAGCGGTCCCGGGAACTGTCCACGCCGAAAGGCCGACCAAGTTCAACAGTACCGAGTTCAAGAGGTGGCAACAGAAGATGCTGTTCTACCTGACGACGCTCAACCTAGTCCGATTCTTGAAGAAAGAGGCTCCGAAGGGCGAAAAATGAGGCTGATCCACAGAAGATCAACGCCATCGATACATAGAGTCACAACGACTTCCTATGTCGTAACTATGTCCTGAATGGCTTAGACGACGCCCTTTACAATGTTTATGCAGGTACAAAGACTACGAAAGAATTGTGGGACTCTCGGGAGAAGAAGTACAAAATGGAGGATACCGGGATGAAGAAATTCATCATCCGAAGGTTCTTCGACTTCTAGATGGTAGACTCCAAGAAGGTCATAGACCAAGTCTAAGAGATGCAGCTGATTCTACACGAGATTCACGCCGAAGGCATGCAACTCAGCGAATCTTTTTAGGTGGCTGCTCTAATCGAGAAGCTACCCCCTCTGTGGAAGGACTTCAAGAACTACCTCAAGCATAAGAGGAAGGATATGGGGCTGGAAGACCTGATCATTAAACTAAGGATCGAGGAAGATAACCGAAAGTCCAAAGTTAAGACCAGCAGGACTAACTTCGAGGCTAAGGTACACCTTGCCGAAGGTGGCACAGATAAGAAGAAGAAGAAGCCCGAGAACAAGCAGGAGAATCAAGAGCCAAAGCAAAAGAAGGCTAAAAAGATCAAGGGCAATTGCTTCAACTGCGACAAGCCCGGTCACATGGCCAAAGATTATCGCTTGCCAAAGAAGGATGATCGTGAGAAGGCTAACCTGGCTGAGGATATGTCTGAGCTACACCTATCCGTTGTGGTGTTTGAAGCCAATCTGGTGGATAACCCAAGAGAGTGGTTCATAGACACAGGGGCAACCTGACACATCTGCTCAGACAAGGAGATGTTCTCGACCTACACAGCCATCATCGGACGGAAGTTGTTCATGAGTAACTCTGTAACTTCTCCCGTAGTTAGACTAGGCCAGGTGGTGCTGAAGCTGACCTCCGAAAAAGTGCTGACCCTCAAGGATGTGCTGCATGTCCCAGACATTCGTAAGAATTTAGTATCCGGCTCACTGTTAAGCAAAGCTGGGATAAAACTAGTATTCGAAGCCGATAGGTTTGTATTGACTAAGGCTGGTACCTTTGTAGTAAAGGGTTACCTCGAGAGGGAGCTCTTTAAGATGAATATAATAACTGTGAAACGCGCCTTTGAAGGGCCTAATAAAGTTATCATTAGGACATGATAGATTAGGACACGTAAATTTGAGCTCACTAAAAAAGTTAGTAAGTTTAAACTTATTGCCTAAAATAGAATTTGACCTAAACAATAAATGTGAAGTATGTGTAAAGGCAAAAATGACCAAAGTACATTTTCGTTCAGTGGAAAGAAGTACTAAACTTTTAGAGTTAATTCATACCGACATATGCGATATGAAACACGTGCAAACTAGAGGTGGGAAAAAGTATTTCATCACATTTATTGACAATTGCACGAGGTACTGTTATGTACACCTCTTGAAAGGAAAAGAAGAAGCTCTAGAAGCTTTCAAGAGTTATAAGAATGAGGTTGAAAATTAACTTAGCACTAAAATCAAAATGATTCGAAGTGATAGAGGGAGAGAATATGTAGCTCAGTTTGAGGAATTTTGCCAACAATATGGCATTATTCATCAGACAACTACCTTATACTCACCTCAATCAAATAGCGTAGCTGAGCGCAAGAATCAAACTCTTAAGGAGATGATGAATGCTATGTTGATTAGCTCGAGCTTACCACAGAATATGTGGGGAGAAAACTGTGCTCTTAGCTAATCATATTCTAAACAAATTACCACACAAAAAAAAGGACAAAACTCCATATGAATTATGGAAAGGAAGAAAGTCTTCCTACGGTTACCTTAAAGTGTGGGGGTGCCTAGCCAAGGTAGAAATACCTCCACCTAAAAGGGTGAGAATAGGACCCAAGACCGTTGACTGCATCTTTACCGGATATGCCCACAACAGTAGCGCATACCGATTTCTAGTGCACAAGTCTGAAAACCCTGAAATCAACAAGGTAATGGTCATGGAATCAAGGAATGTAACATTCTTTGAAAATATCTTTCCTAAAAAAGAAACAAAAGAAGTAAGCTCAAAAAAAAGTTATGAAGCTACACAATGCTCTGATCAAAGTGCTGAGGAACCTAGACAGAGTAAGAGGACCAAAGTGGCCAAGTTGTTTGGTCCAGATTTTCTAAATTACATGTTAGAAAATGAACCTAGAAAAATTCAAGAGGCATTATCTAGTCTGGATGCTCTTCTCTGGAAAGAAGCTATCAATAGTGAGATAGAATCCATCATGCAAAACCATACGTGGGTGTAACACCCCGTGATCCGACCGACTGTCTCCACAGACCAACACAGGTCTTTTCTAGTGTGTTTTGTCCTCACTCGCACGCATCCAGAAAAACTTTCCAGGAGGTCACCCATCCTGATCCTACTCCTGGCCAAACGCATTTAACCTTGGAGTTCTCTCAGAATGTGTGCCAGAAAAGAAGGTGCATCTTGTTGATATGGATAGTACCAATCAAATCACTTAAGGCATTTCAGACAGTACATATCATTTATGGGGTATCACATCCACCCCTCCTTAAATACACGACATCCTCGTCGCGCCAGACAGAACACAGAACAGTCCCAAAAGCGTATTTGCTCTGATACCAAATGTAACGCCCCGTAATTTGACCGACTGTCTCCACAGACCAACACAAGTCTTTTCCAGTGTATTTTGTCCTCACTCACACGCATCCTAGAAAATACTTCCCAGGAGGTCACCCATCCTGATCCTACTCTCGGCCAAATGAGTTTAACTTTGGAGTTCTCTCAAGATGTGCGCCAGAAAAGAAGGTGCACCTTGTTGGCATGGATAGTACCAATCAAATCACTTAAGCATTTCAAACAAAACAGATCAGGGTATTACATACACCCCTCCTTAAATACGCGACGTCCTCATCGCGCCAGATATAGATAGTCCCAGGATCCCTCGGTTGTAGGTGCGTTCGATCCCCGAACCACACCGTACAAGCCGAGGTCACTCTGATACCAAATGTAACGCCCTGTGATCCGATCGACTGTCTCCGCAGACAAACACAGGTCTTTTCCAGCGTGTTTTGTCCTCACTCGCACGCATCCAGGAAAACTTCCCAGGAGGTCACCCATCCTGATCCTACTCCCGGCCAAACGCGTTTAACCTTGGAGTTCTCTCAGAATGTGTGCCAGAAAAGAATGTGCACATTGTTGATATGGATAGTACCAATCAAATCACTTAAGGTATTTCAGACAGTACATATCATTTACGGGGTATCACATCTACCCCTCCTTAAATACACGACATCCTCGTCGCGTCAGACAGAACACAGAACAGTCCCAGAAGCGTATTTGCTCTGATACCACTTAAGTTGTCACGACTCGAGACCGAGACAACCGCCGCGCAACAAAGTTGCGTAAGGCACAATTCTACTCTCTTTCAAAGCTTGTACTTCTATTCTCAAACCTAGGCCATTTGCTAACCTCAAATGATCTTCTTTGTTTCCTGAAAAATAATGTTGCGAATTTCGGTGAGTTTCGCTACTCAATAAAGTTGTCCATACCTTCAATCGGAGGCCAGGCCCAAACATTTTCAAAATAGTTTATAGTTCAATGTTCATTCTTAAACAGTAAACAATACTAAACATAACTGATTAATCCTCAAACATGTTAATAACTATGATGCAATAAGCGACCAAGAAAACACAAAGTAAATAGAGAACATGATCAACCAACAAGCCATATATCATATGTTATGCAAACATGACAACAACAAATCTACTATGCATCTACTAATGATGAATGAAGTCAGGAACTCCGGAGCCCTCCTAATGAGACTATGCCATCATTTCACCCCCAATGGCAGGGTCCTAAACGATATAACCCCTCGTTTTTATGGGTGCCATCAATTCACCCCCAATGGCAGGGTTCTAAACGATTTAACCCCTCATTTTTATGGGTCCAAACCTATTAATAGTCTCATTAGTACCTACATGATTCACACAGAACTACAAACCTCAAATCACCATTTCTCTGATCAAAACAGAACTAATATGCTCTCACTGTACACACAGCTCAATTCTCAATAAATTTCCGAAGCAATTACCATCACATTAAGTGGCAGCCTTATCACAGAGAAGCTCACAATTAGAGCACGACATGAATTAGAGAAATTAATATAGTTAACAAATATCATTTAACCCGTCTAACTAAGAATGCGCATACCTAGTATTTAATCGTCCTATTCTCATCCGGTTAATTATATCACAATATCATTAAGACCATGAAAGGAAACAACAGTCACTGCCATATCACAAAAGAATCAACTACTAATGTACGAAGCGATCGAGTACAGCAACCCATTTAATCAAAAACCACATAACTCAACCCAAGCAACCATCATCAAGAACGAATACATTTTAATTACTTGACCCAAATGTAAAATCAGATTTAAATCAAAAATACCTCGAATTGAAAATAAGAACAGCTTATATCTCGTATCTATGTTATGCTCCTACTTGATCCGGTTATTTATTGGATTCCATTCTTTATTTCTTCATCTCTGCCTCATGATCAGGCTCTACTCCAACTGTAAGCATTCCGTACTGTCCACCCCTTCTTTGAGTTAAACATGCAACTGGGATCTAATGTTTATCGACCTTCTTAATTCTATCCGTGAGAGTATTTTTGTGGTTGGAGTGCAAGTCTGTGAAGAGGTAGTTCTTTTGTGTAACTCTAATAAAAGGAAATACTTTAATGTGCAGGAGAGAATAAGAAATAAAATTAATTAGTGGGAAGAAGAGAAGTTAGTTGACGTTTCTTTTAGGAGACAAAAGTGGAGAAAAACTAGGGGTTGTTACCTTGGAGAATTAATGGGTAGCAACTTACCAAAAGGTCGTGGGTTAACTATCTTTCTGATCCCTGATATATTTTATTTCGTCAGCCTATTTTTCCATGTTTTAATACCAAAATTCTCGGATTTTACAGTGGGAAATCGTGGATCTCCCATCAGGTTGCAAACCTTTAGGTTGCAAGTAGATTCTTAAAAGGAAATACAAAACTGATGGATCAATCGACAAGTACAAAGCTCGGTTGGTAGTTAAAGGATTCAAACAGAAGGAAGGGTATGATTTCTTTGACACGTATTCGCCGGTCACAAGAATCACATCTATTAGAGTGCTCATAACTGTCGCAGCACTCTATAACCTCGAGATACATCAGATGGATGTAAAAATAGCTTTCCTAAATAGAGAACTGGAAGAGGAAGTATATATGGAACAACCTGAAGGGTTTGTTGCCCCCGGACAAGAACATAAAGTATGCAAGTTGGTCAAGTCACTGTATGGGCTGAAATAGGCGCCGAAATAGTGGCATGAGAAATTTGACAAAATAATGATGTCAAATGGCTTTAAGATCAATGAGTGTGATAAGTGTGTATACATTAAAGTCACACCTGATGCTTACGTGATTGTATGTCTGTGTCTAGCTGACGTCTTACTAGGGATTAAAATGTCTAGGACGACTGAAGAAATTATCTTGTCACAATCTCACTACGTTGAGAATGTACTCAAGAAATTTGATGCTTTTGACAAACCTCCGGCTAAGACTCCGGTAGATCTGAGTCTACACTTAGCTAAAAATAGAGGAGACCCAGTATCTCAACTGAAATATGCAAGGATCATTGGGAGCCTGATGTACTTATAGTAGTTATACTATATCATGAGTAATACAACACCATATTACGAGTAATGATACTATCTAACAAATAGTGGGTACCATATAGCTAGTAGAGGTAGCATGTTTTTGTACGGATGGTATTACCAAACTATATTAGAGGTATCTCATTATACATTACATTTGATACATGAGAGTTGTGGTAATTGAAAACTTGCTTCTGAAAGGTATAGAAGTTGGAGGTAGAACTCTCCCAAATCAATATTCTAGAAGAACATAACATAACACAATAAACAACACGGCAGGTTACAAAATAGGAGGCTTTCCTATTTGTTATGTACAAAATAGGAAAAGCTTGAGTTTAGCTTGGCTGATTTTCACATATTATCTTTTTTTTAAATGGATATATGTCATTTGTACGAACAAATATTTAACAACTCGGACAATTATTTGAACTCGATACAATATTATTTGGAGATGACGTGGCCCACCAACTAACTGTACACGAACTCTACCTACTCGTAGGATAGTAAAGTGAACTTAAAAAAAAATTGCATCTAGAAATGCATTGAAATGAATCAATCCACTTGCACGATTCTTGACTGAAGTTTTTCTCTAGAACTATAGCAGAAATACTTCATTGTCGATGGAAGTTACACATACATTATTATCACCGAGATTAAATATGAACTAATTTAGCAAAAATTTTGAGGTATCAACATTCAATAGGAATTTCTCTAATATTTTTTTAATTAAATGTCAAAATTTTATTACCAAAAAGGAAAATACAGCAGGAGATGAGAAGCAAGACAAAGAAAAACAAAATACTAACAGGTACGAAAATCTCCAAGGCCTCTACGGGCAGCTAAAGTCTAGCATAACCCACTGCCATAATAAGGAACTCAACCCAAGCAAACCCACAGGTTGAGTAGTCAAGGGTGGGTACTGGCAAATCAAGGAGTTGGCCCTTCCTTACTGGAATCTTCCTCCCTTTGAAGCGCGTGTTTTTGGCAGGTGGATCTGTTAAAGAGGAGATATCGGACCTGCGTTCCTCCACCAATGCAAGCTTCCCATCCGCAATACTGGCCATAAAAATCGATAGCCAGACTATATGAACCAGCCACCACTTTAATCCCAGAATCCTCCTGGCCTGGAATAGGCATTGGAGGACAAGAGAAGCCCGCCTTGGCCCAATCCAGAGGTGAAGGAGGCTTCGCCCCAATAAGGACCTTGCTCGTGGGCCCAGAACCTAAAAAGCCCAGTGTCAGGCCAACTCAACCACAACCAAAAGGGGAGTCGGGAATCCTGCTCAATCTGTTTTCTCTATTCAATAAATTATGAATATAAAGTGATTTTAAAAAGTACAATACACCACACACACATAAAAAAGAGACAAGATTTGGTGCCGGAGAATTTTTATTGAAGGACACGTGGAGACACCGAACATTTAATCGTAACTGAGTAAACCATTAAATCATAAGTGAATAAATCATTGAATCGTCCGGAACAATCCTAGTTAGATTTGGCCTTCCAAGACCAAATCCGCTTCTCACAAAAAACTCATGCCAAGGTGTGATTGAGGAGAGCAATGTTATGGTTCAACTGTAACCTGACAAGTTGATCAAAATTGGAAACTTTCTTTATTGTGAACAGAATCAGTGGATGCACAAAAAAAGCCCTCGATGAGCCTATAAAATGGTACAATCATGACGGGCATTGAGAGGCCAAATCCGATCGTACAGATCCAAGTCGGCGCAGTAGCCATTTGCATTTGACCACATCCAATTGAATTGAGCAATTGAATTCAATGCCCCCTACGACTCTTAAAAAAAATTTAATTGCCTTTTGTGCTTCTCGATGTGACGATACGATGCTGGCTCCTCATTTAAAGCTTACCAAACAATAAATACCTGCCCCCTACGACTATTTAATTTGAACGTGCACTTTATTTTAAAGTTCAATGTCCCTTTAAGTTAAACTGATTTTCCTTTTTACAGGGTGATATTCTATATATGCATTTATAGTTATTTGTCTGCTATTAAATTTTTTTGTTAAAGACCAGATCGATTTTAGTAACATATAGTTTCATGCACCACCATTTTGTAATTTTAATTTCTCTCGTTAGCTAATAAATATTTATATATGGGTACAACTAAGTGATACCGCTCATCTCAATTATTTGATGATATCATGCGAAAGAGATCGATGTTGTCTAGATAAAAAACAACAATATAACACATTGTTTATAGTTTAAAGAAATATAATGATCTTTCTCGTTTGCAAAAATTTGACTCAATTGATAGATTTTAAATTACAGTGTATTTATGTAATTTTTTTTATACCACAAGATATTAAAATTGACTTTTTCCAAAAATAAACTATCCTTCAAAAAAATAATAAATAAAACAAGCTTAAAGCCAATTTTCTTTTTTGATAATCTAAATTTAGCATTCCTATTTACTTTGAGAGAGTCCTGCCTTTTATTAGAGATTGATATTACCGGATTCTTTATTTATTATTCGTAAATATGATAATAGATAATAAAACAATAAAATATTGCTTAGGCACGTTCCACGTTGCTTGCTATAAGAGTGGGCTACATCAATTAGGATTAGTAATGACCAGGCCCAGTGAGAAGTGGGAAGAAATGGAAAAAGGCCTATTAAGCCTGCTTAAAATTTTAGAAATGGGCAAACATCCGTCCTGAAGCAATTGAACTTTGGTATAATTCAATCACTTAATTTTTTTCTTAAAAAATTTCAAATATACAAACTAACAACGTAAAATATTCTTTGCGATTTTATAAAATATCATCCGAACAGAGTAAAAATATTAACTTTTTGATAAAATTAATTATACATATATTGTTGATAATAGTCACGTCCTATTAAGGTATAAAGTTTGTATATAATGTGTTGTTAGTTTCCAACCGTCTCTTATCAGCGAACCATTTTTAATTTCCCCGGTCGATGAAAGTCGAAGAATTGAAAATTTCTGCCGCGCTCTATTTTGCTAAATAGTTTAATAATTGGGAAAAAAATTTACAAATCCATAAATTTTAATATATTATACCGAGAGATCCGGGAGATAGCAAATTAGTCATTGGAGTTTTAAAAATTGAACCCGTTGGTCTAAAACATAGTTAATAATTTTCAATATCCCAAAATAACCTTTCTACTTCTTTCAATTGAATCTCAGAGTTGCAAATTTTGATCATAAGAAGTACCTAGATAATTACTGCTGCCGTTCTCTTCGCATCACCGATGTGTCCAATGGAAAATTCTTTAGTTTCTCCTTCGTAAGCATAAACAAAAAGTACATACTAGCAATAACATCATACCATCATCTAATTGAGCCCGTTAATCCCAATCGTAGGCTCGAGCTTGAGAAAGCCGGCGACAATGGAGCATGGAAGAGGATAGGGGTGATAAGGTTTTTTGTTTACTTTCTTAATAACTTAGGGTGAATTTGTAATTAAAAGGTAATTTAAGGGTAGCAAAGACATTTCGGGTAAGCTTGTTAACCAACAATTAGTTGAAAAATAGTTTGGGGACTGATGAGTTCAATTTTTAAATCTTAAGGGTTAATTTTTTATGTGATGAATCTCTCGATACATTATACCAAACTTTTTTTTGAAGGAAACATTATACCAAAATTTAGAGACCTATAAAATTTTCTCCCTTGCTAATTTGGTGTGTTAAAAACTGAGCCTTGAACAATATTTTTTTTTTCTGTTCTTTTACGTTGCAAATTTTTTGTTTTGCGAATTTCTCAAATTTTTATTGGCTTTTTTTTAACCGTCAGGAGCCTCTTTATGTTTTCTGCAACATAGAGATTTTTTACTAAATAGTAAATAGAGGAAATTTTATTCCAAAAAGAAAGAAAAGTACAAAAAAAAAAACCAAACAAAAACGAAAACAAAAAGGAAACTTAAAAGGCCCACAAGCGTGTAAAACCGAAACTAAAAAACCCACACGTGGGGGTGGCACACTAAGGCTTATAGCGGAGGGTATGGATTGGGTACGGAATGCTTAGATTCCGAACTGTTCGGAATGAAGACACGCGAGGACTTTTTTACAAACGCGCTAAAATACAGGGACCAAAATAAAAAAATTCACGCACAAACGCATACCGGATACAAATGCCATTATCACATAATTGCGCATGCCAGTATCACATAACTGTGCGTGCCAGTATGACCTTTTTGCAAAAATGCTAAAATACGGGAGACCAAAATGAAAAAAACCACGCGCGCCATTATCATAAACGGGACTTGCCGCTGTCACAAATACACATGCCAGTATCACATAACTGCACTTGCCATTATTACATAACTGCGCTTGCCATTATCACATACATGCACTTGCCGCTACGGTCCCCCTTCACTCCAAACCATACGGAATCAATTCTTTCACTCCGTATTCAATCTACTCCCTATAGCGGAAACTCATTAAACTGACCTGACAAAAAAAACTCATTAAACGATAAAAAAAAAACAAGGAAATGCAATCCATCGTCAAAAAGCAGTCTGGATAACAATGTGTCCGTCCAGGTTAGAATTGTAGCGGTGCCTACAATTCTCGATTCTTGCAAGCAGCAAGAACTTTATCACAATAACAAAAGTCGAATATTATTGAAACTCTAGATCTCGGAGAATACGGCTGATATGGTATATCAATGTCTGAGATTTTTGAATGTCCAAGCGTCAGAGCGCAGCGGAAGCATTTACCTCTTTTGCAATGTGCGTGCAATACAACTCTCTGTCCAATATGAGGATGATCGGTTTATTCAAGCAGAGGTATGTGCCCACCGGGAGACCTTCTAAGTTACCGCCGTTTATGCCAGTGTGGTCGGTGGGACCAACTCACTACACTTAGCACTACCATTACGAGACCTTGGGTCTTTGGAGGAGACTTTGTTTGAATAAATATTAGTAAACTATGGTTTTAACACTAGTATATAAAGCATAAGCAATATAAAGAGAAGGGTGAGAGTATGCTCACGATCACACTTGTAGGTAAGTGTGTAACACCTTCGTCTTCAAGTTAGGACTTCGGATTGAATCCTGGACGAGGCCACAGTTTAACCGTGTGCCCTTAAACTCTTATTACCCACCTATATGCTTCAGGTCTCCGTGGGTAATATAGCTCCTAAGGTACAACGCCCAACCACGAGTACTATATGAAGCACTATAGCACACCTTTCGAACCTTTCGTAGCCTTAGAACTTCGACACAATGAAAGTGAGAAATGCTATGCTAAAGGAGGGAGAAGTAGAGAACTCTGAAGAGATGAAGAGCTGGGGGTGATTTGGAATGAAGGAGGAGGGCTCCTTTTATAGGTGGCCTAGGACCTCCAACATTCAAATCTGGATTTAATAAGGCCATTAATCTACCCAATAAATGGGCTGTTACAAGACTCATAAAAATCTCATATTTATTTGGCTGTTATCCCATTAATTGGGATGAATTTTAAATTTGAAATTTAAATTCAAAGCCACCTGGAAGGAGAAGAAGGTTCCAGAGCGTGTGCTTGTCCAAACGGAAGCCAAAGAAGCCCAGAGGACTTTTTGGGCCTAGGATCGCTACAACAAGTCTGGCCCAGCTCTAAAAAGATAAGGCCCTGGAACAATTCCCAGTAACCCACAATCCCGCAACCCGCACCCGAGCCCGAGCCCGGCCCGGCCCGGTCCGGGATGGGGCGGGGTGCGCGCGCGCGTGCGTGCGTGCCGAGCCGAGTCGAGCCGGCCGGACGGACGGAGAGACGGCGCGAGAAGCCTCTCCCTTCTCCACCAGTTTACTCATGCTAGACTTCTAATCCCTTATAAACTTGTCTCAGCATCGTGCACTAACCAATGTGGGATTGTGTTTATTTCAATAACAACCATACCACTTTAAAGCCAATTTTCATTCACCCCGAGAATTAGATTTTCGCATGTGTTATATATCGTTATGAAGCTCTATGAACGAGCTTCGTATTGATCTCACAAACACCCAAAATCAATTGGTGTGACCTTTGTTGTTTGTCAGAGATGGTGTACTTGATTAGGATCACCTCAGTCGAGGCAAGTGTTGGACACTTTCTCCGTAAGACGAGATTGCCCCGTATATTTCAGTGCGGTACGGGCTAAGGCAATCCTCCCCAAGATACAACGACTGTTTAGGGCATTTCCAAGAACGTTGCACACGTATCTCGAAACTTTCGGGCGAACCCTTATATACCCAGAACTTTCGGGACTCTTTTCTAGATGAAAAATGGGGGGAGAGGAGAAGATAACAATGCTAGGAAGTGCATGTGCTGCTGGGATGAGGAAATGGCAAGGGAGGCACGCCTATTTATAGGCTGGAGGAGGCAGGGAGCCAGCCACCCCGAAGGGACGTGTCCGCTCGGCCAACAGGCTGACTGGCTGCGCTCGTGGCCCTTCGGTGGCTTCTGGATCCTTCCAGGCGCGCCAGACTGCGCTCGTAGCCATTCGGTGATGGAACTCGCAGCCCTTCGGCCTTCTGGAAGTCTCCTGGACTTTCCACCCCGTCGTGCCTCTTCGGCGGCCAACCTAAAGGCGCTCGCAGCTCCTCGTCGCTTAGGTAGCTACGCAGCTGCCTCCGGGCCTGGGCAACCTGCATCCAATGCGCCACGTGCACACGCACGTGCGCGTGCGCGTGGGCGTGCACGAACGCGTACTCGGACGGTGCTTCGCACAGTCCTCGCAGGCAGCTAGCGGTGGGTCAGCCTTTTGGGTAGCCAATCAAGTTGAGAGGCAAGGAGGCAAATTCCTTATAAACAAGGAAATCCTCCTTGCTCTAATCAATGTGGGATTGCAACCTTCCATCTCCCTTTGGGCCTTTCTTTTGGGCCTTTCCATTATTGGGCTTGCATTGAATAAATTCATTCAAACCCAACAATCCCCCACATGAATGATGATTAATGCATGCAGACTCTAATCGAAAGTTCTGACGTGTTATTATTGCATCGAGATAGGTAGCTTGCGGCTTTGAACCTTCTCTAGTAATATGTTATCGGATTTACTCGCTGCTCGGTGAACGCGATATTTTGAACCGTCAGCTTTTGGTGTAAACCAAGACAATAACATTTACACAATAATAACCCTAGTATATTTAGGTTCTCACGTTGTGTCCGTTTCGGCCATGGACCGTATCTTGGATTCATAAGTATTTTTTCCATTTGAAGCGGCCTCACTTCACACTTACATAGGTGATCTCCTATCAGGAGTATCCTGCCATACTCCACCTTAATCAAGATATAGGAATTATTAAAAGCGTAATGCTTAACCTTACCACACCGCTGCAGGCTAATACCTGGGCAACTTCTGAGAATGAGATAGGTTCCAGGTGATTAACTGAACCCTCCATAACTTAGTTGTCTCATTGAACCAAGTTTGTGGGATCTCCACTCATCATGGTTGAGTTACCGCTATGGACGTTCTTTATTGTGTGGATTTTAATCCCATTCCCCTTACTGCGTTGTACATTTGATCTCTATTGATTCCTTTCGTAAAAGGATCAGCTAAGTTGTCCTTGGACTTTACATAATTAATGGTGATCACCCCACTAGAGATCAACTGTCTAACGGTATTGTGTCTCCGACGGATATGTCGAGACTTTCCGTTGTACAATGTACTTTGTGCTCTCCCGATTGCAGACATGCTATCACAATATATCAATACGGGAGGCACCGGTTTACTCCAGCACAGAATATCCTCTAGGAAGTTTCTGAGCCATTCAGCTTCTTCCCCAGCTTTGTCTAGTGCTATAAACTCCGACTCCATGTTGGATCGAGCTATGCACGTTTGTTTAGAGGACTTCCAAGACACAGCTCCTCCTCCTAAGGTCTGTATAGATGCTCCGTAGTGGTTAGATCTTGGTTTATGTCTGATTTTAGATTTGTCATTTGGAGATGGATTGTTCAGATTTTCGTTGATGGTTGTGTACCACCTTTGCATGTGTTGTATCTTTCTCAGGTTTGTTTGATGTGAGTATTGATGAATTTGTGTGAGGCTTGCTAGATTGCACATTTGCAGATATTTATCGTGGAGTCTAGCGCCGGTCACCGACCTGAGAGCGGGTCGTGATAGAGGTACTTCTCCGTCGGCTATGAGGCGACGAATGAGAAGATGAACGAGTCGTCAGAGTACCCATTACTTAAATCTAAATTCACTCTTCCTTGTATTGTGAATCCAAGTTTGTGCCTTTGATGGTTCTTGTTAAAGTTAGGAGGAAGTTTCTTGCTGATTTGGATTTAAGGGGTTGGGAAAGAGAAGGGGAAGAGGGAGGGGAAGGAGGGGAAAGGGAGAGGAGGGGAGAAAGATAGGCCACCTAAGCAAAATTTGTTGATGTGGCTCGTACACGTGGCTGAGCAGGGTTCGGGCAGGACGAGAAGGATCCGGGTAGCTGTCCGTGGACCTAAATGATGTTAATTGTGTGTGGTTTGACTCGATCGATAAATTTTTTACCACAAAGTACTAACGTAATTTTTTGTGATACCACATGGTACTAAAATGGACTTTTTCCTATTTTAATTAAGTTAAAATATCATCTAAGTGTTTATTTTTTGCGATTGCTTGTCTCGTTTATCCAAAAAGGTATTTGCGGATTCCAAATTCCACGTCCAATTTCTTTCAAAATATATATAAAGTTGCTCTGTTGGAAATTATTCTAATCAATTATTGTTATTATCATGCAGTAATCTGGAAAAAATTGTTTAATGCATTATGATTATTGTGGCAATTATTCAAATTCAAGCACAAAGGAGGTTATGATACGCCAAAAATTATCGAAGTACCAAACATCCAACTGAATCTGGCTTAACAGGCTATCAAAATTAAATGTCGCGATTTACATCCTCAAAATAATGGCGTTTCGTGATTGTGAGCATATAGTAGATAGCATAAACAAACATCAGATTCATTTTAACAATAGTAGATTTATTTTAGCATATAGTAAATGGTAGATTGAACAATTTGTTTGGCAAAATTAACTAGTAGATTGCATCAATTAAATAGATATGTTTGTTAAAGTTATTACCGATTTAAACATTAAGCTTAAATAAAACAATCCAAATTATCTAATTAACTTAAATTGCAGTAATTTAAGATCAAATTTATTTATATTTAAATTATTTTTTTCCATAAATATAAACATCATAAAATTAAGATCAAACATGTATTATACAATTATTGAGTAACGATTCGCATTCATTGAAAATAGAATAAGAATAACAAAATCATATCAATATTTATTACAATATTTGAAAAGAATATTGAATTATTATTTATTATAATTCTTATGATTACATTAAATTAAAAATAATTTGATCTCTTAATGCATGCATGTGAAGAGATCATTGATCTTGATAAGTTTATACTCTCGATTGAGACCAATATCACCTAATTGATCATGTAGTGCGAATGATGAATTTTTCAGCAAACCTCTTCAATATTACATCTTTTTGAGAAATTTCATCCAACATAATACTGAAGGACCATCATAGCAATAACAATATATCTCTGGGCCTTGAATGAAAATGAAGGCATGACACATGCTATTTTTCATCTCGCTTTCCACACTCCAAAAGTTCTTTCAATAGAGCTTTTATGATAAGAGTATAATTGATTGAAAATTCTTTATGCTCTCTTGCTATTTTGTTAGACGACCATGTTGATATTAAACAAAATGACATCGTTCACTTTTATATGGCAAGAAAAATATAATAAATTATTAAAAAATATGACTATTTGATAATCTGTTAGTATTTATGTAGTGAAGGGGAAGAATAATCTTAAGAAAAAAAAATCATATGAATCTAACTTCAAATGTTAAATAAAAAATCTAATTTTAAATTGTAGTTGAAAGAAAATATCATAATATTTGTTAGTTAAATAGAATCTTTAATTTTTCAAAATATTTTTTAAGAAAAATAAAATATTTATATTAGTTAAGAAAATCTCTTAATATTTGTAAGTTAAATAGAATCTCTAATTTTTCAAATAATTCTTATGCAAAATAAAATATTTACATTTGTGATACCCCAAAAATGATATGTTCTGTCTGAAAGCCTTAAGTGATTTGATTGGTACTATCCATACCAACAAGGTGCTCCTTCTTTTCCTGCACACATTCTGAGAGAACTCTAAGGTTAAACGCGTTTAGCCGGGAGTAGGATCAGGATGGGTGACCTCCTGGAAACTTTTCAGGATGCGTGTGAGTGAGGACAAAATACGCTGGAAAAGACCCGTATTGGTCTGTGAAAATAGTCGGTCGGATAACGGGGCGTTAAAAATTGAGAAATGGTCCAAATTTTAATGTGATACCCCGTAAATGATATGTATTGTATGAAATGCTTAGGTAATTTGATTTGACTATCCATATTAACAAGGTGCACCTCTTTTCTGGCACACATCTTGAGAGAACTCCAAGGTTAAACGCGTTTGGCCGGGAGTAGGATCAGGATGGGTGACCTCCTGAGAAGTTTCCGGGATGCATGTAAGTGAGGATAAAATACGCTGAAAAAGACAAGTGTTGGTATGTGGAGACAGTCGGTCAGATCACGGGGCGTTACATTTGGTATTAGAGCAATACCTCGACTAGTACGGCATGGTTTGGGGATCGAACGCACCGGAAGACGAGGAATTCTAGGACTGACTGATTCTGGCGCGACGAAGATGTCGCGTATTTAAGGAGGAGTGAATGTGATACTCCGTAAATGATATGTACTGTGTGGAATGCCTAAGTGATTTGATTTGACTATCCATATCAACAAGATGCACCTTCTTTTCTGGCATACATCCTGAGAGAAGTCCAAGGTTAAACGCGTTTGGCCGGGAGTAGGATCAGGATGGGTGACCTCCTGGAAAGTTTCCGGGATGCATGTGAGTGAGGACAAAACGTGTTAGAAAACACAAGTGTTGGTGTGTGGAAACAGTCGGTCAGATCACAAGGCGTTACAGTTAAAAATATTTTAATATTTGTTAGTTAAATAGAATATTAATTTTTCAAATAATTCTTAAGCAAAATAAATGTTGGTCAAATATTAGTAAACTACGAATATGTAAAGAATATAATCGAATGTAAGTCGTAAGCAATAAAAAAGAGGAGAGTAAGAGTTTGCTCACGATCACACTTCGGGCTAAGTGTGTAACAACGTCGTCTTCGAGGTAGGAATTTTGGATTGAATCATGGACGAGGCCACAGTTTAACCGTGTGCCCTTAAACTCTTATTACCCGCCTATATGCTTCAGGCCTCCGTAGGTAAGAGAGTTCCCAAGGTACAATGCCCAATCACGTGTACAAAAGGAAGCACTTCGTACACTTTTCAAACCTTTATTGGCCTTAGAACTCCGACACTTATAATGATGAGAAATATTATGCAAGGGGAAGAAGTAGAGAGCTCAAAGAAGAGTGTGAGGTAAGGGGGTGATTTGGAATGGAGGAGGAGGACTCCTTTTATAGGCAACCTTGGCCTCCAACATTCAAATCTAAAATTAATATGACCATAACTAGCCCATTCATTAGGTGAATAAATGGGTTGTTACAAAGGCCATAAAAACCCCAAAATTAATAAGCTTTTACTCATGAATTTAAATTTCAAATTTAAATTCAAATGGCATCTAGAAGGGGAAGAAGCTTCTAGAGCACGGGCTTGTCCAGACAAAAGCCCAACGGATTTTTGAGCCTAGAATCGCTTCAACAGGTCCGGCCCAGTTCCAAAAGAATAAGGCCCTGGAACCTGGAACAATTCCCTCAAAACTCACAAATCTGTAACTCGTAGCCATACCACATTTAAGCCAATTTTTTCATTCACACCGAGAATTGATTTTTCGTAAGTGTTATATATCATTACGAAGCTCTATCAACGGGCTTCGTATTGGTCTCACAAACACTCAAAACCAATTGGTGTGACCTCCAATTAATTAGCTCGGGCCCAAATCTCAATACACTCAATTGTATTGGGCCAATCTCTTCCATTGGTTAAAACCAATTCTCCAACAATAAAATATTTATATTAGTTAAAAAATTATTCAATTTTTTACAACAAAAATAAATACCAACCCCTTGATGTTAGTCCTAAACTACTAGTAAATTGCAACCTAAATAAGTGGATTGCTGATGTACTCCTAATTTACCTCTAATCTACTATTTACTAGTTTAAATGGCTCGATTTGCATCATCTAACTCTACTTAATTTCATTATGAAGATAGAAGAGTTAACAAAATAAATTTTCGTATTATGCTTACTTTTTAGTTTTGATGAAACATGTAATTTTGTAAAATATTGTCAAAATCTATTAAAACCTTCTCCAAAATGTGTTGGACGAAGTCCATCGAGTAGCTCCATTAAAAAAAAAGAAAACTTGGATATACACATTATAATTAATTTGTAACATTAAGTCAAAGCCCAGTATTTTTTATCATATTTAAACAGAGAAATACATATCCGGAACCGATGATTTGTTAACCATTGGTTAAATAACAAAATCTCAATTACGAATATAGTTTGTGATTTTGATAAATTATAAAAATAGTTTTGTAATCACAATACAAACTAGGGATGAGACGCTTATATGTTTTTCAAAAAATATATTCTTATACTAATGGTCTATGCCGATCTAAACTCGCATATCGCAAGACTCGTTTATTTTAATTGGATCCAGATTTTGCTTAGTTATTTTTTTTAAAATAAGGACAAGTTTCTATTATTTATCCCTAATGTTCTGCTACATGGTTGCAATGGGTTTAATTAGCAGATTCTGTTATTTTCTAAGACTAGTTTGTGATTTAGATAAACTATACAAATGTTAGTTTTATAATCCTAATATAAATAGTAGAAACGAGATCTTATCAACAAACACTTAGATCAACTAGTGAGAGAGTTGTTCTAGAAACGCAGCAATGTTAAATATTTGTTGGAAGAGGTTTGCCACTTTTCAAAGGTACTACCTGGCTCGAACTTTTAGATAAACTCTGGTGTTTGGTAAAATAGATGCTGGAGACTCTGTAGTTTGCCTTCTGATTTTATAACATCTCTAGTTTGGTTTAATTATACTCTCGAGTCTTTAGATGATATAATCAATTAATTTTTTTAAATAAATGACTTAAATATTCTTAAAAAAATTCAAAACAAATAACCCTTGGTCTCTGGCGAACTTCGACTCGCCGTGTCCAAACAAACCCACAACGATCCAAGAAAAACCCACAAAAGCAAACGATCTCAATACACAATTAACCCTCTTTAGAAACAATCAGTCTCAATTGAGGAGGATGGCGATGCCGACAACACCGACCAACCCCATCGACACCGACGCTCCACGCCTTCCCCGTCGACATAGTCTCCAGGTAGAAGACGATAACCACCTCCCTTTCTCAAAATAAGCACCGCCGGGAAGAGGTCCTGCACCACCAGCAACACCCTCCAGAGATGTCCATGTGGCAGCCTCGGGAAGAGGTGGTGCTCGGTATTTCTTAATTTTTTAAGAGAAAAGTTCACAATAGTACCTTGTAGTTTGCTCGATTTTCAGAGATAGGTCTGTAGTTTAAAACTCATCACAAAGGTCCCATGTGGTTTCACGGGCTCATCAACTAAAGGCTCGGATAACTATCCGAGCCTAGTCAGCGCCCTTGAAGCTTGCCATATCAGAACAACAACCTATGTGACACGCCACGTAGGGTTAATTATTAACCCAAAATTGCTGACATGGCAAGACAAAAAATATTCAAAATAGTCATTTTAGAATTAAAAAATATATAAATTAATTAATGACATAAATGAGGGACTCGAAAATATAATAAATATAAACTAGAAGAGCTACAAAATCAAAAGGCAACCGAGTAATTTTCCGTAATAAGTATCAGCGGTCCTTGTCCTCCATAACCAAATCACAAACTATACAAATGTTAGTTTTAGAGATAATAATCCTAATATAAATAGTAGAAACGAAACGAGCGGTTAGATAAAAAATATCAGCGGTCCTTGTCCTCCGTAACTCCCGGAAGCCCTTGATCGTTGTAGAGGTTGGTTGGTACGCTTGTTCTCCCTTTTTGTCTTCTTCTCTTCCTTCTCCCTTGAACCGCTTGTTGTCGTAAGAAACAATGGAAGAGGCCAACGCAAAGCCCCGTACTAGGCCCAAAGCCGCCGCCGCCTCCCGCGGGCTGGCGGCTAAGCGGCCGGCCGATCAGGGGAGCGCGTACCGCGCGCTGAGAAGGAAGTACCTGCTGCTGGAAGAGGAGAGCTCCGCCCTCGACAGGGAGCTCAGGGACGCCGAGGACGCCGTCCATTCCCTCCAACGCGACAAGGCCGCTCTCTTGGACCAGCTCGTCGTGCTCGAGGGCCTTGTCGATCCTCCCCTAAATTGATTCCTCCACTTGCACTTTCTTAGTTAGGGTTTGTCTGTCATGCCTAGGGTTAGACAAGGCCGTTCCCTATTCGAAATTGCGGTTTGGTACTTAGTTTCTACAACTTAAGTCCTGTGTACAAGTTACAGCACCAGTCGTCGTTTCTTCGAACTTGTTGCGGATTGGTATCTAGGGATTGCAGTCTTCGTTTTAATCTTGTAGCTTTGCTATTCAATTGTCAAAGACCCGCCCGTGCTTTGTTTCGGGTACCGGATAGATTGATTGGTTGTTACTTACAGTGTGCTCATGAGGTGTTTTGCTATGTGCTTTATCTTGAATGTAAATTCCCACTTGTCGTGTTAATTCACTTGATGAGGTCCTCGGATTTGTGCCTGGCATGTTTCTGTTATTTATCCCGAATAGTCTGCTACATGGTAGCAATGTGTTTAATTAGTATATATATTCTGTATACTGTACTGATTAAGGTTATGTTTGACTCAAAACATATTCCACGCATGCTCCTCGTACAATAATGGTCCTAACTAATGATGATGCTACCCCCTTGATATGAATGGAATGATTGATGTTCCTTGCCTGAAAGAGCTATCATTTGCATTAATCCGTAGAGTTGGGTTCATCTCTTGTTGAATTTTGCTAGCATTTCGGACATTAAGCAGCTTCAGATAGCCCAAACACCATCTGGTACCCCCTAGCTATCTTTTTCTAGTAACATTCTCCTCAAACTATGAACGTTGGATTGAATTCAAGCTCATGGTGCATTTAGATAAATTATACAAGTAACTGTTCCTTTATTTTCACTTTGGTGGGTCATGCAGGATGGAGTTATAGTTGCTAATGAAAGAATCTGCGATTTCTCCATTTATGGCATGCCGATGACTCCCAGATAAACAGGGCATTTAGAACTTACACACAAAATATCCCATCGAACGTGGCTGATCGTTCTAGAAGAGTTTGGTTTATTTGTGATGGCATGAATATTAGCTTTATTTTATGAACATGCAAAGATCTAGTTGACAACTTTCTGTACAAATAATCCCATTTTAGTGAAACCAACTAGGAAAACAACCCTTGACGTGCCTCTTTAAACTCTTAGCTGAAAACACCTACAGGGATTCAAGTTAAAAAGGCTATGGAATGGAGCTTACGACCCGAGTTTGATGCTTGCTGAGGGGTGCTACCTTTGGAATTGACTCTAAAATGCACCGTGCTCATGCTGATGGATGAAAAGATTTTCGGAGCAGCTCGATTAATTACGTGTTGAGAAACTGTGAGCCCAAGATACGCGCTGTAAGTATGGTCTTCTTCTCTATCCTTCGACGTCTTCCAATCTCTTTACTGTATTTATATACAGTTTGGTTCTATTGTAACTATAATGTTACGAATGACAAGAAGATAAGTTGTATCACGAAGTAATCATTGTTGTTGAAATTGATGGGTTGGACTTGGACATGGATGATTGGCACAAAAAGAAATTTGTCTTAATGACTGACTAAGAACCTAGATTTCAACGGGACACTAGTTGTCTGAAAATTGATGACTTATCCATCTTCAAACATCCAATGTCCGTGATTTCGTATGTTTTTTGGAGAAGGATGGCAACAGCATAACATACTCGAGTTTCATTTAGTTATGTTACAGAATGTTACACACGGGAAGCCAGTTGTGTGATATCTAAGATGGTGACTACTGACTAGTTTGTGGATGAATATCAGCCACGAAAAAGACTGTATATTCAATGATTGCAATTACCTGGAACGACGAATGCTTCTTACATAACATGATTGACAGTTAACAGAAATATTGACCATTTGTTAAAAGCGTTGAAACATATGAAAGTCAATGGTTGGCAATGCAGGAATGGCATACGAAGGTGAAGTATTGATGTTAACAGAATTTTTTGGTTAATCTAAGTTTTCTGTTTTTACGACAGATATGATATAAACCGCAATGCTTTGACCTTTTCCCTTTTAAATTGTTCTTTTTCCGCTTGCTTTTTCTTTTTATGATTTATCTACTACTTCCATGCTAGTGTTGGCGAGCTATCTTTAGACCATCATCTTAATGAAACGTTTGCTGATCAGACATATATATAGACTTTCGGAGAAGACAGTAATGGGTGACTAGGATTTTGTTCAGATTATTACTCAATTCAATTCTGGCGAGATCATCCTACAGTTGAGGTACTCTTCAGTACCTCAGTCTCACACGACCAGCGATAGCTTATACTGTCAATAGGGTATGTCAATTTATGCATGCTCCTGTTGCAACGCATTGGTCTGCCGTCATGCAGCATATATCAATTCAGAATCTTTTCATTCTTTAGGTTTAGTTGTGTGAGAACATCCTAATCCAATGCAGAGTACAAATAACTTTCTCTTTCTAAGGAGTCTTGCCTCATCTCTCTTCCCCTCTCTCAGTTCTGGTAATTCCAGCTCCAACAGCAGTATATTCAAGTAACAGTAAGAGTCGTACTAATCATAGCTTATGGAGAAGTTGAAGTCACTGGTTACTGAAAATATGAAGCAGATGGTGGCTGATGGTGACACCGAGAATCTACCCACAACCACTTCTTCCTTTCTAACTTTTCTCCGCAGCTTGCCCCTTTTCCACCAAGTAATTTTTTCGTGTCATCCCTGTTTATATTTTTTACCTTATTCGACATATTGCTATTTGTAACATGACATTGTTTTATTCTCTAGATGGTTGAAGACTTGACTAGAAGCCTTCTTTGTGGTAAGAATAAGGAAGATGCCTTGGAATTCAAGAGCAAGGCTAACAGATTCTACTCATCTGGAGATTGTTCCGCTGCTTTGCCTCTCTATTGCGAGGTTCGCTTGATTCTTTTTGTTGTTTCTTCATCTGTTTGCTTCATTGTCTTGTGTTTATGATGCTACATAATGATTTGGGATTATTTTTTTGCTTTGTGTTTGCTGTATCCAATGCATGTTTGCGGACATGCAAGATGCTGAGCAGTGTTAGTTGTTGTAGGATTCTATCTTCCTGTTCACATCCTGGACTATATGCTGGAGTTCCTGTAATTGTAAGAGCTTAGGAACTTAAAAGTCGTGCCAAGGACTGGGAATTTACGACACTAAAACTGATTTCATAGTTATTGTACAAACAATTCAACCCACTGTCTTCCTTTCTTTATTGAACAGGCTCTGCGAGTGGCTCCAACAGATGTTGTGGAGATGGGCAAAAATCTTGTAGCAACACTTTATACAAATAGAGCTTCTTTGTTTCAAGTGAGTAGAATCACTTACTCCTTATCAGTGAATGGAAGAAGTAAGCTACATATCTTTAGAACCAAGTACCATCATGTGGAGAAGTACCTACATGCTCATAGGATTTGATTCATTTTATTCTAGCATAACCTGTTTGATTGAGATCTTGTTTTCTTTTGTGTTAGAAAATAGATCTTCTGAAGGAATGTTTACGAGATTGCAATCGGGCTCTTCAAATTTCTCCATCTTACTCTAAGGTGAATTTCGTTTTCATTAGTTCATTCTTTAACCATGTTATAAATAGGACCCCTCTCTGAAGAAGTAGATTAATATCAATGATCTGTAGTAGTTACCCACTGGCTTTTCATACCCTAGCATTTAAAAGACAGATGCATAAAGGAAATTTGATACGCTTTGGTGACTGGATCTTGTTTTTCATGTTGCTATCATGCTAATAGTTTATGATCTGTGGTTCACTGACATCAATATCCTGATCGTTAATCAAGTATGCATACTTCCAATTTTCTGGGAAGTTCGTCTATCATTGATGTCTAGTTTTCCCTTCCTTTATATGCACCGGATTTTTTAATATCTAAATTTACTGCAGGCCTGGTACAGGAGAGCAAAGGCAAATTCTTTGCTTGGCAACTCCAAAGACGCAATGAATGACTTAAATGTCGCGAAAACAGTCGAGTTGTCTTTGGCCGGGAAGAGACAGATAGAAAGTGAGTTGAAAGTACTGCAGGAACAGGAAAAAGGAACAGCCACTAACGCAATAGAGAAGAATGATAACCACATGGAAATACTGGGTAATGCATGTATGATGTAACACAACCTTGAATTTATGGGATATCTCAGTCATGTGCTTTTCATTTATAAGATTGGTGGTTGTTGATGTATGGATGTACGGAGTGGTGTACCTCTGAAAACTTTCTTTTACTTGTTGGGTTTTTAGCGTGGAGGAATAGTCATGATAAGTATGCTAGAAATGGAAATGGTTGGAAACTCGTTTTATATGTCGATGAAATATGGCTTGCAGATATACCCCCAACTATGACTCTTCATGAAAATTTTGATTAGCCAGTTTGTGGCAGAAGACTAGCACTTTACATGCTTTAGAAATTTGATGGAGATGGATGAAAACCATATAGTTGGTCTCCAACTGAGATTATGAACTCTACAATCGAAATGATCGATCTGGTCATCCATTAATTCTGTTGCTTGAATTTCACCTTGCAGGTGAACCTCTCAATATAAAGTTATCTGTTGTCACAACCACAAAAAAAGGGAGGGGCATTGTTGCACCATGTGACATTCCCCAAGCTTCCCTTATACATGTTGAAGAACCTCATGCTGCGGTAATATCAATTTCCTTCTTTTGAGTCTTCATTATTTACAAATACTCAAATAATCTTTATCTTATCCATTTTATGTTAAGTTGTTGTATCCTACGTTGTTATTCGACATATGGCTTGCGCAATAACCTAGCTTCACCCTAAGGTATGGTCCTAGGGCAAAGCTCTTCAGCAATGGCAGTAATATTTATTTAATTGCATGGCTTTTCACTTTTTTCTAACGATGTTTTTAGTTCCAATTCCAGTGAATTTGTTTAATCATATTACAAGACATGTGAATTTGGAGGTAATTGTTGCCAGATGTTTTGGCATAAATAAATATAGTCATTCTATAGTTTAGTAGATTCGACTGTTGGTATGTAGGTCAGTGGTTCAACGTGTGAATACATCCTCTTTGATGGTGAAGTGCTTCAGATTCAGACTGTTGGAAGATGTGCTTCAGATTTCAGACTTTATTTTATTCACCACTTTTCACATTGCTTTTGTTGATGGTGAATATGCTGTTTCATCATGTATCGGTTCAGCATAAGTATGAAAATTGTTAGCTGTTCCACACAACTCTTATCTTAGGTGACATCCTGTATCCTACATTTTTATTTGAGGACACATGAGCTACACCCATTAAGATGCAAGCACGACTATGTTATTTTGTTATTCGACTTGGTAAAAGGCTTTGCAACCAGCACTTTTTCTCTAGTTGGATACAACTTCCTGTCTTACCTAAATCATCTATTTGCAGATTATTTTGAAAAGTTGCCGGAAAAGTCACTGTCATCATTGTTTTAATGAATTACCAGCTGACATCGTCCCCTGTGCTTCGTGTTCCATTGCATTATACTGCTCCCAGCAATGCAGTATACGAGCTGGAGGAGAAGCATATGAAAGCTATCTCAGAAAAGCCAAGATATCTGAGATCTCTTTGAAGAATCTTGAAGAATATATCGCGGAGGTCACTTCATGTAGTATTATGGGTTCAGATGATCATATCTTTCCTGAACATAAACACGAATGTTTAGGTGTATCGTGGCCGGCAGTATTTCCACCTGATATTGTTTTGGCAGGTCGAATACTTGCTAGATCAGGATACCAACGAAGGAGTTCTATGCAATCATGGTTTCAGGAAACACAGGTAACTCCCGTGATTCAGATAATGTCATTATGCTCGTGATTGTGTTTTAGGCGAGAATTTCATTTCTGTAATTATTTTGTTGTAGGGACTCTCTCACAATTATTCCCACATAACTGCAGAAAACAAATTGGAACTGCACCTATACGCCATTGTTCTCTTGTGCTGTCTTGAGTACTCTGAGGGCTTTGAACTTCCAATTAATGGAGGATCCTTATCACAGGTGTCTTATTATCCTCTCTCATGAATATAAATAGTAGTCAACATGGTCACACTCTTCCTACATGCACATGTTGGAAACCACTTTTATCTGCGGGAAATTGTTTTGCTTTCTGGATAAATAAAACAAGGGAAATCACAGACTCGTCAAAGGGCATGATGCTTCAAAATCGTGACAAGGGGAAGTAAATTGCAACGCATTCTACACTGTTGACATTCATGGCTTGAATCTTTTGAATGTTTTCAATTTAGTTCTCAAAGTTTAGGAACCTTTATGTCTGTACTTATTTTCCTTTTTGACAAGGAAAAAGTTCATTGACAAAGAACACCAGGGGAATGTACTCTTAAAATCTAACACACTCCTCTTCTCTGAGATCTGCAAAATCAAACAAATTCTTAAAAAACCTCTCCGAGTCTGTGCTAGCTATCCACAGGATCACAAAGGAGTCTGCTCTCTCCATCAAACACACTCCTATTTCTCTGCCTACAAATCACTCAAGAAGCATCAAAATTTTGATGGATTCTTTACCACTCAGCCTATGCTTGCCACAGAACCTACTCCAAGCCCAAAGCTCTGTCCTGATACCCTTCCTAATATAATAACCCACTCAATCAGCTAGATTTTGTCCTCGCCTGCACGCAAAATAGACAACTTTCCACCAACTCTGCTTCCTCCTTGCACGCATGACATTTGTTTACCAAATAATGCCCCTCCTTTGATGATGCCACATGAAAGAACACTGGGAGGAACACCACTCTATAAAGTCGATCCCCAATGCATCCGATATGGTTGCACTCGAGCTTATACTACAGTCATGTTTATGAGCCTGCATACTCCCATCAAGCATCTTCTGCACCGTTACGCATCCACCTGTGTTTCTCCTCCTTTTCTTACGTCCACACCACAAATGGCCTCGAAGAACGACGTGAAACTCTCCATAAGATTACAGAATGATCATGTGGCAAATGCCAACCAAAGATAACAGAGTGAGCGTGGCATGTCTTTTGTTTTGCATCATCTCTATTGTTGTGCTTTTCTAGTTATTAACAAAATTCTACTCTGCACATGTGCTTGTTCTAGATCTGCATTCTTAATATCTCAGTATGAAGAACCAGTCAAGATTTTTCAGTGATATTTTATTCCTATTATTTTATTGCTTAGTTTCATTTTATCACGAATTTTTATTTTCATGTTGGCATGCAGGTAGTTTTGCTTTTATGCCAGATCAGGATAAATTGCATGGCAATTGTGAGGATGAAATCATTTGATTTTGATAATCCTCTGGATCGGTTTGGAAAGCTTCAATCTGCTGCAGGCTCAACAAGTGTTCAAGAGCAGGTTAATACTGGAGAACTGAATTTCTGCTGCTCTCGATTTATAGTACAGATTACTTTTTTATTGCATTCTCTAATATAGATTTGTACAATCATATGATTCCTTCAGATACTTAATATCCGTAAGCTGCATTTCTTGTTCTGTATCAATCCAGGTTCCTGTGGGACATGCTATTTATATTGCTGGCAGCATGTTCAATCATTCCTGTAAGCCAAACATCCATGCATATTTCCTTTCGCGGACTCTCTTTGTCAGAGCAACAGAATTCGCAGCCGCAGGATGTCATCTGGAATTGTCGTACGGACCTCAGGTGTTTTTCTTTTGAGCATGAAGAAAGGGTACCTCTGCATTTTGCTGATTGTTCTTCCCCGACTGCTATGCTTTCTCTTTCACGCTTGTGGGTATTCGAACCCTAGATAGGAAATTGGATGCTGCTTGGAGTGGTTTTAATGTTGTGTTTTACAGGTGGGGGAATGGGACTGCGATGATCGGGTCAAGATTCTTGCAAATAAGTACTCGTTTAACTGTCGGTGCAGTGGCTGTTCAGCATTAAATCTGTCTGACCTGGTCCTGAACGCATTTCGATGTATCAATTCTGACTGTGCTGGCGTAGTCTTGGATAGAACCAAGGCATCATGTGAATCAGGGAAGCTCAAGAACATTGCCAGGTCTTCCAAAATGCAGGGCTTGCTTCCTATTCTGAAGGTACTATATCTATAAACTTGTGATAAGCAATCAGATACTTCCAAATAGGATTGATTTGTCTCCCAAAATTTTCACCGTGTTAGGGTTGTCTATTGAAGTTCAAAGTTTGGCAGGTTATGCAACTTGATAGGTTGATTACTGGCGATTTGATTCATTTACAACCTGGATGTTGTTTAAAATGTGGATGCAATCGCGATCTGGAATCTTCTCATGAAGCTGCGGAAAAAGCTTGGACTTGTATTGAAAGGTGCTTTTTTTGGTTTTCCTGGATCCGAACGACTGTTGGTATACTTTTCTAACTCGGCTGAACTTTGTGCAGCTTGCAGAATGCAATAGCTTCAAATAAGATTACGAATACTAGTCTTTTGGCTGCTCTGGAAGCTCTTAATGCTCTAAGATCGACACTACATGATTATAACAAACGCATTGCACAGGTGAGCTCTTGCTTCTCAATTCCTATCGTACCCAATAGGAACTAGACATGGGTCTTCTTTATTTCTGCTCTTTCCCTTAAAAAAATCTTTGATCTGGCAAGATTGGGTTGCTTATTTGTGACACTTCCATCTGATTGCAACGGCGTTTGCTTTGATTTTTTTTTTTGGTGTGTGATTGCAGAGTCTTGACATTCTTGCACAGGCATTTTGTCTATCGGGAGACTTCAAATCTGCAATAGACCACTGTGTGGGGTCAATAAAGGTAAATTGTCACACTCTGCTTTAGAGTAGTAATAGGAAAGCACGGGGGAGGGGAGCATATGACTGTTGGTAGAAGTTTGAACAAAAATCCGTTAAGTGTTTGATTTGATCGCCAGCGATTCTAAACGGATTCCTATTTCTTAATGCTATCCCACAATCGAGAATTGCTATCATCCATAATTCTTCGTAATATTTTCACTCATCAATAAGATATTATCATATGGAATCTTACCTAGGATTCTTTGGTTTTGAATGCGACTTCAGATTCTCGAAATTCTCTATGGTGCTGACCACATTGTTGTCGCATACGAACTCGTTAAACTACTAACGATTCAACAATCCTTGGGTGAACATAGCCTCTCTCTTGCGGGTACCATAAGTCGGATAGATGATGTATTCTCGCGGTACTATGGTCAACATGCATGCATTATTTTCCCACACCTGGAAGCCCTGAGAAGAGATGCTCGCAACTGCTAAACTCAGGAAAAAGGGAGAACGTTCTCTTGCTCTCTAGATTCTTATCCTCTTTGGTCACTTTACGTCTGTGTTCGTGTTCGCTAAAGCAAGTGCTATTTTGGTTGTAATAACAGACACACAACTTTCTTTCCTCGTGTAGTAACATGTGTGCATTTTGGAATGTCGTTCTTGTTGCTGTAATGCAAAATTCTCTTTCGGAGTTCGAAAGAGAGATTTTGTTTTTTTCTCTGTTACTTATATGACTATTGGACTTTTGTAGCTTTTTTTTTCATACAATTATTATTTTAATAGTAGGATCCGTAAGTTGTACCCTTGATAAAAAAAACATCAACCAACTATCAAAAACAACGAGATTCGATCAGAATAACCAAACAAGAATTTGGTTTTTGAAATGATTTTTTTAATAGCGCCTACTTTGTTCATAAAATTTAGAATTATCTCCCAAATGTCTTACCAATACAATTAGCTTCTATTAGTGAAGAAGTCACTACTTGAGTAATGTATCAAAACTAGCAATTGGAGTAATTTTGGTTGGATTCGGACGCCCACGGACTCGAAAGAGAATAAAATGGGCAGTTGATTGCACTTAGATCCTGAATTGATGCATTCCAATAGGTCTATGAATTCCACAAAATATTGTTCGACGCACCAACTAATTGAAATGTTGGTAAAAAAGTTGAGGAAATCAAGTGATTTCAACTTAATTAACTATTTCTCAAAAAACTTAATTAACTAGATAGAGATGTTTTCCTCAAAGATAAAAGATGTCTAGTTTAATTGGTAAGGGATTGATTTCCATTTAAGAAAGTTTTGAAATCAAATCTTACAAATGAAAAAATTAGCATTGGTAAAATTGTTCTTTCAATAATTCTGCGCTCAATTCTGAATATAATATAATAATAAAAATAATATATATTGTTGGAGAATTGGTTTATTAACCAAGGAAGAGATGGCCCAATACAAGTGAGTGTATTGGGCTTTGGCCCAAATATTTAATTAGAGGGAGAATCCTAATTAAATATAATAACTAAGTAATTAGTGGGCAACTTTGAGCTAATTTAATTGAAGGTCACACCAATTGATTTTGGGTGTTTGTGAGGTCAATACGAAGCTCGTTGATAGAGCTTCGTAACGATATATAACACTTGCGAAAATCCAATTCTCGGGGTGAATAAAAATTGGCTTTAAAGTGGTATGGTTGTTATTAAAATAAGCACAATCCCACATTGGTTAGCGCACCATGCTGAGACAAGTTTATAAGGGACTAGAAGTCTAGCATGGGTAAACTGGTGGAGAAGGGAGAGGCTTCTCGCGCCGTCCGTCCGTCCGTTCGTCCGGCTCGGCTCGGCTCGGCACGCACGCACGCACGCGCGCGCGCCCCGCCCCGCCCCGTCCCGTCCCGGACCGGACCGGGCCGGGCTCGGGTGCGGGTGCGGGATTGTGGGTTTGTGGGAATTGTTCCAGGGCCTTATCTTTTTAGAACTGGGCCGGACTTGTTGTAGCGATCCTAGGCCCAAAAAAGTCTCTGTTGGAGGTCCAAGGCTGCCTATAAAAGGAGCCCACCTCCTTCATTCCAAATCATCCCAGCTCACACTCTTCCTTGAGCTCTCTACTTCTCCCTCCATAGCATAGCATTTCTCACTTTCATTTGTGTCGGAGTTCTAAGGCTACGAAAGGTTCGAAAGGTGTACGAAAGTGCTTCCTTTGTACACGAGGTTGGGCGTTGTACCTTGGGAACTCTCTTACCCACGGAGGCCTGAAGCATATAGGCGGGTAATAAGAGTTTAAGGGCACACGGTAAAACTGTGGCCTCGTCCAGGATTGCATCCGAAATCCCTAGCTCGAAGAAGACGGTTGTACACACTTACTCACAAGTGTGATTGTGAGCATACCTCTAAACTCTTCTCTTTATATGCTTACGATTTATATTTGCATACTCGTATTAAACCATTATTTACTAATATTTGTTTCAACAATCTTAAACTCTTATTATTCATAAATATTAGTAGATTATGGTGACTATTTAAAAAAATATATATAAGATTCGCCTACGTACTTTAATCATCTTTTCGAGAACGATTAATTGTCTACTGGGTTGTTCATGCAATTAATAATTTTCACGTTGCAGTTTTGAATTTTAATTGTATTTGCTCACTGGTAAGATAATTAATAGAGTTATCGTTATAATTTATTTCACCAATTGATTATAATCTTGTAGCTCGGGGTAAGTATTTACCTGTTACGATCGTTACTGATCATTCAAAGTGCAGAATATTGTGGGGTTCGAACCAATTAAGTACTAGTTTAATTGGTATTGTTGAAACTGGTTTCTTACTAAATTCTATATTTTTTAGATGGCTGATAACAACTCTCCCCCACTCAACAACTCCGGTGCGACGAACACCGATAACGACAACTTGAACGAGGAGGTTCCTGTTGTGAGGGCTAGCGGCGCTGAGGCCGTAATGCCGGGTCATAGACACCCAATGCCACTGCCGTACTCTCATCTTGAGAAACCGGAAAAGTTCAAGAGTGGAAATTTCAAGAGATGGCAACAAAAAATGTTGTTCTACTTGACCGCCTTGAACTTTAGCCGGTATGTCAAGGAAGAGAAACCCAAAGAGAATGTGAGTGATCTGCATCAAACTGCGATCCACAGCGCATGGGTTCATGAAGATTACCTATGTCGCAACTATATATTGGGTTCTCTCGACGATTCGCTTTACGGCGTCTACTATACCAAAGAAACGTCTAAGGATCTTTGGGAATCGTTGGAGCACAAATATAAAGTTGACGACGCCGGTGCAAAGAAATTTGTGGCCGGGCGCTTCCACGACTATCGGATGGTCGATGGAAAGAGCGTTGTGGAACAATGCGAAGAGTTGCAATTGATCTTTCATGATCTTGCAACGGAGGAAATGGCCATCAATGATGCCCTCCAAGTGGCGATGGTAATTGAGAAATTACCACCATCTTGGAAGGACTTCAAGATGTACCTCAAGCACAAGAGGAAGAAGATGACTCTCGAGGACCTTATCCGAAGGTTGCGCATCGAGCAAGACAACCGAAAGGTTGATAAGAAACCAAGTGGCATGGTTGCTAAGGCCAATGTGGTCGAGACCGGGGGGAGCTCCCGTGGGAACAAGCGGAAACGCTCAAATGACACCAAGGGAGATGCTCAGAACAAGAGCTTTACTGGTGCCTGCTTTGTTTGCAACAAGACCGGCCATCGTGCCAAAGATTGCTACAAACGTCTAGCCGCGGAGAGTAAGAAGACGGCAGGACCAGGCAAGGGCAAGAAGAAGAAGCCCGCCAATGCTAACATTGCGGAGGCTAGCTTGAGCTCCGACCTCGATGAGATGCACCTCACGGCCGTTGTGTCCGAGGTGAACCTCGTGGGTGGGAACTCGAAGGAATGGTGGGTGGACACGGGGGCTACCCGCCACATTTGTGCCAACAAATGGATGTTCAAGACCTATCAACCGGTCGATGATGAGAACTGCTACATGGGAAATTCTGCAGTCTCGAAGGTTGAAGGCAAGGGGACGGTCATGCTGAAGATGACCTCGGGCAAGGAGCTGACCTTGACTGATGTGCTGCATGTGCCCGAGATTCGAAAGAATCTTATCTCCGGAGTGGTGCTCAACAAGAGGGGCTTTCGGCTTGTGTTCGAGTCCGACAAGGTCATCATGTCCAAGGGAGGGATGTTCGTTGGCAAGGGTTACTTGACCAACAATCTTTTTAAGATGAGTGTAATGACTTTAGCTCCCAAGGCAAAGTCTAGTGATAAGATTGATGTGGGTGCCGCCAATAAGGCTAGCACGAGCAATAATGTAATGAATGTTGCCGATAAGGCCAATGAGAAAGTGAAGGTTGCTTATTCTCGGGATTCGTCATATTTGTGGCATGGTAGACTGGGTCATGTGAACTATAAGTCTTTGCAAAGGCTAATATCACTTGACCTACTACCAAAGTTTAACATCGATCACAAACATAAGTGCGAGACTTGTGTTGAGGCCAAGTACGCCAAAGCATCTTCCCACTCGATTGAGCGAAGGACGGAACCGTTGGATTTAATCCACACCGATGTATGTGATTTAAAATACGTATAAACGCGTGGCGGTAAAAATTATTTTATAACTTTTATCGATGATTGTACGAGGTATTGCTATGTCTACTTGATGAGAAGTAAAGACGAAGCAATAGACATGTTCATTCACTATAAGAATGAAGTTGAGAACCAACTTGGCAAGAAGATCAAAAATCTTCGAAGTGACCGAGGTGGTGAATATGAATCTCCATTTGCACAAGTTTGTGCCGAGAATGGAATCATTCATCAAACCACGGCGCCTTATTCTCCCGAGCAAAATGGAATTGCAGAAAGGAAGAATAGAACGCTTAAGGAAATGATGAATGCGATGCTTATCAGTTCCGGATTACCAAGGAATTTGTGGGGGGAAGCGGTGCTTTCGGCCAACTATGTGCTCAACAGGGTACCACATAAAAAGTTGGCTAAAACACCTTACGAATTATGGAAAGGTCATGCGCCTAGCTATAAGTTCCTAAGAGTTTGGGGATGTCTTGCTAAGGTTCCGATCCCACCTCCTAAAAGGACAAGGATAGGACCCAAGACGGTGGATTGTGTGTTTATCGGTTATGCACAAGATAGTGCTGCATATCGATTCTTGGTACACAAGTCAGATAACTCTGATATCCACGTAAATACTATCATAGAAGCTAGGGATGCTTCATTCTTTGAGGAAACCTTTCCTCATAAAGCTCGAACTGGTGTTGACCGTCAAGTTGACCAAAGTGGAAGCAATGTGGGGGGAGAGAAACCTCAAGATGAAGTTGAAGAGCCTAGGCGTGGGAAAAGGGCTAGAAAAGAAAAGTCTTTCGGATCAGATTTCCTAACATATCTGTTAGAAAAGGATCCAGTAACCTACAAAGAAGCAATGTCTTCTACAGACTCTGCTCTTTGGAAGGAAGCGGTGAATAGTGAGATAGAGTCTATCTTACATAATCACACTTGGGAACTAGTAGATCTACCTCCGGGTAGTAAACCACTAGGCCATAAGTGGATCTTCAAAAAGAAGATGAAGCCTGATGGTACAGTGGATAAGTACAAGGCGAGACTTGTTGTTAAAGGCTACAAGCAAACTGAGGGTGTTGATTATTTTGACACATATGCTCCTGTCTCCAGGAAAACGTCTATTAGGTTAGTCATAGCCTTGGCGGCTTTGTTTAACCTAGAGATCCATCAAATGGATGTGAAGACGGCCTTCCTTAATGGAGATTTGGAAGAGGAGATTTACATGGAGCAACCCGAAGGGTTTGTGGTTTCAGGTAAAGAACATAAGGTGTGTAAACTTGTAAAATCCTTGTATGGACTAAAACAAGCACCTAAACAATGGCACGAAAAGTTTGATAGTGTAATGCTATCTAACGGGTTTCAGATAAACCAATGTGATAAATGTGTCTACGTGAAAGGAGATGATAACGACTATGTGATAGTTTGTCTCTACGTAGATGACATGTTGATCGTGGGTAATAATGATAATATCAAAATTACCAAGAAAATGTTGTCACAAAATTTCGATATGAAAGACTTGGGACAAGCTGATGTAATACTTGGGATGAAAATCACTAAGACTTCAGAAGGTTACGCGCTTTCCCAAGGTCACTATGTCGAAAAGATACTTGACAAATTCGATAAGGATAGCAATGTAATTGCGAGAACTCCTATGGAAGTGGTGTCGAGTCTCTGCAAGAATCGCGGAGAGAGTGTGAGACAACTAGAATATTCTAGAGTTATAGGCAGTCTAATGTACCTCATGGACTGTACTAGACCAGATATTGCAAACTCGGTTAACAGATTATCGAGATATACGAGTAATCCCAATTATGAACATTGGAAAGCGATAGTTAGAGTCCTTAGATATCTAAGGTACACTGCTAACTTTGGATTACACTATACGAGACATCCAGCCGTTCTGGAAGGGTATTCAGACGCGAACTGGATCTCGGACTCCAAGAATATAAAATCCACTAGCGGATACATATTTACATTTGGAGGAGCAGCGGTCTCGTGGAGATCATGCAAACAAACTTGCATTGCTAGATCAACTATGGAATCAGAATTCATAGCGTTGGATCTTGCAGCTGAAGAGGCGGATTGGCTTCGAAGTTTCTTGGAGGACATTCCGATGTGGTCAAAACCAGTGCCTCCCATTAGCGTGCACTGTGATAGTCAATCAGCTATTGGAAGAGCACAAAATAATGTGTATAATGGAAAGTCTAGACACATACGTCGTAGACATAAATCCGTGAGAACGTTATTGAGAACGGGTGTGATATCTTTAGACTATGTAAAGTCAAAAGAGAACATCGCGGATCCATTAACTAAGGGTCTAACGAGAGACCAAGTTGAGGTATCATCGAGGGGAATGGGATTAAAGCCCACGAAATGACCTAAACCCATGATGGCAACCCAACCTGGATCGTAAATCCTGATCTGCAGGTTCAAAGGGACAACCGAATTGTGAGGCTAGGGTCGAACAAAGCACTCGAGAAATTGAGTTCCTTGCCCATTCCTGTGATGGAAGAGTGATAGACCTGTCCATGTGAAGGTTAAGCTTTAAGCTTTTAATGATCCTTATACTTCGAGTATATATATAAGTGGGGTATGGCAGGATACTCCTTATAAGAGATCACCTATATCGAATATGAAGGGGCCGCTTCTATGAGATGAGTTAAGGGCTAAATCTCTAGAGCATTCGATGATGTTTCCAAGGCAGTCCAGGGCCAAAATGGACAACAACGAAAGAACCAAGTAGTGGTTTGAGAAGGAGTTGTGTGAGTACCTTTGTCTTGGTATACATGAAACGCCGAACAGTTCAAGGCATCGCGTCCACTGGTTGGCAAGTATATCCGAAGGTATTTCACTAAGGAAGGTTCAAGGCTTTCAACCACCGTTCCTGATGCAACAAATTCTCGCAGAACTCCAAGTTGCATGTAGCATTGGTAGGCTCATATTATATATAAGCCAATTTGCATTCATGTGGGGGATTGTTGGAGAATTGGTTTATTAACCAAGGAAGAGATGGCCCAATACAAGTGAGTGTATTGGGCTTTGGCCCAAATATTTAATTAGAGGGAGAATCCTAATTAAATATAATAACTAAGTAATTAGTGGGCAACTTTGAGCTAATTTAATTGAAGGTCACACCAATTGATTTTGGGTGTTTGTGAGGTCAATACGAAGCTCGTTGATAGAGCTTCATAACGATATATAACACTTGCGAAAATCCAATTCTCTGGGTGAATAAAAATTGGCTTTAAAGTGGTATGGTTGTTATTAAAATAAGCACAATCCCACATTGGTTAGCGCACCATGCTGAGACAAGTTTATAAGGGACTAGAAGTCTAGCATGGGTAAACTGGTGGAGAAGGGAGAGGCTTCTCGCGCCGTCCGTCCGGCCCGGCTCGGCTCGGCACGCACGCACGCACGCGCGCGCGCCCCGCCCCGCCCCGTCCTGTCCCGGACCGGGCCGGGCCGGGCCGGGCCGGGCCGGGCTCGGGCTCGGGCTCGGGCTCGGGCTCGGGCTCGGGCTCGGGTGCGGGTGCGGGTTGCGGGATTGTGGGTTTGTGGGAATGGTTCCAGGGCCTTATCTTTTTAGAACTGGGCCGGACTTGTTGTAGCGATCCTAGGCCCAAAAAAGTCCTCTGGGCTTCTTGGACTTCCGTTTGGACAAGCCCACACTCTGGAACCTTTTTCACCTTCCAGGTGGCTTTGAATTTAAATTTCGAATTTAAATTCAAGCCAATAAATGGGATAACAGCCTAATGAATATGGGGGTTTTATGGGTCTTGTAACAGCCCATTTAATGGGTGGGTTAATGGCCCTATTAAATCCGAATTTGGCTGTTGGAGGTCCAAGGCTGCCTATAAAAGGAGCCCACCTCCTTCATTCCAAATCATCCCAGCTCACACTCTTCCTTGAGCTCTCTACTTCTCCCTCCATAGCATAGCATTTCTCACTTTCATTTGTGTCGGAGTTCTAAGGCTACGAAAGGTTCGAAAGGTGTACGAAAGTGCTTCCTTTGTACACGAGGTTGGGCGTTGTACCTTGGGAACTCTCTTACCCACGGAGGCCTGAAGCATATAGGCGGGTAATAAGAGTTTAAGGGCACACGGTAAAACTGTGGCCTCGTCCAGGATTGCATCCGAAATCCCTAGCTCGAAGAAGACGGTTGTACACACTTACTCACAAGTGTGATTGTGAGCATACCTCTAAACTCTTCTCTTTATATGCTTACGATTTATATTTGCATACTCGTATTAAACCATTATTTACTAATATTTGTTTCAACATATATGACTTCGTTTATTCAATAATAGTTTTTGCTACATTCATCATTTTCTCTAACTTTTTTGCGGGGTCATCACTTTCATATTTTATTGGTACAAATAATACAACTCCTAAAAGTGCTAGCAAGGATATGCCCTTGCGTCTGACGTGGTAGAAACTAATCGTGTGGTAGAAACTAAGATTCGTCATACTCTCACGTTATCTAGAACCAAGAATAGAAAAAAGTTTTTTTCCAAAGAAAATGAAGTAGAAAAGAGAAAATTTCGAACAAAAAATGAAAAAGAAAATCCATTAGAAGGTGGCAGATCAGATGCTAGGACATAAAAACTTTACGTTTGGTCCGAGAACATGATTGGACATAAAATTTGGTCAAGTCAAGTTTAGTGTTTGGAGAACAAACATTAATTTTCCAATACTACCCTTCTTGTACTTTTCTTGATAATCAGTAAAATCTTTATAAATTAATATTCGATAAATTAATGTACTTTAATTAATAATTTTGTCTAGTCCCAATTCCAGTTAGTAAAAAAAATTATAATTTTTGTAAATTAATATGATAATAATTTCTACAAATATCTCTATATAACTATATAGTCTCATAATATCATAAATAATCATCTAAAATAATAAATACATATTATAATTATAATTTAGTAAAAAATGAATATATGATATTTTTTTCTTTGAAACTTAAATATAGTTGAATCTCATCTCTAATCTTTCTCGATACATTTAAGAGCATTATCCTCATTTTTCATCTCAATCACATCACATCTTTAATTTTGTTCCATCCTTATGTCTCGTTATTTATTTATTTATCTTACCCTTTCGTTACAGCCTTCAATATTGTTTTAATTCTTTAATGTTCGGTAGAAGTTCACATCATATGAAACCCAAATGTAATGACAAAAATACCCTCAATAACAATAAAATTAAAATTAAAAATTTTCTTTCAAGTACTTTAAGTATGATTAGCAAAATTGGGAGATGAAAAGAACGTTTAAAAATCTTATAACATAAAACAAATAAAATGCATTATAACTTTCATGTTTAGGAAAGGTTACAGATAGGAATTTACTAAGTTTTTGCAAAAGGATCAAATTACACCCTCTACTTAACCAAAAAGTACAATTATCATCTTGTACTTAAAATCGACTAATTTATCACCTTATACTTATCAAAACGAGATAATTAATCCCTTTAAATAAAATTTTCGGTGACCGACGACACATCATTAATCCACGTAAGCAAAAGTCGTCCACCTCATCGTATTGCCTTATGATTAATGAATATAAAAAAAAAGATAACCTTCCCTCCCAAATCTTCGTCCTCCTCCGTCCTCTCTTAAGTTGTCTTGAATCATATTATTCTACAAAGCAACAGCTGCGAATTCATCTAAAGAAAACCTATACCGCTCCATATACAGAATAAATAAGGAAAAATTATTGTCAAGCCCCTGATGTTTGGCATATTCGTCTCTCACCTTCCTGTATTTCGAAAATTGATTAAAAACTCCCTAAGGTTTGGTTTTATTATACTTTAAGGCCACTCGCTGATGTCATCGATCAATTTTTTAAAGTAAATAACTTATATACTCATACAAAAATTAATAAAAAATATCCTTAAAAAAAGCTATCTTCAACCTCTTAGATGAACACCAAGATGAAACAAAAATACAAAAAAATCACTAAAAATCATGAACACCAATAACCAACTCAGAAATCAACAAAAAAAACTTTCGATTAAATCCAATTAACCACCGAAAAGGAGCCAGTCACCGGGATCTCGCCGTTGTCCTCCTCGTCCACCAGAAACAGCCAACGAGGCGACCTTCAAGGTGACCTTTGGGCTTCGATAACAAACGAGGCGACGACCTCCATATCCCAGTCGAGATCTAGTAGGAGACCAACATTTGGGATGACGAGACCTGGATGGTGGGAGTTTGACGATGACAAGCGGAGCGAGATCCGGATATAGTAGGTGACCTTCCGGTGGAATTAGACGTGGTGTTATTTCTCTGTTAAAAGGATTTAGGTTGTAGGTGAGCTCCCGTGCTTGTGCCAGCACTCGCCAGCCCCCACCGATCGGAGCACTTCGACGAGGGAGGGAAGGTTTTTGTCGACGGTCTCGAGGAAGGGGCGGGCTGAGGCCAAGAGGGTCTCGAGGTGGGTCGGTTCCGAAGGGTCGAGCTCGACAACCAGGTGTTGTTGCGGCTGCCAGACCAGGAGCCCATGGAGGGGGCCGGGGGCTGAACCAGAGGAAGAGGAGGCAGAGGAGAGTCAGCGGGAGGCGCGTTGGATGAAATCGTCGAAGAGGGAGGGTTGAAGAAGATTATGTATTTTTCCCGGTGTGGTTGATTATGTATTTTTCTGGGTTGTGTTCTTATTTTTCCGATTTAGAACGAATCTGTTCATGTGAGGGTTGAAGAAGATTGGATAATTTTGGTGAGTTTAGTGGATTTGATGAGTTTGGTTCCTGGGTTTATTCTTGGGTTTTTGGAATTAGAGGTTGAAGATGAAGGGAAGGGAGAAGATAGCTTTTTTTCAAGGGTATTTTTGTCATTTCTATGACAAAAAAAGAAAAAATATCAGCTGACCTCAGCGAAGGGCCTTAGAGTATAATAAAATCAAACTTCAGGGGGTTTTTAATCAATTTTTTTGAAATACAGAGAGATGAGAGACGAATATGCCAAACACCAGGAGCCTGACAATAATTTTCCCAATAAATAAAGGAGATAGCTTCTAGTATGCCCCTCGGAAACAGGAATCTACATCAGTGTAAGAATAAGCAGGAGGAGATCATCATCGATACATTGTCTACGACGGGGACCACCACCCCCTCTGTATAACGGCCATGGACCTCCTACGCCGGGTGCCACTGCCTTTTCCCCCACGTCTCCGCCCTCACGCCTTCTCCCTCCTCTTGGGAGATTGGGTACAAGACTCGGAAATCGATACAAAATTAATTCATCAATATAACTCTAACCACGTAATCAGTCGATTAAATAAAATATTAAGATCAAAACAAATTAATTCTGATGTCCAAGCCCCCATTTTGACCCCCTCTTTTACTTCTTTTGGGCTTCTTAACACTACTCAAATTAATTCTGAAGAGAAGTAGAGATTTCTTTTTGTATAAGTTCCCATCTCTAAAATATACTATTACCACAAAACGGCTGCCAAAGAGAGGCCATTTTTTAAAAAGGGCAAATTACCCTCTAGTCCCTGGCCTTTGGTCACCCTCCCCCTAGGGTCCCTGACTTTTGGAAAATGATTGTCCCGTCCCTAAGTTTTGATGATAATAGACTCTCGGGTCCCTGGAGCCGGAATATTCCATATTCTCCGACGAACTCCCACTTGAAAAGACTAAAATGCCCCTCTTACTTAAAAATATAAAAAATAAAGCTTTCTCCCCTTCTTCTTCCCCCACTTCATCTTCTCAAATTCAAACCTTCAACCTTCAACGAAAACACAACTTAAACCTTTTTAATAAAAATTAAACTAATTAGAGAGAAATAAGATTTCAAGAACCCTAATTTTCAGAACTATAATTCAAATTATAGTTGAATCTTCGATTCAACACCAAAAATCGAATCCACAAATCATCATCTTCTATTCAACACTCTAATTCCCTACCACGAGTAATCCACAAAATGAAGCAAACAAATAAGGGGCATCCGACAAAACCCACTCCAGGCCTCCCTCGCTGAATCGAAGATGAAGGCGAACCCAGAGGAGGGAGATAACGAACGAGGTCACCAGCCTCATCACGAGGAAGCTCGGGGAGAACCGATCGTCGGTGAGAATCTCGTTCTTCACCACCCAGCACCGGATCGACCCGCCCGCCCGCTAGTGGCGCACAGAGAAGGGGAGGATGGCCGGGGGCCCCGACGGCCAGGTTAGGGATCTTGAGGCCCCGACTGCGAAGTCCGTGGAGACGAGCCACCTCGGGAGGAGGATGAGGTTGACGTGGCAGGTCCCCAATCTGGGTTAATCCTAGATTAATGTTCTTCTGTTCTAATTGAAAACTGGGTTGCTTCATCAAATTGGCTTACTCCATTAAAGCTTGAATCGTTCAAAGCTTGGTTTTGCTCTTTAATTTTTATTTCCCCTTCCCAATTTTTTGCCACCAAGTTGGAATTCGCCACCATTCTTCTTCTTCTCGGGGATAGTAACATAAGAGGGACCCTTCTTGCCGGAAGTGGTACCCTTGCCTTCGACCTTCTTGAGGACGGGGTCTGTGTCAGCGATGGTTGTCGGGGAGGGAGCCAAAATTGGTCTTTGAGAGAGGGTGTGATGGGAGGAGAGAGAGGCAGAAGAGGGTGGAGAGAGAGAGAGAGAGAGATGGGGAAGGAGGAAGAAGAAGAAGAAGAAGAGAGGGGAGAGAGACTGGCAGTGAATAGTGGGCTGTAATTTTTTTAAGGGGTGGAGTAAAATTTAACAAGGGAGGGCATTTTAGTCTTCTCAAGTGGGGGTTCGCCGGAGAATATGGAATATTCCGGCTCCAGAGACCCGAGAGTCTATTATCATTAAAACTTAGGGACGGGACAATCATTTTCCAAAAGTCAGGGACCCTAGGGGGAGGGTGACCAAAGGCCAGGGACTAGAGGGTAATTTGCCCTTTTAAAAATGGTTCTATGCAGTTTGTTTACTTCAATGTCAATGGCAGATCTGGAGAAGGCGCTCGACGTTTCTCCGTAAATTTCTTGGCTTTCTCAGAGAAGCTTCTAATCATTATTGTATCCGAAAATGTTAATGTCAGCTCCTCCTCGTATTTCGAGGTGCTGACACAAAGATCTTCAACAGTGTTTGTTTCTTCTGGTATGTCTCGATACAGATATTTCAGAATGAACAATGTTGTGACGAATCTATTGGTTCCATCAACATCATAAATTAATAATCTCATAAAATTACTGAGATAGTTAGGATAATTTAGCAAAATATAAATCCATTGTTGTTTGCCTTTTATTAAATTTAAATCAAAATGAATTTCATCTCTAGCTTTTCTCACGACATCCAAAAGCTCAGATGTGGTATTCTCAAATTGCAAAAAAAGAAGAAGAAGAGTTATCAACGCTATTATTGTTTCCTTTCGCATAACTTATTCTAATTGTATTGTATCGTCCCCAGCTTCATTGTCCTCTTGCCTTCTCCAAAATTAGCTCTCATGATATATTCACACGATCTTGATATTGGAGAAACCACACTCATAAACAACCTTTTCAATTTCGGTCTTAGTATTTCCTCCTTTTTCTAATCTAGCCAAAAGGTACTAAAATGACCTCTTGAGTGTGTTTGATATTGTACCTTGACTAATTTTTAAATAAAAATTTTCATCAAGTCATTGTTTTAAATCTTTTAGGGTGCATGTTGGATGATCTCTTTTGTACTCACATAAGACCCTACGTATTTGGTCTGTCATGGTTGTTTTCTTGTCACCTTTTAGATGGGAAGCCATTGTATTGATGGATATGATTTATGAAATACTAAGAACTTGAATCTAGTTATTCAATAAGTAGCTGATATTTCAGCACATTGAACTTGCATTTAATTTTAGTACATTGAACTAGCTTCAAATTCTTAGTATCTTATATCCATGTATTTACCTACATAAATAAATTGAAGTCCGCTGAATATAAAATACCTCTTTTAATTAATAAATTATTAATTTGTCGATTAATTAAAACATCTCTAAATTAATAAAATTTTACGGTCTCAAGTATTAAGTTAAAGTGGTTCCACTGTGTACTCCATCCCTATCGTTAAATTTTCTATTCGAATTATTTTAGACGACAAAACATAATTAGAAACAAAAACTTAGAAACCATATCCAAAGTTGAATAGAAACTCACTCTCAATCTAGACACGTTAGAAAATAAATAAAGCAAAACCCAATCTCTCTCTCTCTCTCTCTCTCTATATATATATATATATATATATATATATATATATATTATAGTAAAATTATAAAAAATTAGTAAATTTGTCCCTGCATTCGTCTCCATAATTTCATATGCATAGCGATGCAGCAATGTTGGCAAAATCGTGGCTTCAAACAACTTAGCTTGTAGAGTTAAGTTCATTACATAACTAATTTCCTCGAATACAACCCTTAAATAGACAACGCCAGACTTTTCACAAAATTCCATCAAATTATATACATATATATATATATATATATATATTATGACAACGCCAGCCCTAACTGAACATGTTTTTGGTAAAAGAAACAACCTGGCAATTAGTAACAGCTTTGAATACGGATCCAACTCCTTTTCGCTTTGCAGTTTCTAATTCAGCACATAACGTACTTCAAACCAATTTGAAGCGAATAAATATACAAATCACGTTGAAAGAGATCGGGAAGATTTGATTATTATTGTTAATTAAATTTAGAGTTCGGCTTCATGGCCGGGGAGGTGGAAACCCAAAGTCTGCTTGGAGCTCAAGGGCAACAGAAAACGCCGACCCAGAAGGCGGTGAGGAAGGCATTGAAAGGAACAGCACTTCTCGCCAGGCTTCTCCCGACAGGCTCGGTCCTCGCCTTCCAGATCATGTCTCCAATCCTGACCTTCCAAGGGCAATGCCGCTCCGCAGCGAGCCGCTCCCTGACGCTGCTCCTCCTGGCGGGGTGCGCCGTCTCCTGCTTCGTCCTGTGCTTCACGGACAGCTTCAGGGATGGCTCGGGGAAGGTCCGACACGGGTTGGCTACCTTCAAGGGTTTGTGGGTCATAGACGGATCTGTAGAACTCTCGGCAGAAGAGAAGGAAAGGTACAGGATCAGGTTTGTTGACCTGTGCCACGCCCTTATGTCGATGATGGTGTTCGGGGCGGTTGCTCTATTCGACAAGAACATCGTCCGGTGCTTCTACCCGGATCCGAGCGAGGAGACGCGAGAGCTGCTGGTTGCGGTGCCCGTCGGGGTAGGGATAGCTTGTTGTGTGTTCTTCCTTGTAGTCCCAACCAAACGCCATGGAATTGGTTCCCCTCTCTCCAAGAAATAATAGTAATGACATGCCTTACACTTTTGCACGCCCTCGTTATTTTTTTATAGGACAAATTACCTTCCGGTTTCTGATGTTTGACCAAATCTTAAACACGGTACTTGGTTACACTTTACCATCAATTATTTGTAACTCTTGTAAAATAATAATCTTTGAGGCCATGAACTATACACAACATCAAAGCATAAGACAAAGTTTTAACCAATGCCCGGTTTCAACTTGACAATGTATGAGGAGGCTTCACCTCTATGAGAATTGGACTAAAATAAAACAATTTTATTTCTAGGGCCTAGAGGTCAAAAAATATTTATTCAATTTAGCTTTAATTCTAAAATGAAATAGCACTCGCTTATTTATTACAAATAGTTGTCTCCAATTCACGATCAACTAAAGCAAAAAAAAAAAGTAACCGATGAATAGTAGTCAGTCCCCTTCTGTTCCAAGGCTTCATCCCTCATGGACGTCTCCTTCTTCAACTGAAACAAGGACGGCCAAATCAACAACAGCAGTCTGTTCGGATTTTATCTGGGTTGGGCTGGGCTGGGTTCTGAATGGATTGGATGGGCTTTGGGCTCGGACTGGGATTGACTGGGCTGGGCTAAAATTAGTTGAGTTGGGCTGGACTGGACTAGGTTGGGATTGTGCTGGGACGGGCTAGGCTTGATGATATGGTTTGGGCTTTAGGGACTTCGGCATGGGAGCCTGGGTTCGGATTGGGTTGGACGTGTGCTGGATTTTGGCAGGGCCTAGCCTGAGCCGGGATGGGCGAATTGGAATGGGATGGGCTTTATGGCATGGGCTGGGCTTGGAAGACTGGGCTTGGGGTTCTGTTAATGGCATGTGAGCTGGCTTGATGTGTTTGGGTTGTGTCTGCTGTATTTGGATTGGATCTGGGCTGGGTTTGGGGCTAAAAATGGGCTTGATCATGGGCTTGGGCTGGGTTTGGGTTTGCCCGAACTGGACTGGACTCGGGATGAGCCAGGCTTGATTGCATGGGGCTAGGCTTAAGGGACGGGCGGTGTTATCCCATGAGCTCAGTATTATATATATATATATATATATATATTAAAAAGGAACAAGCAAGTTTTATGCTAAATGACAAAAGTGGCTCGGGCGGTGTAGGGTTCGTGGTGGTCGGATCAAGTATTTTCGGGCTTCTGTATAGTTGTCCTTGCAATGACCAGAATGCCCCTGGGTTAAAGTAAACACTGGGCGTCTGGCCTGGCTCAAAGATGATGGCAGTTTTGGAACTTGAAAATCAGAAATTTTATAGGGAGATCAGACATCCACACAAATCTATAAAAAAAACTAATACATTGCGACGGAGAAAAAGTATGCTTATCTTAAATTAATTTTACATGCCAACACCATAATCTCACTCAGGCAATACCATCAACACACAGAACAACAACCTCACAACCACATCAAACGACACACTAAAGCTCTGAAAGAATAGCCGGAATGTAATGAGATAGCTCCGCGGTCAGAGACTGGAAGCCATTGACGAGCTGTGTGTGGAACTCCTGGTCTTCCTCTCCGATTAATCGGAAATGCACGCGGATGGCTCGCTTACAGACGGCCATGAATTCCAGAAGAGCTGCTATCAGTTGTTGGAGCTCTTGAGACCGCAGCCTCGTCGCCGGCTCGCCCGACAGGAAGGCCGTACACACGCTCAGAACACCGCTGTTTACCTGCACGTGCATTTTCCGATGAAACAATCTGTATGCTAAAAAGAAATGTAAACTAAATGTAGTTTGGGATATGCAAGTCAGTCACCTGTACAGCGACACTGCCTTGAAGAATCCTCTGCAAACTCTGAAGACGCGGAAGCTGATCCCCTTCCGAACTCCGAGGCTCCTCGAGCTCATTTCTTAATGCAGCTGTCCGCGTTTCAATCATTCCAATGGCGTTTTCAACTGGAGAGAACTCCAGAGATTCGGATTTTATAACCAGAAGCCTATTTACCAGGGCTGGGAATGAGCCTTCTGTCTGAAGGACCGTCCTCCTCTTCCACTGGTCTTCAAGACCACCCTGGGTCTTACCATTTTTTGTGAATGGGGTGTCGAACAGGAATCGATCAAAGACTCTCGCACGGACACTACCAGTAGAGAGGGAGAATATTCTTTCGCGCCTGCTCCCTAAATCTTCATCTTCCATCACAGGATCAACAGCAGTTATCTGCAGATAGCAAACACCAGGCTGCAACTCATCAGCCTTCACCTGTCTTGAATCCGGGATGATATGCAAAGTGTGATTCCCATCCATTCTGGATTCGTAGATATGGCTCAGTTTCTCCATGATGTCACCTAAGCGTACATCCCGAGGCTCCCGGTAGACATATTCTTTCCTGTCAAGCTTCCCGAACTTTTCACCATAGAACCCCACCCTGTAGTATGTGGCATCAGTGAAAGGAATGGGGCTAGATTCCTTCTCAAGAATCGACTCGTATATGTTTGTGAGCAAAGTGTGGCATTTGGCTAACTGTCCATACACCCTTCTACTTTTATAAACTGGGATTACAAGTTCTAAGATGCTTGCACAGAAATGGAAGAGCTCTGCTTGCGAGAAGAGCTTGTTCGCGAGCTGCAAGTACTTAACAGCAGAATCAACTGTTAGCTTTGAAGCACCATATCCTTCCACCTCAGCAGCAGATGCCTCCGGATTTATCTCGCTGCTGACCATTGGGCATATTTTACGTAGAGCAGCAACGTGATCTTCACTCCAAACGCCGTCATTTCTAGCAACAAGAGCCTGCAGCAAAAAGTGACAAGCTTCAGCCTCGCACAAATAACAAGATACTGCTAAAACGAGCAACTCCGTTGAAGCATATTCTGCTCGTTACAAGTCACCCTTAAGTTGTCCTTGCAGAACAGCTAATTTTGTTCCTCACATGAAGTGCTTGAGTAGCTATTAGTTTAAGATAATAAAGGTGCAGCATAAATCACTAATTAGAAGTGCATCATAAGCTATTTGATTATGCTAACTTTCCTAGAGTGAACTTTCGTCTTAGTTAGGTGCAACACAACACCCCTTTCAGTGTATAAAATTGGATGATGAGGTAAGTAGTAGTGTTATAAAGATAATTTCTCAATGTATCTGCCACTTTAATTTCTACGTCATCGAAGTCTCGGGTCATCTGAAATCTTTTTCACTGAAATAAGAATGAAGAGAGGCAACAGCCGAAATGGCCGCATGGAATTTGGATGTAGCTATACCGCAAGCTATTAATTGATGCCAGAGTAATGGAAGTTCTGAACAAACATACCTGCATAACAACCCCAGCAACAGCCACAGCACACTCTGCAGCCTCTGCCCAAGACTGCATTTCCTGATGTGCATCGCACAAATGCAGCAACCACATGATGTGAAGGTCAGGAACCGGAGCAAATGCCATTGCTAGTTTATAAAAGCTCTCTGCAGCAGCATATCTATCTACAGTCATCATAGAAGCCTGTTGAAAAAGAATACAATGACATTACTTCAGGTCAGCCTACACACAGAGCATAGACGGCAAAATAAAGTGACAACAACCAGGGGAGAAAGAACTGCATTATTCGACGACAAATGACTTCCTCAACACAGTATGTAATGACTTTCTCCTGAACCCATTCAATACCACCTCTTTTAACAACTGTATGGGCCATTTCTGTAAAAGAGAACGTGCAACATGCAACAACCTAAGGTGGGTGAATTTTATGAGCAGAGGACAAGCACTAACCAAAAGTGCATGCTCCAAGCTAGCATCCAGGGCCAACACTAAGTTGTCAGAAAGATATTTTACTTCAGACCAGGACCACTGATTCTCCACTACTCTTCCCGGGGTTCCACTAAGAGCAATTTCAGATAGGCCACATTCTCTCAAGAGGAGAGCACTACTAGCCTCATCCGCCATTTCAATCAATGACTTGCGGAGACGCTTTGCTTCACCGCTCTCCTCTGATGTTCCATCAGACTTCATTTGACTCAGTTGCACATCAGACATCAGCTCCGACAATGTAATAGTTAGCATGACTCTTAGTCTTGCTATCTGCTTAAAGTGATTGAAGGAGCTCTGCAGAAACCAAACGTAAGAACTTAGGTTAAAAATTAAAACACCAGAAACAACCCTAAGAATTAAAGAGCATACCCTCACTAAGATTTGTAGGCCCACAACAGCTCTTCTCCTAATACTTTCATTTCTAAAAAGTGCAAGCCGAAGTAGATGAAATGCGACTTGCTTCAGGAAACGGTCATTCTCCCTCGCCATTAATGTTGCCCCGTGAAGATCAAAGACACTATAAAAGACGGGAAATAGAGACTTCCAGAATGCCAACGGTTGATTCCGAGAGAAGAAACTCGTAAAAATGGATGTAATGCAATCAAGTTTCCCATAATCAGTAGCAATGCTTTGGGAAGCTGCCATTGAGGAGAACTTGTCGGCTATCTCAAGAACCTGAAGACTAACAGCAGCACTGAGGTTCTCTTCCCAAAGTTCCTGAAGTAGAGAACAAAGGAAACGGCTGCATAAATTAGGACACAATCTAACAAGACCAGGAATAACCAATGCAGATGCCAAGTCAATCAAACAAAACACTGATGTTCTGCAATTATCGTGAAGTGATAAAGTACATACAAGTTTCTGCCTAAGGATCGGATGCAAAGACTCTCTCAATGCCTGTGACGAAGCTCCAATCCTCGAAGATTGTGCTTGCGCAAGAGCTTCTCTCAGAGAATATGGCTGGCTGGGGGAGCTCAACTGTGAACTAGCTCGATGCCACAGATATCCATTATCTGGTGTTCCTTGAGTCTGCAGCCGAGAACGAATTCATTGAGACATAGAGAGTAAACATCAACGTTACGCATTTGCAGCATATTTGCTAAGATACTATGGTGAAGGAAAGTAACCATGTAAAACGAAGTTAACGTACTCTGACTTCTTGTCTTGATGCCTCTGACAAGTGATTGTTGATTGCAGGTGAGAGCCTATCAGAATACTTTGGAGATGAAGGTGCCTCTCCGACAGCACTTCGAGTGCTCGAACCAACAAGCATGGCATCGACATGCTTTCTGTGCTGTAAATTTCATCATGCAAAGGGACATACTTCGTATGAGAAGGAAACCAAGAAGTCATGAAGTTGTTGTTAAGCACAAAATTATAGCCCCCGTCACACCCTACCCAGCCATGAAACAATCTCCAGTACTAGAGATAATTAAAGTAATTGGACAAAATGACTCAGTGCACTCATCAATTCATCCATTAGGAGAATGGCTCGCAGCAATGTATTTGAATGTTACTAAGAAATAAAAACCGAGTCAAAGAGTTTCAGATGTCACACAATGGAGCATGTCAATTATACAAGACATTCCTGAAGAAGAAAAAAGGGAATCACCAACACCGACCCATTAATGAGAAAGTGAGGTTTCAGTTTGGCCCGTACAGGGAAAAGAGGTTAAGTTGCTTTCACCAAGTAAGAACCTGACCTCAATTTCCAAGGATTACTGAAACAATAACTGCAGCGTGCAAAACTCACTGCAACGTATTTTTTCCATAATAATCTAAGACTCGGTGTCAACTGTCAAGGGCAAATCGACATGAAGGAATAGATTAGCAAGCAATAGCAACCTCAAAAAGAACCAAGCATTCGTCCGCCAACTTGAAAAACAATCTCGTCCGAGCAATACTTTGCTGCCAGGCCTTGACAAGTGATACGTCATCCAGGTTCCGCACTATTTGCAAAATTGCAATTAAAACTTCACGCTTTTCACCAGCATTCAGGTTGTAAAATACAGGCATCTCATCCAGAATCTGCAATTATTGAAAATCAGTAAATGGACAAAAATCAATTACGAGGTAAATAAATGGTGAACAATATCGATTCCATGTCCACATCAATAATTAAAATAGAAATTGCCAAGACCAATAGAACTGATAGCTTCAACCGCGAAAATTATACAATTTCTTGCACTTGAACATTCATGATTCATCACGATCTAACAAATTGGATAACATGATAATGGATATTACAAAGTACGAGCACTGGGTTAAGATATTCTTCAATTATATCCGTGAGATAAGCAAAGCATGATATGATGTTGATTGCTTGTAACAACATCCACTGCATGTGTTGGACCAAAGTAAGAAGAGATCATTAACATTACAAAAAGTTCCAAGACAGAATTTGAGAACATAATTTCAAAGGGGGCGCTAACAGCTCAGTTCGTACATTATGTGAAAGAATATTGCTAGTCTGGCCAATTTCAAAGCAAAAATAGTTTGTCACATTGATGCAAGAAACTGTTTAACAGGCATTAATACAGGTACACTTGTCATAAGATCCAATTGTCAGCTTTTTAAAATCGGTACAGGTATACAGCAACGTCAAAGAGGAAAACAACTATATAAATTGCACAACTGAATTTTTATTTTATTTTCTATCAAATAAGCAACAAGTAGAGAACATGAGGTAGAGCTTCTGAAGCAGATTAGACAACAGTGAAATGGTTACAATAGAAAACATTGGAAATGCAGAACACGGAACATGAAACCCATGTCAGCATACCTGTGTTTTCAGTAAATGAAGAATATGTGAGAAAATTTAACCATGGACATAATAAAAAAGATACCAACCTGGCCAATAAGTGGGAAGTACAACTGGGCAATATAAAGTTTATCTTCAGGCTTTTGATACCGAGCATCATATTCATGCTTGCAGAGGAGAACCACCAATATTCTAGCAGCCTGTGGACCAAGAAGTGGTATGAGAAATGTCAGTTGCATTAATTAATATCTACATATTAAACCAAATATAACCCGTTAAATCTCAAATCTTGAATGCTACCAACGGAAAGGGTTGAAAATTTATCAAGCAAAGGTACAGTCCCGTTACGATCATAGAGCTTACCTTTGATCTCTGAGATAGATCATCGTGATCCCATGTAAGGAAAAGCTCTTGTATTAAGACGGATGAAAGGTAGTTTCTGCACGAGGAACAAGAGTCTTGGTTTGACTGCCGAAGCTAGTTGATTAACATAATAGAACTAATATTGAGCAAAACACATAGTAGACATAACAGAAATGTCAACAGGTAAAGAAACTTATACATATATGACAGCACAATGACCAAAACCGGCATAAAAAAACACAGTTACATAGAGCCATTCGGCCACCTCTCAATTTCCATACTTCTACTGAAAGGTGGATCGGTTTAGCTAGTTAAGACATGTTATCTGCAACTAACAAACATAGTTAAGATGGAAAGATCATGAGTTAATAGTTATATGCTTCAGATTTTCCAGAATATGGTATGAACAGACCGAAGGCTGTCTTTGATTGTGTGGATATCCAAAATCATCTTTTAACTGCATCCTTTTCTAGTACTAAATTGTGATAATTTACACAGTAGATTATAATCAGAATGTACAATACTAGCCCCAATGCAGTAGTATACTATCTAGTCAGGTCTACCAGAAAAGAAGAGCACCATCCCCTCCTTATGGTGATAACAACGGATTAAATAAAGCATTTTGAAATTAACATATTTGCCAAGTCCCTGTGACTCAGAAGTCCAGGAAGTGATAAACTATAAAATAGTTCCGATCATCAACAACTTGGCAAGCAAATCAAAACAAAACATTGCATTGCAGTCAATCACGTGGGTGTTTATGAAATTAAAAGTTAGTACAGTACCTATCTGAGGGGTCTCTCCCGGGCATCTCCACAAACAGATCATGATCACAAATAATTTGTAGAAAGGTCAGCTTGCACTCATGCAGAACTGATTGACATACTCCAGAAAACTTGTCCAAATACAAAGATACCTGTAGTAGAGGAAAGATGCTCAAGGTTAGCCAAAGCTTAGCGGTCATAACTTAGCAAAGTTTTGGCCCGCAGCATGGTCCAATTTTTCCCCTGGTAACAGTAGAGATATCACAATCTTTATCAGACAAACAGAATGTCCGTCTTCTCCCCAAGATGATGCGTCCATGATACAGGTTTCAGCATGAGATAAAATCATCCTATGGCTATGAGAAAAGAATGTACTTTAAACTAATATTTGGAATAACATGAATTGAGATAACATTATCATTCTTATACAATCTTGTGGATGCACATAAAATGCAAAACAGGACAAAACATGGTCGACCAATGGACTTTTTTACAAACCTCTGGGGCTGCTTAGAGCATCAAAAATTACTGCAACCAAACAATTCGAGCCTCTAATTACAGTAATGTGCAAGCATTTAACATAGTCATCGGTAACTACTATGCCCAAGTGTATCACCAAAGCAACCATTTAAATCAATATTTAGCATTCAATGGAACTTGGTGTGGTTCGATGATCTACATGATAAGTTGAGAGGCTTACAAATTCAAAAACTTGGCGTGGTTCGATGATGGACAACAAATCGTAACAGAAGAAGGCTAAGCTGCTATTCAAGCGTTTTGCCAAGCCTAAGCCCTTCTTACATCGCTCATGTACTTCTGTTAAAAGGCAATCATATAACTGCATTATACATCTGAAAACACCTTCTTTCAACTGCATAGGCGGCACATCTTCACCTACAACGCAAAGAGAGAAGCAATCATTCCATTAATAATAGTTTGGAAAAAAATGTTATTCCGTTTATCATATGGAAAGGTATCATAATTGTATCCCCATTAATGACCACAAGAAATAGAGGTGCAAGTTTCAAAGGCAAATATTTTACCTAAAGGCAGACTATGGTAGAAGAGACGAGCTTGCTCTAATGCCATTGACTTGACAATCACCTCCAGAAAAAACCAAGCCATTGCCAATACATCATCGTAAACTGGTCCAACGCGGTATCCTTTAGCCTACATAACCGTTTAGAGCTTCAAAATTTGAGCCAAATCGGACGACAATGGAAATAAAAGAAGTGTAACCACGTCTCTGAACTTGCTCAGCTAAAACATATCAACCAAAATACCACTTCAGCGACACTGAGCTTCAATGGGTTTTGTACACAATTTTCAAGCATTCAGTGGTCGCTCAGCCCAAATTCGAGCATATTGTTACTGCTGCAGGCTTGTAGAAATAAAATATGTTGAATTTAAATCCTTGTACGGCCAGAATTATGACTTGGACTGCTATCCATCAACAAACTAACTGCTCTTTCTGCATCCCCACTATAGAAAAAAATGAATGATAAACAGAAATATGCCAAAACCCCAACAATTTCAATGCAAAATGCATCAGCTATGTGAAGCACATGCCATGCAATAACTTCGGCATTTTAAAAGATGTAGATAAAATAAGAACATTTAGACACCGGCAAGAGTCCTTTTGTATCAGAATCTGTAATAACATCGATCAAAGCAAGTGAATCTAGATTAAAGGAAATCTTAGCATTGAAATTGATCGATTTGCGTGCAATGAGTGTATGTGAAGAACCTTTTTAGGAATTATGAAGATTAACATCAAGCAGGTCACAAGAAAAATGAGACAAAGGCCTGAACATACATATATAGTTAAGGATAAAGGTTTATTAAAAGCCAAATGGTGAAAGCATTTTTTACTTTATAACGCACACCTTACTACGAGCCAAGCTTCCCCATACTGTTGATAAACCAGGATAAACTGGTGGCTGACGACCTCCAAAATCATCAAAAGCATTGTCGACATAGTCTACAAGGAAACGATTCCGTTCAGAATCGTCTATTGACTCTTGCTGCACCCTGCAAATTGAACAAAATATGACGACAGAAAACATATCATGTTATTCAGTCTATAAGCTTGCAAAAGAGGCCATAAAGCAATTGCTGAAGTCGTTAGACACCAGGAAACTAGAGAGAAGAAAGGGTAGAATAACAATGAAAATGTCCCAGCAGTGAGGAGATGTCCATTTCATCAAAACCAGAAAAGTTGACTCATATAGGATGTCAAATGCATAACAACAAATAGAAAACTTTTTTGCTAAATCACAAATACAAACATATTACTTTGGAGACAATCTGTTAAGGGTGTTAAATTAAAGAGAGAGTGCCAATAAATTGAGATTTCAATACCTAGTTAAGATATTCACCATGGCTCTAAATGCTGCGACCTAAAAAGCCAAAGAATGAACAGAAAAGTCAGATAACCTTAAACAGGTAAGGATCTGAGTCCAGGCAGAAATAATAAGACAAGCTACATACAATGTAAAGGCAAGAGCACTGGTAAACAACAGAAAAACAGACGCTGGATGTACAAAGCTGAAGAGAGCCTAGTATTAAAAACTATATATCGAAGTCCTAAAAAGAGTGCCACACAAGTAAAATGAGTAAGTTGACCTGAAAAAAAAGTATCAGGCCATCATGGGTCCCAGCAGAATCAAATAAAGTACCTGGAGAGTTTCTCCACCACTGCCAATGAGATGCAGCAGCATATTCAATACAGGGTGGAGGAACTGAAGCAAAGCAGTAGAATCAACATTCTTTAGACTGTTAATTGCCTGCACGCAACATAAAATATTCAAGTAAAGCATCACTACAGAGTCGTACCACCTATTATTCAAACTCCATAACATAGAGAAGTTATGAAGTAGCAAAAGGCTGGCTAAAAAGTAACATCAGTGAGTCGTACGAATGGTTGCATTTGGTCTTGAAGACATGAACCAATGCTCCTGTTATGATGTAGCTCTGACTCCTCATAAAGGAGTACATTTTAGGGAAAGAGACTATATCCTAGAAATAGATGTACGCACACACTACTACATGCTGCGTACAAAGAAAGTAAAACGGAATACCTCCAAAAGTTCAGAACCCCAAGGTGGGCTTGTTCGCAGTGTGTGCCTGTCATATTCTAGGAAAAAGTCTCTTATACGTTCATTTGTTGGATACAAAGACGAACACAATCTCAACCGCAACCTAAAGATGCTTTTCCCATCTTCCAAATAATCCAGCCTCTCCTGAGAAGTGCAAGAATAAGTCCAGTCACAATCATCTTTATTTGTTTTTGATGTGAAAACGAAGGATCATGGAAAAATCATAGAAAGATGTGTGAGCATCAAGTCAACATTCAACTTACTTTCTAAATCCACAAATAGAATTTAGGAAAATGGGAAATGGGAAAACTAAACTCCTTTTCTGACCTACAACGAATACTGGCAGCAAAAAATAGAGATCCATGCATTCAATAATGCTAACCAAAGTACCTTGTTGGCATCCTGGAGATAATGTGGAACCAGCTCTTTCATAATAGGTAATGACATTTCAGCTTTCAACCTGAAAATAATCAGGATATATAAGGTGACCATAAGCAAGATGGTAGTATGATGACTAACAATTTAGATAGAAATCCACATAGGTTCAAAGAAAAGATGATGATGGCAAAACTGCAAAGTCGAGAATATCCCGACTCAAACAAATTGCATCAGTAGATTGAGCCTCCAGTTTACCAAGTCTAGACAATATAAATTTCAAATCAAAGAATCTAAAATAGCTCAAAACATGCAAGTATAGACGAGGTAGCGTGGCTGATTAGTGAATGCTTTCTCGTAGATATTAATGTCCAACTTCCATGTTGAAGTATCAGTTGAAAGATTCGCAAAGATGAAGCAGGTATAGGCATATATTTTAGGTTGAACTTTGAAGTATCAGTTACTCTTGCATCCTGGAAAAACTAATCTACCTAAGCCTAGTAGGTGCACTCTCAACTTAAACATGGGATCAACTGGGTCAGGACATTCTTGTACTGAAACAAAACCAGATAATCATGTACAAGACCGCAAGCTGACCAATGCTAACACCACAAAAAAAGGAATTGGTAACCCAATGGCTTAACTTTTTTTTTTCTCAGCAGCTCAGGGAAAAAACCAGAAAAAAACATAAATATCCAATTTAAGTTTGGTTACATACTGTGCATGTGCAGATAATGGAAGGGATGCATATCCAATCACTACCTGCATATAAGATGAATAGAATGTCATTACCACACATAATGCACCTGAGAAACATATAGCAATGGAGGAGAAAAAAATAGATGTAAAATCAAATACCGAGGACACCTATAATCAGCTATTTTCTACTTTAACTTATAAGAGAATACATATCAAACATGCTAAAATATAGCCATCTTTCTTATGCATTATGCACTTGACCGCTGTTTGTCAAAACAAGAGAAGAATTATGGGCATGAAAAAATTACCATCTTTGACTGCAATCGAGTGTAATGAATGTGGTTTCCACTGGATTATCAAAAGAGTATGAGCACTACTTAATGAGGTTAGTTATTCACTGGATGAAACAACAATAATGTACGCGCCGGTATTCCTAACATTCTGTCAAGAGATCTGCATCCCAGAATGATACTGAAATGTGAGAGCTGCACTTATGGTAGCTGAAAGCATATTGACCACATTTGGTATCAGCCTAACCTAATCAGGGAAAATTAAGTTTCCATTCATTATCAAAAAGAGAAAAAAAGAAAGCTCGCTCTAGCCACAACATTCAAGCACGATTCAAAGTGTTTACCAATTAAAGACAGAAGCAATGACCAGGTGCATGAGAATATGCAAATAAACAAAAAGAAACTAAATTTTCAGCCTTTTCTTGACAAAAAGGGTGTGAATGCATTCAATGTGATTTCAGATTCAGTTGTGACAAAAAAAAAAGTAAGGTCAGATTCAATGTGATTAACAAATAGAACATGAGAGTTCAGTACAAAACCAAGGTTAAAGCATCAGAACTAACTGGCTTAGGCGCTTCCAATTTTGTTTGAAGATCAACATGGAAGAATGTAAACAACAAGTGATGAGCTGGAGTCCATGTGGCAGGAAGAGAGAGTTTAATCTCATCATGGTAGCAAGCCACTCTTGCTGCAACAGCAACCTGAGTATGAACCCATTTTTGAAGTGATGCTCCTGGCTCCCTTGGATGCATTGCCTGGTAACAATCACTCAAAAAATTAAAAGAAGAGAATGTCCTAGAGTAGTAACTTCAATACCAACCAATAGTCACACTGTACCTCTAACGGCTGTCTGCGAATGTCAGTATCATCCTTTCTTAGTTCAACCCTTATGAACAAGTTTCTCTTCCGGTTCAGACTTACAGTCAAAGGATAAACATAGAGACAATGAAAAAGCTGCAAGAAGGGCTCGTTTCGCATTGTTGTGCGGAAATCGAAAGCTTGGAACTGCAAGTGAACCATATAGTAATTAAAGAAGATGTTGAAAATAGAATACAATGTACTCGTAGAGAGGTGGTGAACGGTGAACCATTCATAGTTCAGCAACCAGTATCATAACATATAAAGTAAGAAAATAATTACATCATTTCATAGATTCACATAGAAAAGTGGCTTAACAGACACGTAACATAAACTTAAACAAAGGAGACCTAAACCATACATAACTGGGGTTGAGGTACATAGTCCACTAATCCCATTACATCAGGTTAAAGCTCATCTCTTCATTAAAAATATGTGCCAATAAATTCACAATTTTGGTCCATGAGATTTCACTCAAGGGACTTGCAAGCAATTTTTCGCAAAATGTACCCATACAGGACCATGACGATTCATTAACTAGAAACTTCAGAATTCAACCAAGTACACACTTGAGTCCCCTTTCCAATTAGAGAAGAAAATAATGAACCTCGATCAACTAGACCTCCAAAAGAGTCATAAGACAACTTGATAGAAAAAAGGGAAGGCAAAAGCTACAAGTCAGAACCTTGAAAATCAAGTTACAACCATGCAAAGACTAAATCCACCTCCAAGGGATGCCATACTTACATCATCCAATCTTACATTCCCATAAGCATCTGACCCATTGCCAGAAATTTCTTTCCCATCAACAGTGATGCTTCTGGACCTGCCAGGCTGAGGCCCGTCATATCCATTGCTAGGAGACTTCATAGATGAAGCACCCGCCCCTGAGTCAACAGTGTCATTATCCACGCTACCATTTTCCGACAGATTTTCATAGTCGGGATGACCTGTTTGGTGCTTCTCAATTGCGAGCCTTAGGACACCTTTCACAGGTTTGTGGACCTTGCGTTTAGGATCCTGTGCAATACAGAGAAACAGCTCTGGAGAGACCAATCAAGAGGCACAAATAATACGCAAAGACAGATCTCCTTGTAATCGGATTCTGATTAATTAAACACAGATAATGTTCCCTGCAATATATAAGTTACTGTAAATTCAGAGATTTGGAGGAAGAATCAATTCAACTCGAACAAATTATAGTGATTATTGCATATTTAAGTGAATATTGCCTAGGAACATGTTCTCTTATCTCCTCTAGATTATCCCCATTCACAACACAAACACCTAAACAAAACTAGGATACTATTAAAGTGAATATTGCCTAGGAACATATTCCCTTGAATAAAAGTGAGGAGATGTAATCTTGCAGCACCTGTAGTGAATCTTCTGTGTAGCTCTCCTTAACTTTATTCAAATTAGATATCTCAACAACAATAGCACTTTCATTTGGAAAATCTGATTTTCTATCCAGAGTGATCTTCGTGGTAGGTTCAAGCACATTGTCTTGGGAATTTGAACTGGATGCACTAGGACCAACTGGGCTGCCCGGAGATGTGGGCCCCATCGAACTTGCACTGAAGCTGTTTTCAATTAATGGAACAACAGCCCAAGCAAAGGATTCCCTGTAAGGCATCATTCGAGTCCACACTTGCAATTTTTGCTTCTCTCTCTCAGTCAAAAGCATCTGTGCACCAAATAACATGATATCATCACTCTGAGTAAGATCATCCATGCAATATACAGAGAAGAAAGCATAAGCAAGTTATTACAAGTCAGTGACCCTGCACGGCATCAAAAACATATCAACAAATATATTCTGGATGACACCAGATCAGCAAGTTTTTGGCTATCCCTTTTCAAAGAAATGGCCGTAATGTTTAACTTCTGCGAGTATAACATCACATAATATTAACTTTGGCTAGAGGCCGTAGTAAATGCATACAAGTAATTATTGTCCAGTGGTCCTGTACATTAACTTTTACAGTCACTTTTGTATTTGATCAAGCATTCTATTGCTTTTTTTTTTGCCATTCAATTGATAATCACCATGGCAAAACAATAAGAATCTGATCCCAAACTGCCAAGTAGGAGAAGCAATTAAGCAAAGGAGAGAGAATGCATGGAGGTGATCATTGTTGGGTAAGATTTTTTCATTTCATGGGAACAAGTATCGAAATGCTTTGAACACGTTGCTAATTCGTGCAGGGTGCTCAAAGTTAACAAGATTACTAACTAGTTCGGAGGTGAAAACAAGGGAAATGATGCAAACTGGATTCCAGAATGTGTTAACAGTCTGAAAAGGGGGCTCGATATCCTCTTCTTAAAGGAAATGCTTTGAAATCTATTTTTGTGAATCAAAACATTGCGCGAATTAATTATCTGGACAGGCATTTTAGAAAGTATTCCTGGAACAGTCATCTGGGAACATATTATTTGTCATCAACAAATCTCGAGATTCACTTCTATCTATACTAGACCAACAGGAACAATGCATGAACAGATGCCTCAGTAAAGAAAATGAAGAAGAGCAGCGGAAAGTATCATTTCCATAATGACCAACAAGAACAAGATGTATTACAATATTTACTTGGACATACAGGTTCTTTCCGCGAATAAACAGAAGGAGTAACCCCAGCCTCCTCTGTGGCAGGCTTCTCGAGTTGAATGAGCAAACAAACAGCTGCTGAAGGAGCATCTAAATAGAATATTCCACGAGTGTCGTGAGAAATCTTTTCCTGGAAACAAAGCAAACCAGTATTAGGATTTCCCTTTTCTTCCATGCTAAAAGAGAGGGAAAGTTAAACCAACTAACAGTAAATTCTTAGTAGAGTTTACCTCCTGGGGATCTGTTGGCATGACATTAAAGTAAAAATCCTCTGACAACTTTTCTCTTCGCTCCTTGTTGTATAAGCACATTGTACCAAAAAATGGCTCTGACAGAGAGACATGGAAATCCTTGGATCAAGAAATGAAGAAGCTGCCAAACTTAAAAAAACTACCAGCTCAATAGATTGGATGTTACCAAACCACCCAAATGTACAGGAAGATTGTTTTAGGTTAATGCAAGCAGACGAAATGTCAGGAAAACCAATTTGCAGCAGATTGTCATATCGCAGCACAGAGACTAAGAACCAGAAACTTGCCATTCATGCAGCACCATTAGTAGGGCTTGAATACTCACCAAACAATCCCGCCTGAAATGACAGAGACAGCACTTTTACAGATATCTTCAATCCGCTGGAGAAACCAACATGCCATGGCACAAAAAGAAGACAGAAAAACCGAGTATTGAGTAAGAATTTGTTGGTAAAATAGTTGATCTGAAAGTTTCTCATCGAAATTCAAATTTTCATTAAACTAACATTCCCAGACCTGCCATGTTGTGACATTGGAGCTTCTGGAATTCTTTGACCTGGTATCATCATCCTTTCATTTTCCCAGTTAAAAGCTGGTTCGTAAGCGGGGAGAGGCGACGGACCAAAATGCTGCGACAGCAAGATTATGCTTAGGAAATGCGCGGAAAAGGTTTCGTGTATGTACCAGACCAAAATGCCCAAGAAAAACAAGGATTTACTCCAATTCCAAGAAAACAAATACCAACCTTCCCTGAAACAGAGGCCTCTTCAAAATTCCTTCCTGAGGTACTAGGTGCATCATCGTGGCCAATGTCGTCAGCCTTGATCCTCCTTGAATTGGCAAGCTGTATTTCTGTATGCGCGTCAAAAAAGTAACGAAATTAACGATGGCCTAAGTCTGGTTATTTGTCTTTGAATCCTAGATAAGGCATGAAGAGCACATATACCCTATGCGGTATTATACCTGTCTCGAAGTCGGTGTCAGGAGCTTCAAAAATCTGATTGTGGAAGGAAACAGGAGGGATGCTTTCGTAATGGCCGTACTTGGTTTCGTCCTTGACCCAATCAGCTTTATAGCATTGAACTAGCTCATTAAGATGCGGCCACTGCTCCAGGTTCTCGTCGTCGAGCTATCAGAAAGAAACACACACCCACCCACCCAAGTGCAGGGCAAGAAATGTTGTTAATATATAACAAATCAGCACAATCTCACAAATCACCGGCCACAGAAGAAAATAGAGTACCAGAGGGGGAAGGCGGAGATGGGTGTGGAGGAGGGAATGACGTGGCACCCTCCGGAATCGCTGCTGAGCTCCTCCTCCGCTGCCATCCATCATCCTCTTTCTTTGCAATGGCAGAGCAGATACACTTGTATAGCTAGTGCCCTAAACTAAACCCATTAATTAATTATTACCAGATTTGACTTGGCCCTGACCAGCACAGCACCAGATCTAATCTAACCTCCTCCCCTCTCTCAAATGCGGGTCCAAAATTGGAAAAAAAAATTAATAATTTCAGGTTCAAAATAAAACGAGACCCCCGGAAGAAAAAGAGGAGAGAGAGAGAGATCTAATCTTAAAAGGGAGGGAAGAGAAGAAGGGTGGAGTGGGTAAGTAAGAGAGTAGACTAACTAACTAACTTACTAAACCCTATTAAAGTATAACTAAGAAAAACAGCAAGCCAAACCGACGGGGACAGCCCAACGACAACACACCACAACCAACCCAATCAGCCAATCAGAGAGAAGAGACAAGTGCTTGCTTTGCTTTGCTTTGCTAGTGGAAGAAAGGGAAGGAGGAGTAGTGTGTGTAGTTGTTTTGGGGTTTTCTATTGATCTGGTTTGGTTTAGTTTTCAAGGCAAAGCAAAGTAAATGCACGCGCCCAACCCAACACAACACAACGCAGGTGGCGTGGGCTACCCTACGCTAACGCTAGTCAAAGTGGAGTCCTTTCCTATCTGTCACCCATCCATCCCCCGCCAGCTCTTCTTTCTTTCTACTCTCCTCCAACACCATTTACGGCTACGTCAGTATAGTATTTCCATAGCATTTCGATATTCGCTAATCAGTATAGTATTTTAATAATACTCGCTAAACTTTAATTTATTTTCCCTCTTCCTCTCTTCAATTGATTTTCAATTTTTCGAAAAAAAAAATAACATTCCCTCCGGTGCTAGATGCTCTTTTGTATACGAATTTTTCGATTTAAAAGTATTAATATATAAATAGTATCATTCCTCAAAAAAAATTAATTTTTTACTTCTTTCCAGAACAATTTTTTTTAAGTCTGGAAGTTATTAGAGAGAGAATCAGCCGGAGGAACTTTTATCAATTGATTGAAGCGTTTTACAGGACAGTGTACTTACGTGAAAATACATAAAAGTGAGCTTTGACCACTAATATTTGATATCCATTGTAATTGTACCAAAATTTATGATAAATTATAAATTAGAAAAAAAAATCAGTTTAATATATTTGTCCACCAGAACCTTGTTCCAAAAAACCAAGCGAGTGACAGAAATTTATTTTATTTAGGGGTAAGTTCATTTTAGTACCCTGTAGTTTCACCTATTTTGCCTAGAGTACCATGTGGTTTCAAATTGGTATTTTAGTACCTTGTGGTTGACCACCAATTATCCGGGCAGGTCCAGGGCAGCTACCCATCCAAACTCGCCCGAAACGACGTCGTTTTGAGATGACGTGGAAGACACGTGGCGAACGACTTTCTAAAATTAAAGCTTACGTGGACTATGGTTAATTACCGATTCAGTCCCTAATCACCAATCTTCCTCCATCTCTGTCCACTCCTCTTCTTCTTCTTCTTCTTCTTCTTCTTCCTCCTCCTCCCCTCTCTCACCTCTCTCCTTCCTCCGTCCGTCAATCGTTGACCCAGCCTCTATCGTCTTAAAATCCCCTATCGTCTCCTACCATTAAGAGCAGCGTATTCGACGGTGTACGCCACAAGGACGGGAGGGAAGTCGGAGGAGAGGTGGGAGAAGAGCTGGTCCATGTGCTTGGATGCGTTGCTCTACGCCGCACAGAATTGGATGACGGGCGCCGTGTGGTGGGACCATCAATAAAATTTCTCCTTTCTCACCGTGGACGTAGGCACTAGGCCGAACCACGTAATTCTCTTATTCCGTGTTCTTTGTGCGATCTTGTTCTCTACTTGCTGAATTTCTAACAAGTGGTATCAAGAGCTAAGGTTGGAGGATGTCGAATCACGGCGCGAAATTTGCTTTTGTGAAGTTCGATGGTTCATTGAATTTCGGGTTATGGCAAAGGCGTGTCAGAGATCTCCTCGTGCAGCAAGGGATGGTTATCGCGCTCTTGGAGAAGAAGTCTGAGAAGATGGAGGAGCAAGAGTGGGAAGAGTTGGAGGCCAAGGCAGTAGCGAAGATTCGCTTGTGCTTGGCGGATGATGAGGAGCCACCAGCTGGGTTGTTGAAGAGGATCCAGGTCGGAGTCAAAGAAGTTCAATGGAAGTGGCTCCAAGTGCTGAGAAGGGCGCATGGAGGGGACTATCCAGGACGAACTGGAGATCAAGACAACGAGGAGGGATCTACATCCACAACCATGGCCACATGTTCAGACGGGTCGGATGGTGACTGGCTTTCTGTCTCATCAAGTCCAATGCATCCTGGTAATCTCTTTTTGTTAAAGACCTTGAATTATAACAATGATAGTTATAAAGGTATGCTAATGAAGGTGGAGAAGGATGCGATGGTAGGGATGAAGGGTGAAAGGAAATACCTACAGGTTAGTGGGGAACATTATTGTAGGTAGAGTCACATCAATGGGTCTGATGAAGTGGAAAAAAGCTCAGGTCATATGAGGTTGGTTCGTATGAGGGAGCAAAGGCTTGGTATGTATGGTTTGAGTGTAGTTGGGATTCGCAAAGACATGGATAGCAAGCTATGGTTGTTTCGTGGAGGCATGGTTGGCAAGGAACCATGGTTGTCTCAGAGAAGCATTGTTAGCTGGGCCCTGCTATGGTTGTCTAAAGGGATGTGTACGTCAAAGGTGTTGGGTAGGTTTTGCATGGGGAATGCGAAGCCGTTGGTAGCACCACGGACGAATCGGGTATCTCACTCAAGGCCGAACGGTGGAGTTCGTGGCATGTCGAGGGTTCTACTTGGTGGAACAAAAGGTTGTCCTTTGTATGCTATGGCGAGTAGCATTGGTTTGAGGTAAAAAGGTCAAACGGAAGAGCGGTTCGAGGTTGCAGAGCATAGGACTGATCGAAAAATAGAGGGTACGTCTATTAGTCGCAAAGTTGCTTCAGAAAGTGGACTCGCTAGTTGGGGTTCGATGGAGATTGAAGGGAATAGGCCAAGCAAGCTCAGAAAATCGAGTTTGGGAGCTGGCTCCAAGTGATTGAACAAAAGGTGAAGAAAAAGTTGAGATGGTCTTATTGATGCAGTTATCTATGGTCCGAGATGGAGTTGGTGGAGTCGGATTAGTTTTACAACATCTCATGGTTCTTCATGGGGCGGTGTTTTGTCAAGGTGGAGTTTGTTGAAATTCGGGTGGAACTTCATGGTTCTTCCATGAGATGATTTCTCGCCAAGGTGGAGATTGTTGGGATGGCGAGAAATAGGAAAGACTTATTTCCTATTCCTATTCCTATTCTGACTAGGTTTTGGACTCCTAATCTGACCTAGATAGGTTACTTGTACACCAAGGGTTTGTCTCTATATAAAGACATGTTACCCTAGGTTTTTTGCATGGCTTTGTGGCTCGGAAACTCATCAATAAAAGTTCTCCTTTCTCTCCGTGGATGTAGGCATTAGGCCAAACTACCTTATATCTTGTGTCCGTGTTCTTTGCGCGTTTGTTCTCTAGTTGCTGAATTCCTAACAAATTTCATGTTAATTAGGGTAAATCTATGTTACTCAGTGAATTATTTTTAAATCGAAAAATACTAGTACATAAATATATGAAATCTAATGGTATTAAAGTGGTGTTGCTCCATGTAAACTTGGTAACCATTAAACCTTCCGTGCTGAAAAAGTACAGAAAAATAAAAATACTCTATGACTTGAACTTCGTGCCAACTCTTGCCCTAACAAATGGCTCGGAAACTCATCAATAAAAGTTCTCCTTTCTCTCCGTGGATGTAGGCGTTAGGACGAACCACCTTATCTCTTGCGTCCGTGTTCTTTGCGCGTTTATTCTCTAGTTGCTAAATTCCTAACAAATTTCATGTTAATTAGGGTAAATCTATGTTACTCAGTGAATTATTTTTAAATCAAAAAATAGTAGTACGTAAATATATAAAATCTAATGGTATTAAAGTGGTGTTGCTCCATGTAAACTTGGTAACCATTAAACCTTCCGTGCTGAAAAAGTACAGAAAAATAAAAATAGTCTCTGACTTGAACTTCGTGCCAACTCTTGCCTCTAACAATCTCCAGCGAGGCTTCTTTAGCTTCTGGCTAGGAGTAACTAATACTCTCCCACGACTTTTAAAACTCCCTTGGACCTCCTCCTGAGGTCGTCCAACCCATCCCCGACAACCCACTCGACTCCATGGTAACTGACAGCTCCACCAGCAATGTTCTGAATCTCCCAACACATCCAAATCCTAACTCCTTCAAGGACAAGTTCACCAAGTCCTACACTCGGACCTCTAGTCCGGTCTAGTGAAGGTGATGCGCGGAAGGGCCTAGTCAACTACTGGCGGTTGAGATTGACCCGAGTGTTGTAGCTAAACTCCTAACGAAATGGAGCAAGTGCATCACCTCCTTTCGAAACCTAAGGCCCCCTGCCGGCAATGTCCCTAATGCAAAGAAACCCATTGTTGCCGATCCTACAATGGTCAATTCCCGTTTGAGAAAACTGGCGCAGGGACAGCCCTCACCCTCCTCGAAAAATAGCATGAAATTGGCAAACAACCAAAAAGGGGAAAATTAGCTTTTTCTCGTGACCTAAACACCCCATCGACTTCCTCTCTCCCTTCTTTTTCTAATTTCAGCTCCCAATCTTCGTCTAACCATTTTGCAGCTCTTGTTCCGAGCACCATGTCGGCCTCTAATGGCTCTCCAGTCAACCCCTCTGACCCCTCTCTTTCTTTTGCATGATTTAAATCAGGGCAGAGACAAGAGAAAATTAATAAAGGAAAAAGTAAGGGTCAGTTGTTCCCCTCTAGTGCGGACGTGGGCTCCCTACCCATTCTCCATTTGGATGATAATGCTAAGAAAGTTAGAGCCCAGCCCACTACCCAATTGTGTGACACATCTGATGAGGACCTGAAGCCCACGAAAACTAAGAAAAGGCATAGGCGTGGAAAAAAAGAACCCACAAAAGCCTACTACTGGACCTGAGGTGACCCAATTTGGGAACCCCTACCTGGTTAGGCCCCCAAATGGCGAGCCAGGCCTATCTGATCCCACTTAAAATCTGAATGTGATGGAGGAAGTTTCTGATGATTACGATAGCATCGAGACATCAAAATTTTGGGCCCCCGGATCTGCACCAAGAGAAAGATCGGGCGACCCTTACCCCCTGACTTGGCGAGAACCACCAAGATTATTGACTATTCGACGGGTGACGCGAACTCTAGCCTTGCGACGACCTTGAGGCTTGTGACTCCCGGGCCCAAGGGTGAGGATGGGATGGGCCCATCAGATATGGTAGCATGATGCCTCTCCAGCCCACTGTTTGCACCCTCTTCTCCTTCTCTATTATTTATCATTTATGTTGATTATTTCCCCTCTTTGGTTAGCTGTGCTTTAGAGTCCCACATCCCGGCTTTACGTGAGTGGAACCAAAAGGTGTTTGGGAATATTCTCAGGTGTAAGAATAGATGCATTGCGAGACTTGGGGATGTTCAGAGGTCCCTAGAGGCTGGTGTTATGTGTGGCCTGTTCTGGCTGGAGGACAAGCTATGCATTGAGTTGGAAGGTATCCTTGATCAGGAGGCGCTCCTTTAGATGTAGAAATCTAGGAAACAGTTGATTGCAAATGGAGACCGTAACACCCAATGCTATACCTCGACTATCATCCACCGGCATGAGAACCAGGTGTGTGATCTCCTCTCCCCTGACGGTGAGTGGCTTAGGGATCACGACTCCCTCTGCACCTTGGCTGTTGATGACTTCTGATGATTGTACTCTAAAAAGGAGCTATCCCGGCCAGCTTTCCCATTCTGGAATGGCTTTCTTACCCTTAGAGGACGGTCTGTTATCTAACCTGTGTATCCTGGCTTCTCGTGCAGAGATCCATGATAGTTTGTTTCAGATGGGACCCTATAAGGCCCCAGGTGAGGATGGCTACCAAGCCGTCTTCTTCCAGAAGTACTGGGAGGTTGTTGGTAATTCGGTGTATGCTCAAGTCCAGGAGTTCTTTCGCAGTGGTCATCTCCCTCCTTACCTGAACACTACCTTGATCACTCTTATCCCTAAAGTTTTTACGCCCGAGTCTTTGACCCAATTGTGGCCCATTAGTCTATGTAGCATTCTTTACAAGATGATTACAAAAATTCTGGCTGGATGTCTGAAGCCCCTCCTTGATACTAGGGTCAGTCTGATATAGGCCAGTTTTGTCTCGGGCCGGTATATATCGAGCAACATTGTTATTCTTTGGGAGGTGGTCCATTCGATGTCCCAGAAGAGGGGTGAGACTGGCCGGATGATTATTAAGCTTGACTTTGAGAAGGCTTATAACTGTCTTAGCTGAGATTTCCTCCGGAAGATGCTTCCCCTTACTTTTTTATTCTTTGTATAGAGAGACTCTTGCATGCCATCGAGCACCTGGTACAGGATGGCAAATGGGCCCTTGTTTGCCTGATAAGTCGCGCCCCTGCCTCTCCTAACTGATGTTCGTTGATGATCTAATCCTCTTGTGCGAGGCTACTGTTACTCAGGCTGTTGGGATATAGACCATTGTGTTCGCGAGTTTATTTGGGGTTTCCACCAGCACCACCAGCACAATCATCTTGTTAGTTGGGATAGTATGTGCCTTCCCAATGAGGTAAGTGACTTGGTCTCTGGCCTATGCTGAAAGCCATATGGCATTCTTTGCTAAGCTGCCATAGAGATTCCTCTAGTCTAAAGATCCCCTTTGGGCACGTGTTCTGATCAGCAAGTATAGTAGGGGTGAGGCCGACCTGGATCTACTGAAGCTGAATTATGGCTCTTCTAGCACCTGGCAGGCCATTGTGAAGGCCCGACCGATTCTTGCCTATGGCCTTCGACAAAACGTGGATAATGGTATTCATACATCTTTTTGGGATGACTCATGGCTCTCTCCTTGGCGATCTCCCTGCGGATGAGGCCGAGAAGAGGGAGGCTGAGTATTGGTCTCCTGAGGATGGTTGGGATATCTCTCGTTTTGAGGCTTTCCTGCCTTAACAAATTATTGGTTCTCTGACTTTGACTCTTTTGCAGGTCTCGCCAGATTGGACAAACTCGTTATCCTGGAGTCTCACTCAGGATGGACGATTCTCTACTCAGTCTTTGTATAGGATTTTGTGCAGGGATATTGAGATACCGCCTGTTGATCTGATCTAATCTGGGCACGAATTTGGACGTTACAGGCCCCTGAGAGGAGTTAACTTTTCATGTGGTTTTTTTGTCATCACATGTTGATGATGAATGTGGAGCGGGCACGAAGACACTTCACGGAGGATGACACATGTCCGAGATGTGGTACTGAGTTTGAGTCTCTGATGCACATGTCTCATTATTACAGGTTCTCTAGATTAGTATGAGATTCTGTGCTACCACGACTACCTCGGGGATTCTACATCGAGATGGATCCCCGACGGTGGCTGTAGGCCAATATTTCAGACACTACCACCCCCATTGATTGCTCACAATGGGCTACGACCTTCGTGACTGTTTGCTGGTGGCTTTGGTGATGGCGGAGTGACTCTGCCTTTCTGACATGCACCACCTTGGGACACCACCCTCCCTTATCATTTCATAAGCACGTGAGTATACTCGTGTCCTAGCAGACCAAAATACTCCATTACCCCCCATCGGGAGATTCTAGTCTCATGGCAGTAACTTGTGAAGGGCTTCGTCAAGCTCAATACAGATGGAGCTTCGATGGGCAACCTGGTTACTGCTGGGGCTGGTGGTATTATCCACGACTCGGGTGGCATTTGGTTAGGCGAGTTCACTAAAATAATTGGAAGCTGCACCTCCTCGGCTGCGAAGTTCTGGGCTCGAGCTAGCTTGGGAGAGGAGTTTTAGGAGGGTCCTGGTGGAGATGGACTCGTCTCTGGCCATCCTATACGTCAAACAACTTGTTGATCGAGCCTACCCCCTATCCAAGCTTGCCCTCGAGTCTTCCTTCGAGAATGTTATTTTTTATGCCCCCTTAGACTTTTGTATTGATGTGTAATTATACGATTTACCGGGTGTTAGTCTTCTCCGATGTACTCGTATGACTAGAGTTGTCGATGGAGCAGAGCCAAGGGGGATTTTTCTTCCCGAGATGTATTACTTAGTGATGGCGCAATGCTAGGTTACGTGATACACCAAACGTCAAGGGGGACTTTCCTTTCCGATGTACTCTTTCTCTATCATGTATTTTTCCCGCTGGGTATTCTCATGATAGGGTCTTGACGAGGCCGATGGTTGCAACCTCACAAGAGGCCAAGAGAGGGTCTTGCACTTAGTAGGATGTAATTGGCCATTTTGTTTATATATTTAGGGATTTTTGTCCCTCCATTTTGAAAAAAAATCTTGGTAACATTAACAATTTTGACTTATCCAAAATATGTGTGCTTTTTTTTAGAATAAACATCTTCTCCAATATAGAAACTCAAGTTGGAAAGTCATTACAAAGTAGGGAGCATAGCTCCATAGACGGATGAATGACCCAATTAGTCGCACACACTCCAGCACGAGTTTTGGTGGCGATCCAATTAGCTACTTCATTTGTAGCTCTAGATGTGAAACTAAGTTTACATCAAAACAAAAGAGATACGAATCTTTGGCCCTTAAGGCCTCATTTTTAACCTGCTATTCAATCAAATGACTTGCCCCATTGATAAAATTAACATCATATTTCCAATCAGAAAGTTGTGCACATCCACATCGCTGAAAGACGCAGCAACCATCTTCAAAGACTCTTGGATAACCATGATTTCAGCCTCAACAGTTGAGGTTGCACTAGTAGTAAGGTTGTGACTGCCGATAAGGTAGCCATGGTGGTTTTTAGCCACTGTAGCGATGCCTACTCTCATATATTATTCGAGCCAACCCGCATCACAGTGAACTATCACCTCATTTTGTTGAGGTGGTTGCCATTTCTGAACTTCAGAGGATATTCTCTTGTCAGATTATTTTTGGACTTGCCAAGTTGTCCATTCTTGCCAACTTTGAATGGCAATATGAATGACTTTCCCTAGAGCAGGTGAATCTCCTTCAGAAGTAGCCTGGTTCTTAGCCTTCCACAATTGCCAGCATTTAAAGACCAGAAGGGGGATCAGATCTATCTGCCCAGCTTATTTCAGGTCACTTGCTGTAGACATAAACCAGTCTGAGAACTCAAATTGAGCCTCATCCTCCGGTCAGAGGCCGAAAGGACTCAGGAACCAAGCTGCTTTTGCATGACCACAGAAAAACAAAAGGTGAGATATGGATCTTGAATACTGGGAGCACAAGAAGCACATGGAGTATGTGTACTTTGAAGTTGTTTTAAACCACCGGTGTTGTGCATCGATGGCCCAATTTTAATGTATCTTGCAGTGATGGAGGTACGCTATCTCGTGGTGCGCCACGTTAGTGAGGTGGGGCTACTCAAGATGTGGGCCAATCCCCTCGAGGGACTCGATGTCCATGAACTCCAGCAGCACCCCGAATCTCCCTATTGTGGTCGTACATGTCATGACACAACACCTCCCGAGTATGTTTTATAATTTTCTATTTTTTAGAATACTGGTCTTATTTTTTACTTTCTCAATCTGAATGTTGTATCTTGAATACCAAATATGATTTTTAATTGAAACCAGGAAATATTATTCTAAGCAATTGAATTGCAGAAACAATAATGTTGATTATATTGAGGAATTGTGTTGTAATTGGCATTGATTGCATAATAGATATTCAAAATAAAGAATAATTCTTTTGTTTACCTTATAATTCGACACTATAGATTTATGTTTTAGGATAAATATGTTTTAAATTGGTTGTTTAAGTGATAAATTGTTAATTATTGTTAATGTTTGTTAACGAGTGCTCGTGTGGATAGCTGTGTGTAGTTATCCATACACGTCAATTTTTTATCTCTTTGTTTGCACTAACATGGCAAGTAATACTTTCTCATACTCTGTGGGAGCTCTACCGCCTCCTAGGCGAGGTCACGATGAAGTTCAGATGATTCAACATAGCGTTCCAGGAGTTGTACAAGACGTAGAGCTCGGAGTCCTCATGTTAGCACAAATACAGAGAGAGAAAGGGGTGTATCAAAGGCGTGACCATCCGCACAGAAAATAATTGGAAAAAAAATCATTGTTAGAATTTTTTGAGGGAATAATTTATGAGAACATCAAGAACGAACTTGAAAACGAGTCTGAAGTGGTCGTCCTAAGAGCGATCCAACGGGTTGTATCTTGGTAAGAGTGGGTCGATGAGATTTTGAACACTTGCCCCCGAGGATGGGGCTGGCCTTTTTGTAACATCCTCACGCATAGGCCTTGTAGCTTTCTTCTTGCATTGACGTGGCTTTGTACGGCGACTATGAGATCTCATAGGCCAATCTTTCTTTGTAGGTCGTGTCTCTCGTGGACCTTTATTAGACCGCGAGCATTCTTCATTGGGCACCCAAAGCTTGAATGTCTTGTATGTTCGGAGATCTCCTTATTTAGCCATTCACCTAGAAGCATGTCTTTTCTAACCCCCGCAAGTATCGAGGTTGTTTTTTGCCTTTGTTTACTGACTTTGACCATATTTTCATATCTTTTTGACATGTGTCCACCCACTGAGATGACATGTGACTGAGAACACTCTTTTTAATTCGAACCTGCACGTTAGGTTATTGCAGCACCATAATTTTGCTCGCTAGAGGCAGAGTTGAAGATTTAATTTTATCGCCATTCGTCTTTCTCGCACACCTTGCCCCTAGCCAAAATAATGTTATCTGTTGTAGGAGCATTGATCACGATGTTGTTGTGCTCTTATGCCCCATAACCGATGTAGAATACCCATTGATACTCAAACAATAGGCTTGCCCCCTAGTATGTTGTCATCAAGTAGGGATAGAATTAGGCAAGCAAAGAAGGCTCACTACATGTGAAACGAATTGGGACTCAGTCGTCTGCATTGGTTTACTCATCGGAGGCCCTAATATTCCTTTAGCTAGTTAATGCCTTAATATTCCATTAGATGGTAGAGGCCCTAAGAGGCCTTTCGTATTTTATACAGCGCTAATGGTTGTCTCGGTCATCGATGTGTCTTGATCAACAATATTTTGGGTAGCCGGGAAAAGATGTTACATAGATCTGGCTGATTTATCTACGACCATCTCAATTCTAGTATTGGAATCGCGGGATTCAGAAACTATTTGATCTTCAACTTCAAATATGTCACTTGATACTACATTAAGTAAATAATTTGATGCATGTTCAACTATAAGTATTGCTGACAATCTACCATTCTCAAGCAACTTTTCACATTCTCGGATTGTCTTATGACTTAAGAGATCCGAGATCACATGCCTAAAATATTTTGTTGCATCCTCCCATGCGGCTATACTCGAAGTAGTGTCATAGTTATCTAAAAGCATTTGAGCACGACTTCTTCTCCTATCTTCAATATTCCTTACATGAGCTAAGAAGGCATCAACTAGATAATTAGAGACTTCAAAGCCACCATTCCTACTACAAAACCACTCCACAACTAATAAAGTGGCCTCATCAAGGGTCTGTCGTACAAAGGCTTTCGCTGATAACTGGTTAGACAAACTTTCTCACACGAGCTCCTAAGACATCACCATGATAGGAGTATAAGTATATGATCGCTCTTATTAGAAGCCATGCTTAGTCTCACCAGGCGTAAAAAAATAATGTTGAGAGAAAAAATTATGAGCACGTCAAGAAGAAACTTGAGAATGGATTTGGAGTGATGGTCCGAAGAAGAAATATAAAGGAAAAAAGAGGATAAATAGAATAGACTTTGAAGGAAAAAAATGGGTAGAGAATCATAATGTTATTTAGAAAGTTAGATGGAGGGGAAAGGAAGAATTGATGTGTGTAACATGGTTGTAAGCCGGGTTCTTTGTAGTTTGTATGTATGATTTCATTTGTTGTAATCTCAATAGTCGATGCACCTCCTTATATATAGATCGACAGTCCTACCCCCACCAAAGCCGAAGAGTTTGGTCGTGTTCTAATTGGATTAGGTGTCATAACTCAATATAAACTCTAACTTTCTTTTGAAAGGTAAATTTATACACCAGGATTTGAATCTGAACCTCCTTGAAATTGTATACGCCTTGTGCCGTTAGGCTAAATACCCTTTAGCTAAACTCTAACTAGTTGTCTTACTGTGACACCTATTTATATTCATCCTCTAACAAGAAGTCTTCTTTTTCTTAAACTTCAAGTTCCGTGCACTTTATTGACTCCTCTTTTGACATCGAGTCACCTACTCTTGGTATTTTTCAGATCCACCATGAGAAATGGTATCCGCGATGGTCCCCAAACTACCGAGTGCTGATTGAAGATCAATTTTAGACCCGAGTACTGACTGAGAGTCAATCGTCGACCCGGGGGTGACTGGAAGCTAATTGTCAAACTGGGGGTGACTAGAGGCCACTGGTCGACTCGCATGGGGCCTTCACTATTGGGAGATCAACGACCCAAGTAAAGATGCCCTCTCGGAGAAGGATTATTGAACCTAAATCTTAACAAGCAAGGATACCCTGATCCACAGCGAGTGGAGATACAAGGAGACCGAGCTCAAGACAGACTCTTGAAGAAGTTGGAGGGTTCAAGGAGACCAAAAGCACTTTGACTCTTAGGTGGACACAGATTCATGAGGTCGCGGAAGTTTCTGGATACCGAAGAGTCCGGGGCGGGTAAGGATAGGTATTGGCACAAGTTGAGATAAGGATGAGCATTAGTTCGGGGCAGATAAGGATAGGCATTGGCGAGGATAAGTTTTGAAGTATCCGAGTCCGACTACAACACGGCTTGGGGGTGAGGCTGAGACGGTGTACTTTTTCTATATAAGCAGGGCAAGGGTCGAGTAGAAGAGATATCAAAAAATTATCACAAAATACCTTACAAGCTTCGATTTTTTATCTTAGTTTAGTCAGTAGGTAGTAGTAGTCTCAGCCTCGGCCACCCATTGTTACCCTTAGCGTTAGACCAATCTTGGGACGAGCACTCGAGGCCGTGACACTCATATTTTTTCCCCAACAAAAAGTCGGCATTCACCACCGCTCCCCACTCTTCATGGTGCCCTTTAGTCACGAGCAATTCTAAGCCCCTTGTCCTGTTCAATTAATGTTTACCTCTTGAAAAAGCATTGGTTTATTGAATTGTTTTTTTTTTCGGATGTGTAATCCGTGTCAACTATGTTAGATGGTCCAACTGGACACATAACTGATTACTAGGACCAAAAAATGGACGACGCATTTTTATGATTTTTGTTTCTTATTTTCAGAATTGTAGACCATTTATGACTAATACTCTAGATTAAACTGCATTCACAGACTTATAAAAGATAAGGTCATGCGTATGTAAATATTCCAACCAGCTCATTTTATCATACTTCTTAAAAAGTCATCTTTATTTCCTAAAACTTTATCCGAACATAGAGTAGAATTAGAAGCATTATTTTTTTTAGAAATCATCTAGTATCTTGTCACTTAATTAGTTAGATAATATTAATGGAAATTCAAGCTGAACATAATTTTAAATGGTGACGAAATTTATTACAAGCATTATTCTTTTTAAGACACCTCGCATGATAATCCAGATTTCAATACATATGATCGTAATCTGTATGCAAATCGACACAAATAAACAAAGGAGTTCATAACATTGGAAAACGGACGCATACAGGTTAAAGGATGATTATGAAACTAGGAAGTTAAGGTTGCTGCCCTGCTAGTTTTTCACTTGAAAATTGCCTTTGGCAGTCTCCACAGCTTTAACAGTAGTCTCCCTGACTTGTCACCAAATTTGGGTGAAAACGACCGACTCGACTTTAGATTAATTCCATGCGATGACGAGGTAGTGAAATCATCATCACTATCAGAATGATCATGATGAGAGGGTGATTTATTTTTCTCCTTGTTAATGGTAACACCCCTCCTAATTATAGGACCGATGCGCCCTATCTTCTTCACCTTCTTGATGTTCTTCTTGAGGTGGGACTTGGCCTTCGCAGTAGAGACCCTCCTCGGTCTTGGAAGCCTGATGTGTATCCCTCCCTTTCCGGGTTTCTTGCTCTTGCTCAGATTCTTCCTTGCTCTCCACGTCGGTCCGGGGATGACAAAGCCGCGGGCTGCGGGTGGGAGGTTAACAGGCGGAGGGGTTTTGTGAGCCGCAACGCCAAACTTGGGCTCTCCGGGCTCCGTTTCCCATCGGAAAGGGACCTTCCCGTTGGCTGCACTCTGATACACTGAACTCCTGGTGGATGATCTTCCCAAGGAAGGGTTCCTGGAGATGATCATTCTGTAGAATCCTGGATCAACTTGGTATAGCGACCTTATTCGCTCTTTGCTTGATGATCTTATGTGTTCTTTGGACATTATGTGCCTATTTTTTCTCTCCCTAAACAATTTGGGTTTTGTCTCTTCCATTGTCAGTGAAACTATATAAGACCTCCGTGTTGCTTGTTTTGTGGTGTGGGATTTTCTTTATATTAGTGGTAGATCCTCCATTTATGGGATAAAAATCAAAGTGGATACGTCTGAATATAGTCAAAGTAACAACTTTGGATCACATTTTTAGAAAATTCTTTTATTGTCAGTCAAATATGTAATTATTCAGTATCCAAACTGTAGCATGGGAGATACCTTATTTGACTACTTTTCCTCCAACAATACCTTTTTTTTGTTTAACTAATTGGTATCCGGCTCATTATGCCGACTAATACAATTTCGAGCCGGGTAGAACATTTAAAAGGTGGCAAAGCCAACAAGTATTTAACACTGGTGCGTACCCAATGATTCGAACCCGAGATCTGATTAAACTAGAACAACTCCCTCACCAATTGATTTAAGTGTCTGTTAGTTCCTCCAACAATACCTTCTTATTATTAATTGATTCATTTATGAATATCTGACTTTCGTTAGAGTTTAACCTTCCGAATACATTTGCATTCCTTATCTGGCTCTTGTCTTTGGTTTGTTTTGGTTGACTCGAACAAAACCAGTAAAAGTACATAATACACACATCATTTACTTTCCATACAAGAACTTTCAAACAAATATTGACTTTATTCGTCAATAAAATTTAAGTTAAGATTTTTAATACTTTTCATTTTATTTCGTAAGCCAATAGAAATAAATTTGTGCGTATTGGATTCGAAATTTACAGATCCTACCATTAGAAAATCCATGTTCACACACACATTATATAGATGGTAAAAGAATATCACAAAATAATTATGTCATTGGATAGAATTTTTAAGTCTATAAAAATAGATGGTACAAGGAGGTGGGATGAGACAATTTTAAATTTTGTAAACATAGGCTTTTGTTTAGATTAGTCCAAGCCTGAGAACTAAACGCACCGTAAAAGTACAAATTAAATTACACAATGTGTATAATAAACAAACAATCTGTAAATGTCAAATTAATAGCTTCCTCTTCAAAATTTTTGTAATATTTAGGCACTGCATGTCATGTCCGTAAGAATCATTAGAAAGACGAAAAGAAAAAGTTAACTAAGGAGATAACAATTTTTATTTGAAGTTTTTTTTAAATAATTTGTTAGACAAAATAGTCATAGGTCAATGTTATTTGTATAAATTAATTAATTAGGATAATCTAATATTGTTTCATTTCTATTGATCATTTTTCCATCGAGTCATTATTTAAAGAGATAAAAATACCCCAAATTCAATCTAAACTTACATATTTTCCATTTTAATTTAAAAATCAAAAGAAGTCGCAAGCAAACGGCGTCCTTGGGTTTAATTATTTCCTTGTCTCTGCTGCGTTAATTTTTCTTGGCCTCTGCCGCTTGTAAAAAATCAAGGCAAACTGCACGTTCCTCGATCTATCTATTTATTTCCTTGCCTCCCCTCCTCTCCGACCTTCTTTTGAGAGGCATCATCTCCTACCCTTCTTTTAGATGTTGTTGCGGGAATAAGTGAACAAGTAACCAAAGATGGATTCGGAGTGGTCGTCTCAAGGTCGGTCTAATTATGCTAGGCTAGGCTAAGCTATGAACTACGGACTACGGACTAAGAAAAAGAAAAGCAACAATGATAAGTAAAGTAGTTGTGTGTTGTGTTGTGGATGTTCGTTCTCTCGCCCGAGCCCTCCTTATATAGAGTGCCTTGACCTAACCTCCGCGCCTTCAGAATAGGAAATCCTAAACCGCCTCCAAGACCTTCGGCTCCAAGTCTCAATCCCGAGAGATCCGCTTCACGTTATTTGTTCCTAATATGACGGGATCCTCTCAGCTCAGTACAAGTCATCTTTCTTAAATGAGCAGATCCCGTCCTCGAAAATGAAGCTTTCAAAATGTGACGATCAAGCAATCGCGGTCTAAAGAGGAACTTACCAAGTCTTGCCAAATATTGAGAATCTCGGCTCAAGTTAGGAAAATATAGATCGTCTTGACCTTCTCGAATCTCCCACGCAACGTTTTGAATCAAGTCCATCATCGCCCAAGACGGACATCTCGTCAGGCCCAAAGTGAATACCTTAAATGGGCTCAAGCTAACGACCTCCTCAACCAAAGTAGACCTATTCTCGGAATCGCCTTCCCACCTACGAAGGTCAAATGAGCTTCCCGCTCGGGTCCAAGTTGGCTTCTCACCTTCGGCTTCTCGCCTTAGACTCCTCGCTGGGCTTCTCGCCTTAGCCTTCCCGCCTTAGGTTTCTCGCTTGGCTTCCCACCTTAGGCTTCTCGCTTGGCCTCTCACTCGGTCTCTCGCTCAGCCTCTCGCCGTAGGCCTCTCACTTGGCCTCTCGCCACTCAGCCTCTCGCCGTAAGCCTCTCACTTGGCCTCTCGCTCGGCCTCTCGCCACTTGGCCTCTCGCCATAGGACTCTCACTCGGCCTCTCGCCGTAGGCCTCTCACTCGGCCTCTCACTTGGCTCCTCGCTCGTGCTTCCCACCGGCCTCTCGCCTATGTGAGGGAGAAGAGTTTCTCGATCAGACTCGCCCACGTGAGCGAGAGGAGCCTCTCGCCCGGGCTCACCAACGTGAGCGAGAAAAGTATCTCGCTCGGACTCGCCTAAATGGGCGAGAGGAGCCTCTTGCCCGGGCTTGCCTACGTGAGCGAGAGGGGCCTCTTGCCCGGGCTCCATGTACCGACGAGCCCGAGCCAATTCCCGCACATCCGGAGATAGATCATCATCAATCCGAGATATTAATTTCATGCTCCAACTGATGTATAAAGATAAAATCAAGTGCGGTTTGACTTTATTTTTTACAATGGATAAAGGCAAAGAAAAATTAATGCATCAGAGGCAAGAAAATAAGAGTCTGGATTTGGTGGGGACAAAGGTTCTCCCCACCAGGGAGGAATTTGGAGGGGACAAAGGTAGTCTCCATCTTTGGGGACTAAAGGGGATATGATGGCAATTTAGGTATTAATAAAGTAATAAGGAATAATATTGTCAAACCAATAGAAGCTAAAAATCTATTTAAAAAGTGGGAAGAGATAGAAAATGGCGTAAGTGGAGGTGTCAGTGGGGACCACTTTGAGAGAATTTTTAATACATAGAGAAAATTTTTAATACGTCAGAATTTTAATATTTTTTAATTTTTGATATTTGAAATCGAATACTTTGAATAGTATGCTTTATATCCGTAAAATTTGAATTAAAATTTTTTGAATTTTAACAATTTTAGACAAGTGTCTCAACTAGGATTTTAGTTTTTTGCAAAAATCCAAGTTACATATTTATAGTCCTCATTAAATATTAAATCTGGTTTTTTTTTTCCACTAAAATATGAGTTACATTTGTAAACCAATGTCACTACACATGCAAACCAATATCACCACATTCGAAAACCAATGTCACCACATTCAAAATCCAATGTCACCATATTCGAAAATCAATATCACTACAGCAAAAAATCAATATCACTAATCTAAAAATCAATATCTATACAACTGAAAACCAATATCAACACAGCTAAAAACTAATATCACTAATATTACCACATTCGAAAACCAGTATCACTACATTCGAAAACTAATATCACAACAGCAAAAAACCAATATCACTAAGCTAAAAACTAATATCTATACAGTTGCAAACCAATATCAACACAGCTAAAAACCAATATCACTACACCTTAAAACCAATATTCATACAACACATGCAACACAACTCTGAAATAATTTGAAGCCAAATCAGTTGCCTCCCATTCTCAGGAAACTCCTCTAATTTAATTTGTAGAAGCTCATCAAATCTGGGAAGAAGTAGAAACCAATATTCAAAAATCAATGTCGCTAGATTTGAAAACCAATATCACTACATTTGAAAATCAATGTCACTACATTTGCAAACCAATATCACTACATTCAAAAATCAATATCACTACATTCGAAAACCAATATCACAACAGCAAAAAATCAATATCACTAAGCTAAAAATCAATATCTATACAACTGAAAACCAATATCAACACAGCTAAAAACCAATATCACTACACCTTAAAACTAATATCTTTTACATCTCAAAACCAATTTCACTACACCTTTAAACCAATATCCATACAACTTTAAACCAATATCCATACATATTAAAATCAATATCAACACAGACACAAACCAAAGCCCCTAGGCAAGCGTGAAGGAGCCAAAGCCCGACGGCAGCGTGGAGATTTGGACGAGACCAGGAGGGCGCAATGAACTACTCAACTCGAAACGAAGGCGGTGAAGGCAAATCTGAGTTGGAGGAGCCTTGGAGCAAATCTAAGGTTCTTCATGAAGCTTGTGCGAGTCGAGGAGGAATTGAGTTGGAGGAGGCATAGAGCTTACTACCGTCGCCGTCATCGTCGACAACAAAACCCCGTCGTCGCCATGGCCAACAAATCTCCCACTGTCGTCATCGCCAACAAACCTCAAGAAGCCGATGCGGATCCTCCTTGTATGGGCCGAACTCCAACGGGAAAATAGATTTTGGAAGATCTGGTTTATAATTAAGTGGGTAGGGAAGAAAAATAAAATTTTGATGATATGAATTGGTATTTGGAAAATGGAGGAGGGAGAGAGAGAAGAAGAAGAAGAAGAGGAAGAGACGTGGGAGATGATGGGTTGTGTTTAATTGGTATCTTTTTTTTCCAGGGAGTATTAATTAGGTATCTTTCTTGTGTAAAAAAGTCAAAAATGTCCCTGATTGGTTATTGACCATCAGATTTGAAGATTTTTTTTACAAATGAATCTGATGGCTAAAAATCTAGTCCCCACCTATGGACAAGATTTCTTTAGTCCCCGCTCAATCCATCCTCCTCCCCACCATGGGGAGCAAAGGGATTTTGGGTGACAATTTAGTATTAAAAAAAAACCACGAGCAATATTGTAAAAACTGATATTAAACTTACCAAGCTACAAATTATGGATGAAGTAGTTATGAAAAAAAGAAAAAAATTTTAAACATACAAAAAATGGAAAATATGTTTTTAAATATACCGAGCTATAAAATATGGACCGGGCAATTATGGAAAGATACAAAACAAAGAAAAAAATGAAATTTCAATAGGGTCTAACAATGGTACTCACTACATATGTGAATGGTATACATCCAATATGACATTGGTACTCCATATAAATGATACTGGTATATTGAAAAGAAAAAAAAGAAATTTTAAATATACAAAAAATGAAAAATCTATTTTTAAATATAACCACCTATAAAATAGGGATTGGACAGTTGTGAAAAGAAACAAAAAGAGGAAAACAATGAAATTTCAATATGGTCTGATAATGGTACTCAATATAGTTGAGAACTGTATATATTCAAAAGGACATTGGTACTAAATATAAATGATAATGGTATATAAAAAAGAAAAAAAGAATTTTTAAATACACAAAAAATAGAAAATTTATTTTTAAATGTAGCCCTGTTGTAAAATAGGGATCGGGCAATTATGAAAAGAGACAAAAAATGAAATTTCTATAGGGTCTTACAGTGGTACTAAATATAGATGAAAGTGGTATACATTCAATATGACATTGGTACTCAATATAAATAATAATGATATTTATTGTAGTGATAACGATATAAAATAGAATACTAATTATCTGACAATGATACTTAATATAGATGAGAACTATATACATTAAATGTGACATTGGTATTCAATATGAACGATAATGGTATACATTACTACTGATAATGTTACATATTCAATATGACATTGATATTCAATATAAATGATAATGGTATACATTGCGACTTATATTGATATACAATAAGAATAATAATGGTCTACTATTGGTACTCAATATAAATAAAAATTGTATACATTTAATATTATACTGGTTCTCTATATAAATGATAATTGTATACATTGTAACTGATATTGGTATAAAACAAGAATGATATCGGTAAGTATCACATAAATGTACAAAGTGAGAAGTAAGTGAATACTCGTGCAAGACACTAGGAAATACTTGCCGCACAAGTCCACATTATTTCCATTTTTTTAGCAATATCATCATCACATCAACACCCTCAGTTCCATAGTCAAACGCATCCTTCATATATAATCGATCTTCAGCCTTTATTTTGCCCGCGGCCACTCGATCAGATTTATCCTCTTCGTCCAGATCCAAATCACACAATCAGACGTTAAACAAGCTAATCGGAAAAATCGAATCAATTCAACATAGCTTAACCACTTGGAGGAACATGGAAAAATCTTCCAAGCAGATATTCTTGCATTGAGGGGGAAGGAATGTCCAAAGATTAAACATGGAAGTAGCTAATCACAGCAGAAACCCATCAGTGGCTCTAGATTTTTTTTAAAAAGAACTGACGAAACAAACTAAAAGAGAAGGTGAAAAAAGACGAGAGGGTGGGAAGGAAGAATACCTAGCAATCGAGAGTAGAGTCCAAGCCGATGGAGCTCTTGATCTCCCACTCCTCGTGACAGCGGCGATCGTTTCCGGCTCGGTGGCTTTCGTAGGAGAGGCGGCTTTCGTAGGTTTTCTTTATCACACTCACTCTCAAATCTGATGCAAATGCTGAAAAAAGTGGGATCCCTAGCTGGGTGATTTTTGGTTAAAAACCCATAGTATAATGACCGTCATATGTATAGAATTTTTATTAATTCAAATCTAACGATCTTAATTTAGTCCCGACACTTTCTATGTATTCTTCACTCAATCCAATCTCAAAAAATAATTAAACCCTATGAGATCGCTTGCTTACAGCATCCTTTGATTTTTAAAATTAAAATTGCAAATATATAATTTTGGATTGAGTTAGAGTTATTTTGTCACTTAAAATAATATCTCACTGAAAAAATGATCAGAAATTAAATTCAGGAACCAATCACTTAGTTTACGAAATAACAAGGACTAGAAAATATTACGTTGTTCTAAACAATTAATTTATACAAACAACAAGGACCTTTCACTATTTTCCCCTAATTTGTTTATTCCTGTTTTGGTGGCAGTGGAAAACACCGGACCTACTTTGGTTCTTATGTTGGGCCAGATGTAAAATTCCTGCTCCTCAAAATATGCAGGCCTTTCTCCTATCCACCAAGCCCATAATAAAAAGAGTTAACTTTAGGGTTTTTTTTCCAAGTAGTTTAGAGTTTAGCAATGCAAAGAGTAGTAGTATTAGTCACGGAGGCTGTTTAGTTATTTATCTTTGGGTCGAGAAGTAGAGAAGAAGTGAAACCCTAAGGAAAAAGAAAAGAGTGAGGATGTCGATGTCATCGTATAGTACTACGACGATGAGAATTGGACGTCTCCATCCGGCGCAAGCAAAATTTTGGGCTGATTCTTCCTTCCGTGTCAACCATCATCCTGTGAATGTTTCTTTTAGTCACATCTCTTCTCCCAGACTCCGATGCTCGCTCTCCCTCCGACCACGTGCCATCCTCGAAAGCTGTGATCGGAAACTTAGCGGCCGCTGTGATACAAAACTTAGCGCTCTGATGAAAAAAGGCGCGACTGTTGTTGCTGCTGCTATCATCATGATCATGACCATGGGTTGTAATTCTGCCTTGGCTTCTCAATTAAGGAGGCGGCGGTGTGTTTGTGATTGCTCTTGTGAGAAGAGATATTATCATTGTGCGCGTCCTTCTCCTGCCGTTCAAGAACCGGAAAATGCTTCAGTTCTAACGGCGATGATTCTGAGTGCTTTAGGCCTTTCTTCCGGTTTCTTTTTATCCTACTTTATAGCTATGAATTGTGTATCTTCTAAGACACTTTTCAAAAAAAGTGCATCTTCTTCGACCTCCGAAATTAATTCTGTTTAGTGTTTTTTTTTGTCTAATTTAATTTTGGTATCCTTTCTTTTATTGATTATGGTATCTTGGATGTAAAACTCGTCATCGCCTTTTTAATATTGGTGTTTTCTATTTATGTGTTATGAGTTAAGTTTTGGTTCCAATTTTCTATTTAGATCTTGTTTCCTAAGAGAATTTTAATTCTTTATTGCTAGCGGAGAGATACGATTACCCCTAACTACATCTTCCGTACTCCGAAGAAGTTGCCCGACATTTGATTCTCTACATCTATCAGTAACAGAACCGAGATTTTCCCAAAAATAATCCACACTTTTAACTTGAGCAAATGAGAAATGTCTACCTAGAAGACAAGTACTTGCGGCTCTTGAGTTTGGAGATTGATTCCTAAAATTTGAACTTAAGATTTTCTTACTTAAATATAAGTTGTTATCACTTGGATCTATTCTCATATGAGAATAAGTTATTGTACAAAATCAAAGAAAGGACTAGTTTGTCATGATCCTGAATGCATGTGTAATGACCACATTAAGGCATGGAAGCGCTTCTAACATTCTTATATTGCTTACAGGTGATTTCTTTGTATTTAAATGAGCTTTCTTTTAATCGATATAATTCATTGATGTTAATAAATGCACGGCTTTAAGTAAATCTTAAAATGGTAAAATTCAGTATAAAAAAATTATACCCAAAAAGAACGCATATTGTTAATAACTAACAATATGTAGTGCAGTGCACTTATAGAGAGAGTTTATTCCTTAGGTGCAAAATCACTTTTTTTAATAAATATATCGCATATATTAGACACAGTTCGAGCATGTTCCTCCGTGGTGACAAGATTACCCAGCATGTTCACTACGGACTTGGAGTAACCTTCTAATTTCCATGGTGTGCATTTGTATTAATATTTGGCTTCAGTCCCAACTTTCTGAGCTTCATAATGGAGCTCAGAGGTGGAAGGGTGAGATGATAGTTGATTTTCTTTAAAATGTATAATTATATTAATATTAAAGTGGGCCAGAATAAGAACTCGGTATCAAGTTCGTCGGCCTCTTCAAAACCCTGATATAGTAAAATTTACTCGAAAAAATTAGGAAAAGAGTATTAACGATAGTACCAAGAGGACATAGTTTCTTTTCGACCTATTTAGGATTGGTGGGCAAAATTTCCCCACATAACCAAGAATGCCATTATTTGAGAAAATTTAGACCAAAATATCCTCAAGTGGATCAGACCTTTATCCTACCCTATGAATCTTAGAGTGTACGGGTCTTGGGTAGGGTATGAGTTTGGGTCTATCTATTTAGATAGGGTCCGGGTCTGAATAGGGTCCATCTAAACTCAAACCTTACCCATAGACCCAGTAATTAGACCCTACTATAAACTCAGACCTTACCCATAGACCCAGTAATTAGACCCTACTCTAGTTAGATCATACTTAGATCTATATTTATAATATTGCTAAGATAATTATAATACAGCTGTAAAAAGAATAAGCGCACACAAAAAAAACCTAATATAATACTATTTTTTAATTGAAATGTCAAATATTATATGACTAATTAAATAATTAAATTTTTTGGTTAGACGCAGAAGCTACCGAAAAGAGTTAGATTACAAGAGCAAGAAGATGATTGAGAAGACTTGTTTAGAAGTAGCTTGGAAATTTAGAAAGAATTATTTTGAAGTTGGAACTTTATGTTATGCAAGAACACTTATAAGTTTTAATTTTTGATTGACAAGGTAGCTGTATGTGTTTCATTTTATGTTGTGGTCAACAATTATCAATTTAAATCAGTTGGTTTATAGTTTACTCTCAACTTTAATTTAAGATATTATTTTATTACATAGACTTTGATTTTTTATTTGGATTATATTGAAATAATAAAAGTAAATGTAAAGTAATTATCAAAAAGATAGAATATTAAAGAGTCAGACCCTGCAGACCCTATAAATCCTGGGTCTCTTGGAAAGTAGGGTATGAATCTAACAATAAAAAATTTATATGGTCAAAAGTAGGGTATAAATCTGACTCCAAAAACTAAGATATGAGTTAGATCATATCAATACTTTACCCTACCTTGCCAATTACCATCCCTAAATAAACTTTGAAAGCCTTGACAACAAATTTGCCCCAAAAATATCTGAAAGAGGCCCACAACGAAAACAACCCAAGGGATTAGTTGAATTTGCCGGAGCAAGAGTAAATGCTCCTTTCAATGGGCGCTCGAATTAAGTGCAGACTACACAATCGAGGCCCGCACCGTCCGGGATCAAAAGTGGACCGTCCGACTGGATCTACCAAGTTACACACTACATCGGACGACTCAATTTAAGTGGGGGAATTTTTGGGATTCCGTGTTTGCCTAATTAAATTTTGACTATTCCTTTTTTAGGACACATGTTCACGAGTGACTTTTTTTTTGGTCCAAAATTTTGCTCATTCCCCAAATTTCGCCCCTAATTAATTATTACCCACTCTCTCTTTTTTTTTCCGGTGTACAATTAATTTTTTCACTTTAATTAATTATTTTGGAGTCTAATTAATTATTGGGCCCGAATTTTGTCCACGAACCCCTATTTCTGCACCAAACGGAATAAGAGCAAAAGGGTAAATATGCGCGCTTGTGAAAGCTCACCAGAAAAAGAAAAAAATGCATAGGGAAGCGTGGGAAGGTAGACACATGTTCCAGTTTTGGGCCAAGCGTTACTTTATTTGAAAATTTTTATAATTAATTAATGACATGATCAGTTTTCGGGAAGTGTGCGAGTGATAACAAAGTATGCTAGATAAGACATGTGTTGGTCTGTTAAGATGGTCAGTTAGATCACAGGCGTTACAATATATATAATGGCATGCTCAGTTAATATTTAATAAAATTTATAATTAATTAATTAAATGACATACCCATTTAAATAATATACGATTAATGATAAGATAACAAAAATAATGGGCTTTGACCCACGGGCACACTCAAATCCAAAATGACACTTTTGTCCTATTTTTGGATAGGACAGAACACCGAATTCTGTGCCCAATCCGGGCCCCTTTAATGGAGAAATTTTTCTTAGGAGAGGAGCAGGATATTCTCAACCTAGAGAGACTTCTTTTGAGGGGTAGTTGATATCGAAAGCACTCAAGCTGAACCTACTAACTAATATATGTTTATTTGAATGAGTACACAAAATTCTCTTTTTTAGTTAAGTAAAAGAATATTCGTTTTAATTATCATAAATGTTTTACTACAATTATATTGTCACGTGTTTATCTACAATTGCACACTATCCAAAGTCTTATTAATATATCAAAAATTTACATATTTTTTAACTGACCTAAGTTAGCATTCGAAAAAAGATTAATTTGGTAAGATTTTACAAAAACAGGTTAATATATTGGGAGTTAAGGTAACGGGGTCATGGTGGGGCATTGAATAATAAGTAAGGTTTTAAGTTTAAGAAAACGAAGAGTTGGGTGGGCCATGCAATCTGGGGTTTGGCCAGGACGTTTGCCTAATGATCCAAGCCCATAACACAGAGTTAACGTTTAGGGTTTAGGTTTTGTGTTGGCTCCAGAGTTAAGTCAAGTCAGGGAGTCTGTTTGTATGAGACAAGAAACAATATAAAAAGATTCCAAGGCAATCAGAGAAGAAGTGAAACCCTAGTCGAGCATGTCGATGTCATCCTATACCACCAGGACGAGAATCGGACACTTTCATCAGGCCCTAAAATTTAGGGCTAGTTCTCCCCCTTTGGTAAACCAGAGAAAGCATCATCGTGTATTCTTTTCTCACCTTTCTTCTTATCCGGGACGTATGCTTCTGCGATGCCCACGTACCATTGTCTCCGCCGCCAAAAGTAGTGAGAGGCTACCACCGACCGCTCTTCTAAGAAAAGGTGCGACTACTGTTGCCATAATCATCATAGTCATGGCCATGACTAGTAATTCTGCCTTCGCCATTCAATTAGGGTGGCGTTCCCGTTGCGGCTGCGGTTTTTGCAGTCTTTGGGGAAAATTAGAAGCACTATGGAGACTCATACTTCCGGAGATGAGTTATTTTTGGTTTTCTTTTATTTTCGGTATCACTGCTGGCATCGCGGTAGTGGGTGAAATGATGGGTTGATCTGCCTCTTGAGTATGTTGTTTTTTTTTCTGGATGCACATGAAATTAAATATGGTTTATTATATATTTTTGAAATTTTGGATAGACATTACGAATGTAACTTTTTGTATATCCTTTACCTCTTCTAATCATGAAACAGTAGAGTATATAAAACTCTATTAATTCGGCGGGTGCTGTGTTTTTGGGGGGTTAATTTGGATACAGTTGAGCGAGGGAGAGCGAAGTCACTGACGTCTGTCTCTCACTAATAAGGCTCGTAATTCCTCATGGGATGGACATACGTATGAGGACTAAAACCTAGATTTGCTAACCAATTGGCACTAGCATCCGGCTCTCTATACTCGTGTCAGATCACAACCTAACAATTTGTAGAAAGGATCTCTTTGATGTCAAACAAGAATGGAGAGCAGACTTGGTTTGTCTTTGTTGTAGCTGTCATTGCTTTAGCGACTATTTGAGAGTCAACCTCAAGAATAGCTTGTTTGTTTGTAGCAAAGGTTCGAAGCTATCTTAAGGCCGTGTAAGGCACCCCAAAGTTTAGCATCCACGGACGGTACAGAACGTGCCAAGATTGCTTGCAAAGCCAGTCACCACTGCCGTCTCGAAGAAGGCCTCCCGCAGCTATCCGGTTCGTCCATCTGTATTGATTCCAATCCATCCTATATTGGGTTTCTCCCACCCAATTAGCCTATCCAGGCTACTTGGTTTGTTGCACATTTGGTTCGACGTTTTTCAAGGCTGTTCAATGTCATCAACCTGTGAGGAAAATAAGTTTTTTTTAGAAACTAAGTTAGAGGGTCTGATCTCTGTCTCATCCCAAACTTTAGAATTTCTCCGGTGCAAAAATGAATTCAGCGCTGTGACAAAGTATGTAGTCTAGGGTTTAGGGGTGAGATGTTTTTGTCCAGCAAGCTAAGAAGATCAGTTGAAAAAAACACTGACAATATTTAAATTATAAGTGCGGAGCAGCTTGGGCGAAGGATAGGGCAATCGCGGAGGACCGTTTCCTCCTCCCTTTCACAACAGAGACATGTGCTGTGTCTTCGTTGGCGGACTGCATTCGTTAGTAATCCTTAATGGCTTGGCAACCACGGGAGCGTCTTCATAATTAACTTTTTTCATATCCGTCTATTTGCTTGGATGAATTAACGGGAACTGGAGCTGATCTTGAATTTGCTTCTAGTATGTGTGTACATGCAACTTAATTAGAATCTAATCTTCGTTGGGCTTAGACTCTCCTACTATGTCGTATTTTCTTTCTCCTACACCTATTGCGTAATTAGAATTAAATCTTGCACTTGTAATTAGAAGTTATCTCCGTGAGTTTAATATACAAGATCTAACTACATATTAAAAAATACCACGTTAAATGGAGCCCGACTACAACGTGAGGGACGTGATTGATTCAACTGAGCATGGGGTGTCTTCACAACCAAAATCCTCAACAAACAAACATTCTCTAATTTCACATTCGTTGCAAAAATATTTGGGGATTTTTGCATTGGTGGCTAGGCCTTGCTACATCGTCAAAGAAGAAGAAGAAGAACATCAATTTATATAGTCATTGCGTCTACCATTTGGAACCTGTGGATGGTTAGGGACCAGAATTTTTTCTCAAGATGTATGTATACAAAAGAATTATGTGGTTCGATTAATTGTCTATGTTTATGAGAGAGATGGAAAAATCTTATTGATGAGTTTCTCTTTACATCCAAGCCCAATTAGAGTTACACACACCTTATCTATTTACAAACATACCTTAATACATTCATGAAAAATACATCTAATTCAAAATGGGAACAATTTCCACCTTTGCAAGAAATGATCCCATAAAAAAAATCATAACCCCCATCACACGAGATCTTTTGCAGAAGTAAAAATATAACCAATAGACGTCTCTCTATTTTCTGGTCTTCCATATGCTTTGCAATTTTGAACTACTTCCTTGTTGGACTTTGTTCCGTAGTCCCAAACTAATGTTATAAAACATAGCACATATTAGACATCCATTTTTCTACTTAGTAGAATCATTGACATGTTGTGAACTTTACCGTTCGTACTTCAAGGAGATTGAAACTGATTCGCCTTGGTGTAATCCATGGTTCCGCATTCCTAAAACCAAACCAACCAACATTTTTGCTTTTCACATTCATTGAGACAAATGTAGCTTCTTGTTGATCATGCCTCTACGAGACATCCATGAGTTCTTACTAAGCATGTCTATACGAAATAAAACATAGCTTCTTGCTAATCATATTTCTCTGAATACCCATTCCTAATAATTTTTTATTCAAAATTACATATATCTGAACTACTATGTGCTAACTAGTTTTTGTTTATTTAAATGAGTATGCAAAAACTGAGTCGGAAGTATTACGGTGTAGAACATAATTTAGTAATTTTAATCTCAAGTTAGGTTCTCATCTGTAAGGTTCTGACCTATAAGATACTTGTATTGAATTGAATAGAAGTGAGAATTTTTAGGACATTTAAGTAAATGTGTATTTTGCGGATAAAATAGCACTCGAAAGGGTATTCTCCACATTAGTATGTGTTTCCTCTATTCTTCTCCTTTTCTATCTTCTTCTCCCCTACTCTCCCTTTTTTTCCTAATTAAAAATCTTGAAACCCTAGATTGATCATGTCTATAAGAGTTTTCGTTTCTAGGAAAACATAGAAGTAATTTGTGCGAAGATCGGTGACCTATTTACTAGAATGGAGACTAAGATGGAGTTGTTCTTTAAAGAAGTACACCAATTGATTAGGGCCAGGAACAATTTGAAAACACAAGGAGTTTAAAAGGACGTGAGGCCTCTTTTGATTTCGTGGCACCGGAGATTAACCGAGGGGCTTTTGGAGCTCGGGCTGAGAAAGGTATAATCGCTGATGGGAGTTCCACAGACGACAGCGTGATGGAGGAGGATAGGAGACCTCTGATGTTATCTTTACCCCAATATTTCCCTCATGAGAGAGACGAGCAGAGTGGATCGAGGACAACACAATTGGAGGTTCCTTAGGGAGCAATTTGATGCATTTTGGGTGAATTGCTCTAAAGAAGGAGAAGGGTCCAGAACGTGTAGATGAGGTAAATTATAGGAGTAAGTTGAGTGATTAATCTACCAATTCTATGCAGATAATATAGTAGTAAGTAAGTACGAATTGATAGAGTGGCACAAGAATCAATGCAAAAGAGGTTCACAAACGGTGATTATGAGGTAGGAATGAAGGGAAATAAAATGAAACAATGAAAGCAACGAAAACAATCAAAGTATAAGGGGTAAATGCAATAATGATACTGAAGAGTGAAGTGTCCTAACACGTTGACATGTTCAATTATAGATTTATTATGAAATGGTATTCGGAGTTTGTTAGAGCACTGTTGGCAATAGAAGGGTGCAAGGCAATTATCAAGGTTAATAATAGCAAAACCAACAAATCTAGGATCCGAGGCAAAGAACTAAGTTCATTAATTATTAAGTTCCTCCATACTAACTACCTAACAAAGAGTTTCATCCGTCCAGACTGAAAGTTGTATTATTCTATTCTTTCGCATTTCTACTTCCGCAAGGATAGAAAGTAAGCTAACGATCATATAATACTTCATATTATTAATCTGAACCAATAACTCATTCTTAATCTACACTAGGGTGCAAGACAACAACCTAGGTTATATAGGATAGGCCAACTCCAAACTAACAACATGAAAGTTGAAATAAGCATTAGGCACATCGAATAATAACCATGTTCACTGTTCAAATTTCAATATATAGCCTAACCCATCATTTGTGCCATACGGGCACCACACTAGCATATGTGGAGGTCTCATCAGCATACGCTCTTAGTGGAAAACTTCAATCTCAACATACGTGGAGACTTGGCAGCATACGTGTCAGAACCTTAATGCAAAATTGGGAGTACGTGGCAGGATACCAGCGTACGTGTCAAAATTTGATTCCAGGCATGCGCGTACGTGGAGGGAATTTCTTGTACGTGTCCAAATCTGTGGCCTTTGACTGCTTTCGGTACCAAGCTCTTTCGCTTCGTATTTGAACATGATCCATAGACATTGACTACCTACAAGATAATCCACAGTGTAAACGTCCACTCTCACGACTCAACTGGGATAAAATACAATAATACGAAGATGAAATATACCAAAAATAATATAAGTATATATCAAACAAAGATGCTAATTGACACGTATCAGTAAACTACTTACCTTCCAGATTAGGAATTTCTCTCTTTTTCGGGTTGTTGTCCACATGCGTGGGTCATGCATTCTGAGCAATATTGTTTTGCACATCCGAATGACAGAGGAGAGAAAACTCTGTGGGTTCAATATATCTGGAAAAGAAAGTTGGTGAGTGGTTTAGGTCTTGGATTGTTGATCACGACGGAATGAGGTCGATGAAATTTTTGAGGCCTTGTTATTGAGATTTGGGGACAAGAATTATCGAACAGTCAGAGAACAGGTTTTTATTGGATAAATATTTCACCTCTAATTTTGTGCTTGCTTTGGGAAATGACATTCGGGCCAGGGTAAATATTTCACTCTCTGAATGAAGCCATTAGATTGGCCAAATTATATGAGTTGATTCAACTAGAGATTTACATAGTTGAAGTCAGATAGAGATAACCGTCCTGAAAGTTTGAGACTGGATGGTAGTAATTGTATATGTGGATGATCTTGGTAACGTTCCTGATACTTTGAGTGCACTTAAATTGGAGCCATCTACCATTGCATTAAAGAAATATATAATCCTCTATCATCTAACTAGCATATTGGCAGAGAACTGCCATGACATAATCCAATTTCCATGGTTCAAGTTAGAAGAGATGACGAGGGCTTTAATTTCTCAAAAGTTGTTCCGGTGTTTGGAATCTGCAGAGACTTAAGAGTATAGGTGAACAACTTTGGAAGAGAATACCAGCCGAAATAAACTTGGGTAAACCTCCACAAGCTGCTTTTTCAGTCAAAGATCACATGGGCTTGAATATTTTTCAGTTAAGCAGCTTGGTTTTGTCCTTGATGCTAAACCACGAGGATGCCAATTGGATTATGTCATGGTAATCCTATCAGCGCAAATTTGCATCAAATAAAATCATGTTTTTTGTTTAATAAGTTGTGATTTAGAAGAGGAATTGGCCGCCGGAGGATGGAGAAGGAGGTGGCTGCAGGAGGAGGGGGGAAGAGAAGGTCTACCCAAGGAGAAGGGGGTCGGAGGCCGGAGGATAGGATAGAGAAGGGAAAAAATGGAGGAGTGAAGAGGATGAATGAAAACAAGGGAGAAGATTTAGGCAGACTCATGCGCTGTCCCGAGAAACCACAAAAGGTCTCTAGGAGGTCACGTACCACCTCTGCCCGAGTAACAGGGGAGCGCCCCTCGTCAGACGGATATGGACCCATCTACCATCTTATACCAGTTGCTCAATGGCCTGTGCATGCAAAGAACAAAAAGCTAAGGAGAAACAGGATCACCCTAATAAATCTCAAGGATCGAGGAGAAGATATCAGTCTTTTCCCCATTCCACAGGATCCTCATAGAGGTAATCGAGACAGACTCTCTAATCCAGTCGATCTAGGTCAATAGGAGGCCAATCAAGAGGAGCATATTCCGGAGAAAATCCCAGCTAAGATAGTCATAAGCCTACTCAAAGTCAAGTTTAATAACCATTCAGTCACTCTCACCCCTTTTCTAGGGCATCGAATGAGCATGAGTAGGAGTCGCGCGATATTTGACATTGGGACGAGTTTTAGGGTTTCAATTTTTTTACTTTGGAGTCTGCGTCCCTTTTGATGTGAAAGTGCATTAAAATCTCTGTAAAATGATTATCTATTTAAACTGATAAAAAGTCTCAGTCCTGAGTTAGAACTAATGTTAAAATTTAATGATATCTCTATCATAATAAATTATACTTTTTCAGAAAATTGTAGTGCTAAATTTTGTCTCAATTTTTGCATAAACTAATTTTTTGAATAAATACATATATTTTTAAATATTTTTTGAATTTGAAAAATAACATAAGATATTAGTTTGTGTTAAACTTGCTTGTTTGATAAATTTACATTATCATTCATCTTCTCGATCATCTTCGAATGACCTTTGTGATCATTGTCTTGTTGTAAAAAAATATCTCAATCAAGTGTATCATTTGAATAATGCTATAAGTGACAATTTTAGGTAATTTGTATCTAGACAAAGTTAATTTTTGGTATTTACGTATTTATTATCCAAAATTTAATTTTAATATTTTTGGAGAAAAAAAATATAAATCTATCTTATCTAATAATCTCTTTAAAGTGATATTTTTCTCTGGTCCCAACAACATCACTTTAGAGATGTTTTATTGTATAAGGGATTAGGGAAGGATAGGAATTTTTGACCAATTAGGTGTCTGGTGACTTTTTACAAAAATGAGATCCAAATTAAAAATCTTCGAATTAGGTATCCACGTTAGAACTACGCCATTTATTGTCATAATGTGATACCCAGTACAACTTTTTTCTCCGTACTAACCATAATACGATTTTTTAGTCGTATTGTGGTTAGTTAGCGAAAAAGTGCTATAGTAGTGCCACAGTACGAAAAAAAATGTATACTCCGACATGGACACCAAATTTGAAAATTTTTAATTTTGAACTGTATTTTAGTAACAATTGTCACAATGAACACCTAATTGGTCAAAAATCCAAGGATATAGTGTGGACACCACACAATAATAATATTTAGATATTAAATAATTTTAAATAATATCTAATTTTATTGCAAAATACTATTTGCAGTATTAAAATTAAAATTAAATAATTTTTAATATAACAATACTCGCAAAATAGTTTTATCAAAAGAAAATAAAATTTGGTCAATTTTATGACCAAAACACGGGTTTTTCCTATTTTGATTAGGAAATTGTTTTTTTTAAGTCGGCATTCTCCACGACTCCACCGCTCCTCTTTCTTCATGGCGCCCTTTAGTCGCGAGCATCCCCACTTCTAAGTCCCTTGTCCTGTTCGATAAATGTTTAATCCGTGTCAACTATGTTAGACCAAAAAATGGACGACACATTTTTATGATTTTTGTTGCTTATTTTCAAAATTGTGGACCATTTTGGACTAATACTCTAGATTAAACTGCATTCACAAACTTATAAAAGATAAGATCATGCATCTGTAAATACTCCAACCAGCTCATTTTTTTATACTTCATAAAAAGTCATATTTATTTCCTAAACTTTATCCGAACATAGAGTTGAATTAGAAGCATTATTATTTTTTGAAATCATCTAGTATCTTGTCACTCAATTAATTAGGTAATATTAATGGAAATTCAATCCGAACATAATTTTAAGGAAAAATTTACTTTATTATCCTGTAGTATAGCAAAAAATTACTTTATTATCTTGTGGTAAAAAATTGACCAATCGAGTCATACTTATTCCAATTAACATAAAAAAGATCCATGGTAGCTGCCCGAACCCTGCCCAGCCAACTAGGTCAGCCACGTCATCAAATTTTGCTGACGTGGCCTCTCCCCTCTCTCTCCTCCTTCCCTGTTCTCCTCCTCCTCCTCTGCATAAATTAAAATAATGCTACCAAAAGATGCTCCTGGTTTGTCACCGGACAGATATCCAATGAGATCCTATGCTGGTTCTGGGCCTCCCCCTCCTCCACGTGCACCAACGGCGACAACTGTCGCTGTCTCCATGCCTGGCACCGTTCTGTAGACAGCGCCGCCTCCTTCTCCACGAGGAACAGGGTGGCCGGCAGCCATACACCCAGTTACCGGCATCGCCTCCCCCGCCAGTGCCAACAACCTCTTCACCATCGCAGAAGATGACTCCATTAATAGCAGCACCGACGGTTATAATTTCTAACCCCTACCGCCTTTCTAGGGCGACCGGTCGTCTCCTTGCACTTCGGGTCGGGCAGCTCTTCTCGGGCTATACAGACGGTAAGATTCGTATATGGAACACCAACGGCTAGAACTGCCTGCAAACAATTGAAGCTCACCGCGATGCACTTTTAATGCTCATCTCTTGGGACGAGTTCCTATTGTCATCCTTCCAGAAGATGCTCGTGATGCTGAGTTCGCGGACCAGAACGAGGTGATGATAATCCTAGTCATGGGCGGTGGGCGTTGATACCGCCGTGGGTGATGATGATTCTTCACGCCGCTGCTTGGCGTCGATACTGCCGTGGGCAGTGGGGTCCTCGCAGATCCAGGTCGGGGTGATGATGATGCAGGCAGTGGTGGAGATCGATTGGGGGGGGGGGACATGAAGAAGAGAAGGGAAAGATAGAAAAGAGGTCCATATGGCGCTACATCAGCAAAATTTGATGATATGGTTGACCTAGGTTGTCGGGCAGGGTCCGAACAGCTACCCGTGGAACTTTTTGATGTTAATTGGAATAAGTATAACTCGATTGGTCAGTTTTTTACCACAGAGCAAAAAGTAATTTTGGACTATATGAAAGGAAGGATTTTCACCCCTCTTTGCAATAATGAGTAAGTAAGGGATTGTCGTCCCACAAGGACTAAGCTAGGCCGCAAACTCGACTCTACCACTAGTTTAGGACTATAAGAAATGGAGGTGTCAATTTCAAAAACAATATGCTACTTGAAATAAAATTGCAACTAGACAAGGCGAAGGTTTAAACACTTAAACAAGAGTGAGCTTGGTACCAATGACAACCTAAATAACCAAATGGCTTATGGGGTTTATAAAGTTCATGATATGGTCCGGATGTTTCGAAGGCAACTAATCAACGCTCTCGCGACAAACTAGTCTAAATCGATTCTTAACTAGACTTAGATGAACTAACCACGCTCTCGCGACAAATTAACCATCTAATCTAACTAAACACCAACTATAATCACCATTGTTTGGACAACTAGTCACCTAAGGTGATCTCTCATCAATAGGTTTCTACTCAACTAGTTAAATAGTCTGTTAATCCTTACCCCTCTCGGCGATTAACATTAACTTAGTTCATAATCAAGGTGATCAATCTAGATCAAACATTAAGCTCATTAACTAGTACACATACCTAGGCATATTAACCCCCTAAACCATTGGCTAAGTAGGTACTATCAAGGCACCAAACTCACTAATCAACTACTCACACATATTCACTAAACAACTCAACACATCCATTGAACAAAGCAAGCAAAGCAAGAACATTAAAAGAGAGAGTAAGAGAAAGCTCAAGATGATCTTCAAGCATTCAATATTCTTCCTTCAAGTTCCCTACACAAGCTTCAACAATGGCTTCCTAGATCCAACCATGGAGAGCCAAGCTTTTTCTCCAAAGAAGAGAAAGTTAGTGGAGGAGTTGGTGAGTATTTTTAGCAAAATATCTCATAAAAATCTAAAGGAAAGCCAAGCAAAGACTTTTATACAAGATTTTCCCCCCAAAATGTCTCAGCCACGAAATTGCAACTAAAGCCCAAAATGGGCCCAAAACAAGTCTACTTGCATCTTGTTTAGAGGCTTAGCATCTTGTTTATCACAAGCATACACGACCGCAAGCATCTCCTTCTCGGTGGTTGTATAATTGAGTTGGGCACCCGCCAACACTCTACTTGCATAGTAGATGACATGAAGCTTTCCCTCCTTCTTTTGACCAAGCACACATCCCAGAGCAATATCACTCGCGTCACACATCATTTCAAATGGTAGCTTCCAATCCGGAGAAGAGATAACCGGAGCTGTGACAAGAGCTTTCTTCAGAGAATCAAATGCTTGACGACATGGCTCATCAAAGTTGAATGGCACTTCCTTAACTAGCAAATTGGTAAGCGACTTTGCGATTAGAGAGAAATTCTTGATAAATCTTCGGTAAAATCCAGCATGGCCAAGAAAGGCTCTCACTCCTTTAACTGAAGTAGGTGCTCTCATCTTCTCTATTGCTTCCGTCTTGGCTCTATCAACTTCCATACCAGCTTGGGAGATCTTATGCCCAAGAACGATTCCCTCATCCACCATGAAATGGTACTTTTCCCAATTGAGAACGAGGTTCTTCTCTTCACATCTCTCCAATACTTTATCTAAATTAGCCAAGCAACTTTCAAAAGAGTCTCCAAATACCGAAAAATCATCTATGAAGATCTCCATAATCTTCTCATTCATCCCCCAAAAGATAGCCTCCATGCATCGTTGGAATGTTACCGGAGCACAACTTAATCCAAAAGGCATACGTCGATAAGCAAAAATACCGAAGGGACAAGTGAAAGATGTCTTTTCTTGATCTCTTGGGTAAATTGCGATTTGGTTGTAGCCGGAGTATCCATCCAAGAAGCAATAATGAGAACACCCAGCAATTCTCTCCAACATTTGATCAATGAATGGGATAGGAAAATGATCCTTGCGTGTGGCATCATTCAACTTTTGGTAGTCAACGCACACCCGCCATCCGGTCACCGTTCTTGTGGAAATGAGCTCGCCTTCATCATTGATCACAACAGTCACTCCTCCCTTTTTTGGGACACAATGGATCGGGCTTACCCACTCACTATCCGATATGGGATAAATAATGCCGGCCTTGAGGAGCTTGATCACCTCTTTTTTTACAACTTCTTTCATGTTGGGATTCAATCTCCTTTGCCGATCTACCCTCGGCTTCACTCCCTCTTCCATGTGGATATGATGCATCACAATTTCAGGACTTATCCCCTTGATATCGGATATTTGCCAAGCCATGGCCTTAATCCATTTGTTCACAATTTTTAGCACTCTCTCCTCTTCCTCCTTGGAAAGCTTGTTGGATATGATAATAGGGAGTCTCCCTGCATCTTCCAAGAATGCATATCTCAAATGTGAGGGCAGCTCTTTCAACTCTAAGGATGGAGCCTTAATAATAGAAGGTGGAGTACGATACTTCAAATGAAACTCCAAATCCTTATGGAGAACTTTCTTATCAGCTTCTTCCTCAAACTCTTCTATGTTCTCCTCTTTTTGTTCTCTATATAACGCACCCTCTTTCTCATCTTCAATCCTTGATACGCTCTCCTTGCCGAACTCGAGGACACATTCCTCCACCACATCAATCTCCATGCACATGCCTTCATCAAGAGGGTGACGCATCAAATTAGACATCTTGAATTCTACTTTTTCATCCCCTATCCGGAGAACCAATCTTCCATCATGAACGTCCACCAAGGCACGTGCCGTGTTAAGGAAGGGTCTCCCAAGAATTAATGGACAACTCTTGTCCTCAACAAAATCCAGCACCACAAAGTCCACGGGAAAGATAAATCTGTCAATCTTCACTAAGACGTCCTCAACAACCCCGAATGACTTCTTTATAGTTTGGTCGGCCAACTGGAGAAGCATAGAAGTTGCTTTCACCTCACACAAACCAAGTTTCCTGAAAATAGACAAAGGCATCAAGTTAATGCTAGCGCCTAAATCACATAAACATCTGGAAAATTCAACATCACCAATAAAACAAGGAATAGTAAAACTCCCCGGGTCTTGTAACTTTGTCGGGAGATCCTTTGAGATGAGAGAGCTACATTTTGCTGTGAGGGCTACCGTCTCTCCATCGTCCCACTTCCTTTTCTTTGTGACGAGTTCCTTCAAAAACTTGGTGTAGTGGGGAACTTGGTCCAACATCTCCAGAAAAGAGACACTAATTTGGACATTTTTCATTTTCTCCATAAACCGAAGAAATTTCTCGTCCATCCCATTCTTCCTCTTAACCCTTTGAGGATAGGGTAGAGAGGAGGTCTTTGGTGGTGGTGGCACATACACTTCTTCTTCATCAATCTCAATATGCAGACGTTTCTCTTTCTCCATCTCTTCTTTGTTTTCTTGATTCATTTCTTCATCATTGGCCTCCACATTGTCTTCCTTGCCCTTTCGATTGATCTCCTGAGAAGATATTTTCTTTCCGCTTCTCAAGGAAATTGCATTCACATTTCCTCGAGGGTTTGCTTCCGTTGAGCTTGGAAGAGAGCCAGACTCTCTATGGGCACTTGCCTTCGCGATTTCCCCAAGTTACATCTCCATATTGTGCATGGCGGTTGCTTGACCCTTGAGGATTTGTTCTAAATTATTTTGCCTTGCTCCTTGTTGATTTATGGCTGTCAGAATTTGTCCTTGTTGGCTAACCACCCCACCAACTTCTTGCATAAACTTGTCCATCTTCTCAAATTTCTCCTCCATAGCTCCCATTCTATCCCCCAAGAATGCACGTGGTTGAAAACCCGGAGGTGGCCCTTGATGCGGAAAACGTAGAGGAGGTCCTTTATCTGGGACAATCGCCATATTATCTTCATTATTCCCTCCTTTCCAAGAAAAGTTTGGGTGATTTCTCCACCCGGGATTGTAAGTAGAAGAGTACGGGTTGTTTCCCATCTGATTTGCTCCTTGCCCTTGGCCACCAACAAAACTCACTTGCTCCATGTTGGAGTTCATCATTGCACACTGGTTCATCTCGTGACCAATATTACCACAAACCTCACAAGTTGTTTGCACGGCTACCGTATTGACTTTGTTCAAGCTTAAATCATTCACCGTTTTGGCCAATAATGCTAATTGAGCTTGAATGGAGGAGGCAACATCAAGATCAATCACTCCTTTTTGCTCCCTGTTGGGTTGCCTTGTTCTCTCATTTGCCATTAAAATGTTTGTAGCTGCCAACTCCTCCAAGATGTGGTAGGCGTCATCCCTCTCTTTTCTCAAAAAGGATCTGTTAGAGGCAGCATCAACCGTACCCCTCGTAGATGGTCCAAGACTAAAGTAAAATGTTTGGAGCAAAGACTCCTCTGTCAAGTTATGGTGTGGGCAACACCTTTGCAATCCCTTGAATCTCTCCCAAGCTTCACTCAAAGACTCATTCTCAAATTGTTGAAAGTTGTTAATCTCCTTCACGAGTCTATTTGTCTTTGAGAAGGGAAAATACTTGTCAAGGAAGGCGTTAGCTAACTCCTCCCATGTGGTTATTGATGTCCCCACCAATTGCTTGTACCAAAGCTTAGCCTTGTCCTTCAAAGTAAATGGAAACAACCTAAGCTTCACGGCATCATCGGAAGCTCCATTATACTTGAAAGTATCGGCTATCTCCATGAAGTTAGCAATATGATCGTTGGGGTCTTCACTTGGTAATCCATAGAATTGGACCGAAGCTTGAAGCATGTGAATCACGGCTGGCTTGATCTCGAAGTTGTTAGCCTCTATAGTAGGCCTTTGAACTCCGGACATTGCCCCCCTTAAGGTAGGCCTACCATAATCCATAAGAGTCCTTCGTGGAGCTCCATCTCCTTGCGCATCTTCTTGCACTTCTCCTTGCGCCTCATCCCTTTGGTGGGCGTGTTGGTTCATCCTTGCTTGAATTCTTCTTTCTTGTCGCAATACCCTTTCCAAGTATCTAATGTCAACGTCTACTCCGATCGGAATGTGGTGCGTTGAGCGAGTTGAGCGCATGCGACAAATAAGTACCTTGTAAGACAAACAACAAAAGCACTAAGTAACAGTAACCAAGTAAACAAAAAAAAATAAATATCCCAATCCAAGTTCGTAAGCCAAATTAAGCGTCTAGTACTTAATCCCCGGCAACGGCGCCAATTGAAAGGAAGGATTTTCACCCCTCTTTGCAATAATAAGTAAGTAAGGGATTGTCGTCCCACAAGGACTAAGCTAGGCCGCAAACTCGACTCTACCACTAGTTTAGGACTATAAGAAATGGAGGTGTCAATTTCAAAAATAATATGCTACTTGAAATAAAATTGCAACTAGACAAGGCGAAGGTTTAAACACTTAAAACAAGAGTGAGCTTGGTACCAATGACAACCTAAATAACCAAATGGCTTATGGGGTTTATAAAGTTCATGATATGGTCCGGATGTTTCGAAGGCAACTAATCAACGCTCTCGCGACAAACTAGTCTAAATCGATTCTTAACTAGACTTAGATGAACTAACCATGCTCTCGCGACAAATTAGCCATCTAATCTAACTAAACACCAACTATAATCACCATCCTTTGGACAACTAGTCACCTAAGGTGATCTCTCATCAATAGGTTTCTACTCAACTAGTTAAATAGTCTGTTAATCCTTACCCCTCTCGGCGATTAACATTAACTTAGTTCATAATCAAGGTGATCAATCTAGATCAAGCATTAAGCTCATTAACTAGTACACATACCTAGGCATATTAACCCCCTAAACCATTGGCTAAGTAGGTGCCATCAAGGCACCAAATTCACTAATCAACTACTCACACATATTCACCAAACAACTCAACACATCCATTGAACAAAGCAAGCAAAGCAAGAACATTAAAAGAGAGAGTAAGAGAAAGCTCAAGATGATCTTCAAGCATTCAATATTCTTCCTTCAAGTTCCCTACACAAGCTTCAACAATGGCTTCCTAGATCCAACCATGGAGAGCCAAGCTTTTTCTCCAAAGAAGAGAAAGTTAGTGGAGGAGTTGGTGAGTATTTTTAGCAAAATATCTCATAAAAATCTAAAGGAAAGCCAAGCAAAGACTTTTATACAAGATTTTTCCCCCAAAATGTCTCAGCCACGAAATTGCAACTAAAGCCCAAAATGGGCCCAAAACAAGTCTTCAAATTCGGCCCACTTGTGATAAAATCTTGACAGAATTGGACCACAATATTGAATCCCGCGTTCTCCCCTCTTAGACTCCGAATTTGAAGAAGACCATCAGAGACAAAGTTGTAGCCCCGGATGTCTTCTTTCCAGAGCCATCTCACTCATCTCCATCGGACTTCGGATGAGAAAGTTATCAGTATTGGAGTCACAAGAGGTCCACCTCGCCCACGTCTTCGAGGTCTCGATTAAGCGTCCTTCCTCCCGGCAAATCAAATCGCATACGATGACCCAAGGTGACTTCACTTCCTCCACTTCACCTCACCAAATCTCCTAGCATGAAGAAAACACAACAAAAACATAAGACTACACTAAAACAAATAATGCACGATAAATGACATTATGACAATGAAGAACAAACAAAAGCAATAGAAACAATGGTAAATCTACTCTAAAATAAACACAAAAGATGAGTGTTTCCACACTCATCACTATACTACGTGGTTCTAGAGTAGACTCTTCCCTAATTTTAAATAGTGATAAAATTCATTACGAGCATTATTTTTTTTAAATACCCCTCATGTAATCCAGATTTCAATACATATGATCGTAATCTGTATGCACATCGACGCAAATAAACAAAGGAGTTCATAACAGTGGAAAACGGACGCATATAGGTTAAATGATGATTATGAAACTAGGAAGTTAAGGTTGCTGCATGCTAGTTTTTCACTTGAAAATTGCCTGAGGCAGTCTCCACAGCTTCAACAGTAGTCTCCCTGACTTGTCACCAAATTTGGGTGAAAACGACCGACTCGATTTTAGATTAATTCCATGCGATGACGAGAGGATGAAATCATAATTATCAGAATGATCAAGATGAGAGGGTGATTTATTTATCTCCTTGTTAATGGTAACACCCCTCCTAATTATAGGACCGATGCGCCCTATTTTCTTCACCTTCTTGATGTTCTTCTTGAGGTAGGACTTGGCCTTCGCGGTAGAGACCCTCCTCGGCCTTGGAAGCCTGATGTGTATCCCTCCCTTTCCGGGTTTCTTCCTCTTGCTCAGATTCTTCCTCGCTCTCCAGGTCGGTCCGGGGAGACAAAGCCACAAGCCGCAGGTGGGGGGTTGATAGGCGGAGGGGTTTTGTGAGCCGCAACGCCAAACTTGGGCTCTCCGGGCTCCATTTTCCATTGGAAAGGGACCTTTCCGTTGGCTGCACTCTGATACACTGAAGTCATGGTGGATGATCTGCCCAAGGAAGGGTTCCTGGAGATGATCATTCTGTAGAATCCTGGATCAACTTGGTATAGTGACCTCATCGCTCTTTGCTTGATGATCTTATGTGTTCTTTGGACATTATGTGCCTATTTTTTCTCTCCCTAAACAATTTGGGTTTTGTCTCTTCCATTGCACCTATCAGTAAAACGGATTTGGATTCAATGGGGACTACATAAAAATCATCTCCATAGTATGGAGTAAATATGGACCTTTAGATTTGATCAAATTTTTTTTTACAGATCTGATGGTCAGAATCTGTTGAGGGTATTTTCGAGTTTTTATCCAAACATACTCGTTAGGGTTCTACCATTTTCCTATATAATCTCATTCCCTCCTTCCCCGCCGCCCCCATGTCCCCACTGAATTTGAACCCCAATAAAACTATATAAGACCTCCGCGTTGCTTGTTTTGTGTTGTGGGATTTTCTTTATTAATAGTGGTAGATGCTCCATTTATGGGATAAAAATCAAAGTGGATACGTCTGAATATAGTCAAAGTAACAACTTTGGATCACATTTTTTGTTAGAAAATTCTTTTATTATCAGTCAAATATGTAACTATCCAGTATCCAAACTGTAGCATGGGAGATACCTTATTTGACTACTTTCCTTGTAGTGTAATATGTAATATATATATATATATATATACCTTCTTATTATTAATCGATTCATCTATGAATATCTGACTTTCGTTAGAGTTTAACCTTCCGAATACATTTGCATTCATTATCTGGTTCTTGTCTTTGGTTTGTTTTGGTAAGTACCATGTTGACTCGAACAAAACCAGGAAAAGTACATAATACACACATCATTTACTTTCCATACAAGAACTTTCAAACAAATATGGACTTTATTCGTCAATAAAACTTCAGTTAAGATTTCTAATACTTTTCATTTTACTTCGTAAGCCAATATAAATGGATTTGTATAGGATTCGAAATTTTCAGATCCTACCATTAGAAAATTCATGTTCACACACACTAATAGAGATGGTAAAAGAATATCACAAAATAATTATGTCATAGTATAGATTTTTTTTATCTATGAAAATAGATGGTACAAGGAGTTGGGATGAGACAGTTTTAAATTTTGTACAGATTATTTCTCGCACCAAACATAGACTTTTGTTTAAATTAGTCCAAGCCTTAGAACTAAACGCACCCCTAAAAGTACAAATTAAATTACACAATGTGTATAATAAACAAACAATCTGTAAATGTCAAACAATCTGCATGTCTGTCCGTCAGAATCATTAGAAAGACGAAAAAGTTAACTAAGGAGATAACAATTTTTATTTGAAGTTTTTTAAAAATAATTTAATAAATAAAATAGTTGTAGGTCACTGTTATTTGCATAAATTAATTAATTAGCATAATCTAATATTGTTTAATTCTTATTGATCATTTTTCCAACGAGACATTGTTTAAAGAGACAAAAATATCCATAGTTAAATCTAAACTTACACATTTGCCATTTTAATTTTAAAAAAATCAAAATAAGCCGCAAGCAATCGATGTCCTTGGGTTTAATTATTTCCTTGTCACTGCTGCGTTAATTTTTCTTCGCCTCTGTCGCTTGTAAAAAATCAAGGCAAACCACACTTGCCTCAATCTATCAATTTATTTCCAAGCCTCGATCTATTTATTCCTTGCCTCCCCTCCTCTCCGACCCTTTTTTTAGAGGCATGATCTCCTACACTTCTTTTAGATGTATAAGGATAAAATTGTTGTATATTAGTGGGTAATGGAGTAAAGAAAGTATAGGCTAGCCATACCAAAAAATAGTACTTTTTTTAAGGGTATTGATTCCTCCCACTATGGTGTAAATAATTTTCAAGGAATCAACCTTTTAGGATACAAAGTTTATGTTTATCAAAAATTCGGAGTTACACTCTCACGAATTTCTTAAAGCAAGAACTCACAAGTTTGGCTTGGAAAAGAAAGATAGAATTCTAAGAAGGGAAACTCGATTTCTGAATGATCCCACCTCCGAAATATGTCTAAGTATTTATAGATATTTAAGAATTGTTCTCGAAGGGTGGCAACAACCATTTCTCAAAAAGGAGTGCCATTTCACCCAAGGTTGCAACTCACGAAGAGGCATCTAATAGACTAGAGAAAAAATGTAATTGATTATTTAAATATATACAGCAATCTCCCACTTATTTATATAATACAACTGGCATTACTCAACAAATAGCCTTAAAGTGGACTAAACTTTTAACTTATGATTGAATATGAAACTCTAAGGAATCATATTCTTGTTGTGTATGATTTTCTGCTTCTTGAATTTTTGACAGCATCTTTGAATTGGGCCTTATGCTGAATCCTGTTGTTCACAATCCCTAAGAAGCAGCCTCTCACTTCTCTACTTGCATAGGTAGACTTATCAAGAATATCTACAATGTATTCTACAACGTGCTATAAGTATATTACGGATTTATAATCCAACCTCTACTTATTGTGGTAATTATAAGTACATAGGTCAGATACAGGGCTTTCGAAATAGTATCACCCCCACTATTTCTTAGTTATGCACTTTGAAATGTATCCAAGTTTCTGTTTCGCCAATGTCTAATATTGAATTGCCTTTTCAACTCTCATACATAGGTGTTAAGTATATAACTTGTACCTTAAGATAGAACTGATTTCAATCAAGACATTGATTCTATCGGTAATAGTCTCATACATCGCATGACTTTTTGATCTTATCTCTCGATAACAATTTTGTCAATGGGTATGCTAGCATTTGATCTGTTGGTAGATACTCAAGGGTTATCTTTCTCTTTTTAACCATACACCTTATATGATTATATCGCATAGCAATGTGTTTGCTATGGTTCGATATCCTCTCGTTCTTTGCAACTTTTTGGCTTGCAATCTCCTTATCGCTAACCATCTTTGTCTTTCGAGGTCTTAAAGTCTCCTCACACGCAGCCTCTCTCACGAATGCGGAGAATTCCTCAACATTCCTTCAAAAATAATAAAAGCATTTATATAATGAACTGCATTAATTTAAGGATTTCATACTCTTTGATAAATGTCACGAACGCAAGCTCACTTCAATGATTCCAGTGGATTCGCAAGCTCACTTCATGCACAAGAAAGAACAGGGGTTGCGTGTTTGTTCCTTAACACTTCTCACCATTTTTGCCTTTTGACATCGACCACACGAATTCGGCACCACCTTTACTTTTTTTTTCTTTTTTTGAAAAACCAAAGATCATGACCTTTCTTGGTCGTCACAGGAAAGAGATTCATAAGATAAGAACAAGTAAAATGTTCTTTTCATTAGATCATGTCCCATGCTTAGTCGTCATGAACATTACTGACTTTCAGATATATATTGAACGAGTGCATATATGTATATATGAGTACATATTGCAAACAGAACATTGGTACAGTGACCAAACAGGCCACAGTCCATTAAATTCTTTCATACTTTGTGACTCTTCCTTGGAACAAATAGAGCATGAAGCAAATAAATTAATTTATTCGTGACAAGTTAAAAAATCCCACATCATGCCCAAACAGAAAATTGTAATCTACTTATCCTTCGCGAGCAGCACATTTTTATTATTATTATCATTTTAGTTCTCTTTCTATTTCTCGTAAGAAAGTGGCTCTAAATAAACTCCATGTTTGTTCATAGAAACATAGTAATATATAAATATATGTACTACGAAGCAAATAAATCAACTCCATGCTATTATTATTGACTTTTGAATATGAACTACGGAGCAAAGCATCAAGTATCTGATTTATAAATTTGCAAGTAGTTAACAATTAATTTCTTCAAAGAGAAATAACCCAACGGATACTCTGTGTAAGCCATCGTTGCAATATCATCATCCTCGCACAATAAATAATTATTATTTAAAGTGTGGGGATAGAATCTGGTTTTTGAAGTGTCAATAAATTTGACGAGACACGAATATTTTCTGAGCAAACCTCTTATTCCAAATCTTGTTGTTGAGCCCATTCTGTCTCTCGAGTTTGTCCCCATCATTTCGTTGTGTCTTCACCAACATGGACTCCATTGTAGAAATTCAATACCTTTAAAACTGTTGTATATTAGTAGGTAATGGAATAAAGAAAGTTTCGGCTAGGCACACCGAAAAACAATACTTTTTTAAAAAGTATTGATTCCTCCCATTATGGTGTAAATGGTTCCCAAGGAATCAACCATCCAGAATACATAGCCCATGTCTCTCGGAATTTCGGAGCTACACTCTGAATTTCTTGAAGCAAGAACTCGCAAGTTTGGGCTCGAAAAAGAAAGATGGAATTCTAAGGAGGGAAGAATCGATTTCTGAATGATCCCGTCTCCGGAACTCGTCTAAGTATTTATAGATACTCAATAATTATTACTGAAAATTGGCAACAACCATTTTTCAAAAAGGAGTGTGTCATTTCAGTAAAGAATTGCACGAAGAGACACCTAATAAACTAGAGAAAAAAAATTAAGTGTGGTTTGCCTTGATTTTTTACAAGGTACAGAGGCAAAGAAAAATTAATGCATCAGAGGCAAGAAAATAACTAAACCCTAGGATATCGTTTGCTTACGGCTTCCATTGATTTTTTCAATTAAAATCACAAATATGTAATTTTTGATTGAATTAGGGATATTTTTATCACTTTAAATAATGTCTCACTGAAAAAATATCGAAAAGTGGGTTGAAAAATACATCACTTGATTTATGAAATAACGAAGAATATACAATATTAAATTGTCCTAATCAATTAATTTATACAAATAACAAGTGCACTATTTTGCCCTAATTTGTTTGTTCCTGGTTTTGGTGGCAGAGGAAAACACCGGACCTACTTTGGTTCTTATGTTGGGCCAGGTGTAAAATTCCTGCTCCTCAAAATATGCGGGCCTTTCTCCCATCCACCAAGCCCATAATAAAAAGAGTTAACTTTAGGGTTTTTAAAGTAGTTTAGAGTTTAGCAATGCAAAGAGTAGTAGTATTAGTCACGGAGGCTGTTTAGTTATTTATCTTTGGGTCGAGAAGTAGAGAAGAAGTGAAACCCTAAGGAAAAAGAAAAGTGTGAGGATGTCGATGTCATCGTATAGTACTACGACGATGAGAATTGGACGTCTCCAGCCTGCGCAAGCAAAATTTTGGGCTGATTCTTCCTTCCGTGTCAACCATCATCCTGTGAATGTTTCTTTTAGTCACATCTCTTCTCCCAGACTCCGATGCTCGCTCTCCCTCCGACCACGTGCCATCCTCGAAAGCTGTGATCGGAAACTTAGCGGCCGCTGTGATACAAAACTTAGCGCTCTGATGAAAAAAGGCGCGACTGTTGTTGCTGCTGCTATCATCATGATCATGACCATGGGTTGTAATTCTGCCTTGGCTTCTCAATTAAGGAGGCGGCGGTGTGTTTGTGATTGCTCTTGTGAGAAGAGATATTATCATTGTGCGCGTCCTTCTCCTGCCGTTCAAGAACCGGAAAATGCTTCAGTTCTAACGGCGATGATTCTGAGTGCTTTAGGCCTTTCTTCCGGTTTCTTTTTATCCTACTTTATAGCTATGAATTGTGTATCTTCTAAGACACTTTTCAAAAAAAGTGCATCTTCTTCGACCTCCGAAATTAATTCTGTTTAGTGTTTTTTTTTGTCTAATTTAATTTTGGTATCCTTTCTTTTATTGATTATGGTATCTTGGATGTAAAACTCGTCATCGCCTTTTTAATATTGGTGTTTTCTATTTATGTGTTATGAGTTAAGTTTTGGTTCCAATTTTCTATTTAGATCTTGTTTCCTAAGAGAATTTTAATTCTTTATTGCTAGCGGAGAGATACGATTACCCCTAACTACATCTTCCGTACTCCGAAGAAGTTGCCCGACATTTGATTCTCTGCCTGTTTTATGTTTGGCTGACATCTTTCCGTACCAGAACCTATATTTCCTTAAAAATAATCCGAACTTTTAACTTGAACAAATGAGAAATGTCTACCTAGAAAACAAGTACTTGCGGCTCTTGAGTCTGAGGATGGAGGTTGCCCCGTGTTTTATGTTTTAACGGCAATCCTAATCCCGGAGTCGATAAAGAATTTTGATTTCCGAACTTTATTAGACTCGAAGGGGAGACGTGTAGGAGAAATCCAAAAGGAACTAGAATTTTTGGCACAATTCCTGAGGAATTGAGAGATTTAAATTTCACTAAAATAGTTTCGTTAGCACGTAAAGTATTGTAATTGTAAAAGAGAAAATAATCTAAGACTATTCATATAGTAAGTTGTTTTATTTTTATATAGTAAATAGTTTTTCACGCATATACCTTTATTTATTCATTTTTATTTATATATAAATAAAAATATTAATAGTATATATAAAAATATTAGTGGATCTTAGTATATATTAGTATAAATATATCTATTAAAAAATTTTCTTTATATCTATATACTAGAAAATTCGAGAATTGTATAAATGGAAATAGAAAAATAGAATAATAATAATAATTCTATTTACTATTTTTTTACTAGCATAGTGAAATCTTATGAAGTAGTAATTTTTCAAAAATAAAAAAGATTCTTAAAGCTAGATAAGATCCTAAAGAAGAAAAAACTCCTTTCTTTTGTATTTAACCAAGTAAGCTATACCAAAGGCAAAGGAAAGAAGTATCACTGAATTTGTGATTGCAGATAGCAAAGGACGAAAATTCATATGGAATTGAACCCGAATGAGTACTAAAAATAGACTTTGTTTAACCAAGATTGGAAAAAATTACCGACAGGATCCGTTCAGTGAAACGTGTGAGTTCGGCTTTTTCACAGATCTCGGTCCTGGAACGTGTGTGCTTCTGGAGGAGCACGTATGCAAGAAGGAAGTTTGAGCACTTATTATGTTATGTAGATGATGGACTATAAAAGGGCTCAACCCTGGACAGGCGGTGGAAACTTCCAAGCTGGAAAAGAGTAGAACAATAAAAATAGATGGCAAGTACTTACTCAGATCAGATTCTAGTTAGGTGCTAGACTGTTGTCAATCTGAATAGAAGGAGGGGAATAGGCATTTTTTAATTGAGTCACCTGTAGAATAGTTAGGATTCATTCAAAAAATAGAAAATTCGAGGTCTCAGTAACTCAATTTTTGAAAGTTGAAAATTTAAACAAGACTTTTTTGGTTTAGATCAACTTAAGTTAAATGGAGTCTCCCTCGCCTGCCTTGGTTTGGCTTAAAGACAACCGGGCAAATAGACATCTACATGAATTAACTTATCAACTGGACTAGTTTAAAAAAGAAAACTTATTAAACCAAAAAAAAGAAAAACTAGAACAGGCATAATCGCTGGAACGACAAGAAGTGGGCCCACTATTTTCCATAAAAAAGATATTTTCTGGTTATATGCCAAACTTGATGTAGATTTTCTTTACTGTGCTATCAATACGCCTCTCTTATTGCCTTTCCCTGTCAACTATTGACGAGTTAGGTCAAAAAAAGCAAGTAGCAAGTCCCAAGTCAAAAAAATACAATTTTTTATTAGGGTTAGACAAAAGGATTTGCAGATTCGAGACTGTTGACTGAAAAGTGAAAAGCTTGCCCAGAAAGAATCTCGACCATCCTTCGCGACTTGACATCAACAAGCAATGGCTAAGGGAAGTCCTGAGGAAGGAGTTTGTTATTTCATTCTGAAATTTGCATCCCAATCTTGCACGAGGTAGTTCAAAATGGGCGAAGTTACCAGGTCATTACTAATCCGTGCTAGGAAGAAAATGATTATATCATTTAGCACAATATTTATGACGTAATAACCATTGTGCACGACGAAATGGATTTTGGAATTTATTAACATTTTTTGGATTTATCCACAAAGGGATGGATTCGTGGAATTGTCCGATCCAATTGTCAGACTGTAACCAAAAAATAAGGAGTTCATCTGAAATCCCTGTTTCAAGCTGCAAAATCTGGCTATCCAAGTTCCATCTACAAATGGTTAAGGCTTTGTCTTTAGTGTGGATGAGTTTTTGATTTGAAAAAAAAGGAGCAATACCAACCTTTTCCCTTCTGCCTTTGCACTTGAGGGCCGATCTCTGTTTTACTAGATGGGATTGCAATGAATTAGATTTACAAGGATAGGTCAGTAGCTGGCCGAGTAGCTGATAGACCAAATAAGCACAGTAGCTGTTTAGAGCCGAAGGAGCTTTCCACTTTTTGCCCTGTTGTGTGCAAGGGCCCAGAGGGAAAACCAAAAAATGAAATTTTTATTTTTTCATTCTTTTTTTAGAGAGAGAATTTGAAGTGAAGTTCCATCCTCTTGACTTTCATTCTTTTCTTTCAAGTCAGATCAGAATAGGCTCAGACAAGGATGGCTAAGCTTGTCAAAAAAATGGTAGAAGAAAGGGTACGCAAATGCGTCTGGAGTCGCCAGGTGAGACATTCGGTTCACAAACCGGTGACCTATCTCCACAGCAAGCTCCTCAATTTGACCTGGTCTGTTACGCTTTCGACATCGCATGAATTGTTTCGGAATTAGAAGAGTCAGGATTATAACCGGAGGCTGCCTTTTTCTGGATCCATCTCATTCAAGTACTTTCACCGCCTCAAAGCGTTATAAAAACCTGCTTCCATTCGGTAGTTCCGAAAAAAAGTTTACGAATGATATTTTTAACTTTCTCTTTTTCATATAAATTCAATTTTTATCTTTAATAAAATATTTCTTATATCCAAAATTCTTTGGACTTTTCGAAACAATTCATTCTCAAACAGCTGATTGATGGGATTAAAGGCAAGCAATCTCTGTATCTGTTGGTCCCTAAAATTCTATAGATCTCTTTTAAAGATCTGAATCTCAGCCCCTTCCGACGCCCGACGTCTTGTTACATCAGGCTTGACAGTTTCCATTTTCAATCAAAAGATCTGCCGCGGACTTTGAATAGGTCAAAAAAAGATGAAAAATAGAAGGAAAGGAGATCAAAAAGATAGTAGGACGACTTGACGTCTTGTATAGGTCGAATGTTTTCGTGAGCAGTCCAGCCCACCCAAGAGCACTTATGTCATATGGGAACTCATGGCTGGCAAGCAGCACGAACATGTTTTATTATGGGACAAATGCTCCTGTTCAATTCGATCTATTATGCCCCTTTCCACGAAGCATTGTGCCTTTTATTTTAGTGTCAGAAAAAATGTAAAAAGAATGCTAGCATACAACAATGGATATTACTTAACTAGTGACCCCAAATCATTATTAGAAAGTCAAGGTTGATCAGGTTGACTTCCGTCTGATTGGAATTGAGTTGGATGTGACAGTTAGTTACAATTGGTAGTTAAAATCTTGGCTAATTGAACGAAGTGGGTAGCTCCAGTAGACGCGCCCACACTGAGTATGCCATAATCAAAGAGTCTACACTCCGTAGTAGATTCATGAATGTCCTGGAAAACTATCTAATAGTTGGCCCTTCTTTCTCAAAGTCAAGCCCCCTTCTAGGGGGTTCGAGCCACCAGTGAGATACCACTCTGGAAGAGCTCGAATTCTAACCTTGTGTCAGTACCTACCGGCCAAGGGACAGCTCACATATCGCGCATTTGTCTGAATGATGAACCGGTGGCATTTGACGACTCTCTTAGGCCACTTTCCTTAAGCTACGCCTGTGTATTCTTAAATCTAAGAAAATGATTTCCAAGTCTCTTATATGTCTTATGTTGTAACTTCAATTCCTTGTTTAGTCTTATTGGTTAAGTTGGCGGATTGGTCCTGCAGAATCTGATCTTTATTTATTTATTTTCAGAGGGGCAAAAAATGTCTCTTCTCCCTAGGAGGTCTTCCTCCACTAGCGGGAAGGTGAATGGCATATTAAATGGCAAATTAAAAAAAGTGGATTTCTGCTGGCGGTATCTTATACAGAAACTCATTCATTTCCATTGAGGCCAGCTTTCAAGAGACTGGTCGCGTTTTAGCAAAAGCTGCCCTCTGCCCCTACCGGACTCCAGCTTGGCAGTTTCCACCGCCTGTCCAGGGTTGAGCCCTGGGTTCCCTCTCGTCTACCACTACATTCTTGCCTTCCAGATAAGTGGAAAAATTCCTTTCATTTCTCTTTTAAGGCATTTGTCACTGAACGGCCGGAGATTGATTGAAATGAAAAGGGGTATTTCTCATCATATGAAAAAACTAGAATATAAATTAAAAATTGAGGTTTTAATTTGGTAGCAAGGGGGCCAACCTTCACTCCCTAATAAAAGAAAACTTTGTTTAACTTTCATAGAAGAGTGTCAATAGGATAAAAAAGAAAAAAGAATGTATTAAGAGACCCTCCCGGCCCCACCTTCGCTCACCCTCGCGGGTTCGCGATCCTTTGCCCCGACCCGGACGAAAGAGAATTTTATCCCAAGCTCATGTCCCCGTCCCATTTGTCTTTTGTTCTTCTGTGCCAAAGAATCTTTTCTTCCATTCTGTAAGCATACGCGGCCTTGTTAACCCTTCAAAAATGGGACGGGGACACCGTCAGACTTTCCCATTTCTGACCGCTTTCTCAGAGAAAGGAATCGGAGAGACCGTTGCTTCTATCCGCGGCGAGAGCCTTGCCTCTTTCTGATTGCTAATTAGTGAAACAAAAGTACTCGTACAAACTAAGGAACAAAATTCTTTCTAGTTAAAGAATCGCTTTCTAGTTGCGCTGAAACAATTAGGAGTAGGAGATGTTCTAGAACAAATATGGGTTACTGGCTGAAAAATGCGCTGCGAACGATCGTTTTGATGCAGTTTAGGTCACCCAATATATCGAAACTCAGTGCCCACGGATAAAGAAAAACCGCTTCAACATCAAAAATAACAAAAACTAATGATCGCCGTGTTCTGCATGCTGAATTCCATTCTATCAAGTCGACGCAAGTCTGGACCCTCATTCCAACGCGTTGGGGGTTCGCCTCATGTCTCAACTTTTTTGCAAATGATATTAGAATCGTCTAGAATTCGAGTTTATATGATTCAAAAAGTTAACTATTTATTTATTAAATAAATAATATAACTGAATTTGGGGTATAAGCACGGAGGGATCTAGAAAATTGACTATTATAGTAAGTAGGAGCTCCTAACTTCCGTATTCCCAAAAAATTGAAAATTTTTCATTAGTAGTAATTTTTCATTCTTGGACTAATTGCAGAGGTTGACTCTTAATATAAGAAAACAAATCACAGGACCACCACACCTACAAAAACCGAATTCGAGAATCGAAATTGCTTCTTTCAAAAGGGCTTCCGCTTCTTCTACTTGAATCAAGATTGCCCTGGTGTTTGTAACACCTCTCTTTGCCAAATCGACTGTTCACTCAGAGGAAAAGAAAGCAAAAGCGATTCTCGTAGTAGCGGCGAGCAAAATGGGAGCAGCTTAAACCGTGAGAAAATGGGGTTGTGGGAGAGTCATCAGTTTGGGACGCTTAGGCCTCTACTTCTTCGGAGCGGAACCTTCCATCAAGGAAGGAACTCACCCTAATGAATAAGTTGGAAAGGTTTCGTACCGATCTTGCGGCCCGCCGACTGAGCTTTTTCAAAAAATCCCAATATCATATTCGTTTAGAAGAAAAACAAAATTTTTCGACTCACTTTTTCCCATTTGGGGTAGGGACGCCCAACTTTGCTCCCAACCTCAAATGGAAAAAAGTGAGTCGAAAAATGTGAGCCCTAATTGACTAGATAGATATCTGGCTTATGAGTACCTGGGAACTTTCCCCTCCGATTGGAGGAAAGGCCATTTCCAATCAAATTTCTGAAGATTCATTTATCTTTTGTTCTTCTGTGCCAAAGATTCACAACCTTTTTTCGTAGCAGAAATATTTACAAGTTCCCCGGGCCTGCGGAGAGGATCAAAGATGCTGTTGAGCTTATTTTATTTGAAAACTCCTATTTCGTTATTGGATTTGAAAACTCATAGTTCTTTGCGAACTATTGAGGGTTCGAATCCATTCCGGGAGGAATAGCCTCGCATAATATTGCAACAAAGACATTGGCACGTTCTTTCTTTTTGGACTTGGGTTCTATCCATTAAGGGGATAAATGGATGACTTATCAATTTTCGACCCAAATGAAAGGGGAACGCGGTAAATGGCATCTACAAAGGCATCTTCAACGCGATCCAACTACAAGGAAAGAAAGGGGTGAAGTGTCATTCTTTGAAACCTGGGAGTTACGAGCGCATTCTCGGGGGGATATAGCTCAGTTGGTAGAGATCCGCTCTATCGAGATCGAACTCCCTTGCCTTGAAAGAATTCACACGCGGCCACCAGCTTTTGCCATTTACGAAATCTGGACCGGGATCTTCAGGGTCCTCTAACAGCGAGAGGAGCGTGAAGGCATCAGAACAGGAGCTACCACCGGGCTGTCTGTGAGCTTATCCAGGAGATGTTTTTTATTTGCCGAACTGTCTCATGACGTTCTAAACCCAACTCACGTACCACTTGAATAACCGAACCCTTGGATCTTATAGAGCTCTTCCTGGGGCTGGCCGAAAAAGGCCTCTTACTGAGATCGGGTGGATTTCCTACTTGCAGGCCTTATCTGAGAGGAAAAGAAAGCAAAAGCGATTCCCGTAGTAGTAAATGGTAATACTTTTTAAAGTTTCACTCAATTCTGCTCGTGTTCTTGCCAGAAGCTTGTTTCCAGGATAGATTGAAGCTAATAGGTCTGAAAAGGTATCTACAAATATCCAATTTAGATATTTGAACCCTGTCGAAGTAAAGAACCATGGCATATATGTTTGGAATAGACATTGGAAAATTCTGGGATGGCGTTCCGAAGCCCCGGTTGACTTTCTAGAAGAATTTGAATCAAGCGACTTCCTCAATTGCAGTTGAAAAATTCGGTTCATCCGTTCTGACTTCTTAGTCGTATTATCAGGAATATTTTTCTAAGTACTTTTCTTTATTAGTCTTAATTACCGAAGGAACCATGTAAATAACGAAAAGACAAGTTCGGAATTGAAAAAAAAAAGAAAATGCTTCTCCGCTGAAGTCAAGCTTGTCCGCCGCTTGCTTTCAGAGTCTTCGCTCTCTTTTTACAAACTTAACCAATTCAGGCGTTAAAAGAATAAATGGCAGCTTTAAAGGCATCTTCAATGCGATCTAAAGAATCTTGACCGGGATTTTCAATGGCAGCTTTAATGGCATCTTTAAGGATTGAAGATCACGGTCCAGATTCCTTGAATGTCATGAGAGAGGCCCTTAAAGCTGTCAGTGAAACCACCCACTTTCACATCGGGGGAACAAGATCTGGAGCAAGAAGGGAGTGAGAACCTCTTTGATGCTGAGGTTGCGGCTTATTCTTAGAATGGCATATAAACATTGGTACAATAGGAGGCCTGAATCGACTTTTCTCCCTGTTTCTTTCTGTCTCCTTGTCTTTGTAACCAGCATAAATGAAGAGGAAGCCAAATGTAACAAACAACCCATTCCCGTCGTCCGGCCTCTTTTTCTAAATGAAAATGGGCAAAGTCCCACAACTTAGAAAATGGTAATAAACACGGCCGTAACTCCTATAACTAAATATGATTATTATTTATTTGAGTGAGGCCTAGCGTGTACACCTCTTGTCATGAAGATAGAGTCATAGGTCTTTCTTTTATTCCCTTGGCTATGAATCAGTAATATTTACGCGACACTGTGATATCAAGATATGGCCTCGTCTGATCGACAACTCAATCAAAAGCGAGATCATCACTAGATCCGACATAAGATTTGTTCCACGAATACAATATTTGAAATAGTTTCTCCTTTGGGGGCGAAGGGTGGATTGTTAGAACTACTGGGGGAAAAAAGAAGACATCGGGCTCGAAATTCTGATTGTTGAGAGAATCAGATCGGTTCTATTAAGAACAGGTCGTATTGATGACTAAGAAAATTCAACTATCTTATTATAATACCTCCTGTCAGAAAGAAGGAAACTATTCAATAAAATGAGATTGAACATCTTTCCCATCTCTTCTCGAGAAAGAGGTGCACTATTTCTTTGAACAAATATGGGTTTTTGGCGGCTACATGCTCCGGGGTGGTGGTCCCGCAAGACCTAATTGAAAACGAAGCAAATTATTGATTATATCGTAAAGGGCTGCCTGCGCCCAAAAGCGATGATTCACGTGTCCCCTATTTCGGAAGGTTGACCCCTCCGAAATAGGAAATCAAATTCATATATACTAAAAAAAACTAGCCAAAAATCTGGACATGAAAAAGAAATGGTTCTCCTCTTTTGAATCAGGCTTTGTTTCTGTCAAAATTTCCTTATTAAGTGAGAATTCTGACATTTCATTAAAGATGTCTTTAAAAAAGCTGCCAAAAAAGAGACCGAGTTGCTTTACTGGTAGGCCCAGTCGAAAAATTTCTGATTTCAACGTATTTAACCACTCTACCGGAAATTCCCTCTGCCCCTACCGGACGACTTTGCCTCCCCGAAAGAAAAAGAGCTGACGCCGACTGATGCCCCCTGTTTGAGGACTGAACCATAGACACTAGTCAATGTTAAGATTAATCATTTATCCTTTATAAAAACCGTAAACTGGTGGTTCATGAACAATAACTGCCGGTTCATAACACTCGTAAGACCTTTTTATTTATAACACGCGTCATTTTGATCTTTATTTATGGTCCACAATCGATCCAATATTTTGGTTTGATTCTTGTTCTCACCCGCAATATTTAAGGGTCACAAATTTGAGAATAGTTCTAAATCACTGTTAAAAGAAATCAAAAGATGCTTTAGTACAAATAAAAAGTAAGTCGAAATAAATTCGAGACAATATAAAAGCATAGATACATTTATATTTTATATTATAGTAATTAAGATTTCATGCTATATAATTATTATACTGTTAACAATTAAATATGGTTGCAATACATTATTTGGAAAAAATATGTATGACCTTTACTTGGTTAGAAATATTTTCAAAATATGTATGACCTTTATTTGGTTACGACAATAGAGAAATATTCTGGAAAAATAATGCAACTTTTAGGAACTTCTAATCGTGCGATTAACATTTTTCGGTGTATATTAGCTTGCAACTTATTTATTTTAGTTATGAATTTTATGGTGCTGACGAGTTGCGCATATAGATTGTGCAAAATTCCATAAAAGGATTAAAATATTTTGGAACAAATCTCACGAATTAATTTAATTGCTGAGTGTTTAAAAAAAATTTAGGTACATATTATGAGGATTTGAATATGTTTATAGATTTAGATCTTGTTATCTGTACGTGTGTTTCAGTTATTATTCGAGATGTTAAGAAATATATTTGGTATTTATTTAATTTATACACTAGTAAAATTTGTGCTTCTTCATCTAGTTCTCACTAACTATTGTAATTAATAAATATCGTAGAGCTAATTTGTTAATTTTTTAGCTCAGTGATGTTGCAACATCTAATTTTCTGTTGATGCAATGTTGGAATGATGATTTTTTTCCCAATGATTTCATACTCATTGTCTCGATAATTTGACGACAGTTAAACGGCGATACAAAAATTGAGTCGTTCAGATATTTTAAAATTATATGGTTTTGATACAACCTCAACATGAAGTATAATTAGATTCAATGATCTCCTCAGTGAGTAGCTCCATTGATTAATGCAAGGGAACTATCATAGCGCTGATTTCTCTTGAGCTTATAATAAGTAGATTACTTAATTTTTTTACATTAAGTTCAAGATCAATTTATAAAAAGATTTAGTTACCTGATAATCAATTATAATCCAATGAACTCTGATTCAGGGACTGAACCATAGACACTAGTCATTGTTAAGATTAATCATTTATCTTTTAGAAAAATCGTAAACTGATAGTTCATGAACAAGAACTCCCGGTTCATAACACTCGTAAGACCTTTTTATTTATAACACACCTCATTCTGTTCTTTATTTATGGTGCAGGAGTTTGGTGGTTCCAATGCGATGGCCAGTGGGACTTCAGCCTGCTGATGGACCAATCATATATCCTGAATCTGATTCTCAGTCTTGTCAAGTCAATCGACTATGCTCAACCCGAATGGCAATTAACATGCGGCTACAAATGCACACAACGGTAAGTAACTTGTTTGTGTCGTTGGAAACAAACTATTCGCTGGTCGCGTACAAAATGCGCACTCCGTCTACTTATCGCTGATGTACCCGAAGATCATTATGTGTTCTGTTACATTGACTGGTGGTTATACCTTAATTGTTATCACAGAGCAAAGATGGGAACCCGAGTGGAACAGTTCATCTAGGGCCAATGATCAAAAGCTTAAAAGATAAATTTCGAGAAAAGTCTGAAATGCTGCTAAAAGTTCGGTAAGTGAGTGTGATCCAACTTCATACGCCAAATCATATAGTTAGTTCAAATCCATGAACTATACCGGAAGAGCTTCACACAAGCTTTATGACTTGTGCAGGGATGAAATTGAGGCCTTCAATGGGATGCCATCAATTGCGCGGATGTGTCAATTAATCACTTAATTTTCTCTGTCAGTTAATTAGATTCATTTTCTTTGGATAAATTACTATAATATTTTGCATGAAATTAACGTTATATCTTTTCAACTCTTTGAAAACAGAGTATTTCTGCGTTCGATACACTGCTTTTGAAGTTATAGTTTTAGGTTTTTAACTTTCAACTCAGGATTAAGTACAACGTAAAACTTCGTACCGGTTGGGAGCTCTAGTTAGTATTCTACACACTTCAAATTAAGATTATATCTTAATATGATGAGCCGGCTTGAATCTAGATTGTTCAGTTCAATAAATTTAGATACGAGATGGTATAAATCATAATTTGTATGTCACATGTGAGCACGAATTGGTACTTCTGCCCAATTTGCATGGTACTTTCAACAATATATATGGTTCCACATCCTCCTTAAGACATAACTTTTGCACACAATGATACCCCGATTAAAAGTTAAAGAACACATTGTTTCTGAATTTTTTTATATTATAATTCGTGAACGTTTAACGTTTGTTATTATCTTAAATTTGAATGTGAAATAAATTCGAGACAATATAAAAGCATAGATACATTTATATTTTATATTATAGTAATTAAGATTTCATGCTATATAATTATTATACTGTTAACAATTAAATATGGTTGCAATACATTATTTGGAAAAAATATGTATGACCTTTATTTGGTTAGAAATATTTTCAAATTAGACGTCCATGTGATATACTTAATTTTTTTTCCAAGATGGACCTAAAATTTCTTACACAAATTTATTTATAATAGGATCATTAATTTCTTATTTATGGGTACGACCAAGTAACAAAAACAATGTGCTAAATACTGTAAGCAAATAATATGAGAACAAAATGTTTGCAAACTTATGTTTAACATCCTTAGAATTCGACTAACCATTTATTAAACATTTTTTATTTTTTCCAATCCAATTTCAAATATTATTTTGTTACGACAATAGAGAAATATTCTGGAAAAATAATGCAACTTTTAGGAACTTCTAATCGTGTGATTAACATTTTTCGGTGTATATTAGCTTGCAACTTATTTATTTTAGTTATGAATTTTATGGTGATGACGAGTTGCGCATATACATTGTGCAAAATTCCATAAAAGGATTAAAATATTTTGGAACAAATCTCACGAATTAATTTAATTGCTGAGTGTTTAACAAATTTTTTAGGTACATATTATGAGGATTTGAATATGTTTATAGATTTAGATCTTGTTATCTGTACGTGTGTTTCAGTTATTATTCGAGATGTTAAGAAATATATTTGGTATTTATTTAATTTATACACTAGTAAAATTTGTGCTTCTTCGTCTAGTTCTCACTAACTATTGTAATTAATAAATATCGTAGAGCTAATTTGTTAATTTTTTAGCTCAGTGATGTTGCAACATCTAATTTTCTGTTGATGCAATGTTGGAATGATGATTTTTTTTTCCAATGATTTCATGCTCATTATCTCGATAATTTGACGACAGTTAAACGGCGACACAAAAATTGAGTCGTTCAGATATTTTAAAATTATATGGTTTTGATACAACCTCAACATGAAGTATAATTAGATTCAATGATCTCCTCAGTGAGTAGCTCCATTGATTAATGCAAGGGAACTATCATAGCGCTGATTTCTCTTGAGCTTATAATAAGTAGATTACTTAATTTTTTTACATTAAGTTCAAGATCAATTTATAAAAAGATTTAGTTACCTGATAATCAATTATAATCCAATGAACTCTGATTCAGGGACTGAACCATAGACACTAGTCATTGTTAAGATTAATCATTTATCCTTTAGAAAAATCGTAAACTGATAGTTCATGAACAATAACTCCCGGTTCATAACACTCGTAAGACCTTTTTATTTATAACACACCTCATTCTGTTCTTTATTTATGGTCCACAATCGATCCAATATTTTGGTTTGATTCTTCTTCTCACCCGCAATATTTAAGGGTCACAAATTTGAGAATAGTTCTAGATCACTTTTAAAAGAAATCAAAAGATGCTTTAGTACAAATAAAAAGTAAGTCGATATAAGTTTTCTTGAACATAAACAAGCATGGGATAAATCAAATGGAAATTGAAAATTACAATGCAAAATTTGAACTAACGATTCTGTCTGGGTTTTTATGGTTTCTTTTATAAGTTATGATAACCATTTCACACGGAATAAAAGAACCGATCTTATTTGGTTCCCTTTAGAACCAGATTTATGGGCCGGTTATGCGGTTCGTAGTTTTTTTCCTTTCCACACCCTACGGTTTATGTTGCCCGCTCAAAACTTTGAACGAAACTAGACGCATTGCCGCATCAAACCTAGTGGCTTTACAAGCCCCTACGAAAATTTGGAACGTTATTTTTTTTATTTTTTTCCAAGGGTGTGAGTTTATAAGATTTTAATTTCAAGTCTAACGAATTCAAAAACAACATTAACAAAATTACTTCTTAAATATGCTCGACCAGAATCCGAATACAAATACAGGGAATGATGCCTTTTAATCTTCTCGCCCTTTGATTAACCAAAATATTCTCATTTTTCATGCAAACATTGAACTCTGAACCATTTCTTAAAGACATGTAGGTTTCAATTTTCATTGCAACTCTTCACCTTCCTGTTTCAAGCAAGCAACAGTTGCACCGTGCACTAGAAACAGAATGCAATTTTCTTAAACCGATTTTTTTTGGTTGAACTTTTGGAGATAGAATATAAATAAATTGATGATATCAAAAGAAAGGAAGAGTTACAATTAAAAGATGAGCTTCTTTGTGGTGAAGGAAAAGGAGGAGGTTCCTAAGGATAGAGGGTTAGTAGACATTGTGTTTTCTTGGTCTCTCCGGGATGTCCTCAATAAAGATCTTTACAAAGGCTAGGTGTGGACTTTGTTTCAAGTACCCCAACCTCTGGATTCAGCTCTATAACCTTCAGTTTGCATCAAGTAGAATTTGTTACACCTTCCGAGTTGGAACCCGTATGTTAACCTCTCCCTTTTACCGTTGGAGCAAGTGCTCGTCTGGAGTTTCTGAGTAGTTACAATAGCCATTTGTTGTGGTTGTTGTTGTTGTATCATCAGCAAGCAAGCAATCAATGATCAGTGTTTTCCACTCACAGATGCAACAAGTACCTGATACATTCATGTCAGCAACACATCATCTCAAGTCCTTCCTTCTCTCATTGATCGAGGAAACACGCGCGGATTTGGGCTCAAGTGTAGAAGCAGTATCTCGTTTACCCTTCTCCCATGTGATCTCAAACGTATAGATTTTGATCCTCCTAAGGATTTGTTTTATGAAATCTTACTAGCTCCGTGGAGGAATAAAGATGCTTATGAACCTCGATGCGGAGATCTCGTTGCTCTGTCTGATGTTAAACCGAGATCAAATGATCATGTCGCTATCTGCATGCCAAGATCACTAGTCTTCCACTGTTTGTTGAAAGTTAACAAATTTTTTTTTTTGGAGTTAGCATAAAATAGTTGGGAAGGCCTTGTGTGCGTATAGGAAGAAGAAGGAGAAAGTGGCTGAGGATGAGGATAAAGAGTTAGTTGACATAGTCTTGTCTTGGTCTTTCCAGGATGTCCTCAACAATGACGTATACAAGGGCAAGGTACGCCCTTTTATGCTCTTTAACTTTGTGATTTATGCCTCTGAATTCCCACGTTGATTCCAACAAATGGCCATTATCGAATAAGAGGGGAAGCCAAGCTCACACCTTAATTTCATGATCGAAAATACTTATTATATAAACACCAATCGGGCTGATAATTTCTTAATAGAACTCTCCTACTATTTCCTTAAAAAAAAAAAACCTTAAGCCTCAACTTTCTTAAAATGGAGCTACAACTCATCTATTTCCCAGTGAAGATTATCTTATTCCCATGCACACGGTAAAGAGAGACGTGCACTCCTACTACATGTATGAATTCCTTTATTAAAAAAAAACTGTATAAATGAATCTTATCTTATTATACTGACTTATCAAAAAATCATACATTTTACGGGAACTTCATGACATATTAACATGTTCCTTCAAACGAGACCATCGGGTCGAATATTGTACTAGATTTGACTTCACCAAAGTGCGAGAAATTGGGTCGTGCGAGCTCGACAATAGGCGCGGATCAATCCGCTCGATACCATGTTAAAAAGAAGCTTAACAAGCTCGAGTGAGCACCAGAGGCACAACAATGGCGTCTGGAGAGGAAGAGAGAGAGAAGTGGGTGGGGGGTTGGGTTTGAATTGAAAGAAGAGGAAGAGGTTTGAGGCGGTTTCTTTTAGAGGAAAAAGAATCCAATTTTTCTGATTTGACTGTACACTAAGTGTAGTCTTAACGGTCCATCTCAGCAATGACTTATCCACGTCAGCTAACTTAAATATTTGGGCCACGCGGGACTATACATGTAAATGGGCCGTAGTAGCCGTGCACCTATAGACGAAACGACGTCGTAGTGCTTCAAATCTTCTTCTTCTTTCTAGAGCATCATCTCCATGTCTTCGCCTCCCAATCCTCAAGTTCTTCGTGCATAACTAAATACACGCAAAAATTTTCCGTGTTTGAAAAATGTCCCTCGTGTTTCATTTTATTATACGTTTGTGTCTTGGCAAACGTTAGCGGCTTTTTTTTTTTTTCCTTTCAATTTCGTCATAGAAACTCCCTCTATCCCATCCGTCAGGTTACGCGGAGAGCTTAAGTTTCGCGGCGGGGGCGGACCTCCGCTCCCAGACACTCGTCCGGCTCCGAAACAGATAAATATAACGCTCCGAAACAGATAAAATAAACGCAGACAAAATTTAAGCGAAGAAAAATCTGGTTCTAGACTCAGCTCGGGAGTATTTGGAGCTTCACAACAACAACAAGGAACAACAACCTCTCGGAGTTTATCATCGGTTGAACAACAACTTATTTACGCAAGTGTAGTGTAACGGCTTACCTCAAGAAGGAGAGTACCATCCCCATCGGCAGATGGCTACAATGGCACCAATGGCATCGAGGACGAACGATCCACGCTCACAGACGCAGCCAATGCCGTATTTGCAGACACAGATGAAGAGGACGCCGACACCGAAAAATAGGAAAAGAGAGGCAATGGTCTTCTTCCTTCCACCGGACGGAGGCGGCGGCGGCGGCGAAGAAGCGGAGGCCACGGGAGTGAGACGGCGTCTTATGGAGACGCGTCGGGGGAGAGGGGATGCGGACAGGGTGAGACGTCCGATTGAAGGCAGTGGGATGGAGACGCGGGAGGGGAGCTGGAAGATGGCCGGGGGAGAGGTCAGGGCCCTCCCGGAGAGGGTGAGGTGGTTAAGTTGGTTCATGGTTGCTTTTGAAATTTTGGAGGGGGCGGGAGAGTTTTTTCTTTTTTCTTTTTTCTTTTTTCTTCTGCGTTGGTGGCGTGGGTTGCGTGATCAGGGAGGGAGGGAGGGTATTTATTTATAATAAAGTTATTTTATTATTTAAGTTTGCATTTATTTTTTTTGGTTAGTTTTATATTATTTATATAATATTATATTGTTGCCTTTGGGCGGTTAGGGATTGGGAGACAAAATGGGTGGAAGGTTGGTGTGAGGGTTATGTGAGAGAAAGAGAGAGAGAGAATTTGGGGTGGGGTTTATTGAGCACGTGACAGTTGGACTTTTGGGTGGGAGTCTCTAGTACCGTACCGCTGCCTCGAGAGCTATAACCCGCCCTTCTGCCCATGCCGCTCCCTTCTCTCAGCCGCCCTGTGTGCTGCTGCGGATGGGGTCGATCCGGTGCCACGCGGGTCGGTAAAAACTTCCTCCCTCCTTTGTTTGCCCCCACCCTGTTTAGCCTGACTGGACGAGGATTTACGGCTTTGGGTGCGAGATTATGACCTCCAATTCACCACTTTGTTTGCAAGGGCTTGGTTCTCTGCATAAGCTAGCTTCTAATTTTGTTAGTTGTTGCCCTATCGAGGCTGCTTCTGTATGTATCTTGGATCCATTTCGATGTACCTGCACAACTCCTCAGGAACAGCTGTTTACTGAGCTTATTGATGGTTTGACGGGAGGCGATCCATCTATGGGTTCTGGTTCCCAGGTACGTTGGTTCATGACACTATGTGCTTTTTCGATGAGGTGAGATTGAGGGTGGAAGCTTTCCTTGTTATTCCGTTGGAACTTGGAAGTTTCTCATGTTGTCCGTGGTTAAGAGCTGGTGCTGTAACAAATGTTGGTGCCACTTTCTGCATTTCGGAGGGGGATATATTGTGTTTACATATTGGCACCAACTTTGTTCATGTTTTACATAAATGTGAAGCATAGTAGGAGTTCTAATCTGTATATCAACTAGAAGATAATTTATTTTATCTCAGTTCTCTGAGTAGATAATTCTTTCGGAGATTTTCAAGCGGATCATAGGACATGTTGTCAGGTTTTTGCATTTGTTGGGTAGAGGTGAATGCATCTTTTCTACAGGTAATAGGGATGGTCTCTTCATGATAATTTTAATACTGCCCGAACTTTCTGTGTTTTTACCATCGAGATGGCTATCTTCTTGACATGTTGATAGGTTGCTAGTCAAAAGACTATGGAACGCTCGGTGCTTTTGTGAAAAGTCGAACAGGAACCAGACAGGTGGGGTTCCTGACAAATAGGCATGTTGCTGTTGACTTGGACTATCCAAGCCAGAAAAATTTTCACCCTTTGCCGCCAAGCCTTGGGCCTGGGGTATATTTGGCTGCCGTGGAGAGAGCAACCTCATTCATCACAGATGAACTCTGGTACGGAACCTTTTCCGGAACGAACCCAGGTGGCGTACCTCTGCATTCTACAATTGGTTGTGTACATTAATAAGCTATTGAAGTTGCTGCTATTCCAATTTTTTGGCTTTTTATAAGATACTAGACTGCTTGAATCGGATCCATCAAGTTACAGTGCTCCATGATGGCATGATTAATTGCTTTGAAGTTTTCAGTTGAACCAGTTTTGATGTCATGGCTTTGGTTAATTTGTAAATTATCCTGTCAGTGACTACCTTTGCAACATTGATATTATGTTCTTATCGTACATAATGAAGTATCTAAATTGTGGATGGAATTCTTTACTATCTTGCTTCGGTGAAAGTTTAGGTATTGAAACTGAAGTTAAAGGGATTTTATGTTGCTGCAAATAGTGGTTTGATCTTGCCTATTATGGATGATCATTAAGATCATTATCATCTACAATATTGTGTTGTGATGGTTGGAAGTGCCCACAGAAACCTTTGTCCGGGCTGATGGAGCCTATATTCCGTTTGCAGAAGATCTCAACATGAATAATGTAACAACAACTGTGAAAGGTGTAGGAGATATCGGTGACATCCATGTAATAGACTTGCAATCTCCAACTAATAGCCTCATTGGAAGGAAAGTGGTCAAAGTTGGAAGAAGCTCTGGATTGACTACAGGCACAATCATAGCCTAAGCTCTTGAGTACAATGATGAAAATGGAATATGCTTCTTCACGGATTTTCTGGTTTTGGGAGAGAATCAGCAGACATTTGATCTTGAAGGGGATAGTGGTAGCCTCATTCTCTTAACAGGACAGGATAGGGAGAAGCCGTGGCCAGTGGGGATTATCTGGGGTTACAGCTAATCGAGGCTGCTTGAAACTGAAAGTTGGCCAACCCCCAGAAAATTGGACAAGCAGGGTTGATCTGGGCCGTCTCCTTGATCTCCTTGAACTCGATATCATTACATCTGATGAAGAGCTTCTAGGTTTGTCGTTTTATCTGGTCTATTTTACATTTTTGAATTTTATCTAAAAAATTACATTGTGCCTGTTTTCCTGTGCTACTGTTACGTTAACTAGAATCAATCAATGCTGTATTGGCAAAAGATGAACTTTTGTTGCAGATACCGATCTGACTGCTTATGCAAACCAGTCAGACGTTTGAACATTCCATGAAGAAAAATGATGCATGGTTGTCCTTTTGTCATAAGTGAATATTTCAGTTGCTAGACGCTCATGTCCTTCGGTTTAGTCGGCTTTCTGTCAAGCCATTGCTTGTTAGCGTGTGAATTATGTTTTGCTTCCGAAAAGTCCATGCTACTAAAGATCATTGTACAAAGAATTGATGAAAATTGTACATGCGTGTGAATCAAGTACACAATTCGAATTTTGCAGAGGGAATAACAAAGCAGAAGAGTCACCCCTCTCTCTTTGGTAATCTATTGTGTTCTTCCTGGTCGTGACTTCTGATTTCCGTTGTCTCCGTACAGCTGCAGTGCAATATCAAAGGAATGGCTTCATGTATGGAATAAATTCTACTGTGGAGGAGTCGTCGCCCCCTGATCGGATGCCATCAAGAGACAGACTTGAAGAAAATTTCGGGTCTTTTAATTTGAACACCCATTTACCTGAACATGAGCCTAGCCAAGGATTACAAGCATCTTTCATAAGCACAGAGCTGCAAATAGAAGATGGCATAGAAGCTTCTCCGAATGTGGAACTCCAGTTCGTTCCACATTCCACAAGGAGATCTCCGACGCAAAATAACGACCAGCAGGAAAAGCCGAAACTTCAAAGTCTCTCAGCCTTGAGGAATAATAGCTCTGATGCGGAGATGCACTTTTTGTTACAGCTCGGTGAGCCAGAACCCAAGAGAAGGCGACATTCTGAGCCTGTCGATAGCAAGTTGTTGCACGACGAATCTCCATGAAGTGAAGTCGGGTAATATCCTCCTTGTTCTTGCTTAAGCATCTCAATTCTCAATTGTAAGTATGTCAAAGCAATATATTGCACGAACCGGGTTAAGGTTCTCGTCATTACTCGATTTTCTTGTCTACCAAAATGGAAATGGTTAAGGTTCTCAATTGTTAGTTGTTGCCCAATTGAGGCTGCTTCTGTATCTTAGATCTATTTCCCTGTCTGCTTATGACATTGTTCCAGTTCCTTTCTGATGGCTGAGATTGGTTTTCGTTTTTCCCTCTTCATCAGGCTCACGATGGTGTGGTTGCCGCTCTTGAGCTCTCAAGGGTGAGAGGTGGTGCTCCCCAACTCGGTGCTTATAAGACCCTAGCTATATGGGACACAATGTTCTTCGTCAACCCTCCAATTCATTTGAACAGCAAGCCTTAGCATTGAGAGTTGAAATTTTCCCTCTCTCTCGCATAATAACTGCTGCTCCTCATTTATTTTGGTAATCCTGCACGAGTTGCGGCGAATTCCAAAACTGGCATGTCATAGTGTTGCCTCTTTCTGCCACCCAAGAGCTCCAAATCTGGATATATCTTAACTTGTGTGAAAGATTCACATATATGGTATGTGTTGTTATCAATGTCCTTCATTCTCGATTATTCTTTTACCCATTGTTTCTTCTGTTGCTGAAACACAAGGTTTTTTGAAGGTATCTATCTTTTCATGGTTCTTGGTGTCGGGCGGGTACACTGCAGCCTCACCTTGTTGCTATTGGTACCAACATTGGTGTTATTATCAGTGAGTTTGATGCTAGATCACTTCAAGCTGTTGCTCCCTCGCCCCACGCCTTCTGGAAACCAAGAGCATCATGCTGTCTAAGATGACCACATCGAAGGAAAGGAAGAGTTTACATTCAAAGATGAGCTGCTGCCTCGATACACTGCTTTTGAAGTTATAGTTTTATGTTTTAACTTGGGATTAAGTACAACATAAGACTTCGTACTTGTTGGGAGCTCTAGTTAGTATTCGATACACTTCAAATTATGATTGTATGTTCACCCGGCTGGAATCTAGATTATTCAGCTAAATAGATCTAGATACGAGATGATGATACATCATCATCCGTACCTTACCTGACTTACTGTATGTATTATTATCCTGCAGATGATACATCCAAATGAACAATAATGTAGCGCTTATGACGTGGATGCAAGTAGAACAAGAACCTACACTCGTAAGGGTTCCGATCCAGTATTTGCTGTCAATACTAAAATCAAGCAAAATCTTCAGCAGGTCAGTATTTCTTTGCCTGCAGGGCAGTATTCGTTTTGGACACCCCAGAAACCTTATCATCGGCAACAAATTTAGCAGCAGACATGGCCAAAAGGGTGTTTGCTCCCAATTATGGCCAGATATTGATATGCCATTTTCTGGAAATACAGGAATGCGTCCTGATCTAATTATCAATCCTTATGCATTTCCTTCGAGAATGATGATTACTATGCTTTTAGAATCTCTTGCTGCAAAGGTACTTCTACTAAATGAGAAGTATGATTGTAGCTTCTCACTTGGTCTTCGTAAAAGAAAATCTTGAGGTTTATATTTTAGGACTGTTTGAGATTTTGATAATTGAAAAGTAGTTGCTGGAGCTCTAATATATTGAAGACCTGTGCACATTTTTCTTTGCAACCTCTCTAAATTGAAGAATATAATGATCTGACAATTCAACATTTTTCATGTCGGGGAGGAAGTTTGAATGGAAAATGTGTGGATGCAACACCATTCCACAATGCCCTGAAGAAAGGTAGTGCAGAAGATACAAAATCAGAACCGGAATCGCTTGTTGATGAAGTTGGTGAGATGCGAAGATCTCATGGGTTCAATTACCATGGCGTGGAAGTTTTGTACAGCGGGGTTTATGGAACAAAACTGACATCCGAGATAATTATTGGGCCTGCTTATTATCAACGTCTTCGGCACATGGTTTCAGACTAATTTCAGGTGACACTCGTTGTTATTATCTCTGTTTGTCATTTATAGGATTTTTGTAAGAATCTTTTGAAACGTTTAGCATTCGTTGTGAGAAGTATCAAGTACAAAAGTCTGCTTGCAAAGGGAAAAGGTTGGAAATGCTGGTGACACAAGTTCCTGGCTTGAATTACTGTGAGAATGCAGGTCCGTTCAACAGGGACAGTAGACCAAGTTACCAGACAGCCTATCAAAGGAAGAAAGCGTGGTGGAAGTATCCGATTCGGGGAAATGGAACGTGAGGACATGCTTGCGCACGGGACAGCTTACTTGTTGCATGATCGTCTCCATACGTGCTCTGATTATCACGTAGCGGATGTTTGTTCTCTTTGTGGAAGCATACTCGCAACATCATTTCTCCAACCGCAAAAACGGATAGTGAGAGACGTTGGAGGGTTACCACCTGTTGGAGCCCCCAAAAAGGTGGCGTGCCATGCCTGCAAAACCAGCAAAGGAATGGAAATTGTCGCTATGACTTATGTTTTCCGATGTTTGGCCGCAGAACTCGCGACATGAATGTAAAGATGAAGCTCCAACTGAATGATGAGAGCTAGGGAGGCACACTAAGTTGCAAGTTTTGATGTTTCTTAACATAAGTTTGTAATCGCTGCTGTACTCTTTAAGTTAAACTGATTGAAGATACGAGTTATCAGCAAAATGTAATATCTTCATGAAGCAACCTATTGCGAAGAGGGCAAAATTTTCCAGTAATTATATCCCAAAAATCTCTATAAAAATCTGAGGCAATGTCTTTTGCTGATTGAGATGTTCCCATCTATAATTTTGTTCTTACATCTTGTTTAATTTATTTGAATTCATGTATCAAATGATTGTATGATATCATGCGTTGTCTCACTTGTATATTCTAATAATTAGACAATTGTTTAGTGAAATATCATTTTAAATGCATTTGTTAAGGAACCATACTTTCAAGAAAAGAAGTCTCGAAAGATTTATTTGAGTACGATAATAATATTGAAAGATTTATCTGAGTATGATAATAATATTGAAGTACCCCAAAGAAAAATTGAATGTAAAATTTTGACATTGCGTAAAAAGGGTTGACAGGAGATGGGATTTACAATTGGTAGATTTTGTTACAAGTGATAACTCTTTTACTTTCTCCTTTCGGAACATCTTTTTAAATACGTAAAAAGGATTTATATTAGATGAGACTTTTACGGATAAAAACACATGGAGAAGCCAAACACCCTGAAAACTTATTATAAGTTGCCATTTGGGTTTTCATATCTGATGTACTGTCTGATAAATACATTGCGCAGAGTTCAAATTCATTACAAAATGGGCATTACTTGTCGATATTTGATAACATTTTTTTAATCTTGTTTTATAAGAAAGCCTTTTAGTGTTAGTTACTTAAAATAGGGATCTTTGCTTGTCGATATTCGAATGCAATCTTGTTTTATACAAATCTTTTTTATTGTATCACAATAAATAATAAAATTAGTCATATTAAATTTTAATTTTGCATTCTCACAAATTGAATTCGAGACTTTCAATCAAACCAAAACAATTATACACCAATTAATATAAATGCTTCTTGGTTATTAGACAAGATTGATGGAAATAATTAAATCATAGGTGCAAGTTCATGGAAACTTTCATAAACATGCAAGACAAGATTTCGATGAGATTTGGGCTCCGAAAGAATTTCCTTCCGGACTCGAAAAAAATAAATATAGAGAATTACCTTCCGGATAGTTAGGATTCCTCACATATTTTTCAACTCTGACCTTTTGCTAATTGCAGTGTAGCTATCACAAAAATGTCATCCAGCTCAACCCGAACCGCCTCTCCTCCACCTTTCATTTCAGGTCACGCTCTCCTCCCGCAACCCAAAAAAAAAAAAGATCGGTGTCACTACTGCGGCAATGTCTTGACGCCGTAAGATATTTGTATCGGTGCATGTTGCGTTTGGACCCACGACTTTGGAAAGATCGTGTAAAATTCCAGGAAGCATCTCTCTAAAAAAAACCTCTCTCTCTAAAAAGCTCTCAAAGCTAAAAACTAAAAGGTCCTCCAACAGCACCACCCTTCCACCGGGGGGGTTAGGGGCGGTGGGCCTCTATATATTCATAAGCAACATAAACGGAGTTGCCCTGCATGCAGGGGGAACGGAATTCTTTGTGTCCATGTCAAAACAAAAAAAATGGGGTTATTGGTGAAAATACACGAGAACACATTTTCTAGGACAAGTATTGATGCTGTGAGCATTTAAGATCATGTCCGGAATTGGGGACAAGTATTGATGCTGGGAGGAGCGATCTTGGGGGAGTATCATCGACATATCAGATGAACACTTGGCGTGTTGGGGCTCTGACACGAGACCCTGGACTGGACCACTAGAGGCGGAAAAGACTTCGGAAGAAGTACGCTCATCTAGGAAACTCAAGATTCAAGGCGAGATGACAAGGGTGATGGAGGAGACGGCTGAAAAGCCAAGCACGGTGGCTATGGACAGCGTCAAAGGAACGGGTCTCCGGACCGAATTTTCAAAAGAAAAAAGGGGAAAGGGCACAAGGAGGTCAACGGGGACAAGATTTTTGGAGGTGATGGTTGGAGTGGACAGGTAGGGCTCTTGAGAAACGAGGAGACGATGCCCACGCGGCCTCTGCAAGTTTTAAAGAAGATGCCGTCAGACGGGAAACGAAGAGCCCACGTGGAGAGGGTTGGGTTACACGCGCGAGGAGGAAGCTTCTCGAAGTGGGTCGGGCGGGTCTGGTGCTGAAGTGGGGCCGAGAATTAAGCAAATTATGAAAGGGTTGGTTCCGGGCCAGGAGAACATGTCACTAGATATTATAAGATGGGCCTCAGAGAAACAAAAGTAAAAAGGGCAGTCTTTTTAATTTGATCTCCTTCCCTTTCGGATCCTTGCATTTTTAAAATTCATGTTAACATTTCCCGTATTTTGTTTTAGAAATTCTCGGATCCCTGGCTGACGTCAGTATTTTTTTTATTTTTGCCATTGAAATGACAAAAATACCCTTCAAAAACGACCCATGAACCCCGACGAGACTTTCGAGGATCAGGATAAGGCCACGAACCCGACGTTGACGCCGTCCTTAACCTCAGTGGACCTCATCTCCTGCGTACTTGGTGTTGCTTATTGGGACAATGGCTATTGCCGCTCCAGCCTCCGCCGATTTTTTCTCCTTCGAAAAACCTGGTCACGGCCATCACCCATACGCTCATAGCCCCGAGCCACCGGCCATATTTCCTGGTGAGCCTCCGGTGGAGGCCCCTGTAAGAATTATCTATTAAGTCTTGATAATTCTATTAAGGTGGCTCTCATATAGTTGGACTCTATTATTGATTGCTTTAATGAGTTAGAGTCCTATTATGAGTATGGTTATTAGTTTAATCTCAACCGTCCATTGGGAGCTTGATGGACGCGCCCGATTGAATCTAGGTATATAGCTTGGTCCTCTCTCTGCCTATAAATAGATGCTAATGCCATCCATCGGTGGGTATCACTAATCGATAGGAAAGCGAGAGAAACCGAAAGCTATAGAGAAGATGGCGAACTACTCTACATCGACCAATCCGGGCACGCTTTCGCATACCATTTATTGTCTATGTAATTTAATTTACATGTGATATCAGAGCCTGTGTTCTCTGCTTGGATTGGCGTTTTAAATTATTTCATGTGCATGATCAATTATAGAACATATTTGATAAAGTTTATGTGATTCATGTATACGTATTATGGTTTAGGGTTTGAAATTGATGTTTATAAAATCTTGGGACTGAACTGAAAGATGTCCACAGGAAGGGAGGATCTAACTGAAAACACGTGAAAACTTAGGGGCCGATTTGAAATTTGCCATTTTGCTTTAAGTTTTTCCTGTTCTCCGCCGTTTTGACTGTCCGTAAGCAATTTTTTTTTATGGTTATGTGAATATTGTCTTCTAATTGGGTGAGTTAGAAACTAAAAGAATTTGTCTTAGCCTCCCGGAAATTAGACCCAATTATAGTTCGCATGTTATTAATTATAATTTTAGTGTGGGTAATACTCTTGATATTACGAGTTATGGATCGTTGTTCTAAATTATAATTAATGATTGTTCAAGATGATTTATTGAATGTTAATATAGATCTTGCTTGATATTAATATTATACATGTTATAGTATATGTTTGTTAGTCACCAAAGTGGCCAAACTTTAATGTTATATACATGTATATTTTGTCATTTATTCATCAATTATTGCAATACCAATTATATGACCTTGATGAATAATTTGACGTTTGCTAATTATGAGAAAATCGATTCTACTCAAAGGTAGGTCACTATTCTGTAATTAGTAAGCATAAAGGCGATGAACTAAATATTTGGATCATCTACATATGCATATCCAAAGATAATGTGTATTTGATTTTAAATATTTAGTTCTTCGATAAAAGTTATGTATGAATTTTTATTTTGGTCAGATACATGTATTTATCCAAAGATAGCATATATATTTGATTTGAATTATTAAATTCTACGATAAATGAATTATATGGTATTGATTTATGATAGTATATTATAGTTTCTACCCAAATGAGAGCTATAGTGTACTTTTATTATTTTATTTGAATCCATTATAAGATATTAATTTGAACATGTATGTTAAAATTGCAGCTATGACAGTTCATGCTTCTTGTGTTGATCTGTTTGATGGTTTAAACTTCTCTGAATGGAGTGAAAAAGTCAAGTTCTATTTAGGGGCTTCGGATCTTGACTTGGCACTCTTGGAAGAAAAACCTCAGGCTATTACTGATGAAAGCTCTGAGGATGAGAAGACGTTTTATTATGCATGGGAACGATCAAACAGATTAAGCTTAGCATTTATGCGTATGAAAACTGCCAGCAACATTAAGAACTCAATTCCACAGATAGAAAGTGCAAAGGAATATCTTTCTACTATGGAAGAGAGATTTCGTTCGGCAGATAAGTCTCTTGCTGGCACATTAATGGCAAATCTTACGACCATGAAGTTCAATGGGTCGAAAAGTATGCATGATCACGTGCTGGAGATGACCAATTTGGCAGCAAAATCAAAGACCCTTGGACATGGAACAGATAACTCATTCTTGGTGCAAATCATATTGAACTCATTACCTCCTGAAATGGGCCATTTCAGATTAGTTACAATACTATAAAGGATAAATGGACTGTTAACGAATTGGCCAATAAGCTTGTTCAGGAGGAAAGGAAATTAAAGAATCAAGGAAGTTATTCTATTAGCCTAATGGGTAAAGGAGCTGAGAAAGTATACCAGGTGAAAGCCAAGAAATTTAAGAGGAAGGGTCCTACTAAGGTAGCACAACCTACCATGAATGAAAAGAGGGATGATAAGTGTCACTTCTGTAAGAAGGAGGGATATTATCGAAAAGACTGCCCGAAACGTAAAGTTTGGTTTAAAAAGAAAGATAAAGATAACATCTTTGTATGTTTCGAATCAAACTTATCTGAGGTACTTTCCTATACTTGGTGGATTGACTCTGGTGCTACAACTCATGTTTCCAATGTTATGCAGGGATTCAGTTCGATCCAAACCATAAACCCAAATGAAAGATTCCTCCTCATGGGAAATCAAACGAAGGTTTCAATTGAAGGCATTGGGACTTACTGTTCAGTCTTAGACACTCGTCATTATTTAGACTTATTACAGACTCTCTATGTGCCTTCAGTATCTAGAAACTTGATTTCTCTTTCTATGTTAGATATTTATGGTTTTTATGTTAAATTTGGATGTTTCAGTTTATTTAAGAATACAAACCTCATTGTTTCTGGTGTTCTATCTGATGGTTTATATAAGCTGAAACTTGATAGTGCCTTTTCTGAATCTTTGCTTAGTGTTTCTAACGTTGGTATTAAGCGTAACATTGAGAATAATAGCTCTGCTTACTTGTGGCATAAGCGTTTGGGTCATATATCCAAAGAAAGGTTAGAAAAATTAGTAAGGAATGAGATTCTCCCGAATTTGGATTTTACTGATCTTGGCATATGTGTGGATTGCATTAAGGGAAAGCAAACCAAACATAGCAAGAAAGGAGCCACGAGAAGTACTCGGCTTCTTGAGATAATACACACCGATATTTGTGGACCATTTAATATTCTATTCTTTAGTGGAGAAAAATATTTTATTACCTTTATTGATGATTTTTCACGATATGGTCATGTCTATTTACTTCGTGAAAAATCTCAAGCACTTGATGCCTTTGAGGTGTATATGAATGAAGTTGAAAGGCAATTAGACATGAAAGTGAAAATCGTAAGGTCTGATAGAGGTGGTGAATATTATGGTAAACATGACGAAAGTGGTCAATGTCCTGGTCCATTTGCAAAGTTCCTTGAAAGGCATGGCATAACTACTCAATATACCATGCCAGATACACCACAACAAAATGGTGTAGCAGAAAGGCGAAACCAGACTTTAATTGAAATGGTTAGGAGTATGATGAGTAATACAAAAGTGCCCATCTCGTTGTGGATATATGCTCTTAAAACCGCTATGTACTTATTGAATAGGGTTCCTAGTAAGGCTATTCCGAAAACTCCTTTTGAGTTATGGACTGGAAGGAAACCTAGTATGAGACACCTGCATGTTTGGGGTTGTCCAGCGGAAGCGAGATTATATAATCCACATGAAAGTAAATTAGATTCTCGAACAATAAGTGGTTACTTTATTGGTTACCCAGAGAAATCTAAAGGGTACAGATTTTACTGTCCGAACCATAGTCCGAGAATCTTTGAAACTGGTAATGCAAGGTTCATTGAGAATGGTGAAGTTAGTGGGAGTAATCAAAGGGTCGAAATTAAGGAAGTTGAGGTAAACACAAATTTGTCTGTATCGATTTCTTCTTCCACAATTGTACCGAATGCTACTCCAAATGTTGAAGAATGCAAGTCAACATGGATGAAAATTTGGGCCAACAAGTACTAAATAACTCACCAAACTCAAATGAACAACGACCATAAGAAATAGTATTAAGACGTTCCGCACGAAAAAGAAAGTCAGCTATTTCAGATGATTTTGTGGTAAATTTGCATGAGATAGACTTTGATATTGGAGTCAATAAGGATCCAGTTTCGCTTTCACAAGCTATTGAATCACATGAGTCTGAGAAATGAATGGATGCCATGAAGGAAGAGTTAAAATCTATGGAAAGGCTAAAGGTCTGGGATCTCGTCGAATTTCCTGAAGGTTTTAAGAGGGTTGGCTGTAAAAGGATCTTTAAGACCAAACGTGACCTCATTGGCAATATCGAATGATATAAAGCTAGACTTGTAGCAAGGAGTTTTTCTCAGAAAAGTGGTGTTGATTACAATGAGACTTTTTCACCAGTCTCTAAGAAAGACTCTTTAAAAATAATTATGGCATTGGTAGCTCATTATGATATGGAGTTACACCAAATGGATGTGAAAATAGCCTTTCTTAATGGAAACCTTGAAGAGGAAGTTTATATGGATCAACCCGAAGGATTTGAGGTTGAAGGAAAAGAACAGTTGGTGTGTAAACTTAAGAGATCGATATATGGGCTTAAGCAAGCTTCTCGACAGTGGTATCTCAAGTTTAATGATACCATCACATCTTTTGGTATCAAAGAAAATGCTATTGATCGGTGTACATACCAAAAGATCTGTGGGAGTAAGTATATATTTCTAGTCCTATATGTTGATGACATTTTGCTTGCTGCAAATGACTTAGGAATATTACGTGAGACTAAAGACTTCCTCTCAGAAAATTTTGAGATGAAAGATTTGGGTGAAGCATCCTATGTGATTGGAATAGAGATATTCTGTAATAGGGCACAAGGATTGCTTAGATTGTCACAGAAAGGGTATGTGGAAAGAATTCTTGAGAAATTTGAACATCCTGTATGTAATGCCAGCCCCGTTCCTATACATAAAGGTGACAAATTTAGTCTTAAACAATGTCCTAAGAATGAACTAGAACAAAAATTAATGAAGCCTATCCCTTATGCTCAAGTTGTTGGCAGCCTACAATACTTGCAGAATTGCACAAGACCGGATATCAGCTTCGCGGTCGGTATGCTAGGCAGGTATCAAAAGAATCTAGGTAATGAACATTGGAGAGCTGCAAAGAAAGTATTAAGGTACCTTTATGGGACCAAAGACCACATGCTCATGTATAGAAGATCTGACACTTTAGAGGTGATTAGATATTCGGATTCAGATTATGACGGATGCAAAGATAGTAAGAAGTCTACTAGTGGATATGTATTTCTTTTGGCGGATGGAGCAATTTCATGAAAAAGTGTCAAACAGACTATAATAGCTATATCCACTATGGAAGCTAAATTTGTGGCATGTTTTGAGACTTCGATCCAAGCAAAGTGGTTGAGAAACTTTATTTCGGGACTTGTGGTTGTCGACACCATTAGCAAGCCGCTGAAAATTTATTGTGATAATTCCTCAGCAGTATTTTTCTCGAAGAATAACAAATACTCCAGAGGTGCGAAGCACTTAGATTTGAAGTACCTTGTCGTTAAGGAGAAAATTCAGGAATGAAGGGTGTCTATTGAGCACATTAGTACAGATCTCATGATTGCAGATCCGTTGACAAAGCCATTACAACCAAAATAATTTAGAGAGCATGCACTAAGAATGGGTCTTGGTTGTATTTCTGATTGATTTTGACAGATGACACTCTGAGCTCACTGATACATTTCTGATATACATTATAGTTTTCTTGTTTCATTATTGATGTATACATTATGGATTTATGGGAAAACAAAAAAGTATCTATGAGACATTATTGTGAACTACTATTGGTTCTATGTACCGCTTTATTGGTCTAGTATATTGAGTTGCTAGTGTCGTGGTTATGGAAGGGAGTATGTCATATAATTGACATATAACCGCTATAGCTCGTATTTGGTAGCTTATCATATGATGACATTATGATTGTGGACTTTGAGTTGAGATTACTTATGTTGTGTACCTTATGTTATACTATTAACCTATATTCGAGCCAAGTGGGAGAATGTAAGAATTATCTATTAAGTCTTGATAATTCTATTAAGGTGGCTCTCATATAGTTGGACTCTATTATTGATTGCTTTAATGAGTTAGAGTCCTATTATGAGTATGGTTATTAGTTTAATCTCAACCGTCCATTGGGAGCTTGATGGACGCGCCCGATTGAATCTAGGTATATAGCTTGGTCCTCTCTCTGCCTATAAATAGATGCTAATGCCATCCTTCGGTGGGTATCACTAATCAATAGGAAAGCGAGAGAAACCGAAAGCTATAGAGAAGATGGCGAACTACTCTACATCGACCAATCCGGGTACGCTTCCGCATACCGTTTATTGTCTAATTTAATTTACAGCCCCGATTTCGGCACACAAAAATTTCTTCGGGGATTTTAATAAGGTGGTTTTTCTTCTGTAATGATTTCTTCCAATTTTAGCACGAGCGCAGGAGATCGGCCCCAAGCCCTTCACCGCCATTAACATCATCATCTATTCTTATCCCTCTGTTTCAATCTGCTTCTCCTTCCTCCTTTTCCTCAGTCCTAGCCCATTACCAATTCGAAAAAATGCCGGCAGTGTATGGATACCGGGGACGATAATTTCGTGACCTGGTTCAAGCTCCCCAAGGACGCCATGCGTAACGGGGTCAGGGCTTCCGTTGACGGTGAGGTGCTCAATTTCACCATCCCCAAGTTCACAGGCGATGGTGGTAGTCGCTAAACAATCACAGAACTGCCAATGACAAAAATGGTTTAGCTTTTTGTTGATTTTAATTTTGAATCCAATGAAGAAGATAGGTGGGGAAGAAGATGACCTTTGACTTTTTGGTTTTAGAAAGTGCAGGAGAGAGAAGGGTGGATGGAGAGGAAGGAGGAAGGAGGAGGTGAATTTTTTTAAAGGGTATTATGACAAAAATGAAACAAATAGCTGCTGACGACAGCCAGGGACCCGAGAATTTCTAAAACCAAACACGAGGGATGTCAGCATGAATTTTAGAAATGCAGGGACCCAAGAAGGAGGGAGACCAAACTACATAGACCTGAGCGTAATTTTCTCAAGAAAAAATTGGCCAGTTTACTAATCCAAAAAATGCAGCCCAACTAGAATTCAGGAGCACACTTTTGGGAGGTGGAAGCTTTGGATTTTCTCACCGAAATCAAATTCGGTTCAGAGAAACAAAAGTAAAAATGGGCCAGTTTACTTATCAAAAAATTGTAGCCCAACTAGAATTCAGGAGCACACTTTAGGGAGGCAGTTTACAAAGCTGCCTAATGTCAAATATTAAAGACATATTTTTCAAAGATCATCGTGATTAGAGACTTTGTAAACAATATATAGGATTGTCACTTCAAAAAAATTAGTTGCATATTATGTCCTAATATATGCAACATTATCTTCACACAAGATCCAAAAAATATATATACAAGATTTTTTAATTTATAGGAGTTCAATAATATTCTCATTCATACTAAGACTGACATTATTGGATTAAATTGGATTCGTATTGACTTGGTTCATGTGCTTCACGCACCTTAAATCATTCAAGATTTTCACAATTGTGAGAATATCAATTAGACACATATTAAGTCATTCATAAATTCTCAGACTTGTCCAATATTCTAAATGATGCATCCACCATAAAATCAAGGGAAAAGTCCACTTTCGTACCATGTGGTATCGACCAAAATCACTTTAGTACCCTGTGGTAAAAAACCGATCAATCGAGTCATACTTATTCCAATTAACATCAAAAAGGGCCTCGGGCAGCTGCCCGGAGCTGCCCGAACCTACCCGCCCGCTGCCCGGGCCACGTGGTCAGCCACGTCACCAATTTTGGTGACGTGGCGCCACGTCACCAATTCCTCCTCCTCCGATTTTCCTCCTCCTCCTCCTCCTCCTCCCCTCCTCCTCCTCCTCCTCCTCCGCCTCCCCTCCTCCTCCTCCTCCTCCTCCTCTCCTCCTCCTCCCCGCACCCCCCTCCTCCTCCTCCTCCTCCTCCGCCTCCTCCTCCTCCGCGTTCCTCCTCCTCCTCCTCCTCCCCTCCTCCTCCTCCTCCTCCTCCTCCTCCTCCTCTCCTCCTCCTCCCCGCATCCCCCTCCTCCCCGCGTCCTCCTCCTCCCCGCGTCCCCCTCCTCCTCCGCGTCCTCCTCCTCCTCCTCCGCGTCCCCCTCCTCCTCCTCTCCTCCTCCTCCCCACGTTGCCCTCCTCCTCCGCGTCCTCCTCCTCCCCGCGTCCCCCTCCTCCCCCGCGCCCCCCTCCTCCTCTCCTCCTCCTCCCCGCGTCCCCCTCCTCCTCTCCTCCTCCTCCCCGCGTCCTCCTCCCCCTCCTCCTCTCCTCCTCCTCCCTGCGTCCCCCTCCTCCTCTCCTCCTCCTCCCCGCGTCCTCCTCCTCATCCTCCCCGCCTCCTCCTCCTCCTCCTCCTCCTCCCCGCCTCCTCCTCCTCCTCTTGGTGACGTGGCTGACCACGTGGCCCGGGCAGCGGGCGGGTAGGTTCGGGCAGCTCCGGGCAGCTGCCCGAGGCCCTTTTTGATGTTAATTGGAATAAGTATGACTCGATTGATCGGTTTTTTACCACAGGGTACTAAAGTGATTTTGGTCGATACCACAGGGTACGAAAGTGGACTTTTCCCTAAAATCAATATCAAGTCTTTAACAAATACTTTACAATGAGTTATATTTTGCATATATACTCATAGCTCATTATCTCATATGGATTTCACATATGTAACTGTGTGAACTATACACCCGACAATTCAACATTACTTAATTGAATTCAATTATGACTCATTTGGCCAATATCTTTCTCAATAAACTCGAGTTCAATATCTTCTTTATAACATAAATATACATATCGCTATATTTTTTCAAAAACTTTTATCGACAATAGCCTCATATCAGTCCATATTTCTTCCAATTATGACATACTTTATCGAGATCTCATTATTATCATAGAATTCAGGTATTTCATTTCTTTAGGAGTCCAAACTTACTAAATTCATTTATGATTAAACTCATAAGAAATCATATGGTAAGAACCATTATATTCTCTTATCGACCATCTTAACATTTGCTCCTTTTCTGAATATTTAACATGTGCCATCATCTCATTAGAGACATTTTATTGTTGTTCATGAACATTAACTTAAAGCATCCACAATTAGTGTAAGAGACTTAGTCACTATTTTGGGTCAGTAAAAATATATGGCATTTGATATAATAAATGAATCATCATTGGAAATTTTGGTCTATAATACTTGATTTGAGGATCTATTGTGATGATGATAATTCATTTTCATACATGTTCTTTCTCTGTTGTGTTCTATTTTATCAGAGTGAATGTATGTGCTCTGTATGTCTTATAGCAGTAGCTAATGTGATTTTTGGGGCAGGCCACGTGACTAGTTTTTTGCATTATTTTATTATCATCGCACAGAGCTTTCCTAATCAATTTGAGTAAAATAATTTTGTCTCATATTCATGCTTAGCTTAATAGATTATATTTACCAAAAAAAATAGTCAGTGAATAAAAAAAACTAACTAGGAAGAATATTTTTTGTTATTATAATTCATTTTATAATGCTTACAAAGAAGTATATTCATCTACGCCTGACAAAAAAAAATAGATTTACGTAGTTAGTCTGCAGTCTCCAAGTCATATTCATAAAACATAAAAAAATGCATAACAAGATTCTCGGTATGGGCCCTTGATGGCGTGTTCGTATGCAGCTACCTCTGGTTCTTGTACGTCTTTGTCAACTGTGCGATCGATGATGTTGCTTCCATCCAACTCTATTAACTAATGAATTTCGGTCCAGGTTTTGTTTAATTTCTTTGCTTTTCGTTGGACACACATAGATAATGCCAAATCTATGAGAGCTAGTTTTCATTTTAGATGTAGTGATGTCGACCATTTAAAAAGATTAGATGGGTTATAAGGTTATCTCACTGCATATTCTGTAGTATTATCTTAATCTATAATAAAAAAAGCTATGAGAGAACCAAAGCAGCTTCAATCATATATAGAAATTGTTCAGTAACGTAAAAACATGGTTACTTAAGTTACTATGTTTGTGAAAAATTTAATGCAATGTGAAAACAATGAGACCTTATTTATAGAAGGAGGGAGCGGAGATGTGTTCTTTACTCTCTTTTTTTCTAGGTGAGATGGAGTTGAAATCAGAGCTTTTGTTTTATTTTGATTTTTTAGGATGATTATGTTAGGTCAAATGAAAGAGATGTCCATGATTTTTTTAATTATTGTTAAAGTTAAACTATTCTAGTGATACATGAGAGAGGTTTTTATGGCCAAACTATTCTTGTGATACAAGAGAAGTTTTTAGGGGTTTCGTAGGTGAGATGGAGTTGAAATGACATATTTTATTTTTGTTCTATTTTTTTGTTGATGATTCATTTAAGTCGGCCATCTTCAACCGCTTCGCTCACTTCAACGCAATACATGCAATCTACCTCAACGTGTCCTTCATGTTGGTAGTGATTCTCGCCCAAAGATTCTTGGTATGGGCCCTCGATGGTGTGTTCGTCCTTAGCTACCTCTGGTTCTTGTGCGTCTTTGTCAGCTCTCTTTGTCCTCGTATTTATTGTTAAAATTAAACAATTTCATTTTCAAATAACTATTATTTTACAATTTTCAAGCTTTGTATTCTGTTACATTATAAAGTTAGGTAAGTGGTGTGATTATGGTGACCACATATTTTTGTTTTATATATTATAAGTTAGTTAATGTTAGATTTGATGGGTTGTGCTGCAGTGAGAACTTCAATTTTTTTACATAGTTGTTGAATTCCTAACTTAAACTTATCTATTTAATTATTGGTGATGTCCTTCTCTATCGCCCGAGTCCTCTTTATATAGAACGTCTTGACCTAGCTCCGTTATTCCAAAGCAAGAAAACCCGTCCCGAACGAATATAATTTTGACCCCTATTCAATCTCAACTTTATTAATAATAGTAACAAAATTATATAGTTCATGTTTATCAGTTATCACAATTACTTTCAATCTCATTTTTGGAATTGTTATTAATGAAAGAGGTTATTAGGGACAAATATGTTTTTCACCAAATCTAAGTGAGGAAAAAATGTAATATCTTATTGGGAAATTTTTATTACAAACATGATATTATATACTACATATGTGATTCGTATTTTACAAAGTAACAATTTTGTGGTATGACTTACATATTTCAATTTCTCTTTCTCTTAAAATATCAACTGGAGACATTTGTGGGGAGAAAAATGATTTTTTATGTATAATGGGTACACAAATTTAAAAAATATCCAAAATATGTTTAACTCTACCACATTAAAGATTTTTCGTAACAGATACTTTTTAAAAGAATAAAAAGTTGTTAATTTTTTTATAGTAAAGTTTTACCCATTTTAGATATTAACTTTTTTGCCCATAATAAGAAAAATCGAAAAAAAGGGGCTTGAGACTTGAGTCATGTTATTTTCACTCTCTTACCCTCTTTATTTTTACCGAAGCAATGCCATACCTCCACTTTTATAGCCCAATCTCACCAACTATCTGATCTACATTAATGTTGTGATTGAATACGCTACAGAAATAAAGTTGTGATTGAATTGGGGTCAAAAGTGTTACATATGAAAAATTAGAATTAGTTAAGTTGTTACATTGAATGTGTGTTTTTTTAAGGTAAGGGAAGGTAGTTTGAGGGAAAAAAATATCTTTATAATTTCTCATCCTCAAATTGTTACTCCACATCAAGGGGGCATCATAACAATTTTTTATATTATTCTCTATATTATCTCTTTTTTATTGATAATTAAATTTTATTAATGTATTCATCGGGGCCCAATGCCTACCTCCTCCCCTAAGGACAAAATCCTCTCTAAATTGTCACTACCTTTTCTTATAAACTCGTAACTACCCTTGTGAATAAACGTAGCCCTATCGTTCATTTTCTAGCGTCAAGGTAACATCTTGGGTTATTGAAATATCAAATGACCCATTTGGCATAGAAAAAAAATACAGTTGTCGGAGCTATAATTTATGAAAAAAATTATTATTATATATTCCTGAAATTTTATTATCGACATGGTCAATAACTGAAGTATATTCCACAGTGTTTGCACATTTTGTTGAATCCGTCAGAACAAAAGCAAGATATTAAATCTTAATAACATCTAAGAAACTTAGTAAAATATAACGAAAATTATACTTTTTCATGGTTTGACATAACCAATTTAAAATACATTTTTTCTTGATTTTATTTTTGTTATGATTTGTTAGTGAAGATTCATTTAAGTCTGTCATCTTCAGCCCTTTTGCTCACTTCGATGTGTTCTTAGATTTTGGGGGTTGTGTTGGGCCAAACTATTATAGTAATATATGAGAGAGATTTCTAGCGGGTCCGGATTTCTTAGGTGAGGTGGAGTTGAAATGAGAACTTTTGTTTTGTTCTGATTTTTTTGGATGATTCAATTAGGTCAAATGAAAGAGATGTCTTTGATTTTTAAACTATTGTTAAAGTGAAACAATTTTATTTTCAAATAACTTTAAATATATATTTTTTACATTACAGTTATGTACAATTTTCAAGATTTGTATTCTGTTACAATATAAAGTTAGGTAAGTGGTGTGATTTACACCACATATTTTTATTTTTATATACTATAAGTTATTTAATGTTAGATTTGATGGGTTGTGCTAGGCCAAACTATTCTAGTAATACGGGAAGAGGTTTTTAGGGATTTCGTTGGTGAGGTGGAGTTGAAATAAAATATTTGATTTTTGTTCTCATTTTTTGTTGATCATTTAGGTCGATCCTCTTCAACTGCGTCTCTCACTTCAACGCAATACATGCTATCTACTTTGATGTGTCCTTCATATTGGGTGGGAAACCTAGCACCAAGATTCTCAGTATGGGTGTTCGACAGCTTGTTCGTCCTCAACTACCTTTAGTACTTGTACGTCCTTGTCAACTGTGTGATTGGTGACGCTGCTTTCAGCCATCTCTATTAACTAATGGCTTTCCGTCCGGGTTTGGTTTAATTTCTCTACTTTTCGTTGGACACAAATAAATAATGTAAGATCAATGAGAGCTATTTAGCATTTGTAGTTATGTCGAGCCTTTAAAGAGATTAGATGGGTTATAAGGTTTAATGTGACTGTGTATTCTGTAGTATTATCTGTATCTATGAAAAATGAGCCATAAGAGAACCAAAATATTTTCTATCATATATATCAAATGTTCAACAACATGAAAAAAATGGTTATTTGTGTTACTATGCTTTCAAATTTTTTAATGTAACGTGAAAAAAATGAGACCTTATATATAGATGGAGGGAGCGGGGATCTGTATCTTGTTGGGTTATGTTGGGCCAAGACCTAGACCAAACTATTCTCGTAATATATGAGAGGTTTCTAGGGGCTTCTTAGTTAATAGAGGCTAGAAGCAGCGTCACTAATCATACAGTTGACGAGGACGTGCAAAAACCAAAGGTAGTTGAGGATGAACACACTGTCGAGCGTCCATACCGAGAATCTTGGGGCTAGGATCCCCACCCAATATGAAGGACACGTCGAGGTAGATAGCATGTATTACGTTAAAGTGAGCAAAGTGGTTGAAGATGGCCGACCTAAATGAATCATCAACAAAAGATGAGAAAAAAATATATATTTCATTTCAACCCCACCTCACCAATGAAATCCCTAAAAACCTCTCCCTGTATCACCAGAATAGTTTGGCCCAGCACAACCCATCTAATCTAATATTAAATAACTTATAATATATAAAAATAAAAATATGTGGTGTAACATAATCACATCACTTACCTAACTTTATAATGTAACATAATACAAAGCTTGAAAATTGTAAATAATAGTAACAAAATATGTGATTAAAATGAGACGCACGATCCACTTGAGCCAATTACGTGGCTTCTTCGGCTCGAGATGGAGGAGGCACGAACTGCTCAGGGCAAGAGAGGTTTGCAAATAGTGGAGGACATGGAGGTGAATATGAGTGACACAGGTGGGTGGAAGCTTCAGATGGTGGTGGTGAGACTAGGTGAGTGGTGGAGAAGGATGTTGCTGGTGGTGGTGGTGAGACGTGAGGTAGAGAATTTCATTTTTAAAAAATTTGAAATGAAAAGGGTGATGTATAGTAGTAGCTAGTTGATTTTTTGGCTACTTTGAGATGTGGCTTCTATTTTTGGAGTTGTCCATATTTGTTAGATTAAAATAATTTTATCTCATATTTATGGCTAACTAAATAGATTGTGCTAGTGAATAAAAAAATTAATTAAAAACAATGCTCGTGAGTAATTAATCTACGATCTTTGAGTCGTATTCTAAAAAATACATAATTAGTGAGAAGTGATTAAACTCAAGTAATTTTTTATGAGGTATTACATTCGAGTGGGGGTGACATAAAATACTAGAAAGAAGTTTACTTCTTGGTAGATGATTACATATCTTATCTTGTTCCCAATTTAGTTTTGACTCTTTACTTGTAGAATGAGAATATGATAGTTTCATGTAAAAAGGATAATGAGAATTTGAGATAATATATATAATTTAATTGAAAAAGCTTAAATATCTTTAAATGTTTATAGATGATTTTTTTTACTTGTGCATACGGTCATTGTATTATCAAATGATTTTACACCATTAATTTGTTATTCTCTAACATGGAGCTCCCTACTAACATTGTGAACTTGATTATTTTAATTGTAAACTTGCTTGAGCTGCCGTAAGAACTTTAATTTTTTTACATAGTTGTTGAATTCCTAACTTAAATTTATCTATTTAATTATTGGTGATGTCCTTCTCTTTCGTCCGAGCCCTCTTTATATAGAACGTCTTGATCTAGCTCCATTCTTCCAAAGTAAGGAAATCCGTCCCGAACGAATATAATTTTGACTCCTATTCAATCACAACTTTATTAATAATAGTAAAAAAATTATATAGTTCATGTTTATCAGTTATCACAATTACCTTCAGTGTTATTTTTGGAATTGTTATCAATGAAAGAGGTTGTTAGGGGCAAATATGTTTTTCACCAAGTCTAAGTGAGGAAAAAAATGTAATATCTTATTAAAATTTTTTTACTACGAACATGATTTGATATACTACATATGTGATTCGTATTTTACTAAGTGACGATTTTGTGGTATGACTTACATATTTCAATTTCTCTTTCTCTTAAAATATCAACTGGACACATTTGTGGGGAGAAAAATGATTTTTTTGTATAATGGGTACACAAATTTAAAAAATATCTAAAATATGTTCAACTCTACCACATTTAAGATTTACCGTAATAGATACTTTTTAAAAGAAGAAAAAATTGTCAATTTTTTATAGTAAAGTTTTATCCATTTTAGATATTATCTTTTTTTTTACCCATAATAAAAAAATCTCGAAGAAAAGGGCCTTTAGACTTGAGTCATATTATTTTCACTCTCTTACCCTCTTTATTTTTACCGAATCAATGCTATAACTCCACTTTTATAGCCCCATCTCACCAACTATCAGATCAACGTTAATGTTGTGATTGAATACGCTACATAAATAAAGTTGTAATTGAATAGGGGTCAAAAGTGTTACATATGAAAAATTAGAATTAGTTAAGTTGTTACATCGAATGTGTGTTTTTTTAGGGAAGGGAAGGTAGTTTGAGAAAAAAATATCTATTACAATTTCTCATCCTCAAATTGTTACTCCATTAAATGGGCATCATAACAATTTTTTTATATTATTCTCTATATTGTCTCTTTTTTATTGATAATTAAATTTTATTAATGTATACATTGATGCCGGGTGCCCACCTCTTTCCTAAGGACAAAATCCTCTCTAAATTGTTACTAGCCATATTGTTCGTCTTCTAGCGTCAAGGTAACATCTTAGGTTATTGAAATATCAAATGACCCATTTGGCCGAGAAAAAAAAATACATTTGTTGGAGCTATAATTTAGTGCGCAAACTGGATTTTGTGGGCACTCAGGCCTATTTATTATGCTCATTATGTTTTAACTTTTAATATATCAGCCTGACTGATTTGAATTTAGACTGAATATAATTTTGAAATGTATTACTAATTGTCGGAACGTACCTCTTAGATTTTATGGTAAATTATCCCCCAGTCTCTAGTGTTTGGTCATCCTCTCTTTCGGGTCTGTGCATTTTCAAAAATAATTTTACCGTCTCCTGTCTTTAATTTTAGAAACTCTCGGGTTGCTTTCCTATCCTATTTACTACGGCGACGAAGAATCGAATTTTCACTATATTTATTCCTTTTTCTAGTTCTTTTTCCAAGTGCAGGATAACCCCACGGGGTTGCGGATTTTTTTTTACCAATTGGGGCCTTCCCTTCACCACCCCCATGGGGATGGTCTACAGGGTTCATAACTACTCCTCTTACTACAGGACGCTTACCTAGCCAACATTTCGATCCGGCTCTACCCAAATTTTTATGCTTCGCCCTAGTATTCCCTACTTGTCCTACTGTTGCTGAGCAGTTTTGGGATATTAAACGAACCTCCCCCGAAGGTAATTTTAATGTGGCCAATTTCCCCTCTTTTGCAATCAGTTTCGCTACAGTAACTGCAGCTCTAGCTAATTGTCCACCCCTTCATATTCTCCGGCGAATCTCCACTTAAAAAGATTAAAATGCCCCTCCCACTTAAAAAAATTAAAAGATCAATCTCTCCTTCTCCCACTCCATCTTCTTCCTCCCCTTCATCTTCTTCCTACCTTGAACCAAATTAAATAAAAACTCAAGCCAAAAATTTGTTAACGAGAATTAAAACAAATTATAGAATCAAAATTTAAAGAACCCTAATTTTGAAAAATATCACGAACTCGCTGAACCGGTGATGGTAGAGAAGCTGAGGTCTTCGTCGTCGCTGTCGACTTGGTGGGGGTAGGCTCTTCGAGGAGGCTGAGGTCTACGTCATCGTCGTCGACTTGTCTGATTGTCGCCGCTAGCCTGCTCGTTGATGTGGGGCCCACCGTCCTCCTCTACTTCCTCCCGAGCTGCCTCTTCTCCTTTCTCTCCGTCGTCTCGTCCTCTTTCTACAACTTCCTCCTTGTTCGAGTTCTCCCCTCGCGGATGGGACGGGGAGGATGTGGAGAGGAGTCGGCTCAGCCCGATTCGAGATGCCGGCTCCAGTGAGGCGGTGGATGTGAGCATCGCCCCCAGCTCCGGCAAGGCGGTGGATGCGAACACCTCCCATGACATCGCCCCCTTCCTCTCGTCGCCCTAAAATCCCATGGAAGAGTTGTCGGGGTACGAGGTATTGGAAGATGATAGGGTTTTTGGGTTTTTTTAAATTGAGTTGGTCCAAATCAATTTATTAAAATTAATTAGGGTTCTTGTATAAGGTTCTCTCTAATTGAATCATCGATTGTTTCAATTGGATTTCGAGGTTCAAGTTTCCATATCTAATTGATTTTGATTCTCATTAAGAATCTTTGAATTTGGATTTGAGTTTTTGGTTGGAGGTGGGAGGAAGAAAATGAAGTGGGAAGGAAAGAGGAATTTTTTTTTAAAGTAGGAGGGGCATTTTTGTCTTTTCAAGTGAGGATTCGCCAGAGAAAATTGGATATTCTTACAAAAAAATGAAATATTCTGGCACCAGGAACCCGAGAGTTTCTAAAACCAAAGACAGGAGACGGTAAAATTATTTTTAAAAATGCAAAGACCCAAGAAGAGGATGAACAAACACAAAAAACTAGGGGATAATTTACCCTAAATTTATTACATCAGGAATACAAACATTGGGCCTAAATTGGCTGAGAGATTCTAATAGCCCATGAAAGCATACGATCACCCAGTCCAGAGAAGAAATCGAAATTTATGTCTCGAAACCCTAAATCCAAAACCGCCAAGTAGCTATCGATCTTCACTTTGGAAGTAGATAACGGTAGCGATAGAACTTTGGAAGGAAAAAAAAAATCACTTGAAAATGGCGCAAACCCTAACCAGGTCCGTTACCTCGACGGTGGCTCGCCACGTCAACCTCATCCTCCTTCCGAAGCGGTACGTCTCTACCGCTGCCGTGGTCGGGGCATCAAGAGCCATAACCCGGCCGCCGCCTCCCCCGGCCGTCCTCCCCTTCTCTCCGCGCTCCCTTCTCTCAGCCGCGCTTTGTGCCACGAGCGGGCGGGTCGGGTCGATCCGGTGCAGGGTGGACCGCGCGGGGGCCGGGGCAACGTACTCGCCCCTGAACTCGAGCGGGGGCAACTTCAGCGAGAGGCCCCCGAACGAGATGGCGCCGTTGTTCCCGGGATGTGACTACCAGCACTGGCTCATCGTCATGGACAACCCGGGCGGCGAGGGCGCTACCAAGCAGCAGATGATCGACGTCTATGTCCAGACCCTCGCAAAGGTCCTCGGCAGGTAAAAAAACCGCATCCTCCCTCCTTTGTTTGCGCCCGCCCGGTTCATCCTGCTTTGTCTGACTTTCTTTCGTTCCAGCGTGGAGGAGGCGAAGAAGAAGATTTACAATGTCTCGTGCGAAAGGTACTTTGGCTTTGGGTGCGAGATTGACGAGGAGACCTCCAACAAGCTCGAAGGTGCTTTTACCACTTTGCAAGAGCTTGGTTCTTGTGCTTTGTTGTTTTTTTATCAGTAATGTAATGTTGTTATCCATTGTTTGGTATTAGGGTTGCCCGGGGTGCTGTTTGTCCTTCCTGATTCCTACATGGACCCCGAGTACAAGGACTATGGCGGTAAGCATTTTGCTCATTGCTTGTCGAGTATCTCATTGTTTTCAACAAGTCCATCTTGGCGAAGCTACAAGTCCTTTTAGGCAATGCCTAGCTTTGAATGCGAATGGACTTACATTAATTGTTCACTCTTGACTGTTCTGCGCTTGTCATACGCACAGTGAAGCTTCAGATCAGTGCAGTTGATACAATCTGAGATATTTGTTTAAGCTAAGCTATTAATACCGAACAGCTATTTTAGCTTTTCACTTTGTGGTCCATCTTGGCAAAGCTAGTAGCCTGTGCAATGACTAGTTTTGAATGCTAATGGACCCATATTAAACCTCTCTTGTTTCCTGTTCTGCTCTCCCAATACTTGATGGAGCTGCAGATCATTGCAGTTGATACATGTCACCATTGGTAGCTGCTCTCAATTTGCCATATCAAAAAGTTGTCCAATTTTGTTTTCGTTGTGTCAGAATGTGTATAAGCTTTACACAAAGGAGAATGAAAGTGATGCATCTGCAAATAGCTTTTCTTGGTTTCTCATTTAAGCATGATTTAGTTATTTTCCATGACATTGGTATCCATATTAGTTTTACGAGATCTTTCAATTAGGAAGAGAAGATGGATTCTTTCCCTAGTACTAACTATCCTCTCTCTTTTACTCCCTCTTCTCCATCTACATGTTCTTAAAAGATAAAATAACTGCACTTTTTTTTGTAAAGGAAATCTCCCCTCCTGAAATTTTCTAATCTCAGTTACTCTGTTGTCCTTTTGCAGCTGAGCTGTTTGTGAACGGTGAAATAGTTCAGAGGTCACCAGAGAGGCAAAGGAGGGTGGAGCCACGACCACAAAGGGCTAATGACCGGCCAAGATACAATGACCGGTCTCGATACACACGCAGGAGGGAAAACATGAATCAATAAATGGGAACAGTAGCATGCCTCTTAGGCGTATTTGTTCCTCCTGGATATCTTCTCTGCAGTTGTAGTTGCGTGGGAAAATATGTTATGATGAATTTGCAAATCATGATAAAGAACAAGTTACTGCATTTCATGTGCATTTGGTTTATGCACCATAATAGAATAGCCTAGGGGTGACCTGTTCCGGAACCAAAAACCTTTGGTTACGATACGATTTCTTTAGAACTAGGAGCACGTAATTTAATTTTTTTCTCCAAAAAAATTTCAAAAAACCGATTGCACTCCTAATGGATGGTATAATTTTTTAAGAATATAATGAGTTGACTACGGTTTGGAACTGGAACCTTTGGTTATGGTTCTGAAAAAATTAGAGAGACTCCTAGGGTAGCTTCATAAAGTTGGTGCATGTTGTTGCAGCTTGGCTGAAATTTTAATGCTTAGGCGAGAACACGAGTTTTGACTTTTGAGTAGTCTTTTAGCACACTCTTGTTGGTCCAATATTAGATACTATGTTTTGGCATTATTGAGCGAAAAACACCCATGTTCACTAATTTTTTTATAAATTTTAGTCAATGGTCACTGATCTATTTTTTTTTATGGTCACTCATCTAGGTTAAGTCATCTTTGTATGATTAAATGACCAATTTTAAAATTTTTAAAACATTCCAAACTGTTTTTCTCTCTCATCCTTTACTTTCGCCCTTCTCTCATTTCAAAATTCAAAATTCGGTTCGCCGAATAATTTGATGAATTGACGAATTTAGGATATAGATTCATGTTCGATTTGTTGAAGAACAAATTTGAATATAAATTTTGGTTCGCATGAGCCGGTTCAAATTTAAATCGATTTTTTAGCGAATCGAATTAATCCTTTAATCACTTCTTAGGCCACATGGGAAGAATACTCATTGCCTGCCTCGGTGGATGATGATAACGTAAGAAAACTGGCATTTTCAACAATATGAAATTCGCCCGCAAATAATTTTATAGTGCTGTTAATATATATTTTTACTATTAATCTTTTATTAGAGATCATAAATTTTCGGTAGGTAAAGTCTGAACCAATAAGCATTATTCATGACATCTTGAAATGATCCAGCAAGCGCTGAGTGTCCTTTTATTTTGAAATGAAAAGGTAGAGATTTTATTAAAATGAACACAATTCCATGCATTAATTTCACTTAAAATTATCTCAGTAGAGCAACGAACAAATCAAAAGATATACAAGAAACAAAGACATGCAGATGAACATGCTAATAATATGATCGCAATAATTGTGAGTAAGATTTAACTCGATTTATTGACCATGATTGTTTAGTTCGATTTAGATTTGAATTTATATTCGAATTTTTTCTTGAACAAATCGAATATGAATTCATATCCTAAATTCGTCAATTCATTCGGCGAATCAAAATTTTAATTTTGAAATGAGAGAGAAGGGATGAAGTAAAAGGCGAGAGAGAAAGAAAAAAAAGTTTGGGATGTTCTAAAAATTTTAAAATTTCAAAATTAGTCATAGTGACAATAAAAGGGTGACTTAACAAAGATGAATGACCATAAAAGGACAAAAAAATAGATTAGTGACTAAAATCTATAAAAGATTAGTGACCATTGGTATTTTTTATCCCATTATTATCATTCAAAATACTATGTTTGGGTGGGGACATCTAATTTCTAAAGAGGGAGACCAAAGAATGTTGCTTCGAATACATCCTTAATCGAACCAATTTCTTTGCCCAATGTTGTGCTTGTAGTACCAGTGGCCACAGATGAAGAACAACTTTCACTTTATTACTACGAAAGCAAAATCCTACAAATTTGTGTCGTCGTCGATATACATACATAATATTGAAATGAAAATGACCTCAGCAACAAGGTATTAAAACAGACATTTCCCTTGATGTTTCAAACTCTGACATGCAAAGAAAGAAAGAAAGTTCTGTAATTAATATTTTAAGTAAGCAATTAATTCCGAAGAAAATTCGTTAAAATGTATAATCACAAATCTTTTAGACTAGGAACAGATGGGTCCGTATGATTAATTATTAACTGGGTAATGTTTCTTGCAATTAAAGATAGAATAAAGTAAAATTAACGACGACAAGCTGGGATGGACACAGGAAGAACACGGACGACCGGTCGCCTATGTTCCAACTTGAAGGAGAAACAACATAGGTAGAGGAAGAGAGCAAAAGCAAAACAAACAGATCTAGCAGGCGACTGGAAAGAGAAAGAAGAGAGAAGATCGCGAGATCGCAAATGCAAATGGTATAGACCAGAGAAGAGAAGTAGGGGAGAGAGAGAGAGAAGATGCTTCGGCTGAAGGCGCTTCGAGCGAGCAACGAGAAGATAGTGAAGATCCAACTTCACCCCACCCACCCCTGGCTCGTCTCCGCCGACGCCTCCGACCGCGTCTCCGTTTGGAATTGGGACCACCGCCAGCTCATCTACGAGCTCAAGGCCGGAGGCGTGGACGAGCGCCGCCTCGTCGGCGCCAAGCTCGAGAAGCTCGCTGAGGGCGAATCCGGTATTATCTTCTATTCTATTCCACATCTCTCAACTTGTTTTTTTCCCCTCTCTTTCAAGGGGAAAAAGGAATAATTAATTAATTAATTAATTATGATCTGAATGAATCCAATTTACTGACGTGGCAGAATCCAAGGGGAAGCCCACTGAGGCCATCCGCGGCGGAAGGTGATTTATTTTACTAATTATTCTTTCAAGTGATTGCGTCACGTCACGTCTTGTAGGTAGTTAATTTTGAATTCTGACTCTGAGTTGGTTGTAGTGTGAAGCAGGTCGCCTTCTTCGATGACGATGTTAAGTACTGGCAGCTCTGGCGCAACCGGGCCTCCGCTGCCGAGGCCCCCTCCGCTGTCACCAATGTCACCTCCGCCTTCTCCTCCCCCGCCCCCTCCACCAGGGGCCGCCACTTCCTTGTCATCTGCTGCGAGAACAAGGCCATCTTCCTTGACCTTGTCACCATGCGCGGCCGCGACGTCCCCAAGCAGGAGCTCGACAACAAGTCCCTTCTCTGGCAAGTGTTGTTGTTGTTGTTGCTGTGTTTGTTTCCCGTAGCAGCAGCGCTGGCCCGACGGTTATGCTGATTGTACTTTGATTGCGATTTTGTATGCAGTATGGAGTTTCTCTGTCGATCCAATGCTGGTGATGGCCCTCTCGTCGCTTTTGGCGCATCTGATGGCGTTATAAGGGTTCTTTCCATGATGACGTGGAGGGTATGGGTTTTCCCATTTGCTTCCTCTTTCCCTGTTTCTTCTTTTTCTCCATATATTCACTAAATGGAATGGCCATTCATATCTCGTTCACAATGTTCTTATGCCCCAGCTGGTCCGAAGATATACTGGAGGTCATAAAGGTTCTATATATTGTTTGATGACCTTCATGGCTGCATCGGGGGAGGTACTTCTTCACACTACCCTCTCAATTTGTTTCTTATAGTCCAGTAGCAAATGCTAAATTATACAACAGACTGAGGTTTCTTTCGAAATTGCACTCTACTGTATTATTTGAACGACAGTAAATTGGAAATTCTTATGTTTGCAGAAACGTAAAAGGTCTTCTTCTTCTTTTTTCTTTTTCTCTCTTGGCATGGAAAAAACTTCTTCCCTTTTCCTTTCTCACATGAAAATGCTTCCTTTTAATTCTTGTTTATCTTTCCGCATCTGTCTGCTGTCTGTATTCAGGCTTCTTTTGGACAAGTTTTCCAGCTACTAATATGTCTATACCCTTGCTTAATATGACTATTACCTTTCAGGCACTTCTTGTTTCCGGTGGCAGTGATGGTTTGCTTGTGCTTTGGAGTGCAGACCACAGTCAAGACTCGCGGGAGCTTGTACCCAAATTAAGCTTAAAGGTATCCTGTGACTTCTCAGTTATCTTCTTGGTTATTGTTCAATTAATTGGTCCTTGTTGCATTATTCATACTTAAGCAATATTGTAATCAAGTTGAAGGATATCTCTGTGTTTCAGTCTTACATTGGTAAAAGGTGCCTTGACACTTAGTTGGAACTGCTGCAAAGGGACCATCACAGTTTTTGCTTCCATACATTTTGATCTGTATTTTTTGGGAGTCTGCATAAGCTTCTAATTTGTTACCCCATCTAGGTGTTGTCTAATTGGGGCTGCTTCTGTATTTTGGATCTGGCTCCCTGTCTATGTTTATGACATTGTTCCAGTTCCTATATTTGATGCCTGAGATCGGTTTTCATTTTTTCGTTTATCCCTCTTCATCAGGCTCACGATGGTGGGGTTGTCGCTGTTGAGCTCTCAAGGGTGAGCGGTGGTGCTCCCCAACTCATTACTATTGGTGCTGACAAGACCCTAGCTATATGGGACACAATGTCATTTAAGGTTCTTCATCAACCCTCCAAGCTTCCAATTGGTTTGAACAGCAAGCCTTAACATTGGAAGTTGCATTTTCCCCTTTTTATTGCATAACTGCTCTTTCTCATTTATTTTGGTGAAATTGTGCAGGAGTTGCGGCGAATTAAGCCTGTTCCAAAACTGGCATGCCATAGTGTAGCCTCTTGGTGCCACCCAAGAGCTCCAAATCTGGATATCTTAACTTGTGTGAAAGATTCACATATATGGTATGTGTTGTATTAATATCCTTAAAAGTTGATTATTCTTTTACCTGTTGTTTCTTCTGTTGTTGAAACAGAAGTTGGCTTGTTGAATATCGAGAGGCAGTTTTTATGGTGTGAAACGTTTTGCAGGGCTATTGAGCACCCCACCTATTCAGCTCTGACGAGGCCATTATGTGAGCTTTCATCGCTGATCCCTCCTCAAGTTCTCGCTCCAAGCAAGAAACTAAGGGTATATAGCCACAATTTTTTCCTGTTGCCTCTATTACTCCTATTTTTAATCACGTCATTTTGTTTTCTCTCGCCTGTTCATCATGTATAAGTAATTGCATTTAAGAGCCCCTCATTTGTGTATTCAACTTCCATTTAAACTGCTTTTTAGGAACCTATGGGTGGACATTGTTTTCTTGGCAATTTCATTGGCTTGAAAAATTCAACCGGAACTCAAATTTATTCTATTGCAACAGTGTTTCATCTTCTAAGTTCTCCTTCACCTTTACTTTTTTTAACTTAGCTGTTTCTACAACGTCTGACTGCCAAATATATATACTGCTTCAGGTTTATTGCATGGTTGCACATCCACTGCAGCCTCACCTTGTTGCTACTGGTACCAACATTGGTGTTATTATCAGTGAGTTTGATGCTAGATCACTTCCAGCTGTTGCTCCCTTGCCCACACCTTCTGGAAACCGGGAGCATCACGCTGTCTATGTGGTTGAGAGAGAACTAAAGCTGCTTAACTTCCAGTTGTCAAATACAGTAAATCCAGCTCTTGGAAGTAATGGCTCCCTACCCGAAACAGGAAAGCCAAAAGGAGACTCGGCAGAACCACTACACGTGAAGCAAATAAAAAAGCATATCATCACCCCTGTTCCACATGATTCATATTCTGTTCTTTCCGTAAGCAGTTCTGGAAAGTGAGTTTCTAATACCTCTTCTTAGAAAATGTTGATTGTTTAGAATATATTTGTTTGCCTCTTGTTAAAAAAGAACAAATATATTATTTTTTCTCGCATGTATTATTACGCACAATTGGATGCTCCTAGAAATAATTGAACCGGGATAACCAGTATATATCAATTCAACCATCTATTTATACGTTCACTGATTTTCTTTGTTGTTCTTTATCACTGGTTTTCTTTTTTCTTTGAATTGTTTCACACAGTTTCTTTTCTTTTTCTGTCATTAGTGATGCTTGAACACCCCTAATTCATTGATCTTTACTCTGTTACAGATATCTTGCAATAGTGTGGCCTGACATTCCCTACTTCTCCATATACAAGGTCAATGATTGGTCAATTGTAGATTCGGGCAGTGCAAGGCTACTTGCATGGGATACATGTAGTGATAAGTTTGCTATATTGGAATCTGCTTTGACTCCTAGGATTCCTGTTATACCCAAGGGAAGTTCATCAAGGAAGGCGAAAGAAGCCGCAGCAGCAGCAGCCCAAGCAGCTGCAGCAGCTGCTAGTGCTGCTTCTTCTGCTGCAGTACAAGTTCGTATCTTGCTAGATGATGGGACTTCAAATATATTGATGAGGTCTGTTGGTGGTCGCAGTGAACCGGTACTTTCTTCTTCCTATTGTGCTTTAAGATCCTTAAAAGTATACTACAACCAACAATTCTTCTCCTCTCATGTTGTCATTTCTGCATATCTGCCCAACTTTCAGCCAATCGTGTCATTGGTTGGTTTTGTATCCATATAACGTTTCTTGGGAGGAGAATGAATTATCATTTTTGATAGTGTTCAACTTGCATTTTTCTTTTTCATAATGTAGTGTTTGTGCTTCTGATTCATTTAATGTTGTCCCACAGTACTTGGGAGCTTCATTTTCTTTGCTTTATTATATTTGACTTACTTATGAAGAAGCTATATTGAATGGTGACCATGCAGTTTTGTTTAGTAAATTATCAGTTCTGTTGGGTTTCATCTGCAAGCTGATTCTCAAAATGTTGTGATTTTCTCAGTTCATGAGCAAACTTATGTGTGATCAACTATACTGAATTACATGCAGTTGCCATTATATTGATGGAAGGTTTTGGGTTGAGCCATGCTTGGATTTTTCGGCTCTTCTGTTAAACTCTTAATTGACCATGAGCTGAGCTAATCAATGTTCATGATCATTGGGAAAACTATCGATTGTCAAGTCCTGTCTCTGTATGACTTGAACTGTTTCTCGTCTCTGTAGGATATGCTCTCAAACATGTTACATCATCATTGGCAGTGATGCAAGAACGTAATATATGCCAGGGTAATTGAGACGTTGCGAATATGTCCACCACAAACTTATCTCGGCATAAGACAAGCAATAACTTTGGGGTTGACTTGCCAACCTACTATCAAAGCCACTAGGACTGAAGTATCTAGTGCAATAGGATTATTATGTTTCTGCAGCTATTGCAGAGTTTTAAGAGCCATCTACGAAACAAAATAATCTTATGGATGAGACAATCTGACATTAGCTTTGTCACCTGGGTGAAAGTTGGACTAGAAGTTGGTTCATCTGAGCTAATCACATCATAGAAGAATTAATTAATAGCAAGACTTGTGGCGCTGACTGGCCAACTTAGTTGCTAAGCTACCAAGAAAGCAGTTTTAATATGATGATAATATTTCATATTTAGCAAAAAAAATGATGATATTTTTTATTTTTTTTTAATAAGTAGATTTTTAACTCTTAAGGTTTGAACCTTGGTCCTGGACTTCAATCCCGAACACACCCCACCCCACCCCACCATTTGCCGCTTGAGCTAGGCCTCAAGGGCTTGATGATTAAGTTTCATGCTTGTTATGGAAGTTTAAGAGGCCTATAACATAAACAAAAACAATCCTACAAAGGAGAGTTTTTTTTGTCAGCTTTCTCATCAAAGATGTCTGTGGTAAATGATATGGTTAGATTCTTCAGAATACTAGGGGCAGGCATGAATTAGATGTTATTATCTTAATGATGCCGGTGCAACAATGTTGATAGGGATATTTGATGTTATGATCTCCAAATTATCGATTCTGAAAAAATATTGCAGTATTATCTATCTTTTTGAGGAGTATGCTCAATTATCTTGACGTTTCATAATATCTTTAATAGGTCATCGGCTTGCATGGTGGGGCACTACTAGGTGTGGCATATAGAACACCCCGCAGAATTAGCGCTGCTGCTGCAACAGCAATTTCCACCATTCAGTCCATGCCACTCTCGGGATTTGGAAGTAGTGGCCTCTCTTCTTTCACTAGTTTTGAGGATGGACACAGATCTACTGCTGAAGCTGCTGCACAGAACTTTCAGTTATACAGGTGAAAATCATTGATGCATTGCATATTGGTTCTTGGCACTGGTGTTTCTTTCTTTTGAAGAAAATAAAAAAGATCTTATGCAATGAGAACAGTGTTTGATGGTGCTTTATGTTCATTTTTTCCATGATATGGGATATTTTTTGCAACTTCTTGTTTTGCTTTTGGGAAAGGATGATGTGCTTGGAGAATCTTCACTGTTTAACTGCTGAATCTCATTTGATTGTTGCAGTTGGGAAACTTTTGAGCCTGTTGGTTCTCTACTTCCTCAGCCTGAGTGGACTGTTTGGGATCAGACTGTTGAGTATTGTGCCTTTGCATATCAGCACTACATTGTCATATCTTCTTTACGACCTCAATTTCGATACTTGGGGGATGTTGCTATACCCTATGCAACTGGAGCCGCTTGGCATAGACGACAGCTTTTTGTTGCTACCCCTACCACCATCGAGTAAGATTTATTACTTACTGACGTCTCATCAGTTATAGATTGCTGTTTTTGTAGAATGCTGATGACCATTGGGAAAAAACAAATAGTTCTGATCAAATTTTAATTAGAATTCTTCTTCATGATCTTCAGCTGGGGATTCGCTTATTTAGAGCCTTGTTGTGGCAGTTTTTTTCCATCTGTGCTTGTAATTTCTAGGACACATCAACATTTTAAAGCCTAGTTGTGGAAACTTCTTTATGGTGCGCTTTTGTTGTGTTTCTTTTATTTTTGTTCCTGTTGTTGTTGTTGTTTCTTTGTAACTTCCCCTTTCTTGTTTTGGGTCTAAATTATTTTAGGTTCCATGTTGTTGTTGTGTGCAAGTTGATTACTGACGAACTCAGAATTGAAGCAGAAACCTGGAACTTAAATGTGATTGGTCTTGGATAGAGAGGCAGTTTTGGGACATCCTAGATTGTAGATTTTTTTTACTCATTTGACCTTTCCCTTGGTTGTATGCGGTTTCAGCTGCCTTGGTAGCTTGCTAAAACAGCTTCTAGTGATTTAAAAAAAAGATAAACAAAGGGTCTTACATGTCACTGAAGTAGCTGGTTGTTGGGTGGCAGCTTCTATTTCAAGAATTGAAATGAAGTGTTAGCTAGTAGCTAGCAACCTAAGTTGTGTTTCTTAGTTAGGTGATAGACCATCTTTCTTCGTTTTGGTTATATATTGTCCTGATCCTTTTCCCATTAAAGTTTTTTTCTCCTGCTTAGCTGCAATTGCCTGATCAAATTACTCATCATCAGCGACTTTTTGGATGTAAGTTTGGAAGCTTCAACAGATTGCAATTAAAAATATGCTTTATTCACATTTCTGATAGGATGAAGTCTAAATCCCTCACCTGTAGTCTTACTCATGGTCCATGACAATTCAGCTGATGGTTAGTCTCTGGAAGTTGATTGGTTTTTGATTAGCACAAACATTTAGTAGTTGGATTTTCTATGACTTCTCACACAACTAGTATTTTTCCAACCATCAGAAACTTGACAATGAATTGCCTTCTTAGGGAATGAACATGACGACGGATATCTAAATTTGTTCTTGCTCTCAGATGTGTTTTTGTCGATGCTGGAGTTACAGCGGTTGACATTGAAACAAGAAAAAGGAAGGAAGAAATGAAATTGAAAGAGGCACAGGCAAGAGCAATAGTTGAACATGGAGAGTTGGCCTTAATCTCTGTTGAGGGTCCCAAATCTACTCTGCAAGAAAGAATAACATTGAGACCCCCAATGCTTCAGGTTCACAATTTACCGTGCTTTTTGATTGACAGTGATTTATGGCTCATGTTGAATTGGCACGTCGGATAATTTGGAATGTCCTATTATCTGACTTTGCATCTTTACCTGGCTGGGTTCAGTCTATTTTCATTGTCAATTTTGCGTTACATCCTTCTGGCAAGAAAGCTATTACGTGGGTTTGGTGAATTTGCTTGGTAATATATTAATTCTTGGTTGTCTTTTGAAGCATATGTGGCTATTGGGACTTCAAATCTAGTTATTCAATTGGTTTTTAAAAGTGGGTTTAGCAATCAGTCCATGCTTACTTCTTGTCAGAGTGTCCATCTCCAACCCAAAATGTTAAGACAATATGTAGTCTAATGCATTATATATAAAGCCATGTATTAAGCAATGTAAGAGATCCATACTCCCATCCGCAACATTGGGCCGAAGTTTGCAATTTAAATCATGCGCTGGTTGGGGCTTGAACAATGTGCTTCGCATCACACGAAATGTTGTTTTGGGGGGGGGGGGGGGGGGGATCATACTACTCCAATACCATGTGGAATAAAGCTATGAATGCATTCTAGTGAATTGAGACAAATAGTGTATAAGTTTTTTCTTATAGGATAAAGATAGAAAACTGAATAACTACTGAGATTAAATTTTCCTATTCTACATTATTGACAAAATCTACATTTACTACCTACCATATTTACACAATCATTGGGATCCTAACTAAGCAGAGCATTGATGATTTAGAGATCATTTTCTACTTACTAGAGAGATTATTTCCTACTTCTCTCAACACTTCACTTGAGCATAGTGAATATTCATTTGGGAAGCATCTTGGATTTTAGTGCACAACTGGCTTGTTGCACAACAATGCCAAGCCAAGTCTTAAATATTTCAATATATTTTGACTCAAGAGTTAGTATGCTTTAAAATTTTGACATGGATTAAGCTTCACTGGGTGTGCAAGTATTTGCACTGTTATCACTTTCATCCAAGTACTACAGTTAGAAAAACAATCTTTATCCACATGAGGTGAAAAAATCTCTGTTGTTTTGGCACAATTTTCGGCAAAGTCTGTGAAGCTTTTATTGTAGAAAGATGGGATCTGTACTTGCTGCTGCACTTCCTGTAAGAACTTCAATGGGTGTGAATGGTATGTTCGATTTTGATTAGAGGGCTAGTTTTAGCTGATAGTTTCCCCAATTTTTTTTTGTAGGACTTGCCTAAAAATTCATTGAAGACAGCAAAAGAGTTTCCCAACTTGTGATCTAGTTAAAATGTAACCCAGCACCGTATATAAACATACCACAAGTGCATTTAAACTTACTTTCTCTAGTATGAGTCTGATCGCGTTGAGTATTATGATTATGTTTGAAGGATTTAATTATCTGGTAATCCCTGATCTGTTGGAGGTCGGCCATGTTCATTTCAGGTGGTCCGCTTGGCTTCCTTCCAGCATGCTCCCTCTGTCCCACCTTTCCTGTCACTTCCAAAACAAGCTAGAGTTGATGGAGATGATTCGGGGTTGAAAGAGATGGAGGAAAGGAAGGTTAGTGAGATAGCTGTTGGTGGTGGAGGAGTTTCCGTGGCAGTTACTCGTTTTCCTGTGGAGCAGAAACGACCAGTTGGACCTCTAGTTGTAGTTGGTGTTAGAGATGGAGTTCTTTGGCTCATTGATAGGTATTGCATAATAACTACCTTATATTCTGCTCTCACTTCTTTTATTACCGTAATGAGTATCAAATAAACATGTCAAAATGGTATTTTCTCTTCTAATATTGTAGCACACTTTGTTCAAAGGCATTCATACATTCCGTGGAGTCTTCTTTTTCTTCCACAATGCTAATCACAGTGCATGCACCATAGGTTTTGAATGAGATGCTTACCTGTAGGTGAAGTCTGTTGGAATGAAGTATCTGGTTACGCATGAATAGGTTAAGCAGAATAAAGTGCTCCATTTCTTAAAACAGTAATAACTCTGGGTTGAAGAGATAACTATAACTGCGGCTTTGATCAGTACGTTAGTCAGTTTAAACTCTAATGACTTGTCTATGAAATGAATGGATGATCCCTGGCTTACTGATTGAACAGTAACAACTAGCATTTCTTTTATCCTCTCTCCATCTTTTCCCCTACTAATAACAAACAGCACCTAGGAGGTGTGTCGATGGACATAGTCACACATAGACTATAACTTCATATAAATTTTATAAAATCTAAAGCAGATAAAGTTCTACCATTCGAAATTGGTAGTGTTATATAATATCTTCTCAACTGTTTCTGAAGGTGGCTCCTTTTCTTCAAAAAGGTCTTTGATTTCTCTGGCTCCATAGAGTCAAGATGAATCACTAGTTGGACCAAAGAAGCTTCACAATGAAACATTTGGCATGTCAGAAACAAGAAAGACATCACTTGGGATCCGTTGTTTGTCATGGATTTATAGTTCATCTGTTAATACTCTTGGCGACTGTCAAAGAAATTGTCATTTTCCATTTCCCTGAAGTCTCTGAAATCCTTTGCATGAGCTATAAGATGGATACATGGGTGACCATGATATTCTTAGTGACATTTCTTCTTAAATGATTCACTTCGAGGGTAGGGTTTTTAAATCTTTGTACAACCTTTTTTTATGTACTGTTGATTGTCACAAGCATGGACACTGTTTTTTGTTACAGTTGAAACTTATCTGCTAAAATGTATAATCCTTTATGTACTACTTTGGTAGGTACATGTGTGCACATGCCTTGTCTTTGAGTCATCCTGGGATTCGTTGCCGTTGTCTTGCTGCCTATGGAGATGCTGTTAGTGCAGTGAAATGGTATTTACTAGTTCGCTATTTCATTCACTCTACGTGCATCTATTTCCTATTCTTACAACCTTTCGATCATGTGCAGGGCTAGTAGGCTTGGCAGAGAGCATCACGATGATCTGGCACAATTCATGCTGGGAATGGGATATGCCACTGAAGCACTTCATTTACCTGGGATATCCAAGAGGTGTGCCAATAAATGCTTTAGCTCTATTCCTCCTAGTGATCAAAATCTTTTTCACAGAGACATGATAATTATACTCTGTATTTGCTTCCAGGCTGGAGTTTGATATGGCCATGCAAAGCAACGATCTGAAAAGGGCTCTTCAGTGTCTACTAACAATGAGTAACAGCCGGGACATTGGCCAAGATGGTACCGGGCTTGATTTAAAGGATATCCTCAGCTTAACATCTCAGAAGGAGAACCTTGTGGAAGCTGTTCAAGGCATAGTTAAATTTGCGAAGGAGTTCCTGGACCTGATTGATGCTGCAGATGCCACTGCACAGGCTGATATTGCTCGCGAAGCTCTGAAGAGACTGGCTGCGGCAGGTTCTGTGAAAGGTGCTTTGCAGGATCATGAAATACGGGGACTTGCTTTACGATTGGCGAATCATGGAGAGCTGACCAGGCTAAGTGTAAGTTGGTTCTGAGTTTTCTGTTTCCCTTTTTTGTCACATTACTCAAGTTGACGAGCATGGATGGTAATCTCAAGACTCACTGATATTGAAGGTGCAAATAAATTCATATGAATTCTACCGGGTATTATGGTGAAAATGTCGTTGTATTATTGGGCTATCTTCGCTTGGAAATTTTTTTTTGGATGTTCATTTAGCATCTGACTAGTTAGGGATGTGCTTCTAACTTTTGAGTAAGATTTCTTTTCGATAAATCTCTTTTTTTTCCCTTTGAAAGAATTGACAAATTTCAGTTTGGTCGTAGATTTTCATCAGTGGAATGAGTATTGCCCAGAACTTTATTTTGTAATCTCAGTTGTGTACACTTGGCCAGATTTTGACTTGTATTCCATTTGAATGTTAAGTTTGTGTTATGTGGGGCTGCTAAGGGTTAAAGTTTTAGGGAGTTGAGAAAAAATAGTTACATACTTGAAACAAAGGATACGTGTCAAGATCTGATGAAGAGTTTAAGTTGGAGAATGTAAAATAGTTTGTTGCTAGGAGCTTTTTGCTCAAGGATAATGCTGCTTGGTGTCTGATGAATAGTTTAAGTTGGAGAATGTAAAATAGTGTTGCTACGAGTTTGTTAATGTTATATATTATTTCATTAAGTTCAAGTGATTTTCTTTGGGGTTTCCCTCGTAAGTGCATTGATTGCTAACAATAATGTGATTGTATTATTTATTCTATATGCTTGTTGACTTGCTTGCATATTGGGTCGTGACTGCAGGGTTTAGTAAGCAATCTGATATCAATTGGCTTGGGCCGCGAGGCAGCATTTTCTGCTGCAGTACTGGGAGACAATGCTCTCATGGAAAGGGCATGGCAGGATACTGGGATGCTTGCAGAGGCCGTCCTTCACGCACATGTAAGCAAAATTCAAGTTAGATCCAGTACGCTGTTATTTCTCTTTCTAATTTTGCTTGTTAATATTTTCAGGCCCATGGGCGTCCGACTCTCAAGAGCCTGGTTGAGGCTTGGAACAAAACGTTACAGAAAGAGGCTGAACATGCTCCATCAGCAAAGACCGATGCAGCTGCTGCATTTCTGGCATCATTGGAGGAGCCTAAGCTTACTAGCCTCGCGGATGCTGGACAGAAACCGTCACTTGAAATCCTTCCTCCAGGGATACCGTCTCTATCAGCCTTAATTACTACTCAAAAGAAACCCGTCCCTGGTGCACAAAATTCCCAGCTGCAACCTGGAAAACCACTTCAATTAGAAGCCCCTCCTGCTGCTTCTGCACCAGGAACTACTGCTACTACTGCACCAGAAACTACATCTACGTCTGCCGATGCTACCGCTGGTACCTCCCCAATAGCCATCACCACGGATCAAGCTGAACCTGCTGCTGCGGGTTCATCGGCCGCAACAACTAGTGTGGGAGAAAGTGTCCCTGCTACCACGCCAAGTGATGCCAGCGAAACCCCTTCTGAAGTAAAGGAACCTACTGCCATTGATAAGGACTCTGCCCCTGTTTTGTCCACCGAAGATAATAAAGAAGCAACTGCTTCTCAAGTAGATGGAGAAGTGTTATCTACCAGTGGTGCGACGCTGAAGGAGTCGCCAAACCAAGTTTCTGGAAACCAAGGAGGAGCACATAATGTGTTGCCCTTAACCGAGGGTTTCATTTTGTAGCGAGTGATCCCCTTAGCTGCTGCGGTCTGCACGTTTCATCTGAATGGTAGTACAGCAAGAGAACCGAGAAAAGACGGTGACACAAAAAATAGGGAGAGAAAAAATCAGAGTACTGGCGATTTGTGGGAGTAAATTTGAGTGTGTTTTATGTGTAATGACAGATAAACTTTTTACTGGTGTGCATTATTTACTTATGAGTATTGAGAAAATTGGTTATTTTGAAGTACAAAAAATAATAGTATGATCATTTTACTGTAAAGAATGTAAAAAAAAAACTAATTTCTTTTTTTATTGATATGTATTATACGTATTACATGTGTATTTTATCCTCTTTCGCATTTTAAAATTGTAATCCAAAATTATGTTCAAGTTTGAATTAATATATTTGAAAATTTGTTTCTCGAAAGATATTCACATGTAAAAACTTAACAGCTAAAATCCATTGTAAGAATTAACACAAATTATTTTGAACACGAAATATTCATGTTATCATTATTTGGGATAATGTGGTGTTTATACGGATTTTGCGATATGATCCTGAAGTTTAGAAACAACTTTTTTGGTAGTTGTGATTTCACGTTTTTGGCATAAGAGGTTTGGGAAGGCTCCCGGGCCAAAAATCAGCTTCGAACCTAGAAACGACGTCGTTTCTCTGCTGAGATAGCATGTCACGTTGCAAATTTTAATCTGGTTGGCAATATGAAATATCATAGTAGAAAATTTCAAAAAAACCCTAAAAATTTGCACTCATCTATCGGCACCCCCTCTCTTCTTCTTCTTCTTCTTCTTCTTCTTCTTCTCTCACATCTCTCTCTCTAAGAATGCAATTTCCAATATGTTCATCTCCTCCCCTTGCCGCCAACATCTGCTCTTCCTCCCCCGTCGCCCCGTTCTCCTCCTCCGCCCTTTCTCACTCTCTTCCTTCATCATCAGTAGCCAATCCCAATTAGTAATCACAAAAGTATTTAATCCCCGATCTCAATTCCTAACCAAATCCATCTCCCTTTGTCCTAGATCGAACTCCGAACCGATGTCGTCAGAGATCGAGGTGGTCATTGAAGACGACGCCGGTGGGAGGGGGAAGCGGATACGTCATCTTCGGCGGCGGCGGGCGGGGGAGAGGACGAGGCGGAGCAGAGGGAGGACGTGTACATAGCGGCGCATATGGAGAAATGGAGAAGCTGAACGGGCTTGTGGAGTCCGACGCCCTTCGGTACTGCGCTCTCCAGTTGGCCGCCCACAACAACCGCACAACCGCGTATAGGGAGATGGAGAATTCCTCCGTAAATGAATTCGGGTATAGTTGATTTTGAATCTAGATTTAATTGTTGCTCATAGATGGTAGGAATACATACAGGAGGTAAAAAGCAAAAACAAGATTTTGGGGGTAAGTACCATATGAAATTTTAAAATTCTTCTTTGTTGGGTTTCATTAGTGGTTTTAATTTTTTCGTTGGGTATATCTCGTTTGCGGTGGCCACGCACCAAATACGAGATAACGTTTGGAAATTCTCTTTAATTTGACAATATTTGATTTTTAAGAATTCGTAAATAAGGCAAAAAGCAGGAGGCTAGGAACAAAATTAAACAACAGGTGGGATTTGACGTTTGAAGATGGAGAAGGTGAAGGGGAGAGAGAGGGAGGAGGGGAAGAAGAAGACGAAGAAGGAGAAGAAAGGGGGAATTTGAAAAATTATAAAAAGATGAAGGATTAAAAGGGATATTTAAGTCGTGCCAGCACACGTTGCCAACCGGTAAAAAAAATTCTGATGTGGCGTGCCACATCACTCTTAAAACGGCGTCGTTTCTAGGTTCGGAACTAATTTTTGGCTCGGGAGCTTTCTCGAGCCTCTAACGCAAAAAACATGAAACCATAACTACCAAAAAAGTTGTTTCTAAACCTTAGGGTTATATTGTAAAATCTGTGTAAACCACACGATTCAAATGATACTTATCCTTAATTTTTTGAAAGGTAAATTTTAGGGCAAATTACTATAGCACCCCACTTGTTTGACTTAATTGACGATTTAGTGTTTCTAGTTTCGAAAAATATTCTGACATCCCTCTTCTTTAATTCCCTGGGGTCAGAATATTCAATTTTCTCCGGCGAAAGGCCACTTGAAAAGACAAAAATACCCCCTTTGTATTTACTCGTCCCTCACATCTCCTTTGTTCCTCTTCCTCCCTCCTCCAAATTCCATCACCACCACCGATTCTCTCTCCTCCTCCTCCTTTTTCACTCTCCCGGCACTGACTTTGTTAAAGAGAGGAAAGAATGGAAATGACGCCGGTTAACTAGGAATCTCTGGACTTGCTGATGATAGATTTCGCGAGATCGAAGAATCTGATCGAGGACAACAACAACGCCGCTCCGAACTCGGTATCCTCCGGCTCTGCCTCCTCACCGCTGGTGCCTCAACCGTTGTTGTTGCAGTCTCCGTCGTCGTACCACTCGAGGCTGGTCATCCGCCATATCAGGCGGTGGATAGAGCTCGGCGACATCGACTCCGCCACCGATCTCCTCCACTCCCACGCACCCTACCTCCTCGACGACCACCGTATCCTCTTCCGCGTATTTCCTTACCCTTCCTTTTCCTTTTTAGTTTTTTTTTCTCAGAAGCGTATGAAGTTTTTTAACTGAAATTTAATTTCTGCCTTGTAACTTTTTCTGGCGTAGAAATTTATTGAGCTGTTACGGAGAGGGATGGAGGAAGCTCGGGATTCCGCAATCGTGTGCATCAGGAAGGTTCTGAAGAAGGAGAAGGGACGGCCCAGATCGTTGGCACGGTTAGCCTAGGAAGGAGATTGAGGTAGCCCAGGGGTCCCTTGGCACGGTTAGCCACGCCATCGACGAGATCGTCATCAAAGGGACGGCCCAGATCATTGCCCAGGTGCGAGCGGTCCATGGAGACCCGGGGACATACGCGGAGGAGCCCGAGGATAAGGAGGAATTCGATTTTGGGTGTTCAAGAATTGGGTGTTCATGTGTTTAGATAGTAAAAGATTACAAAGGGGATATTTTTGTCTTTTCAAGTGGTCTTTCGCCGGAGAAAATCAAATATTCTGACGTCAGGAATCCCAAAATATAATAAAATCAAAAAAAGGATGTCAGAATATTTTTCAAAACTAGAGGGACTAAATTGTCGATTAAGTTAAACAGGAAGTGTGCTACAATAATTTGTCCTAAATTTTATGTAATATTATAATTGTAAGAGTTTGAATCCTGTAGCTCATTGAATTATCACGACGGTATATGCCCTTGCCATAACATTCTAGAACAATAACTAAAAACAATTAACTTGCTTGTCCATCTCTTCATAATGTGCTTGCAATTAGCCATAAAATATATAAAAAAAAAAGAGTTTCCACAGGCCATAAAAAAACACGTCACTCCATAACGATACTGTGCGTCCAAAATACTCATAATATCCACCACGTTTTTTTATAGGTCATTTGAGTCTGTTTTGTTTCTAATTGTTCTTGGGTCTTGAATCTTCTGTCCATTTATAGGTTTGTTGTCTTAGAAGAACTTATTTGTTGTCTTTTATGTCTTTAGGAGGTCTCCCGAGCAGTTGGACGACAATTGGAGCAGAATTGAAGGATGATCGGGGCCGAGAGAAGGATATGTGGTCACCAGCCAGCCTTCCCGCGCTCGACAAGGACAGTGTCGAGCGACACCGTTAGAGATGTCGAGAAATTAAAGAGAAAACGATTTGTGGACTTGTTTTCTATTCTATTTGGACTAGCTTTTGCACTCCTAATTTGACCTAGATATCTTACTTGATGTACAAGAGTTTGCCTCTATATAAAAGCATGTTACCCTAAGGTTTTGTATAGCTTTGTGACTCGGATCCATCAATAAAAATTCTCCTTTCTCCCCGTGGATGTAGGCATTAGGCCGAACCACGTAATTCTCTTGGTCCATGTTTTTTGTGCGATCTTGTTCTCTAGTTGCTGAATTCCTAACAATTGGTATCCGAGCTTGGGTTGGAGGATGACGGACGGCGCGAAGTTTGCTCTTGTGAAGTTCGATGGTTCTTCGAATTTTGGGTTATGACAAAGACGTGTCAAGGATCTCCTCGTGCAACAAGGGATAGTCATCGCGCTCTCGAAGAAGAAGCCCGAGAAGATGGAGGAGCAAGAGTGGAAGGAGATGGGGGCCAAGGCGGTGGCGATAATTCGCTGGTGCTTGGCGGATGATGTGATGTATCACGTCATGGATGAGGAGTCACCAGTTGAGGTATGGAAGAAATTAGAGGCAAGGTATATGTCTAAGTCTTTGTCGAACAAGCTTTATCTTAAGCAAAGATTGTACGGGCTCAAGATGAAGGAGGGCTCGGATTTGAGCCAACACATTAATGATTTCAGTCAACTTGTGAGCGACTTGAGAAAGGTTGATGTGAAGTTCGAGGAAGAAGATAAGGCATTGTTGCTGCTGAATTCTTTACCTGGCTCCTAGGAAAATTTGGTTACATCTCTAACTTGGGGGAAAGAGTCCCTAGTATTGAAGATATCACAAGTGCTCTGCTAAGGTTTCATCAAAGAAAGAAAATTAGCGATGAACAAGCGGAAGGGCTAGTTGGGAGGGGTAGCCATGGTGATCGTAGTAGGGCAAAAGACAGGAAGGGATCCAAGTCGTGGTCAAGGAGGTTTAAGGGAAATTGCTTCGAGTGCGGAGAAAAAGGGCACGTGAAGAAGGATTGTCCAAAAAAAACTCGGGATCGCGAGAAAAAAGGATCAGGTTATGTGAATGTGGCCTCACATTCGGACGGGTCAGATGGTGATCTTCTTTCTGTTTTGTCAAGTCCAAAGCATTCTGATTCCTAGATTTTGGATAGCGCTTGCTCTTTCCACATGACGCCCAAGAGAGGGTGGTTCGACATCTACAAGTTCGTTGATTCAGGTATGGTGACTATGGATGATGGTTCTTCTTACAGAATTGCTGGCATAAGTGATATCCAAATCAAGATGTGGAATGGTGTTGAGAGAAAATTGTGTGGGGTTAGGCATGTTCCGAAGTTGGAGAGGAATTTGATCTCGTTAGGAGCCTTGGATTATAGTGGGTATAACTATAATATTGTAGGCGGGCTAATGGAGGTGGAGAAGGATGCTGTGGTGGTGATGAAGGGTGAAAGGAATGTTAGGAACACCTATAGATTAGTGGGGAATAAATTGTAGGTGGAGTCACATCGTTGGATTCCGATAGAGGGGAGAAAAGCTCTTGTGTGATAGAGCGAAAGCTTGACATGAATGGTTTGAGTGGAGTTGGTATTCACGGAGACAAAGTTAGCAAGTTCTCGCTATGGTTGTCTAAAGAGACGTGCACGTCAAAGGTATTGGGTAGGTTTTACATGGGGAATGCGAAGCCGTTGGTAGCACCACGGGCGAATTGGGTATCTCACTCAAGGTCGAAAGGTGGAGTTCGTGACATGTCAAGGGTTCTACTTGGTAGAACAAAAAGTTGCCCTTTGTATGCTATGGCATGTAGCATTGGTATGAGGCAAGAAGGTCCAGCGGAGAAGCAGTTCGAGGTTGCGGAGCATGGGATTGACCGGAAAATAGAGAGCGCATCTATTGGTCACAGGTTTGTTTCAGCAGGTGGACTTGCTAGTTGGAGTTCGATGGAGATTGGAGGGAAGACGCCAAGCAAGCTCGAAAGCTCGAGCTTGGAGGCTGACTCCATGTGATTGAACAGAAAAAGGTGGTGAGAAAGTTGAGATGGTATTATTGATGGCAGTATATCTATGGTCAAGGTAGAGCTGATAGAGTCGGTTTGGTTTCTCAAGTTCTCATGGTTCTTCATGTGGCGGTATTTCATCAAGATGGAATTTGTTGAAGTTCGGATGGAGCTTCATGGTTCGTCCACATGATGATTTCTCGCCAAGGTAGAGATTGTTAGAGATATCGAGAAATTAAAGAGGAAACGATTTGTGGACTTGTTTCCTATTCTATTTGGACTAGCTTTTGGACTCCTAATTTGACCTAGATAGCTTACTTGATGTACAAGGGTTTTCCTCTATATAAAGACATGTTACCCTAAGGTTTTGTATAGCTTTGTGACTCAGATCTATCAATAAAAGTTCTCCTTTCTCCCCATGGATGTAGGCATTAGGCCGAACTACGTAATTCTCTTGTTCCGTGTTCTTTGTGCGATCTTGTTCTCTAGTTGTTGAATTCCTAACAGACACCTATTCCAAGAAGCGAGAAACAAGGCCCACAATAGCTGATGGGTGAGATTTAAACTGTCCGTTTGTGGGCTAGCTTGATATAGACATTTCGTCTGGGGTCTAGTCTATCTTGATGTATTTGTCCTTTTTTTCCTTCCTTTTATTTGATTAATATTGATCGCAATTGTTGCAAGCGAAAACTAACGAGAACGCAAGAAACGATCTCGAGACGGTCCGGAGTGGTCGTCCCAAGACGAGCCGCGAAAAAAGTAAAAAGTAGGGTAAAGAGAGAGTTGAGGAAAAGGGAATTGTATTGAGAGAAGGGAAAATGCGTTTTTCATATGATTTTTGTGGTATCCTCAATAGGACTCCTAGCCTATGCTTATATACACAAAAGTCTCCCAACCCCGGCCAGCTATCTAAAGCTGTGCTTTAGTCAGATATCGTGACTCAAACTCTATCCTTCCTGACACCTATCCTTATCCGACTCGGAATCCTCCGGCTACGTGAAGTCTATCCGTCTTCCATGTTGATCCCGTCTTCGCGTATGTGTGTCCATGTATAACTCTCGCAACCCTAAGAGTCCGAGTGCATCCGGTCTCCTTGAGCCCCTCAAACTCTTCAAGAATCCACTTTCAGTCCGGTCTCTTCCACCTCTTGTATCCTTGTTCATCTGGGTCTCTCGCCCCGTGCCTTGACCATCATTACCTCTCCTAATTAGGCCCGAAATCGCTAACTCCCAAGAGTTAGCTAAAAATTAATAACTTCCAAGAGTTAGCTTATAACCGCCGACACCCTATAGCCGGCTCCAAAATCGCTGACTTCGTGGATTCGGACCAAATCGCTGACCTCCGAGACCTGGACCAAATCGTTGATCTCTCGAACGCTAGCCAAAATCGCTCACTAACAGGAAGCAAAATCGCTGACTCCCGAAAGCAAGCACAAAATCACTGACTTCGACATGACAACGAAAATCGCTGACTCCCGAAAACGGGCCCAAAAATCGCTCACCTCCAACAGTCGATAAAAAGATGGCCAAAATCGCTCATCTCCTAAGCGAGACGACCGATTTTAACTTCAACTAGCTTTTTGGTCTTTGTCTGATTCGAATTAAAAGAATTTATGAACTACAAAGTTGTAAATTTATGTCTTAGCTTTCCACAACAACTTGAATCATCTTACCTTAAAAAAAAGACTTGAATCATCTTAATCCGAGATCGGAGTAAAGAAAAGTTAATTAGGTAGACTGAATCAAATAACGACCAATAAGATTGGGCATAGAAGTAGTAAAAGTAGTATTTTGTTTTTTTTCCTCTTTTTTCTTCGATTTAAGAAATTAATTTAATACGTAGTACAAAGTTGGAAAAGGACTCTTACTTTTGTTAAAACCGAATATTCAAAATATTTATTAAGTTAATTAATTTAAATTCGTACAATGCTGAAATTGAATCAACTCTTTTATTAATTAATATTATCTATCGATGTTACTGTTAACTTAGAAAAAGGTCGGTAGAGGGCACATTATTATTATTTTATTTAGAAAACAAAGAGAATACCATAAAATATTTAGTCTAACCGTACCAAAGTATAATATTTTTAAAAAGTCCGGATTTAAACCGTAGCGTAAATCTTAAAAAAAAAGCAAAGAGAATATTATTATTATTAGGCTATATTATTGTACAAGTAAGGCGTTGTTCCGAGCCACAGTTCTGACGCATTCCAATCCAGAGAGGGTTTTATTCCGTCCGATTCTGGTAAGTTTGATTTTCCTTATCGTTCTTGCCCTAACGAATTCCCCCCTTCAGTTAGGGTTTTAATCCCCCTCAGGAAAAAATGTTTGGGTTTTAATTATTGTACTCGATAGATAGGTTCAAGTGATCGCAGCAATATCAACCAAAAAAAGTTAGGGTATTGATTTTTTTTCCCTCACTTTTTCCACTGGGTTTTCTTAATTTATTGTTTACCCTGATCCTTTAGCTTTTGAATTCTCAAGTTCCTGTGTTAGAATCCAATTTGGGGTTTAGGTTTTCATATGTCATCCAGTTTCTTGGACCTTTTATGCTCCGACCTACTCGTATTTCTATGCATTTGGCGCGATCAGTGACTCGCGGGTTCATTTTGTTGGGGTTATGATGATGGTGGTTTATCTTTTTTGATGTTTTTAGGGTTCAATAGACTTTGTAGCGACGAGATGTGGGCAGCGTCTTGCCTTGCGTCGTGCTGCGCCGCGTGCGCATGCGATGCTTGCCGGATGGCGGTTTCTAGCATTAGCAGGAGGTCTGCCAGAATTGCATACTGTGGTCTCTTTGCGCTTTCCTTGATCATCTCAGGGATCCTCTCCAAGGTTGCTGCACCCCTCATGGAGAAGATCCCATGTAAGTTGGCCCGGAAGGAATGAGATGGCCAGTTCACGAGTTTCTTTTTCCTTAGTCGAAGACGCTTATGTGCTGTTCATTTTCTGTCCAGGGATTAATAGTTTCCCGCACATGCCAGAAAAGCAGTGGTTTGAGATGGATGCGGTGCTTCGTGTTAGCTTGGGAAACTTCACCTTCTTCACTACCTTGGCAGTCTTGATGGTTGGGGTGAAGAATCAGAAGGATCCCAGGGACGCTCTGCACCATGGGGGATGGACGATGAAAGTCATTTGCTGGTTCCTGTTGGTGATATTTATGTTTTTCCTCCCGAACGAGATTGTCACCTTCTACGGTAAATCCCTCTTTGTTGTTTGCTGAATTGCATTTCTTTTGTTCCATTATTGTTTCTGTTAGATTTAAGACCCTTTAAAATGTATACTAGAATTCTGCACATTAGAGTAATTTAAATTCCGTAAGAACGTGTAGTGTGACCTGTGATTCCATGGAGTCTATGTGGCTTTACATACACTAAGGATTCTGTAGGCCCTTGGAGTCCGCCTCATTTGTACAACAGAATTTGATTCCTGTTTAAGCCTCGTGTCTCTTTCTTGCAGAATCAATATCCAAGTTTGGTTCCGGATTGTTTCTCTTGATCCAAGTTGTGCTTCTGCTGGATTTTGTTCACAGCTGGAATGAGAAATGGGTTGGATATGATGAGCAATTCTGGTTAGTTGAACTTTGGAATTGTACAATTACCAGGTGACAACTTTTCTGTTTGAATATTAACCGTTTTCTTTTGTTTCCCATGCAAAATTGCAGGTACATTGCTTTATTCGTCGTTTCACTTGTGTGTTATGTCGGCACTTTTGTCTTCTCAGGACTTCTTTTCCACTGGTTCACACCATCTGGCGAAGATTGTGGACTGAACACCTTCTTTATCGTTTGGACTCTGATTTTTGTCTTTGTATTCAGTATTGTTGCTCTGCACCCATCTGTAAGTTGATTCTTTATTTTTACATGCATCAACCGTTCCTTAATTTTGTATGTTAAGCTCTCAAGGTTCTATCTGTTGGACTGTTGCTTTCGATAGTAATTAACTGTTGAGATATGTAGCATTTTGTCCTTTTCCATTTCGAGGAGTTACAGAGGTGCTTTTTGTTCTTTGTGCGCTTGCTTTGGTGAATATGTATGGAGTTACAAAGATGCTTTTTGTCTTTTGAGCATTTTGGTGTATATGTGTGGAAGTTTTTACTGCAACCTGTTGTTCTTAAGTCTAAAGAAGTTTTTTTTGTCGAGCGCTGGTCTGCCCTGTCAAGAAAATGCTGTTATCACAGAGCATTTTCCTTTCGTCACCAATCACCTCTAATTGACAACTAAGGTTTTTCTATTGGAAATAATGTCAGCTTGCTCCTGAAATTTTTATGACTTGTCATGTTGTTTGGTGTCTCTTATCTGAGTTACTGCTTCTTTGTTAACAAGATTGGTGAAGCACATTGTTATATGCCATTGTTTTCCATTATAAGGAACTTTGTCTAATTGTTTGTCCTCTTAATGAAAAATAGGTAAATGGAAGCATATTGCCAGCTTCAGTTATTTCCTTGTATTGCATGTATCTTTGCTATAGTGGACTTGCAAGTGAACCAAGGAACTACAAGTGCTATGCTCTACACCGGCACTCAAATGCAACTACTACCGGTACTGTTGCCATCGGTCTGATTACAACAGTTCTCTCAGTTGTATATTCTGCTGTTCGTGCCGGGTCGTCAACAACTCTTCTCTCTCCCCCAAGCTCACCCCGTGCAGGTAAATTCACAAGACCCAATAAATGTCCTAAGCAGTTGTGTTCACAGATGTTTGGTATTGAAAATGCTCAAAAGGTGTCAGAAATTTTCAACAGAGCCTAGCGCTTCAGTGTTCCGTAGGAAATTTTTTTGGTGTGGTCTATCTGTATCTTGTAGGTTGGTAATTGCTTTCATCACATATTATCAGGATAGTCTGTGGTAGGAAGATAAAGAAGAAGATTGCATTCCTTCTATCTATGTCGTCAAGATGAATTATTTGGGATCCGAGGATCCAACCATTGTCATAATAGTTTGCTCTTGTGCTTATTTCCATTTTAACACTTGCGCCGTTAGCATTTGTTTAAAGAAGATTGAAACACTGTTATGCGGCAATGAGAGTTATACTAATTCTGCATCAAATAGTTTCAGGAAATTATGATTTTTATCAAGTCTGATTATGGGGACTCGCATTAATTAAGTTCACAGGATTTGACGTTTTGTCTGATGGTTTTACCTGCAGGGAAGCCTTTGCTGCCATTGGATAACAAGACAGAAGAGGCAGAAGACGAGAAGGCTAATAAGCCTGTGACGTACTCGTATGCATTCTTCCACATAATATTCTCTCTTGCAAGTATGTATTCGGCAATGCTTTTGACCGGGTGGACAACATCAGTTGGAGAGAGTGGGAAACTGGTTGATGTGGGCTGGCCGTCGGTGTGGGTTCGCGTCGTGACCGGATGGGCAACAGCAGGTCTGTACATATGGTCTTTGGTCGCTCCAATCCTGTTCCCGGACCGCGAATTCTAAGTCGGGTGGCATGTTGTTCCCTTGTTATTGTTGTTGATATGTATTGCTATCATTATCCTGGTATTGAGCAGACTTAATATCTTTGATTTGGTGATATTTGTGTAATTGTTTGACAAACAGGAAAGGAATTAAACGCATACATATACTGTAAAATATGATCACTTCTCTGATTGAGCAAAAACTCTTGAATGCTGTACACTTCAAATCTAAATCATCTTTTAGGTCGTACAGTGGAAGGGACATTTAAGCAATTGGTTAGCCAATTATCTACCTTGGTGCTTCATAATTGCATATCTCAGAACCTGACTTTACCATCTCAAGGTGGAAACATTTTCGCCTCCTTTTGTTTCATTTATTGTGTTTGTTTATATTTTCCATTTTAAACTGAAATTATTTATTTTAAAAGGCAAATGAAATGAATTTGTTTTTCTGAACGGTGAAGCTCCATAAGCTTAGGAAAAATTGGAACACAATAGCACAAGTTCCGCGGAGTAAGAGGAGACCCAATTTCAGCTGCAATCATAATCCCAATCTCCAATAAGACGTAATAGTTTGATGAAATAAATGTGAGATGCAATTTGTTGATCGGTCTCATTCTGTCGTAAACTAAAGACTCCACGCGGCATACATAAACATATTTATTTATCGAACAATATTAATCTGTTATATGCTATATTATATGAAATATATGGAAATGATCATCAGTTTACTCTAGAAAAGGAAATAAATTAATAATCGTAATTTCATTACTTTATTAACAATGGTCTCAATCTTATTATAATAAAGAGAACTTTCTTTTTAGGTGGATTGGTCCGACACGTAAAATTTCAAAACTAATCCCAAATCTTAAACTCCAAACCCAAACCCAACTCCAACTCCAAAACTCCAATCTCAAACCCCAAAATTCCAAACCCCGGACCCCGCCCTCGGACCCCCCAATCCCTGGACCCCGGACCACCGTACTTTGGACCTCGGACCCCGACCCTCCGGACCCCGAACTCCGAAACCGTAGACCTCTGGACCCCGAACTTCGGACCCCCGGACCTTTGGACCCCAGACCTCATTCTATTTTTTATTTTTGTACAGCTTAAAAAAATCAATGAACAATATGTTTTGTGAATTTTGAAACAGAACGGCACTCGCATCGCGCGTACATCTTTACTAGTTCCTATAAATTAAGCACAATAATGTCTTGACCATCAAATCTTTGTTATATTTCCAATTAATGGTGTTGTTTTTACTCTACCTGCTTTTCAAATTAAATGAGTTAGGCTTGATCCCTCATTGCCAAATGGATCAAACGGCTTACAAAAACTAATATTTTCATCTCACCCAAGTAAGTGGTAGACTATTATTTTATTATACTTATGTCTGGAATTTAAATACATCTAATTAAAATACTATTTGAGTTTCTTACAATGTAAATATTATTGCATGTTTGAGGAACCCTAGGTAGTATATCCATCAGGGTTTTTAAATATGCGGTCCGGCCGATAGTCGTACTGGTCAGACTGTGATTCAGTCAGGAGAGCATACCGGGTTTGGCCAAAAAAATTGCAAACCTTACCAACCGTCCAAAAAATGGTTGGACCAGGTAGTTTGACCAAATTTTGACCCCGTATTTTTCAGTTCATAAGGTTGAATCAAAGAATCAGGATTGGTCGAATATTTTGACCAAGAAAAAAGACAAAAAAATTAACCAAACCTTAATAAAAAGAAAAAAAATCATGTTTGGTCAGATATTTTCTTTTTTTTAAGGATATTTTCTTAACCAAAATATCAGGATTGGTCAGATATTTTGACTGGGGTAGTGGAGTATGGGTAATTAAAATTTTAATAAAAATATATTTTTAATATAAAAAGTATGGGTACAACTGGCGATCCAATCAATCAGATCGGTTAAAACATGACCCGAAGGCAAGAACGGATCGCTCTCCGAGTCGTATTTGAAAACTTTGATATCCATCAAGCGCATTTGAAGCAATTGATGCACTCGTCGGTGGAAGATCCTCCCGGCGGAAACAGCGACATCTAGCTGCTGTTGATAAGCACTCAGATGTAGTCTGACTACTTGCTGACCCCTTCCCTCTCAACAAGCTTTTCAAATTCAGGTGGAGTTAATTTATCAGCGGAAAATCTAAGTCACCAATGATCAATTGTTCGATTTCACTTGGAGGAGGTGAAAGCAATTAAAAAACATAAATTTTTAATAATTCAAACTTGAAATTTTTTGATAAAATAAAATAATTATTTTATCGTTCAATCTAATTGTTAGTGTGACTGTAACTTTATTAGGCTTTAATAGGGAAATCTTTAAAGTTGTTGTTATGAATTTAGCAACTAGAGAACAAAACGTGCAAAGAACACGGACACAAGAGATAACGTGGTTCGGCTCAGTGCTTATGTCCACGGTGAGAAAGGAAAAATTTTATTGATGGATCCGAGTCACAAAGCTATACAAAATATTAGGGTAACATGCCTTTATATAGAGGCAAACCCGTGTACATTAAGTAAGCTATCTAGGTCAAATTAGGAGTCCAAAAGCTAGTCCGAATAGAATAGGAAACAAGCCCACAAATCGTTTCCTCTTTAATTTCTCGACATCTCTAATAATCTCCACCTTGGCGAGAAATCATCTTGTGGACGAACCATGAAGCTCCATCCGAACTTCAACAAACTCCATCTTGATGAAATACTGCCACATGAAGAACCATGAGAACCTGAGAAACCAAACCGACTCTACCAGCTCTACCTTGACCATAGATACACCGCCATCAATAATACCATCTCAACTTTCTCACCACCTTTTTCCGTTCAATCACATGGAGTCATCCCTCAAGCTCGAGTTTTCGAGCTTGCTTGGCCTATTCTCTCCAATCTCCATTAAACCCCAACTATCAAGTCCACTTGGTGAAGCAACCTTGAGACCAATAGACGCGTCCTCTATTTTTTGGTCAGCCCCATGCTCCACAACCTCGAACTGCTTCTCCGCTGGATCTTCTTGCCTCATACCAAAGCTACATGCCATAGCATACAAAGGGCAACCTTTTGTTCTACCAAGTAGAACTCTCGACATACCACAAACTCCACCGTTCTGCCTTGAGTGAGATACCCAATTCGTCCGTGGTGCTACCAACGGCTTCGCATTCCCCATGCAAAACTTACCCAACACCTTTGACGTGCACGTCTCTTTAGACAACCATAGCGAGAACTTGCTAACTTTATCTCCGCGAATCCCAACTCCACTCAAACCATTCATGTCAAGCTTTCGCTCTATCACACAAGAACTTTTCTCCCCTCTATCAGAACCCAATGATGTGACTCCACGTACAACCGTGTTCCCCACTAACCTATAGGTGTTCCTAGCATTCTTTTCACCCTTCATCACCACCACAACATCCTTCTCCACCTCCATTAGCCTGCCTACAATATTATAGTTGTACCCACTATAATCCAAGGCTCCTAACGAGATCAAATTCCTCTCCAACTTCGGAATATGCCTAATCCCACACAATTTTCTCTCTACACCATCCCACATCTTGATTTGAATATCACCTATGCCAGCAATTCTGCAAGTAGAACCATCACCCATAGTCACCATACCTGAATCAACGACTTGTAGGTGTCGAACCACCCTCTCTTGGGCGTCATGTGGAAAGAGCAAGCGCTATCCAAAATTCAGGAATCATAATACTTTGGACTTGACAAAATAGAAAGAAGATCACCATCTGACACGTCCGAATGTGAGGCCACATTCACGGAACCTGATCCTTTTTCCTCGCGATCCCGAGTTCTTTTTTGGACAATCCTTCTTCACGTGCCCTTTTTCTCTGCACTCGAAGCTATTTCCCTTGAACCTCCTTGACCACAACTTGGATCCTTTCCCGTCTTTTGTTCCACTACGATCACCACGGCTAGCCCTCACAACCAGTCCTTCCACTTGTTCATCGCCAATTTTCCTTCTTTGATAAAACTCTAGCAGAGAACTTGTGATATCTTCCAACATCAGAGACTCCTTCCCCCAAGTTAGAGTTGTAACCAAATTTTCGTAGGAGCCAGGTAAAGAATTTAGCAGCAACAATGCCTTGTCTTCTTCCTCGAACTTCACATCAACCTTTCTCAAGTCGCTCACAAGTTGACTGAAATCATTAATGTGTTGGCTCAAATCCGAGCCCTCCTTCATCTTGAGCCCGTACAATCTTTGCTTAAGATAAAGCTTATTCGACAAAGACTTAGACATATACCTTGCCTCCAATTTCTTTCATACCTCAGCTGGTGACTCCTCATCCGTGACGTGATACATCACATCATCCGCCAAGCACAAGTGAATTGTCGCCACCGCCTTGGCCCCCATCTCCTTCCACTCTTGCTCCTTCATCTTCTCGGGCTTCTTCTCCGAGAGCGCGATGACCATCCATTGTTGCACGAGGAGATCCTTGACACACCTTTGCCATAACCCAAAATTCGAAGAACCATCAAACTTTACAAGAGCAAATTTTGCACCGTCCGTCATCCTCCAACCCAAGCTCTTGATACCAATTGTTATAAATTTAGCAAATAGAGAATATTTACGCGTAAAGAACATGGACATAAGAGATAACGTGGTTCGGCCTAGTGCCTACATCCACGGTGAGAAAGGAGAAATTTTATTGATAGATCCGAGTCACAAAGCTATACAAAACCTTAGGGTAACATGCCTTTATATAGAGGCAAATCCTTGTACATCAAGTAAGCTATCTAGGTCAAATTATGAGTCCAAAAGCTAGTCCGAATAGAATAGAAAATAAGCCCACAAATCGTTTCCTCTTTAATTTCTCGACATCTCTAACAGTTGTCAAATCATCCTTATATTGTGACTTTCAATAAATGAAGTGTACAATTCTGCAGATGAAAATGTGGCGACGTTGGTTATCATGATGATATAATCAGCTACGAGAACTAACGACTTTTTTAAAGAAATAGACCTAACCGAGTAATTGTCGATACAAACTTAGCTAACAAAATTTAACTACATTAAACATTTGCCGATACAAAATTTTCAATTAGTTTTTTTTAGAATAACTTTTCAATTAGTTGGTGCGTCAAAATTTCAACTTTTTAGAAAGCTCTTGTCGCTGATGCAGATCCAAGTCCAACAACGAGACTACAGGTTGATGATGAAATCGGCTAAATCTCGGCCGTTGATTTAGTTACGTGGCTGATATCAACGGCCCAAACCACATAGAGGCGAACAAATTGGCTTAGAGGAGGAGGAAAGGAAGAGAAAGGGAGATAGATTGTGTTGGTTGTCAGAGGTGGTGTACTTGATTAGGATCTGGTATAGTCGAGGTAAGAGTTGTACTCTTTGTCCGTAAGACGAGATTGCTCCGTATTCAGTACTTACGGGCTGCGGCTATCGTCCCCAAGATACAACGACTAGGCTGCTTCCGAGTTTGTAGCACAACGACTCTCGCAGCTTCAGGCAAACCTTGGATATTCAGACTTTTCTGAGAGAGAGAGAGAGAGAGAGAGAGAGAGAGAGAGAGAGAGAGAGAACTATTGCTAAACAATGATTATGCAATGCATTTTCGGGGTGAGATGCAAATAAGGGGGAGAGGCCTATTTATAGGCACTGGATGGAGTGGAGGCAGGCACTTCCAAAGGGGCACGTCCGTTCGGCCAGCAGGCAGGCTGCGCTCGTGGCTCTTCGGTGGCATCCTGAATCCCTTCGCCAGCAGGCAACCCTCCGCTCGTGTCCCTTCGACAGGCATCTAAGCACTGGCATCTTTCCGCACTTCTTCGTGACCGTTTGGATGGACAAGCCTTCGCTCGCACTCCTTCGGCCATCTGGAAGTTTCTGGGAGGTAGGCTCCTCAGCTCCCCGCGATGATGTGCACGTGCGAAGTGCGCCATAAAGCACCCATTGCGACCTGTGTCCAATATGCCATGCGCACACGCACGTGCTTGTGTACGTGGTCGTGCTTGTGCTCGTGCTCGCAATGGTTCGAGTTAGATTTCCAGGTGGTTAACTCATTTCCTAGCTAACAAGGAGTATCTTCTTATAAACTAAAAAAAATCTTGTTGCACTTTCCAATGTGAGATTGCCATTTTCTATTTTTACTTTTGGGCCTTCCACTTTGGGCTTTTACACTTTGGGCCAAATGCATTCATTTTACATTAAAAAAACCCAACAATCCCCCGCATGAATGATGATTAATGCTGCTAACACTTTTAAGAAAAGTTCCGACGAAATATCATTGCATCGAAAAAGGTAGCTTGTGGCTTTGAACCTTCCCTAGTAAAATGCTATCGGATTTACTTGCTGCTCAGTGAACGCGATGTCTTGAACTTGTCAGCTTTTTTATGTAAGCCAAGACAATAACAATTACACAATGATATCTCTAATATCCTTTGGTTCTCACGTTGTGTCTGTTTCGGCGATGGACCTTATCTTGGATTCATATGTATTTTTCCATTAAAAGTGGCCTCACTTCACACTTATATAGGTGATCTCCCATCAGGAGTATCCTGCCATACTCCACCTTTTCCTGGTATATGAATCATTAAAAGCGTAGAATCTTAACCTTACCACACCTCTGCAGGTTCGCACTTGGGCAGCTTCTGAGAATGAGAAGGGTTCCAAGTAATCATCTGAACCATCCATAACTTAGTTGTCTCATTGAACCAAGTTTGTGGGATCTCCACTCATCATGGTTGAGTTATCACTATGAATGTTCTCTAATGTGTGGGTTTTAACCCCATTCCCCTTACTGCGTTATACATTTGATCTCTGTTTATTCCTTTCGTCAAAAGATCACCTATGTTGTCCTTGGACTTCATATAATCAATGGTAATTATGCCAATAGAGATCAATTGTCGAACGGTGTTACGTCTCCTACAGATGTGTCGAGACTTACCATTGTACATTGTACTTTTTGCTCTCCCGATTGCAGACATGCTGTTACAATGTATCAATACAGGCGGCACATGCTTGTTCCAACATAGAATGTCCTCTAGGAATTTTCTGAGCCATTCAGCTTCTTCCCCAGCTTTATCTAGTGCTATAAACTCTGACTTCATGGTGGATCGAGCTATGCACATTTGTTTAGAGGATTTCTAGGACACAGCTCCTCCACCTATGGTGAACACATAACCACTAGTAGATTTGGAGTCTTTAGTGTCCGATATCTAATTTGCATCACTGTATTCTTCCAATACAGCTGGATACCTAGTATAAAGTATGCTATGATTCATGGTATATTTTGGATACTTTAGAACCCTTTCCAGAGCTAGCCAGTAGTCTGACCCTGGATTGCTCGTGAATCTACTAAGCTTGCTAACTGAGTATGCAATATCAGGGCGTGTACAATTTTTCAAGTACATCAGGCTCCCAATAATTCTTGCATACTTTAGTTAAGATACTCGGTCTCCTCTATTTTTAGCTAAGTGTAGACTCAGGTCTACCGGAGTCTTAGCCAGAGGTTTGTCAAAAGTATCGAATTTCTTGAGTACATTCTCAACGTAGTGAGATTGTGACAAGACAATTCCTTTAGTTGTCCTAGAGATTTTAATCCCTAGTATAATGTCAGATAGACCCATATCTTTCATGTCAAAGTTGTTCTTTAACATGTTCTTAGTTTTTACGATAAGATCATTACTGCTTCCCGTGATTAGCATGTCGGCTACATACAGACATATAATTACATAAGCATCAGGTGTGCCTTTAATGTATACACATTTATTACACTAATTGATCTTAAAGCCATTTGACATCATTGTTCTGTCAAATTTCTTATGCCATTATTTCGGCGCCTATTTCAGCCCGTACAGTGACTTGACCAGCTTGCATACTTTATGTTCTTATCTGGGGGCAACAAACCCTTCAGGTTGTTTCACATATATTTTCTCTTCCAGTTCTCCATTAAGGAAAACTATTTTTACATCCATCTGATGTATCTCGACGTTATAGAGTGTTGCGACAGCTATAAGCAATATAATAGATGTGATTCTTGTGATCGACGAATACGTGTCAAAGAAATCATATTCTTCCTTCTGTTTGAACCCTTTAGCTACCAACCGAGTTTTGTACTTGTCGATTGATCTATCAGCTTTGTATTTTCTTTTAAGGATACGCTTGCAACCTAAAGGTTTACAACCTGGTAGGAGATCTACGATTTTCTACGTGTAGTTTTGCATGATAGACTTTATCTCATTGTTGATAGCTTCTTTCCAGAGAGGAGCATCTGGACTAGATAATGCCTCTTGGATTGTTCCAGATTCATTTTTTAACATATAATTTAGAAAATTTGGACCAAACGACTTGGCTACTTTGGTCCTCTTACTCCGTCTAGGTTCCTCAGCACCTTGATCAGAGCCTTGTGTAGCTTCATAACTTCATTTGTTTGAGCTTACTTCTTTCATTTTCTTTTTAGGAAAGATATTCTCAAAGAATATTGCATTCCCTGATTCCATGACTATTCCCTCGTTGATTTCAGGGTTTTCAAACTTGTACACTAGAAATCGGTAGTCGCTACTGTTGTAAGCAGATCCGATAAAAATGCAGTCAACGGTCTTGGGTCATATTCTCACCCTTTTAGGCAGAGGTATTTCTACCTTGGCAAGGCAGCCCCACACTTTAAGGTAATCATAAGAAGGCTTTCTTTCTTTCCATAATTCATATGGGGTTTGTCCCTTTTCTTGTGTGGTAATTTGTTTAGAATGTGATTAACTGAGAGCACAGCTTCCCCTCACAAGTTCTGTAGTAAGCCCGAGCTAAATCAACATAGCATTCATCATCTCCTTAAGAGTTCGATTCTTGCGCTCAGCTACGTTATTTGATTGAGGTGAGTATGGAGCAGTTGTTTGATGAATAATGCCATGTTGTTGGCAGAATTTTTCAAACGGAGCTACATATTCTCCCCCTCTATCACTTCGAATCATTTTGATTTTAGTGCTAAGTTAATTTTTGACCTCATTCTTATAACTCTTGAAAGCTTCTAGAGCTTCGTCTTTTTCTTTCAAGTGGTATACATAACAATACCTTGTGCAATCGTCAATAAATGTGATGAAATACTTTTTCCCACCTCTAGTTTGCACGTGTTTCATATCACATATGTCTGTATGAATTAACTCTAAAGGTCTGGTACTTCTTTCCACTGAATGAAAAGGTGCTTTGGTCATTTTTGCCTTTACACATACTTTACATTTATTGTTTGGGTCAAACTCTATTTTAGGTAATAAGTTTAAACTTACTAACTTTCTTAGTGAGCTCAAATTTACGTGTTCTAATCTATCATACCATAAGTTAGAACACTCAGGCAAGTAAGAAGAATTGATAATTTTATTAGACCCTTCAAAGACGCGTTTGACAGTTATTACATTCATCTTGAAGAGCCCCCTCTCGAGGTAACCCTTTCCTACAAAGGCACCAGCCTTGGTCAGAACAAACCTGTCAGAACAAACACTAGCTCCAGCTTTGCTTAACAATGAGCCGGATACTAAATTCTTACGAATGTCTGGGACATGCAGTACATCCTTGAGGGTCAGCTCTTTTCCAGAGGTCAGCTTCAACACCACCTGGCCTAGTGCGACTACGGGAGAAGTTGCAGAGTTTCCCATAAATAACTTTCGTCTGTTGATCGGGATATAGGTCGAGAACATCTCCTTGTCTGAGTAGATGTGTCGGGTCGTCCCTGTGTTAATGAATCACTCTCTTGGGTTATCTACTAGACTGGCTTCAAACACCACGGCGGATAAGTCTAGCTCAGACAGGTCTTCGGCCAGATTTGTCTTCTCTTGATCGTCCCTCTTTGGCATGCAACAATCTTTGGCCATGTGACCGGGCTTGTCGCAGTTGTTGCAATTGCCCTTGATCTTCGTAGCTTTCTTTTGCTTTGGCTCTTGCTTCTCCTACTTATTTTTGAGCTTCTTCCTTTTCTTGCCGGTACCTCCCTCAGGGAGGTGTACCTTAGCCTCAGAGTTAATCCTGCTAGTCTTGACTTTGGACTTTCGATTGTCTTCCTTGATCCTTAGTCTCACGATCAGGTCTTCCAGCCCCATGTCCTTCCTCTTATGCTTGAGGTAGTTCTTGAAGTTCTTCTACAGAGGGGGTAGCTTTTCAATTAGAGCAGCCACCTGGAAAGATTCACTTAGTTGCATGCCTTCGGCGTGAATCTCGTGTAGAATCAGCTGCAGTTCTTGGACTTGGTCTATGACCTTCTTGGAGTCCATCATATAGAAGTTGAGGAACCTTTCGACGATGAATTTCTTCATCCCGGCATCCTCCGTTTTGTACTTCTTCTCCAGGGAGTTCCAAATTTCTTTCGCAGTCTTAGTACCTGCATAGATATTGTAAAGGGCGTCGACTAAGTCATTTAGGATATAGTTACGACATAGGAAGTCGCTGTGACTCCATGCATCGAGGGCGTTGATCGTCTGTTGATCAGCCTCATTTTCTGCCACCTTCGGAGCCTCTTCTTCAAGAATCGGACTAAGTTGAGCATCGACAGGTAGAACAGCATCTTTTGTTGCCACCATTTGAACTCGGTACCGTTGAACTTGGCCGGCCATTCTGCGAGAATAGTTCCTGGGACCGCTAGCACTAGTGTTGGTGCGGAGCTTGATGATGCCATCTTCAAGTACACTGATCTCGTCTTACGATTGTTGGTTGTCGGAGGTACACTGATATATGTTACCATTTCTACCAAAATAATATTGCCAACCTCTACGGCAAGACACTTATTTCTAATTCTACGACCACTTCATTTCTACTTTTGGATCATTTGCCTCTCGCATCTTACGAGACTGATGGTAAGACAAGGGTTTGGATTGGGTACGGAGTGAAGGAATTGATTCCGGACGGTTTGAACTGAAGGGGGACCGCAGCGGCAAGCGCAAGTATGTGATAATGGCAAGCGCAGTTATGTGATAATGGCAAGTGCAGTTATGTGATAATGGCAAGTGCAGTTATGTGATAATGGCATTTGTTTTTGTGAAAACGGCAAGTCCCCGTTGATGATAATGGCACGCGTAGTTTTTTTCATTTTGGTCCCCCGTATTTTAGCATTTTTGCAAAAAGGTCACACTGGCATGCACAGTTATGTGATACTGGCATGTGCAGTTATGTGATACTGGCATGTGCAGTTATGTGATAATGGCATTTGTATCCGGCCTGTGTTTGTGCGTGGCTTTTTTCATTTTGGTCTCCATATTTTAGCACATTTGCAAAAAAATTCCCGCGTGTCTTCATTCCAAACAGTTCGGAATAGTGGTATTCCGTACCCAATCCATACCCCAAATATGTATGAACGTTAATGCTAGATATTCAAAAATAAGAAAATAGATACAATGTTTCGAGTATATTTGAGCAGGTAAAAATTTGTGAAACGCCTCTTTCTATTTTGGTAAAAATCTACTTTAGTACTTTGTGATTACACGCTTTGTCACTCCACTACTCCGTGGTTTTAAAACGTCCGATAGAGTGATAAAAAAATTTCTCATTGACACTCCACCACTTGAATAATTTTTTTGGACATAAATATCTTCAATTATAATTAAGAAAAAAACTGGTCATATATTCGTCGAAACATATCTGAAAAAATCAATTTTCCATTATTGTAATATTTTCCTTTATTTATTTAAAAAAGTTTCATTTAATTATACTTTAGGGTATTTATGTCCAAAAAAGTTATTTTAGTAATGGAGTTGCAATTTTAGAAACCTCTATTACTTGGACGAACATTTTGAAACTACAGAATAGTAGAGTGTCAAAGCGCGTAATCCCAGAATACTAAAGTAGATTTTTACCTTTTGATAGTTGAATCAACCACAATAGAGTATGTTGATTCCGGGATTCCAAAGAATTACTCGAGCAAACTTATTTTAATTAAGCAATTACACTTAAAATAAATTAACACTAAAAAGAGTATCTTCAAACAAATCGTGCTCAATTAAAAATATTTAAATTATCTATTTTCTATTTATAAAAATTGGTCCTAAGTTCTAAAGAAAATAAGGAAAGCCAGAAACGTGGAAATGGTTTTCTGGTATATCCAAAATATATTTCTGTACAAAGCGACAACTACTTATATATAGCTGTACAACTGAGAAAATAGATGCAAAGCTAAGGGCATAACTGTTATTTCTACCAAGCCAGATGTACGCCTATTTCGGTCTTTCCCGCGTCTCCTCTCCATCGTTTGTTACCCCCCCGCAAGCTGGACCTCCCGGAGCATGAGTATCACGGAGTCCAAGCTTGAGTAGATGGAATTCAAAGAGCGATGGAGCTAAAGCTTTGGTAAACATATCTGCTGTTTGGTGAGCTCCCGAAATATGCATAAGACGGACCAAGCCTTGTTGAACCTTCTCACGAATGAGATGACAATCGAGCTCGATGTGTTTGGTCCGTTCATGAAAAACCAGATTTTCGGCCATTTGGATCGCTGATTGATTATCGCAGTAGACTGGTGCAGCTTCCGGATGTGAAATTCCCAAGTCTGTCAGCAGGTTTTTAAGCCATTGAACTTCGCATCCAAGAGAAGCAAGTGCCCGATATTCAGCCTCGGAAGATGACCGTGAGACCGTAGGTTGTTTCTTGGACTTCCAAGATATCAGGGAACTCCCCAAATACACGCAAAAACCCGTGGTGGATCGTCCTGTATCCGGGCATCCACCCAAATTTGTGTCGCAAAGGCCTTTTAACTTCAGTTCCGTGGTGCTAGGAAAAAATAAACCCAAACCTGGATGTTGCTTTAAGTAGCAAAGCACTCGATGCACAGCCTTCTTGTGCACAATTGTGGGAGCAGACAAAAATTTGCTTAATTGATGTGTCGCATACATGATATCAGGTCTGGTGTTCGTGAGATATATCAGTTTTCCCACGACCCGTCTGTACCAAGTATGGTCTTCCAATGGCGCCGGATCTCCTTCGTTAGCACTCAACTGCAGCTTGTGAACCATGGGACTTTTCATGGGTCGACAGTTGAGGAAACATGTGTCCCGTAGCAACTCAAGGACATATTTACGCTGACATATATGAAGTCCAGCTTGGGAACGAGCTACCTCAAGACCGAGAAAGTACTTGAGGGTACCAAGGTCTTTAATTTTCAGCTGCTGGTCAAGATAGCGTTTGATCTCCACAATTAAGTCCATGTTATTACCTGTAACAATCACATCGTCAACGTACACCAGTAAGTAAACAAAATGTCCTCCCCTGGTGAGCGTGAACAAAGAGTAATCTGCCCGTGATTGAAGAAAGCCAAAGTGGAGAAGCAAGGATGACAACTTTGCGAACCACTGACGAGAAGCTTGCTTTAAACCATACAAAGACTTGCGGAGACGGCAGACTTTTCCCTCCCCGTCACGCCAACCAGGCGGAGGCTCCATGTAAACCTCTTCATCAAGATCACCGTGTAAGAACGAGTTGTTGACGTCAAGTTGCTCAAGAAACCAACCGCGGGCTGCTGCAACAGCGAGAACTACACGGACAGATGTTAACTTGGCAACGGGTGAAAAAGTCTCCATATAATCGATACCAAAAGTCTGGGTATAGCCTTTGGCAACAAGATGCGCTTTATAGCGCTCAACAGAACCATCAGCACGTAATTTAATCTTATAAACCCAGCGGCAACCAATAGGAACCTGCCCAGCAGGCAAATCAACTAACTCCCACGTTTGGTTATCAAGCAAAGCCTGTAATTCTGTATGCATGGCATCTCGCCACTGAGAAAATTGTTGGGCCTCAACAAAGGAACTTGATTCATGTCCCGAATCCATAGCCACTGTGAACATCTTATGAGCAGCACCAAGATGAGAGTAAGACACAAAAGTGTTAATATGATATAAGGCAGAGGGACCACGTACCTGACACGTCAAAGAAGACTGATCCCGCGTTGAAGAAGAATGACTTATACACGGGTGGATATAGTCACTAAGGTAAGCATGGGTGGTCTTGTGGCGAGTGGAACGTCTAACAGGGGAAGATGGTGTTGGAGGTAGTAGAGGTGAAGGAGTAATAAGAGGAGGAATGGGATCATAAAAGGTGGGAGATGGAGATGGAGAAGGTGAAGGATGGGCAGGGGATGGTTCGGGGCAATGTTGGTAGGGAAAAATATTCTCATAGAACGTTACATCACGGGAGGTAAACGTCTGCTGGGTATGAAGATCATACAATCGATATCCCTTGAGGCCTGATGTGTACCCCAAGAAAATGCACTTTCGAGCACGAGGGTCAAATTTGCTTTGTCGTGGAATCATGGCCGCGTAGCATAAGCAGCCAAACACACAGAGATGGGTAAACTGGGGTGGTTTCTTGTAAAGAAGTTGATAGGGAGTAAGGTTATGTAATAAGGCAGAAGGAGTAAGGTTGATGAGATAGACGGCATGAAGTACACAAACACTCCAAAAGGGTAGAGGCATAGAAGCTTGGAAACGTAAGGCGCGGGCAACATTAAGAATGTGTTGATGTTTGCGCTCAACGCGCCCATTTTGTTGAGGCGTGTGAATGCAAGAAACTTCATGGACAATTCCTCGGGAACGGAAGAAAGAACTGAGGAAGAACTCCTTCCCTTGATCACTGCGAATGATCTGAATTTTAGTTTGATGTTGGGTCTCCACTAGGTTAGCAAAAGCTTCTAAGTGATATTGAGCCTCAGACTTGTGTTTGAGCAAGTAAACCCATGTCGCACAAGTATGATCATCAACAATGGTGAGAAAATACGTAAACCCGTCATAAGAGGGCGTATGATACGGGCCCCAAATATCCACATGTATGAGCACAAATGGAGCTGCAGCTCTAGAATCACTCAACGGAAAAGGCGACCGCTTATGTTTGGCTAAGTGACAAATAGAACAAGGCATACCACACTAGTCTGATATAGGAGGATACAACCTCTTCAATATAGCAAGCTTCGCGCGAGGAAGATGGCCAAGGCGATAGTGCCAAAGGTCAAAATCTGGACGAACATGGGTAAAGCCAGTACTGTGGCGAGGAGGATTGGGTGTGGGAAGGGTTGTGGTGAACATGTATAAGCCATTCTCCTTCTCAGCAAAACCAATCATCCTCTTCGTGATCAGGTCCTGCACATAACAAGAAGAGCCAGAGAAAAAGAGTGAGTAAGGTGCATCTCCAGTCAACCGACTGATAGAAATAAGGTTGCAGGAAAAATCAGGAATATGTAAGACTTGATGCAGAGTTAAATCTGGTGTCAAAGAAACACGTCCAATATGCTTAGCCTGAACTTGTGAACCATTCGGGAGTGTCACATATAGAGGTTGAATAGACTCATAAGTGATAAAGTGATCCAGGCTACAAGCCACGTGCGTCGAGGCCCCGGAATCAAGAATCCAGGGGTGCAAATGTGCAGCGGGCTGCAATTGCAGACTGAAGACGTTACCTGCACAATTCACATGTGCATTAAGGAGTTGAGAAACTGTTGGAGTGGCTACAGCTGCTGTAATATGAGGTGTGGAAGAACGCAAAGGAGTTGTTGCTGCAGAATCAGCAGCAAAACCAATCTGCTGCTGCAAAGAAGATTGATTTGCTGTAGAATGCTGCTGAAATGCAGTGATAAGACCATTTAATTGACTCTGAATATGATGCAACTGCTGCATATGATTCTGATACCCAGGCTGTTCTAACTCAGAAGTCTCTTGAGTAGCAGAACCATCTGCAACAGCCATGTTGACATGAGCAGTTCTACTCCTTGGAACAAAACCAGGCGGATATCCGTGCAATTTGAAGCACTTTTCAATAGTATGTCCAGTCATACGACAATGAGCACAAATTGGCTTCTTATTCTGAGTTCCATAACCACCAGAATTATAGGGCGACTTCTTATAACCCGATTGAACCGCCATAATAGAAGAATCACTAGCCTTCATGACACCAGAAGCATTAAACACAGCAGATAACTGTCGTTCATGTTGCCACAGCAAGTACAAAACTCTACTCATCGAAGGAAGAGGATCCATAACTAGAATCTGTGTGCGCACATTCTCAAAGTTCTCACTAAGTCCGATAAGAAAACCGATAACCAAATCTTATTTCTGATAAGTTCTAACCAGATTAATTGCAGCACAGGACGTAGCAGATGTAGGTGCACATTCACAATTCAGCAATGGCCTAAACTGAACTAACTGCTCAAACCGTCTTATAACTCGTATAATAGTCTTGAATCGACAAAATTCCTTGAGAAAGAGAGTGGATCTTACGCTTAAGGTTCGCAACCTGAATCAAATCGCTACCTCCAAAACGATCTTGAAGCTCTTCCCATATATCTGCAGCGAACTCATGCCACTGTAGATTTTCAACCAAATCTGCTTCAACGGACTTCAAGATCCATCGGAACACCATCGTGTTGCAGCGTTTCCAGGTCGCGTGAAGAGGATCTCCGATCGGGGGCATCGGAATGGTACGATCAACAAAATTGAACTTGTTCTTGGTTTTCAGCGACATGCGCATGGATTTGCTCCAAGAATGGTAGTTATCGCCATTGAGAAGAGGCGTCACTAGCACGGTGGCCGGACTCTCACTCGGATGGAGATAATACGGATTCGCGTTGTAATCCAGATTGATAGCAGGATCCGCCATGGGAGCTTGGTTCATCATGGAAGGAGGAGCTCGAGCTTGGTTCGCCATGGATGAAAAGCTCGAGAGAGATGGTTATTGGAAGATTATAGAAGCTCCTAGAAGAAATTAGAAACACAGCAGTGCTCTGATACCATCTAAAGAAAATAAGGAAAGCCAGAAACGTGGAAATGGTTTTCTGGTATATCCAAAATATATTTCTGTACAAAGCGACAACTACTTATATATAGCTGTACAACTGAGAAAATAGATGCAAAGCTAAGGGCATAACTGTCATTTCTACCAAGCCAGCTGTACGCCTATTTCGGTCTTTCCCGCGTCTCCTCTCCATCGTTTGTTATAAGTGGTAACAGACTTGAATTTAATTATGAATTTTTCGATTTCAATTCTTAAAAAATGAAAAAATACTATTGAAAGAGTGACCTCCTGAAAATTATATTTAGTTAAAAAATATACAAAGATGTATCAAGGAAACGTTCGATTATACTCGACCACAAAAGAAAAGAAAAAGTCACGGCAAGTTGTGGAGCCTGTTCATTGTGATATCGCGTCAGCGTTCAAAAGAAGAATGAAAATAATAGTTAGTTTCAAAAAAAAATCTAACGGATACTATATAGTATATTCATACACTACATTAATACTTAGTTGAGTAAAGGCAAACAAAGTTAGTGCTTCTTAAACGGTTAGAAATGATAGAACTTTACTTAATAAATTTATTTTGCTGTATTGTAACAAATCTATTTAGAAAAAATAGCATATGTAAGCATAAAAGACCAATATGCTTAATTAGATAAAACCAGCAGGTATATGTATTGTAGTATCTAGCCTAATCCAAAATTTGAGTTATGTCACAATTTTCTTTTAACGCTACTTTTTTTCTCGAGAATTTACGGTTAGATTAGAAAAACACGGAAATACTTAATTTATACATTATCTTACGGGTATGGATTGGGTACGGAATGCCAATATTCTGAACTGTTTGGAATGAAGACACGCAGAGACTTTTTTGCAAACACGCTAAAATACGGAGACCAAAATGAAAAAAATCACGCACAAACACAGGCCGGATACAAATGCCATTATCACATAACTGTGCATGCCAGTATCACATAATTGCATATGCCAGTATCACATAACTGTGCATGCCAGTGTGACCTTTTTGCAAAAATGCTAAAACACGGTGGACCAAAATAAAAAAAATTACGCGTGCCATTATCAATAACGGGGACTTGCCATTTTTACAAAAATAAATGCCATTATCACATAAATGCACTTGCCATTATCACATAAATACACTTGCCATTATCACATAACTACGCTTGCCATTATCACATACTTGCGCTTGCCGCTGCAGTCCCCCTTCAGTCTAAACCGTCCGGAATCAATTCCTTCACTCCGTACCCAATCCAAACCCACATATTAGACACCTAATATCTTCGGGGCTGTAAAGGTCCTGACTAAACAGGAATCTATTTTTCGGTAACGGATTAAATCATCAATATCTTTTTTAATTGCAATCCTAACCAAACTGTAGGTCTAATAACAACCATGAAACATAAATTATTTAGGGGTAAGAACTAATTAATTCTCTAAGTCTCTAAATTTTTATATGTACTAAGAAATCTAATTTTTATTTAATTATTTCTTAAGTTTTGAAAAATTAAATTTGTTAGTCCCTAAGATCAATCTCCATTTCAATGACTCATGGAATTATCGAATTAACCCTCATTCACTTTAAAAATCTAAAATTATCATTAAACATACTAATCTCCACGCCACACTAAAAAACACTTCACATACCCCCTAAAAACATAAGTCTACTCCACCCATTTCATCCAACCAATCGATTAACCATTTTGAGTAGGGTTGGATTAGGTATTGCTGGGCCTCCGGCAGCACCAATCTGATAACTTAAAAGGTCCCGGCCCGCCCCCTTCCCCTTTTTTGGCTAAATTTCACTTTGGTATCTGATATTTGTACCCAATTTTATGTTCGTACATTTTATTTTTTTCCATTATGTTTTTCAACGTCGCATCAAAATCATAACGCACACCAATTTTCAACGGTACATCAAGTTGTTCAACGACACATCAAGTTTTTCAATGGAAAAATTACAACGGCACAACAATTTTCAACGGCAATGACGCATCAATTTTTTCAACGGCAAAAATCACAACAGCATATCAATTTTCAATGGCAAATCGAGTTTTTCATTGGTACATCAAGTTTTTTAATGGAAAAATTACAACTGTACATCAATTTTCAACAACAAATCGAGTTTTCAACGGCACATCAAGTTTTTTAACGGCAAAATCACGAATTACTACTTTACTTTTAAAAAATTGATGTGCCGTCGGCTTTTGCCATTGAAAAACATGATTTGCCATTGAAAATTGATTTGCCGTTGTAATTTTGCCGTTGAAAAACTTGATGTGCAGTTGTGATTTTTGCCTTTGAAAATTTTTGCCGTTGGGATTTTTTGCCGTTAAAAAATTTGATATGTTATTAAAAATTGATGTGCCGTTGTGATTTTGCGTTGAAAAACTTGATGTGCCGTTAAAAAATATTTGCTAAAATAAGAAAATTAAAAAGTACAAAAGAAATGCATAAAAATATTAGGTACCATAATAAAATTTACTATTTAGAAAAATAAAAAATAGGACACGTGGTGACAATGTGTCAGCCCGCAGCAGGTGCTACAAGCGCGCTGTTGCTCGCACCCAATCCGCATCTATTTTGAGTAATTTAAATCATGTGATACTGTGATAATAAGGATTGGTTACTTTTTGATGAACTTTGTGCTAGTTACACGTGAACAAATACTCGCCGAATGCTCCCGAAACCAATTCACTTTAGTCAGACAGAGTGGCGTCAGGATAACCTACCCCAAAATGTCCTTCGCTGAAGAACGGAAGAGGCAGCTACTCATTACAACTACGAGACAAGAGCAATTAAAGCACAAATAAATTGATTAGTTCTCATCAAAAAAATTGTAATTGAATTTAGAAGTCTAAGATTTCAAATCCTAGCATTGTCGTTGTGGAAAATTGATTAGTTCTCTCAATTTTATTGCGGAAAGAAGTGCAGGCAAATGTGTTCGTGATTTACGTGGTGTGAGATATCATGGGTCATGGGATGATTTAGGTATTTTCTTATGTGATAATTTTATTTTATTAAAAGTTCAAGATTGTTAGAAAGTCTATTAGACGATAATTTTATTTTATTAGAAATTTCAACAACTTTTTTTTGAGGGGTGGAGTTCCAACAACTTTAATTTTATTTAGGATATGTATATCATGTTTTGATCATTCTTAGAACGCCTAGGGACTAATAAGTTTGATTTTGTAAAATTCAAGAACTAATTAACTAAAAAGATTGGACCTATAAGTACAATATATCAAACATGAAGTACCTCTCAATTTTTTCCCACCTATTTAACTTAATTAAATGGTGATTGGTAATTAGGATTCTGAACAACAATCCAACACTAAATAGGAACATGCGCAATAGCTCTATTTTTCGGTTAATGCAGTTCTTTTTTTTTCACAATGCAATAGATCTATTTAGGAAACAATACATAAAACAAGAATCTATTTTGGGAAAAGAATAATATCGGAAACATTTTTTTAGATTGGAATCCTGATCAAACTGTAAAAAGCCAAAAAAAAGAAACTATTTAACTTAATTAATTGGTGGCTGGTAATTAGGATTCTAACAACAATGAAACAATAAATAGGAAACTATTTCTCGTTGGAGCTCGGACAGGAAACTAAACAGGAATCTATTTCCCAGAATACCAAGGTTCTGGATGTGTACGCTAACCCGGCTTCGTGGTGCCACCGACTGCCCCCTCCTCGCCGTTGTAGTCATAGACCTAGTGTAGAAGAGGCCCTTGCTCCTCACTAATGTTTGAACTTCAACAACGTCCAGGAACATGTGCTCGATCAGAACCACATAGTGCTCCTCAACGGTGTCGAAGAATTGGTAGGTTGTAGGGTTAAGCCTCTCGTTATCATCGTTGAACTTGGTGAGAGCCCTATCTTTGACTTCCAAGGGAGAAGTGTTCCCAAGGTACCTGGACAGCTGGCCAAAGTTCTCGTGTTCCACTTTCTCCCCCGATTGAACATTCTTTTCAGAGATAGCTTTCATGGATGTTCCTTTTGTCACTTGAACGGAGTCACGATTCTCCTCAATTTCCTTCATCGATGGATCCCCCAACTTCTGTGGAGGTTCCTCGTCTTGCTCAACCATCTCGACTTCTTCTTGGACAACCTTAGGTTTGGTCGATTCAACAGAATCAGTGAGTTCTTCACCGGATTCAGGCTGTGAGAAGTCTTTGAACCCTCATGTTTGCCCTTCAGAAATAGCTTTCATGGCTGTCCCTTTGGCATCTTGAGAGGCATCACGAATCTCTTCAGTGGCCAGCACCGAGGAATCTCCCATCCTTTGTGGAGATTTGTCATCTCCTTGATGCACTTAATTAACCTGTCGAACAAGGCATCGATAGTGGCAGCCATCTCGGAAAGTGGCTCTGATACCAAATTGTTATAAACTTGGATAGTTGGTAGAATTTGAGGAAAGAAGTTGAGAAGAGAAAGATATTGATAGAATTAGAGAGAGAAGTTGCGAACGTAGAAGAGAAGAAGGAGAACGTGGGAGATATTTCTTGATTATAATTCTTGATAATCAACCCTAAGGGTGCGTGGACATTATATAGCCAAATGCCTAATAGCTGAATTTGAATACTAAATAAACCCTAACCTATTAAAGGAAAAGTTCTCAATGAAGGAAACAACTGAATAGAAATAACTGAATAGGAAATAAAAATTAAGTAATTAAGTCTCTAGAATCCTAACAATCTTTGAGTACGATGGGGGCTCGTCCATTGCGTTGATGGCGGCAGTGGGCGGAATATCAGGGCGTGATCTGTACAAGTTATGGGTGATGAAAGAGTATGGCATGTGTCACGCCCCAGAAATGGACATGTCAACCGCCACAGAGAGAAAGTTCTCCGTAAGACTCAATTACCTTCCAAGAATGTTATAAGGCATATATACTTAAGGTTACATTATCGATGGTAAATAGAAGTCCTCATTCTAATTGACAAAAATGAGTGTCGTGTCATGCAAGGCATGAGTCTACTCTTAGTTCTCACTCCCGGATCGTCCCTTAGTATCTGAAATACATAGCGCACATTAATGAAGATACGCAACTCAGTAAGTCGGTGACACATATAACACACATTCAAGCACATAACAAATCATACAGTAGATCATATCTCAAATGATATAACAATTCATATATCAAATATTCCCAATAATGATTATTGAAATTAAGACACATTCACATAGAACAGAAATCATATATACACTGACAAGCTTTTCAGAACGAACAGAGGTCACTTAGCCAACTAACTTAACCAACTAACAGAACAGAACTCCGGAGCCTAACATATCTATGACGAGATTCTCGTGGGATCCAGAAAAGTACCCTTCCGTTCTTACGTTGTGGGCCCAGAAGACAGAAGGGTATCCTCACGAGCCTAGATAATTTCCACACTCCCTATCCATTGTTGTTTCTAGAGGTTGGTGTACTTGATTAGGATCTATGGCAGTCGAGGCAAGTGTTGGACACTTTCTCCGTAAGACGAGATTGCCCCGTATATTTCAATGCAGTAGGGGCTTCGGCAATCGTCCCCAAGATACAACGACTATTTAGGGCATTTTCAAGAACGTTGCACACATATCTTGAAACTTTTGGGCGAACCCTTATATACCCAGAACTTTCGGACAGACTTTGTGAGTGAAGAACGAGGGGAGTATGGAGAAGATAACAATGCCTATATAGATGCATTTGCTGCTGGGATGAGGATAATGGCAAGGAGGCAGGCCTATTTATAGGATAGAGGAGGCAGGGAGGCAGCCACCCCGAAGGGACGCGTCTGTTCGGCCAGCAGGGTGGCTGGCTACGCTCGTGGCCCTTCGGTGGCTTCTGGATCCTTCCAGGTGCGCCCAGGCTGTGCTGGCGCCCTTTCGTGAGGGATCTCACAGCCCTTCGGCCTTCTGGAAGTCTTCTGGACATTCCAGCCCTTCGTGCCTCTTCGGTGGCCAACCTGGAAGGTGCTCGCAACTCCTCGTTACTTCGGTAGCTGCGCAGCTCTCTCCGGACCCGGGCAAAATACTTCAGGCTCCTTCAGGTCCTCGCGATGATGTACACCTGCAAAGTGCCAAGTGCACCACAAAGCACCCATTGCGACCTGCGTCCAATGCGCCATGCGCACACACACACGCATACGCAGCACCATCCGAGCACGAGCACGCACACACACGCACACGTGCGTATGCGTGTTTGTGTGCGTGCTCGTGCTCGGATGGTGCTGCACACCATCCTCGTCGCGGTCTGAGTTGGCTTTCTCTCCAGGTGGTCAACTTATTTGAGAGGTAAGGAGAGGAATTCCTTATAAACAAGGAAATTCTCCTTGCTCTATTCAATGTGGTACACACTATTCCTTAACTTGACTTTGGGCCTTCCACTTGGGCCTTTCCAATTTGGGCCAAATGCATTAAATATGCATTCAACCCAACAATCCCCCACATGAATGATGATTAATGCATGCAGACTCTAATCGAAAGTTCTGACGTGTTATTATTGTATCGAGACAGGTAGCTTGTAGCTTTGAACCTTCTCTAGTAATATATTATCAGATTTACTCGCTGCTCGGTGAACGTGATGTCTTGAACCGTCAGCTTTTGGCGTAAACCAAGACAATAACATTTACACAATAATAACCCTAGTATATTTGGGTTCTCACGTTGTGTCCGTTTTGGCCATGGACCGTTTCTTGGATTCATAAGTATTTTTCCCATTTGAAGCGGCCTCACTTCATACTTACATAGGTGATCTTCTATCAGGAATATCCTGCCATACTCCACCTTTATCAAGGTATATGAATCATTAAAAGCGTAATGCTTAACCTTACCACACCTCTGCAAGTTAATACCTGGGCAGCTTCTGAGAATGAGATAGGTTCCAGGTGATTAACTGAACCCTCCATAACTTAGTTGTCTCATTGAACCACGTTTGTGGGATCTCCACTCATCATGGTTGAGTTACCGCTATGGACGTTCTTTAGTGTGTAGATTTTAATCCCATTCTCCTTACTGCGTTGTACATTTGATCTCTATTGATTCCTTTCGTAAAAGGATCAGCTAAGTTGTCCTTGGACTTTACATAATTAATGGTGATCACCCCACTAGAGATTAACTGTCTAACGGTATTGTATCTCCGACGGATATTTCGAGACTTTCCATTGTACATTGTACTTTGTGCTCTCCTGATTGTAGACATGCTATCACAATGTATCAATACGGGAGACACCGGTTTGCTCCAGCACAGAATATCCTCTAGAAAGTTTCTAAGCCATTCAGCTTCTTCCCCAACTTTGTCTAGTGCTATAAACTCTGACTCCATGGTGGATCGAGCTATGCACGTTTGTTTAGAGGACTTCCAAGACACAGCTCCTCCTCCTATGGTGAATACGTATCCACTCGTGGATTTGGAGTCCTTAGTGTTTGATATCCAGTTTGCGTCACTGTATCCTTCTAATATAGCTGGATATTTAGCATAATGTATGCCATAGTTTATGGTATATTTTAAGTACTGTAAAACCCTTTCCAGAGCTAGCCAGTGATCATTCCCTGAATTACTTGTGAATCTACTAAGCTTACTAACTGAGTACGCAATATCAGGATGTGTGCAGTTTGCTAAATACATCAAGCTCCCGATAATTTGCGCATACCTCAGTTGAGATACTGGGTCCCCTCGATTCTTGGCTAAGTGTAGATTCAAATCTACTGGAGTCTTAACCGGAGATTTGTGAAACGCTTCAAATTTCTTGAGTACGCTCTCCACGTAATGGGATTGCGTCAAGATAATTTCCTCAGCTTTCCTAGAAATTTTTATTCCTAGTATGACATCTGCCAGACCCATATCGTTCATGTCAAAGTGGTTCTTTAACATGTTCTTAGTTTTCACAATAACCTCTTTATTGCTTCCCGTAATTAATAAATTATCTACGTAGAGATATACAATTACGTAAGCTTCAGGTGTGCCCTTGATGTAAATACATTTATCGCACTCATTGATCTTAAATCCATTCGACAGCATCGTTCTGTCAAATTTCTCGTGCCACTATTTCGGCACTTATTTTAGCCCGTATAGTGACTTGACTAGCCGACACACTTTATGCTCTTGACCGGGAGTCACAAAACCTTCAGGTTGCTCCATGTATATCTCCTCTTCCAGTTCTCTATTTAGGAAAGCTATTTTTACGTCCATTTGGTGGATCTCGAGGTTATAGAGTACTGCAACAGCTATGAGTACTCTAATTGATGTGATTCTTTTGACCGGTGAATACGTGTCAAAGAAATCATATCCCTCCTTCTGTTTGAACCCCTTAGCTACCAATCGAGCTTTGTACTTGTCAATTGATCCATCAGCTTTGTATTAACTTTTTAGGATCCACCTGTATCCCCAAGGTTTGCAGCCCGGTGGAAGATCCACGATTTCCCACGTGTGGTTTTGCATAATGGATTCTATCTCACTATTGATAGCTTCCTTCTAGAGAGGAGCATCTGGACTGGACAATGCCTCTTGGATTGTCCTGGGTTCATCTTCTAACGCATAGGTTAGATAATCCGGACCAAAGGATTTAGTTTTCTTTGTCCGTTTACTACGTCTAGGTTCATCATCTTCCTGATTTGACCCTTGCGTAGTCTCGTGAACCCTTTTCTTTGGACTCCCTTCCTTTCTTTCCTTATTAGGAAAGCTATTCTCAAAGAACGTTGCGTTCCTTGATTCTATGACCATTCCCGCGTTTATCTCAGGGTTTTCAGATTTATGCACCAAAAATCGATAAGCACTACTATTTTGTGCATATCCGATAAAGATGCAATCAATGGTCTTGGGTCCTATTCTCACCTGCTTAGGCTTAGGTACTTCGACCTTTGCTAGGCAACCCCACACTTTAAGGTAACCGTAGGAAGGCTTTCTTCCTTTCCATAGTTCTTATAGGGTTTTATCCCTTTTCTTGTGTGGTAATTTGTTTAGAATGTAGTTAGCTGAGAGCACAGCTTCCCCCCATATGTTATGGGGTAAGACCAAGCTAATCAACATAGCGTTCATCATCTCCTTAAGAGTTCAATTTTTGCGTTCAGCTACGCCATTCGATTGAGGTGAGTATGGAGCAGTCGTTTGATGAATAATCCCATGTTCTTGACAGAGTTCATCAAACGGAGCTACATATTCTCCCCCTCGATCACTTCGGATCATTTTGATTTTCACGCTGAGTTGATTTTCAACCTCATTCTTATATCTCTTAAAGGCATCAAGAGCTTCGTCTTTGCCCTTTAGGAGATATACGTAACAGTATCTTGTATAATCATCGATAAACGTGATGAAGTATTTCTTCCCGCCTTTAGTTTGCACGTGTTTCATATCGCAAGTGTCCGTATGAATTAACTCTAAAGGCGTAGTACTTCTTTCCACTGAATGAAAAGGTGCTTTGGTCATTTTAGCCTCCACACATACTTCACATTTATCGGATGGGTTGAACTCTAGATTCGGTAATAAATTTAAACTTACTAACTTTCTCAGCGAGTTTAAATTTGCGTGTCCTAATCTACCATGCCATAAATTAGAACACTCGGCCAAGTAAGAAGAAGCGTTAACTTTATTTTCACCGTTAAAGGTGCGATGTATAGTTATTACATTCATCTTAAATAGCCCCTTTTTTAGATAACCCTTTCCTATGAATTGACCCGCTTTAGTCAGTACAAACTTATCAGCCTCAAATACAAGCTTAAGACCGGCTTTGCTTAACAGTGAGCCGGAAACTAAGTTCTTGCGGATGTCCAGGACATGCAGCACATCCTTGAGGGTCAGCTCCTTTCCTAAGGTCAGCTTCAGGACCACCTTTCCCAGACCAACGATCTTAGACATTGCTGAGTTTCCCATGAATAGCTTTCGGCCGGTGATCGGGATATAGCTTGAGAACATCTCCTTGTCCAAGCAGATGTGGCGGGTAGCTCCTGTGTCCACGAACCACTCTCTCGGATTGTCCACCAGGTTGGCTTCAAACACCACGGCTGACAGATCCATCTGGGATAAGTCTTCAGCCAGGTTAGGCTTTCCTTGGTCGTCCTTCTTCGGCTGGCGACAGTCCTTAGCCATGTGTCCGGGTTTGCCGTAGTTGTAGCAGTCGCCCTTGATCTTCTTGTTCTTTTTCTTCTTGGGCTCTTACTTCTCCTACTTATCTCTGGACTTCTTCCTCTTCTTGCCACCTTTTCCCTCGGCAAGGTGCACGGTGGTCTCAGGGTTGGCCTTGCCTTGCTTGACTTCGGACTTTCGGTTGTCTTCCTCCATCCTAAATCTCACGATCAGGTCTTCTAGGCCCATGTCCTTCCTCTTGTTCTTGAGGTAGCTCTTGAAGTCCTTCCAGAGCGGGAGGAGCTTTTCGATCATCGCAGTTACTTGGAAGGACTCGCTGAGTTGCATCCCTTCAGCTTTGATCTCGTGAAGGATCAGCTGCAACTCCTGCACTTGGTCGATGACCTTCTTGGAGTCCACCATCTTGAAGTCGAGGAATCGTCCGACGATGAATTTCTTCGTCCCGGCATCCTCCGTTTTGTACTTCTTCTCGAGTGAACTCCACAGCTCCTTAGCGGTCTTGGGTTCCGCGTAGACGTTGTAGAGCATGTCGTCTAGTCCATTCAGGACATAGATCCGGCACAGGAAGTTGATGTGACTCCACGTGTCGAGAGCGTTAATCTTCTGTTGATCCGTCTCATTTTCCGCTATCTTCGGTGCTTCCTCTTTCAGGAACCGAACTAGGTTAAGCGTGGTCAGATAGAATGTCATCTTCTGTTGCCGCCTCTTAGACTCGGTACCGTTGAACTTGGCCGGCCTTTCGGCGTGGACAGTTCCCAGGACCGCTGGCATTGGTACGGTGCTTGACGATGCCATCTTCAAGTATATGATCTCGTCTTACGATTGTTGTTTCTAGAGGTTTGTGTACTTGATTAGGATCTACGGCAGTCGAGGCAAGTGTTGGACACTTTCTCCGTAAGACGAGATTGCCCCGTATATTTTAGTGCGGTACGGGCTTCGGCAATCGTCCCCAAGATACAACGACTGTTTATGGCATTTCCAAGAACGTTGCACACGTATCTCAAAACTTGGTCCGCTCGGCCAGCAGGCTGACTGGCTGCTCTCGTGGCCCTTCGATGGCTTCTGGATCCTTCCAGGCGCGCCCAGGCTGTGCTGGCGCCCTTTCGCGATGATGCGCACGTGCGAAGTGCCAAGTGCGCCACAAAGCGCCCATTGCGACCTGCGTCCAATACACCATGCGCACACGCGCGAGCGCGTGCTCGTGCTCGGATGGTGCGCATCCTCGTCGCGGTCCGAGTTGGCTTTCCTTCCAGGCGGTCAACTTATTTGAGAGGTAAGGAGAGAAATTCCTTATAAACAAGGAAATCCTCCTTGCTCTATTCAATGTGGTACACACCATTCCTTAACTTGACTTTGGGCCTTCCACTTGGGCCTTTTCAATTTGGGCCAAATGCATTAAATATGCATTCAACCCAACATCCATTTGATCACACGCACCTAGGGTTACCCGGTAGCCCCTTTGAAACGATGCGTAAAAACTTTAGGGCCCAAAAGGTATGAAAATAATCCCGCCACTCAAAACAGAACATACCAATTGTACATCAAAACTTATCATATCAAGAATTCGGACATAAGCAATATGGATCTATTAACTATACAGAATCATAAAATTTTAAAAATCAGAAAAGTACTACGGATCAAAGAATAATACGGAAATATATTCATTAGCAATACGTAAATCAGATGATTCGAAATAGACTACACACAGGAATCAAACCGATAAAAATATATAAACATGTCCGAAAGCAAGCACCTAACCACGCAGCACTTATCCAAGCTCATAATCCTTCGGGGGACCATGAGTTTGGTCACAGAACATTGACAACAAGCATATATCCCTGATTTTCCTTAAGATGCCACGCAAGTCTTAATATTTATATTATTATTTATACTATCAAGTTCATGTGTCTCATTTATATCGTTATGAACCACTAGTACAGGACAAAATAAAGTTCGTGGTCATGCGTTAGTATTATACGGTGCACACAAATCAAGTTCACAGAGTTTTTAAAATAACACTAGCCTATATCTTCTTTATCAAGTTCACGGAATCACAAGAGAGCATTTTAATTGATAGCACCACAGATCCGAATTCAAGAAGTCTAGCAAGAAATCAAGAAACCTAACGACAGAACCAAAATAACTTTCATAACTCGAAGAAGAAATCAAGAAGTCGCAACTGTCATAGCATCCTACGAAGGAAATCAACTTACATGACACAAGACTAAACTCAATATTGAAAAATAGGATATTAATATAAATTCGAACTTGTCAAGTCTATCCGATATCATTCAAATCAGATTGAAACTAAAATTAATTAATTAAGATATGTATTATCATCATTCTGTGCAACCTAAAACACATCTGCTTGCGCCGCAAGTCTAATCATGGATTTCATACCACTCAACGACCGAAAGAATCACATTTTAATATTTGTAAAAACACACCACTCTTAATGTATATCTAGGGTTCTTTCTAGCCAGCAACCATGTCTTCGCAACAATCATAACAAGCAAAGAACAAAATCTATTTCTTGCGCAACCAATTAACCAATTTAATCATCATGCTTTTACCCAGCTCACAGAGATCCAACATGCGATACAATAATCCTAGGTTCCTGAGATCCGTGTTCATGCTATTCGACATACCAGAATATGAAATCCACATCATATCCTTAAATCCGAAATCATATAGACAATAGCATAATACAAAGTAAGATAGAACTGACTCACCTTCCTATTTTATTCAAATTCGGATTTCTCAAAGCTGACTTGTGCAGACAGCCTTAGACACCTTTAAACAATATCTCGACTGTCCAGAATCTTGCCCATTGTGTTAGAAAAAAAACTCTTAAGTTTCGTATCAATCCGATAATATTTCACTGTCGGATTTTACAACCAATGATGGCTACTCTTATGGCCTACGAAATTTGATAGCTACTCTTGGGGCCTACGAAATTTCTGATGTGCTCGTCTGATAGTAAAGAGGGGAAGAATGATGGCTTCTGATACGCTGCTTTTACTGTCGACAGCTTGGCATTGCTCGATAAGCGGAGTACAAATTACTGATGATTGATGACAAGGACCTCTCGTGTGTGTTCTGCTATGATAATACTAAATGAAACCAGAAGCTACATGTTCATTCAATTCCTCTTTGCTCATTGTATACGTGGAGTCAGATTCTTTCACTTGTGTCTATGTTTTCCATCCTTGATGACTGCTTTGGTCTAGTTACAGGAAAGCAAAACTTATAGATTTGGTTTAGTTTTGTTTGCGACTTGAGTTTATGAAATTACCGCAATCAAGTTTGAGACCCAAAATATGGCTTACTTTCCGCGAAAATTCTGTACATTCACTGCATAATTTTTTATTAATTCAACTAATAATTTCACGAGCGCGTCGAAGTCCATCAAAATAAAATGATATTTTGCGGCTCGTAATAGTATACAAGAGAAGATACAGAGTTAGTGCAACTAAAAAGGAGGAAGATAAATGATTAACATTAAATAACAAAACTAAAAAGAGGGGGTTTGTATGTTTTGCTAAAAAGAAACAGTGAAAGAAAGACAAAAGTATTAAAAAAAAATACTCAAATCATATGCCTTTAATTAGCGTTTTAGACACACCATAATTCTTATGTGGCCCATCCTAATTCCTATGTGGTGTAATAAGCTAGGTAAGAATTAGAAGACTAAGTGGTGTCAAGTGAAGGATCTCGTCAAATGAGTATTAGAAGACTAAGTTGTGAACCTCCTTTTTTTTAGAGGTGAAGGTCTGACCATATGACTTTTTGTTGGTTGTGGATTATTGGTTGATACCATCTGGATGACCACGCAACTAGAAACACATTTAACTATTAATCAATATTTGAATTGAATAATATTTTTGAAAGATGATAAAGTTCTTTTAAGAAATATTAATACTGATGTGTTTTCAATAGTACAAATTTGAGAATTTTTGGTTAAATTAGAATAATTTTTTTTATGTTGATCTAATTGTTAATTTTTGGCTGCGACTTTATTAATCCTAAAATAATGGCTGTGACTTATTAAGCTTTTTAGGGAAGTCTGTCTAGTCATCAAATCATTCGGAAGCTTATGGCTTCCAATTCCTTTGATGCTATGTTCCCCTGGTAACTTCGGGTTTCCTTGAAAAATATAAGTAACTTTGGGATGGCAATAAGGCCGTGCATTCGGTATACATCGAATACCGAAATTAAAAATAATCTATACCGATTTCGAATAAAAATTATTTGGATAATATACCGAATACTGAATTAAAAATTTCGGTCCTATACCGGTTCAGACAATCAACTTCTGAACTCTCCTATCAAAGGTAAGAGAAAGGTGTAAAATAGGCCATCCATCTCTGGTCTGTGAACTCTACCCAATAGCTCAATCTGCAAAAATCCATCAAGCCAAAGTACTTCTGGAAGCTCGAACTTCTGTAAATGATTTTTTTGTTCATGGAGAACGAACCACAAGGAGTTTAGATGACTTATTCGGAAGCGCACACCTTTGGCAAAGTGAATTAGCACACCCCACCGTAAATAAGCTACAAGAAAAACCAACCACGTTAGTAAAAGGTCACGAGTAAAATTATAATAAGTAGAAATTGTACACAAGCTTAAGCATACCTTGGAAATCCCTCATAAACCCATATGTTTTGACCCAAAATCTTCAAAATTGCAAATTTGAAAAAATCCCCAAAATTTAAACCCCGAACAGGGGTTGAGGGAGACTGACCTAGGACTGAGAGGCCGCGAGGTGTGTGGCAACCGGAGTTAACATTTTGCTAGTAAATAACGAGAGTGGATTGAGCGGGGACTAAAAAAATGTTGTTCATAAGTGGGGACTAGATCTTGGACCATCAGATTCATTTGTAAAAAAAAAATCTTCAAATCTGATGGTCAATAACCAATCAGGGGCATTTTTGACTTTTTTACACAAGAAAGATACCTAATTAATACTTCCAGGAAAAATATACCAATTAATACCAAAAATACGGGGGGCGATTGGATGGGGACAAGGATAGTCCCCAAATTTGGGGACTAAAAAAGATGTGGTGGCAGTCTAGATATTAATAAGCTCTTTAAGGATAATCTTGGAAAGCTACTCTTCAACAAAATCTAGATTAAAATTATAAAAATTTTAAAAAAGGTAAAAATAACTACCAATAAACGTGGATGACTCTTCAACTTCCTGTAAGAAAGGACTCTTTACCAATATCAAAAATCCTACCAGCCACTTTATCAATAAACTAAATTCTCTAAAACAAAAAATTCATTAGAATGCTTTGAAAGTTACGGAAAAAAATTCTTCATCTTGACAAACTCTTGAAGGTACGTATATATTTTTTTCACCAAACCTTCTTCGTCTTCGACAAAATCTATTTTTTAAAGTCCCAGTTGTCTTTGTTTAAAAGCTCTTCGGTGATGATATTAGTTTTACCCTTTATCGTGATTATTTATTTCCTTAGTATATTTGGTTTTAAAGTCTGATTCATATTGGATTTTGATATGCAAGGTGTAGCGAAATTGGATTTTAGTAGACTATTGCTATTGGTTAGAAGATGCAGGGCTATTAGATTCAACGTGTGCCTTATTTGGTACTAAAATTGGTTTTTATTTTTACTGATATTGGTTGGACGTTAAATTGAAATTGTTTTGTAACAGTGTTGATATTGGTTTTTAACTGTGTTGATAATGGTTATCAGATGTAAAGATATTAGTTTATAGATTCAATGACATAGGTTTTATCCTGTTGTGATATTGGTTTTAGGTTGTATGGATATTGGTTTAAAAGTGTATCAATATTGGTTTATTGCTGTACTGAAATTCGTTTAAATCTTTATCGATTTTGGTTTGTACCTTCAGTGATATTGCTTTTGAGATGTATCAATATAGGTTTTCCGCTTTATATCAAGTGGTTTACAACTTTAATGATTTTGGTTTTTCAGCTTTATATAAAGGTTGTTAGCTGTATTGATACCGGTTGTTAGCTTTATTGATATTCGTTAGTATCTTTACTGCTATTAGTTTTGAGCTGTATTAATATTCGTTATTTTATGTGATTATTTTTACACGCTTTCCATTGACAGTGATTATTAATGTTTTGATCTGCAAAAGATATTGTTTTTAGCTATGTTGATATTGGATTTTAGGTGTGGTTGACATTGTATTGATATTAATTTTTAATTGTACGAATATTGGTTTGTCGTTGTATTGATATTGATTTTACGTTATGTTCATATTGGTTTGACGTTTATTGATATTAGTTTTTAGCTGTGTTGATACTGGTTGTCAGCTGTATAGGTATTGGTTTGTAGCGTCAACGACATTGATTTTTTTCTATCGTGATATTGGTTTTAGAGTGTATGGATATTGGTTAAAGGTATATGGATATTGGTTTTCAGCTGTATTGATATTGGTTTTTAGCTTTGTGATTATTTTATGTGATTATTTTTACATGCTTTCCATTGGTCATGGTGGCGGAGAAGGGGCAGGCCACGGAGGAGGAGCAAGCGGAGGTGCGGCCTGTGGAGGCGGGGGAGGAGGAGAAGAAGAAGAAGAAGAAGAAGAAGAAGAGGTGACGTGGCACCACGTCATCAAGTTTTGGTGATGTGGCTGGCCACGTAGCCCGGGCAGGGTTCGGGCGGGTCCGGGCAACTCCGGGCAGCTGCCCGAGGCCCTTTTTGATGTTAATTGGAATAAGTATGACTCGATTGGTCGGTTTTTTACCACAGGGTACTAAAGTGATTTTGGGCGATACCACAGGGTACTAAAGTGGACTTTTCCCTATTTTTTTTTTTGAATAGATGAAAGTTAGGCTACCCACAACAACAATCCATCCCAACCTACATTACAGAATAAAAAATTAATTTCTCACTCATTCATACCCAACTCAACTCAATTATATATTTGACACTCACAACAATAATCCATCTCAACCCAGGTCACAGTTTAAACAATTAATTTCTCTCGCATCCACAAATATGTATTAGTTATACAAATTTTCATAAAAAATTAAAAAATAAATTATATACCCTTTACAAATATTAGGCTCAATTTATAAAAAATTTAAAAATACAAATTTCATATTTTTATCGAATAACATTGTATCAAATATAACTAAACTAGATTAAAAAAATAAAAAATTGCTCATGGCCCAGGAGCGGCCGACCGCTCTGGGCCGCGCCAAATTAATTAGTTTCTTTTTTTTAATTAATTTTTCAGACATGGGGTGGGTCGCGACAAACCCCGTTGCAAGTAGCTTTATAAGACCACCCGCAGCAGCGAGCAAACGCTTGCTCGGGTGGTTTTTTTATTATTAAAAAGGAAAAAAATGCAATGGAGCCTAATAGCTCCGTGCTCGCGCGCGGCCCAAGCTGCCCAGTCAACTTTTTTTTCTTTTATCTATCTATTTAGTTCTATTTGGCATAATATTATTCGTAAAAATAGATTTTTTTTCTGATAATATTTTCGTGATTATCTAAACTGACCTTATATTTAGCAAAACTAAAAAAATATATATAAAAATTATTATTTATTGCATAACCTGGCATTGCACCGTCACTAGGTAATACATCTCGGGAAGGAAATCCCCCTTTTTGGGCCTGCGCCTTCAACATCTCTAACCAAACGAGTACAACGTGGGAGGCTAACTCTCAGCAAGTCATCTAAGTACACATCAATACAAAAGTCTGAGGTGACATAAAAAATAACATACTCAAAGGAAAGCTCAAGAGCTAGCTTGGATAGCACATCCGTCACCCAGTTGCCCTCTCCCCAGGTATGCTGAAGGTCAATCTCCCAATCCATCGCCAGAAGCTCCCTCGCCCTCGAGATGAGAGTAGCCAATGGGTGAACTCAGTCTACAGGTCGTCTGACACAGAGAATGGCCAGAGACGAGTCCACCTCCACCAGAACCCTTTTGTATCCCCTCTCCCAAGCCAATTCAAGCCTAAATATCAAAGTCCAGAGCTCCCCAACCAAGGAAGTGCAGCTACCAATGCCCTTAGCAAACCTGCATAACCAAATACCACCCGAGTCACGAATGATACCACCAGCCTCAGCAGAACCCGAGTTGCTCATCGAAGTTCTATCTGTATTGAGCTTGACAAAGCCCTCCGTAGGTCGCTGCCAGGAAACTAGGATCTCGTGACGGGGGGTAATGGAGTATTCTGGTTTGCCAGGACACGAGAAAACTCCAGTGCTTGTGAAGTGATGAGGGAAGGGAGTGCCCTGAGGTGGTGCCTGGCTGAAAAGCAGAGTCACTCCACCATCGCCAAAGCCACCAGCAAGCAGTCTTGAATGTTATTGCCCACGGCGGGCCATCCGTGGGGGTGATGGTACCTGAAATATTGGCCCAGAGCCACCGTCGTGGACCCATCTCAGTGTAAAAACCCTGTGGCGATCGTGGTAGGAGGGAAGCCTACACCATCCTAGAAAACCTGTAATCACGAGACATGTGCATTAGGGACTCAGACTTAGTACCACATCTTGGACACATTTCATCCTCTGTAAAATGCCTCCGTGCCCGCTCCGTATTCGTCATCAACCTGTGGTGACAAAAAAGCCAAATCCTCTCAGGAGCTCGTAGGGTCCAAATCTGTGTCCAGATCAGGTCAGCAGGCGACATCTCCACATCCTTGCACAAAACCCTATATAAAGACTGAGTAGAGAAGCATCTATCCTGAGTGAGGCTCCAGGATAGTTAGTCTGTCCAAGCTGGCGAGACCTACAAGAGTGTCGAAGTCAGAGAACTAATAATATGCGAAGGCAAGAAGGCCTCCAAACGAGAGATATCCAAACCATCCCCAGGGGACCAATACTCAGCCACCCGCTTCCCAGCCTCCTCCGCAAGGTGGTTGCCAAGGAGGTGGTTCTAGAGAGGCAAGGGAGAGAGCCATGGGTCATCCCAGAAGGACGTACAAAGACCCATGTTTTGACAAAGTCTATGGGCAAGAATCGCTCGGGCCTTAACCATGGCCCGTCAAGTGGCAAAACAGCCACGCTTTGACTTTATCAGATCCAGGTCGGCGCCACCCCTGCCATACTTACTAATTAGAACTCTCGCCTAGACGGGTTTCTGAGACTGGAGAAATCTCCATGGCAGCTTGGCAAAGGGCGTTATATTGAATGGATATTTTGGTCTCATTGTACAGATGGTTTCCTTTCACCAAGACTTGTGAGTTTCCATTAATTCCTTTAGATTGGTCACTTATGCAATCACGGGCAGAATGACATACCATTTGCATGAATATTTTTTTATTATGAAATATAATCATTATTTTTAAAAATGATCTGGAGGACGACCTGAGATTTTTCTCGTTCGACTAGTCGGACATCAAATTAGACCAAATATTTTTAATTATATTTTTTGTATTACTATACTACATATAGAAGGCACATGCATCATTTTCAGTTTACTTTTCATCCACTTTCCCAATAAAAAAAGCAAATAATTAATCTTTCTCACCACTTACACTTCCCAACCTAATAATTAATAACACTCACAAGTCCCATCCACAAATATTTCCCCAACTCATCTCTCATTCCTTTCTCTTATTTTACCTTCTTATTTTTTTTCTTCCATTTCTTAATCACACAATCTCAATAGCAAATAAACAACACTCTAAAATCTCATCCCTCATACCTCCCTCTCTTGTTTTTTAAATTGTATTCCTCTATTTTTTCATCTTCTTCCTTGGGTTTTTTTAATCTTATGGGCATCCCAAGTTCGTGTTCTCTCGCCTCCTTCACAACTTCAGTCATCGGGGGATCTTGCACAATAGGGTTACAGCTAAAGAGCTCTGCTTGGAGGGTGGTAAGTTTTGGGTGGGATGTGTAAATACGGGATGGCAGAAATATCCATACCCTATGGGTCAGACCCTACCCTTACCCTACGGGTCTAGGGTATGCTGACTTTGACTGAGTTTAGGGTAGGGTATAGGTATGAGTCCATATTTAGAAATAGGGTCTAGGGTAAGGTATGAATCCATAGTTAGACCATTTGGGTCGGACCCTACCCTTACATTTTTACCATACTTTAGACTCTACCATAACTAGACCCAAGTTAGATCCTAATTAGACCTCATTGATAATAGATATAGGGTTAAAGATACTTTAGTATCCTATATTATTCAAAATAGATACTTTGTACCCTGTAATATGAAAACCCCCAATTAACTACCTTGTATTTTTCTCCTGTCGCCATTTTCCAACTGAGTTATTGTCTGACCTAAAGTTCTGACGATGACGTGTAACTTCTTTCCACGTCAAAATGACATGGATTATAGAAAAAAGAATATGAAAAGGCAGAACCTAACCCGACCGCCACCGCTAGCTTCCATAGCTTTCCTCGATCAAAGCCCATCTCTGCCTTTCCTTGACCAAAGCCTTCTTCTTCCTTTCCTAAAATTTGACCTTGGATGCTCTCTGAAAAATCAAGAACAAGTGCAATTTTTGCTAGGGAAGAATCAATCGCTATTGGCCATTAGAGAATATCAGATCGCCTTCAAGAACGGAGCTCAAGGTAGGATGCATAGTCCCACACCCTCTTGTGTCTTTATAGATAGATTTGACATTCTTGGCGATAGCGATGACGAGGGCAGCTTTGACGATGAGACCTTCCAAGTTCGGTGTCGCCAGGATGAGGAGGAAGAAGATAGTTCGCCGCCGCCATAGTTTGGGCCGCTGCCTGGACAGGGTGGAAGAAGAAAGGGAAATGAGGATTAGGTCGCCAGATATTTCTATTTGGTTTTTCTGTCCAAATTTTTAGGTTTTTATCCACGTTAGATTCTTGTAGGGCCATTGCGCCACATTAATGCCAAGTCAGCCTTACACGTGTTTGTTCGCCGGAATTTTTAACCCACGGTGGCCGGAGATAAATACAGGGTAGCTACGTGGGAGTTTGTATATTACGGGGTGCAAAATATCTATTTTGAATAATACATGGTACTAAACTGTCTTTAACCTATATATATAATATACTATATGGTTAACTTTAACATATTTATTATGTTATTACACAACCAGGTTAGAAGATGTCGTGAATGATGGATCATTAGCGGCTGGCATTCTATATTTTTCTTTTGTTGAATTGTTTATGTACTTCAAACTCGAAAAGAAAAACTTTGTACTATTAATTTAATGTTTCATTAATTTTCTATTGAATGTTGATGTGTAACATAATAAATATCTTGAATTTATTTAAATTTTATATAGAAATTAATTTTTGGTTAAAAATTATCAAAAAGTAGAATGTTAAAGGGTCGGACCCTGCAGATTCTATAGACCCTGAGTCTCCAGGAGGGTAGCGTATGAATCAAACAATAAAAAATTTGTAGCGTCGAGGGTAGGGTATAGGTCCAACTCAAAAAACTAGGGTATGGGTAGGATCCTACCAATACCTTACCCTACGCTACCAATTGTCATCCCTAGTTTGAGGCTTGGGTAATTTGAGAATTTTCAGAATTTTGGGTTAAATTTGGATTTGACCTAACGAACGAGAAATTTTTGGGTCAAATTTCTGTCCCGCCTATCCGGTCCGACCATATTTTATCTGATTCGTTAGGGCTGGATTTGTTTCGAGAAACAGAACAGGCTTTGACAGTAATTTTTGTCCTGTTTTGTGTGAAAATAGGCCCACACAAAATTTAAATTCAATCATGTCCATCTTCTTATTTTTGTCCCATCTTTTTACAAGGGACGAGAAAAATTGTCTTAGGCCTAAAATTTATTGAAATTGATTTTTCAACAATACCCTTCCATTTACTTAAATGACTCTCTATCTCTCCACCTCTTTCTTGCGTCTCGCCCTTTTTTTTCCACAACTCCTCTTAGCTTTTTATAAATCAATTCTCCTCATCAATCAAACAGTAGCACTCATTTGTAGTTCTTCATAAATCAATTCTCTTCTATCTCTTGTTCAATTCCATCGCCACTTTCAATCTCAATTTTGGGACCAATCTAAAATTGACCCCAAAAAATTTCCAATTCACAAATGGGATGAACCCTAATTGAGAATTTTTCTCCAACCTCTTGACCAAGCAATTTTTACTGTGATTCGCTAGCCGGTGACCCGTGGTCGAGGACGACCACTAACAGCCCGAGAGACTGGCCACGACTGCAATAAGCAAAGACCAAGATGAGACCAAAAACTCCCTAGTTGAAACCCTTTTTTTCTCGTTGAAAAAGAATCAACTTTGCTCCTCCCCTTTAAGACCTTATTTTTTTGGTAAAATTTCTCTTGATTACTATCTCGTATCGAAATTAATTTTTTCTAATTGTAAATTCTTTTAAGAGATATTGTGATTTAATTAGGGCTTCATAAATAATCTCTCTTTGGGAAGAAGAAGGATAATTTGGTCCTGTTTTTGTTTTATATTGTTCTGGTCATTATTGTTTCCAAACACACGACGGAACTAAAAATTCTTTCGTCCTGTCCTATACTGGCCTGACATGTATTGTTCTGTTCAGTCCATAATACGTACCGAACACAGCCTAGGTTCTCATCTTTATAACTATTTTTGGGGCGATAACTTGGGCGATTTGCAGTCCGACTAGTCGGACTATTGGTCAGACTACTGGTTGGACCGTATTTTTAAAACTATAAATTAAACTGATACTTCAAAAAAATAAACCATGTTGATGTTTAAGAATTAATTATTCGGATGGAATGGAAAACGTGGATCGTGAGTATAAAATATAAAGATAAAGTTTTAGTTGTAGCTGCACATGATTGTCCCTTCACCTGGGCATACAAAATTATAAGTTGCGGAAAATGCTGTCTTTTTCTCTGAAGCATAATAGCTCTCTCTGTTTTGTTTAATTGAAAATTTAATATTTACGGTTAGATTTTTTATTTTTCCATCAACCGAGAGAAAAATTATTTTTTTAAAGATAAATTTTTATACGATTAGTATATGTGATAGATTGAATCTTGAAATTTTCTCTTTGTCTATACGACTAGCAATCTAAATCTCTTGAGATAATCCTTCGGCTAGAAAGTGGTGTTGGAAAATTAAATTATTTTATCCTAGTGTGGATGTTGCCTCTCAACAAAAAAGTGTCTTTTGAGTAGAGAGGACTCTCATTAATTAATCATTAATTTAATGAAATGAAATTTTTTAAACTAATTAAATTATTGGTCACACCAATTTTTTTTACGTCTAGACTGAACATAACCTTTTGGTTTATAACCACTTGGTATCCGGTCTACTGAGCCGACTAATCTAAGTTCGAGTCGGGTAGGACCTTTGAAATGTGGCAAAGCTCTCCCAACAAGTATTTAACACTGCTGCATTCCCAAGGACTCGAACCCGAGACCTTGATTAAACTAAAATAACTATCTCACCAGTTGATCTAAGTGATTGTTGGTAGAATGAAAATAACTTTGAAATGTGTAGAAAGACAAGTATATATATTTTTTGGTGGAAAAGAAAGACAAGTATATAATAGAACGTGATTCGTTCCGTTGCAGAGCATATGGTCATGTCTAGCACAAGTGATGTGGAGGAGAAAAAAAAACCACGCCAAAATCATATTGACCAATTGTCAGTTGGGCCAAGGCCCATGCATTTTCTGTTTTTGACCGCCCCAGCCAGGGGAAGAGAATATCGAGTTGGTTTCAAAACTCTTTCGCTGGGAATGGGATGTCCAAAACATATTAGTGTCCCAAAACATATTAGTCCGTTGTGGGGTTTCCAAAGGAGTTTTCTCAAGGAGGAGTTTTTCCCAACTTGATCCTTAGTCGAAGCCTTATTTTTTATTATTTACTCAAATTTTTCTTTGGGAGAAGGGTGAATTGTTAGTGTGGACAATTTAGAAAATCTAATTGGAGGTAATTAGAGGAGGTTCTATTTGTATACCCGGTGGAATCTGTCATATATTAACCAAATTTTTTGCATGGACTCGTCGTGCATTTGTTTTACTGAGACCACCAAGTGCAACTCGTATCTAATAACATGGGATGTGATTAGACGTGGATAGAACATTATTGGATGTATATGTTTTGGTTACGACCTGCAACCATACATTTCCATGTACTTGTTTTATTTTCAATGTTGAAATATACATGTACCTTTTAAGAAACAACTTATTTCTACGTAAGCTAATTTTCTTGCACTGATATGACATTACAAGACTAGAAACAGCAAGTAGCACACGCTTGCATATCTAAAGCTATTCCTTGTTGGCTTCGGAGCTGCACCCTTGAGCTTCTTCACGGGTTTCCGCTCTTCCCCTCCTGCAATGTCCACAACCCTAGGACCTTTGACCTTATCAAGTGACAGCTTGGAGAAGGTGAGGGTGAGGACACCATCCTCGAGCTTGGCCTTGACAGAGTCCAAGTCCACGTTATCAGGCAGCTTCAAATGCCTCCAGAACTTGCCGATGGACCTCTCCACCCGGTGCCAGTGGTCCCCGGCCTTGTCCTCCTCCTCTCTCTTCCTCTCTCCGGTCACCCTCAGGGCCCTGTTCTCCTCCTCCACCTCGATCTTCATCTCCTCCCTCTTCAGCCCCGGCACGTCCACCCTTATCACGTGCCCGTCCTGCGTCTCCTTCCAGTCCACCCGGGCGGGGGCCAATGCCACGCTTTCGTCCCTCTCCAGCTCCAATGGGACGTGAGTAGGGATTCATGCGTAGTAGGGACCAGCAGCAGGAGCACCAAAGAGCTCAAGAACACAAGAGCCGACGAGGATCGCAACATCCTTCTTGCAGTTGATTTCACTAAATGCTTACTATTATGGCTCCCCGGTGGCCAATTGGGTCAAGCTTTATATTACAAATTTTATGGGAGGGAGGGGGTCAATTGAATAGTGCATGAGTCCTGAAGATTCTAGCGTTAGAAAAAAGGTAACTTCATGATGGTGGTAGATTTAGGAAAACTTGGGAAGGTTCGGGCAGCTTTTGTAATAAGGATAAGGGCTTGTTCTAGAGCTTCCATGGCTTAAGAAAATTTCACGTTAATAAATTGCAATTACCAATTGACTTTTTTTATAGGGCCTAGTTTGGATTCGGAATAAGTTCACCAACACCACATGGACAACACAATTTGAATCACAAGCTATAAAGATAATTTTATAATATTATAAGTTATATAGGGACAATTTCAAACATGAGATTATAAAAATAGTATAAATAGGAAACAAAATCAAGAAGTACTTATAAAGAGAGAGAATCACACACAACTTACACCTCCATTAAGAAATTATAGTGGCGCAACCGAAAAAAACAACCAAGGAGGTAGGTAAGAGTTCTTTCATTATCTTTACATACTATCTTAAAAAAATTATATTTAACCAGAAATTTTGTATAGGTAGCGTTCTTTTATTTATAAATTAGGCTCGATCTTTCTCCATTTTCAATGTGAGATTCTCCAAGAATTACAACTTAGTTGAGTAAGGGCGTACTCATTTCACTAAACTTTAGCTGAAATATTAATATTACATTGCTTACGAAACATGAAACATATAAAAGCGTACTATATAATGAATTAAATTCCATACACATTATTTGGTTCACGGCATGTGAGATAGTCCTCAAACCTTGCCAACACGAAGATGAAAGTGCAATCGCATTGAAATTGTTTTGTATTGGACATACCAACTTTGTTGATATTTTATCAGATGCGAAAACCTTTGACTTATCTCAAACATTCTTTTTCTACTATTTTTTTCTAGATGCTGCAAATGGTTTCATGAAGGGGAATCCAATTCTTAGAGAATAAGGTTCTAAACTTTTCATCCACTACCACAAGGCTATTATGCACCGTTGACTCGTAGATATAGTCTGTCGATTCATCCATATCCACATTTACATGCTTCCCTTCTTTGTAGCTTTCCAAGCGAAATGTCAACATGTAAAAAATTCACTCACGGTTAATATATTTCATATCTTTAGTACAATTTTTTCGGTTCGCCACTCTTTCCGTTTCTCTCTTGAAAAAAAAGGGTGATCCATTTCAAACATCATCTCTTCGCCCTCGTACCGGTATGTTTTTATAATTAGATTTTGTTACGCTGATGACTCCAAATGCAAATCTCTACATTTCATTAGAATAAATGTTCATTGGTATCATAATATATTTCTAAATAGAATGTATATATAGAATATACCACGGAGTACTTGCTCTAATGATATAAGAGAAAAGTGGAGTAGTGAATAATCAGATTTTAAATTTTCACAACAAAAATTTACTTAAAAATCTGTATTAGTTCTTTTTGCAAGTAGTTCTCATTTTTATGTTCTAATCAACTGTTCACTGATTGAATTTTTTTAAGTCAGCTCGAGCAGAGCAACATGTGAAAGGAGAACAAATATGCTAAACGATATATGCTCCTAGTCAGTTTAGTCGATTTCCATGTCAAACGTTGGGTTGGAAACTCTTCAGGAATCTTTACTCATTGACTAGCGTGTATGCACCACTTTTATATGGGAAAATTTTTTCGAGGTTTAAAATTTTTGTATCAAACTCATAATCTTAAAATATAATGAGTTAGACGATTTTTTACAAAATAGTGGACACAGAATCATGCTTTTGCTATTGTTGCGGGGAAAAGAGATTTTTTTGCTCCAACAGCTATATATTATTAGAATATCTATATTCAACCCAAAACATTAAAATAGTAGATTAATAAGTTTTCCACTTTCGTAACTAGCAAAAATTTCAATTTGTAAAAAAAACTTTAATATATTTATCATAAAAAAACTTGGAATTATAAAGTAGGGCCCGATCATATTTTTTCCTTAATATATTTATTACCGAAGAAGTTGAAAGAAATATTGAAGGTATATTATAATGGCCGAACCAACCATGTATCTGTCTTCTTCGTTAGCGGAGGCAAATGGCATGAATTTTATATTGCAGATATGATTCGATTCCTCATCATTCCTTCTCTCTCTAAGTAACTACACACGAAGTCAAACTCATTATGTATGTATGTACATATTATATATAATCGCCATTGCTCCATTGCAGATTGCACAATCTTGATGCTATATCCTTGTAGAAGTTGGTACTCCAACCAAACCGAGTATCGAACTTGGAGTAGCCGGCTCTTTCGGACACATGGAGGGGGTGGTCAAGCTTAGGCTAATTGTTGGGATGGTGAAGGATCATGCATCAATAGGAAAGGCCATCATGTCCTCCTCCCTACAAAAGTCTCGCTGTTGCTTTCCTGATATAGAGGTTGCTGTTCTGCGGGCTACCAGCCATGACAATGGCTCCATTGATGACAAACACGTGCATCAGATTCTCTTCTTAGCCTCGAGCTCTCCTCAAGGAGCAACTCCTTTCCTTGCAGAGAGGATCTCTCGCCGCCTCGCCAAGACGACCGATCCCCTTGTCGCGCTCAAGGCCCTCCTGCTCGTCCACCGCCTTCTCCGCGGGGGGAACCGTTGCTTCGAGCAGCAACTGCGCGGGGCGTACTTATCCGGGCACCTCCAGATGACCACCTTGAGGAATGTAACCGTTTCTAACGGTGCAGAGGCTAGCTTCCTGCACAGCTACGCTGCTTATCTCCAAGAGCGAATCGGATGGCTTATCAACGATGATGGCAAGCTGGAACCCGTCGCGGCATCATCTCAAGGGCTGCATTTTCGGAACTCCATCGATCTCGTGTTCCGCCAATTGCCAAAGTGTCAAGTCTACATTGACAGAGTCTTGGACTGCCTCCTCCCCTGCAACAGCTTGGCTCCTGACATGAACAGCCTTGCTCAGGCATCCTCCGTTAACATCTTGAAGGAGAGCTTCCAAGTTTACGCGACCTACAGCGAATGCATCGCCGGCCTGATTAACATGTTCTTCGATCTAACGGAGCAGGCGAGGGCCATGGCCTGCGAAATCCTCAAGAGGGCTTCTCGGCAGAGCCAAGAGCTCCATGACCTCTACGAGAAGTGCAAGCAGGTGACAGATCATCACAAGAGCATGAAGTATCCCTCTGTGCAGATCATCACCATGGATCATGTCATGGCTTTGGAATTATGCTCCTTCCCTTACAGCTTCGTCGCGAATCTTACCGACTCGTCCGGAGCACTTGATTATGAACATAGAGGTGGTCTAGTGCCATCCTCTTCTACTGCATCTACCATGCCTAATTGCCTAATCAAGCCCTCCAAGTTGCAGCAACCAGCCACGAGAAATCGCAACGTAGATGCAACCGATTCGAGCTTGTCTTCAAGCACCCTTTTCTCTTGGAAGTTGGAGACAAAAATAAGCAAGGTCTGGGTTGTGTTCGAAGATGAATAAGAGGATAAGATTCCCAGTAAATGCTCATGGATATATAACTTGAAGAAAAAATTAATGACACTCCGAATTTATATTAGTGTTTTATTTATCTTACTGACCCCTCCATCCAGTAAATTTTTTTGCAGATATAGCCCTGAAACCAGTTGATGACAATTTAATTAAAATTTGCTCCAAAGACATGTTGGAGGCTGCTCAGACTAGAGGAATTCTATCCATCGTTAAACCCGAAAGCTGCAGCAGCATCCGAGAAGTTACAGAAGACAAGATCATCAGTAGTATCACAGAAATGTTGGTTGGAAGGCCAATCTGTTTCAGCTGGGACGCCACCAAGTGAAGCACGAGTAGTTTCTGCAGATGAAGGGTTAATTGGTGGGGTCATGGGAAGCCCCTGATGATGACTATCGCTGCTGCTGCCAATGTCGCTGCTGCAGCACTCGGCCGAGGATTGAAGGGCAACTCTGATCCCGGAAATCAGGAACCTCTGATGGGCCGCGGAATGCGGACTTGCGGTATGGGTTGATACGTCGCAGTTCGGGCACAGCAGTGCCCTGTCCTCTAAGCAGAAGACATGAGCCTTTGTCACCTACACGTAAAACAAGAACAAGAACGCTTCAATAAACTTAACCAAGCTACTTTTTATTGCATATTAGGTGTTTAGGAGGACCCAACAACTGCTCAATAATCAAATTTGATCAAACTCTTACAGAAACTCTGTCTGTGATCCTATCCGTATCAGAAAACTTTTACGCTCTCTCAGAAAAAAAGCACATAAATGAAGAAGCGCATATCATGGTTGTTGTTCAAGGTTAACCAGCGGTCTCGAGTTATACAACAGGGAATGCAGCTTCGTTAAATCCGAGCCTTGCCACATTTTGTCGTCAGTCAGACTCAACTCTGGAATAGTCGGTTTGATAGGTGTTCGGAATGAATATGAAGGGTGCATCAAAATGAATTACCTTACAGATGTCACATAGGGGAAGATGAGAGGAGGAAGAGGTCAAGGAAGAGGAGGAGTATGAGGAGGAGGAGGAAGTGAGCTGCTTAAGTAGATGGAGGCGGTGGTGCTTCCTTGAGAGCATATTGGCTGCATGAACCTTCGAATCACACATTTTGCAGAGGACAGCCTCATCGGCACAACAAAGCACCTCTGCCTCTTCCTTTTCACACACATCACATTGCAACTTCATTCTTCACTTATTTATTCATTTCTTTGGAGTTTTCTCTTAATGGAAAGCTACACCTATCTATGTCTTGGTTGAGACTATGTATCACTACTACTTACTTATAAGCACATTTACGATATCGAAACAAAAAAGCATGGCGGTCCGTTGACCATTGGAATTCATGGGCGATGCAGCAAATTGATTCCTACGCCGGCTGGCATTGATGAAGCAAGAACGTTCGGGAAAACACATATGGCAAGACTCACATTTCCTAGTTGTGTGGTCCCGCTGCAGTTAAACTTGGTACAACGAACCTTGATTAGTCGGATCAGCGAATATCAAGATACTACGTGATTTTATAGGAGAAGAGAAAGTTGCAAGGGAAGGGATAGCATGCTGCGGTTAGTAACTCTGACGAATGATCCTCTTATATACCGGAGCAAGTATTAATAGATGATCTCGTGGAGAATATGAAGAAAATCTCATGTGATGTAGTGCCTCCCATCACTCTGTTTCTTGATTCGGCTGATATTTTGGGACCTCGTTATGCTTTTTGTGAAATAGGTATGGGTGGAGATTTGAGTTCAGGCATTCCCCTATCTTCCCCATTATTGTTGTGTATGCATATATCAGTTATTACATAGTATAGTTGAATGATTTAATATAATAATTTATTTCGAAAGAAATGGATTATGAGTATAAGGGAAAATGACAAATTAGTAAATTTATTACGGTTCCAAGAATGCATCAAAGAATTTAGTTGCACAACCAAAGGAGTTCTTTGTTCCTTTGTGCATTTTACAATCTTTTACTCTGACCCACAACTATCTTTTCTTTGTTCAAATGATGCAAAAGATATGTACATCAACAACGCGTTCCACAGTATGAACAACAACTGCACAAGATACTGGTTTCCGGGATTGAATTCAAGGTTCGATACGATTCAGGAAGCAGCAAGTTGAGCTAACCAAGGAAGCAAATACTTGTGGACTAACTCGGGTTTGTCGTCGTGTGGGCAGTGTCCAACCCCATCCAACACTTGCAGGCTCACATTTGGCAGCTGAGTAGGCAAGCTAGCAAAGTATTTACCGACTGGCCCGTCGAGAGGTGTAAATGGATCTTGATCGCCCCATAGGATTAGCACAGGTATGGATATTCTAGGCATCAGCGTGACCGGGTTTGGCCCAGGAGGGCCTGTCACAATTGAGACAAAAGCATCAAGCGCCCCATCGTCATTGGCTGGCTCTCGAATGATCTGAGGTTTTACAAACAGAAGGTTAGATGTGTTGCTGGCAATGCAGTAAAGAAGGTAAGGGAAGAAGAGTGTAATACCTCGACTAGCTCATCATCCACAGCTTCCTTGTTGCCATAAACAGAGAGTAGAACTCCCCTTAGAGTCTCTCTGCAAAACAAACAATTCTGTGAATAAATTCTAGCAATTTGAAATCGATTACTTGTCGATAGCAATCCATGAGCCTCGGTATAGTACCTTTGTCTGGCTCGATTGAAAATTGCAGAGGCAATTACTCGTTGCTTTAACAAGAAGTCAATCAGCCAAAGCAATGGAAGCAGTAACTTGATCCTCCAATCATCGACGATTGCCTTGTTGTTCATACCTCCGGCACAATTCAGTAGAACAAGCCCACACACCAGATTCTGACGGGACTCCTCTGGAAAGCACAAGCAAAGATGAATACAACATTAACGTTTCCTAATGTTACAGACAACTATTACTTACCTGAGGCTGCAATCACACAAGCTAGACTCCCAACCGAGTTGCCAACCAGCACGGTCGGCCTCTGGACTACTTCCTCTAGGAAATCCAGCATCAGCTGCAGAGAGAATGAGTTTGGATTGATGATCATAAATTTATTCAATTGTATCCTCTCGGGTTCAAGTGTAAACGATGATGGATGGATCAGTAGAGCACGCGGACAGACCTGAGCCCATGATTCCATGGTATACGAGAAACCTTGAGGCTTGTCTGAAGCACCAAACCCGAGCAGGTCAATAGCATAGACGGTGTTGGTTTGTGACAGTACACCAATGTTCCTGAACAACTTAAAAAAACCCCATAATTATAATCTAACGGTGATCATAAACGTAAAGCTCAATGCACCACTTTATAATCTAATAAAGAATCTAATTATATACGCCTATGCTGTTAGGAAAAATGCCCGTTGGCCTAACGCCAACAACTAAACAGGCCCGAAAATCTCAGGCAAATGCATTCAGATGATCAGGCCATTGGTAATGAGAAGGCGGTGACCTGCGCCAGTGGGGAATGGAGGCGCCGAAGCCATGAACAAGCAGCAGAGGCGGCGGCGGAGGAGGAGGAGCACCTTTGGAATCCGGCGGCGGCGGCGCAGAGACCAAGTAATTGATGGAGTAGTGGCCTTTCCACAACCACCGCTTGCACCTGTCCCTTATCTCCCCAACACCCAACTGGGTCCCGCCAGAAGAGGAAGACGGAGCAACCACGTCATCGGCTGGTGCTGATGTGGCCCTCACCCTTAGCTTTGATACTGGTGGAAGGCAACGAGGAGGAGGAGACTCATTCTTCTTCTTCTTAAGCTGTGGTTTAGGACCATATCTATAACAGCAGAAAATGGTGTTGTGGTTTAGTATCAAAGGCAGATTCCATTGATGGACTGCCATCTCTTCTTCTTCTTCTCTTGTTTCTGGTCCATTGAATTGATGGATGTTTCTTCTTCTTCTTCTTTTTGGTTTTGGGTAGGAAGGAAACAACTCATCAGCAGCCACTAATTCAAATTCTGGGTGGGTCCGACCTATTGGGCCAGGCCAGGCCTCCAATTGAACAATAATTATTTGCGACTTCATATTTTACATTTTTTCTAATTGATAAGCAGCACCAAGTCGTGTGACTTTTTGGACAACATAAATGTAAGCGTCCGATTTTTTGGCAAATCTATCATCCGGTAAAAAAAGTCAGATCTTGGACCAAGATCTGACTTTTTTTACCGATTCTTGGTTGATAAAAATCTGGAAAGGATTAAGATCTGACCTTTTTAGTAAATTTTTGGTCGATAACCCAATCCAGAATCTATAAAGTAGATTTTCGCTGTTTGGCTATATAAACGAGATATCTAAGCAGTTTTTCCATTCATTCGTTGCCGGTGACTACCATTCATTCCTCTCTGCTTTTGAGTTAATTAATTTACTTAAATACTTTGATTTATATGTAAAGTTTGCTTATTAATTATGTATAATTAGTATATTTTAGTTCATACGGTACATAATGTACTTTGATTTATTTTTTGTAGATGTTTTAGATATACTAATTTTAGGAAAAAATTATCGTCATTTATTTACTTTTCTCGAAATATTTATAATGTTGAGAACATTGTTCTAGAAAATGACCCGGTGGCCAACCTAGGCATATTTTTTGAATTTCTTAGCTGATTGGATGAAAATTTTCGGGTTGGGCCGGGTATAAAATTTTTCAACCCCATTGGTCTGACCGGTACGGTAGACCAGTCTGATAGGCTAGTCCAACCAATTAGATTGAGTGGACCGGTCAGACCGTGAGTGCATTTTTTTGTGCTTTCCGACTGGGCCGCCGACCGGTTAGATTGTGAGCTTCTTTTCTTGGTAAATTATGGTCGAATTGTGTTATCCGCTTCATTATCGTGGTTGGACAAAAAAATGATGGAGAAGGATGTATGTTTATATGATATTTTTTTTAAATATAAATTATGTTTTGTTAAGCTAATATAGAATTGCTTTTTATTTTTTTTGTAGTCTTAATAATGGCTAACCGGGTTATAAGAATAAAGTTGAAATACGATGGAGTAATTTTCAACAACAATGAAATCAGTTTTGATTACGAAGGTGGTGAGAAACAGAAGTTGAAGTTTCATGAAAAAAATTTCAGATATAATATCTTGCGAAAAAAAGTAGATGAAAAGATCTCAATAGGTCCAAATGAAGAATTTGGACCATTGATATTTAGATGTCCATTTGGAAGAGGACAATTTGGTCCAATGTTTATTAACAATGAGGAAGATGTTAGGATAATGCTACAGACCATGATTAACTTCTTTGGACTAATGGCGAAGGAGATCAAGCTTACAATCATTGTGGAAAAGAGGGTGATTAATGATTACAACCCGTTTGTCGTTGAAGAGAGTCAGTTCTTGAGTGGTGGTGATAATTACTATCAAGATGGTACGTCCACAGGGATGGCTGTTGCTCATGAACTAATATTTGATTGGTTTGAAAATGATCCTAGAGAGATGACTCCATATGCCACATATAATTTCGATCGTGAAGAAGAAGAAGGAGAAGGAGAAGGAGAAGAAGAAGAAGAAGAAGATGTAGAAGACGAAGCAGAAGATGACAAAGATGAAACAGACAGAGTAGAAGAAGAGGAACAAGAATACGGTCAACTCGCTCTTACTGAGCCTGGTGAACAATCATCGATGACTGTTTATACTGAAGAATGGGATTGTGACCGATTAGTAGATAGAAGTTATTCTAGTTTGTTGAAAGAGGGTACGATTTGGAAGAGCAAATTTGATGTAATGAGGGAGATCGAGGCGTGAGTTTGTCAGAAAAGAAACAAGGCCAGAAACTCTCTATGTGAAGTGTAAAAAATGGGAGATGGATGATTGCAAATGGAAGATCCGTGTCTCACAGAAAAGAAGGGGCACACTTTTCAGTCCTTGGAAAATAGTGAAACACACCTACCCCCAAACTTGTGGTCGCCTACGGAAGTCGCAGGATCATAAACAACTCACTTCTGCTTTCATTGCACAAATTATTAAGAAAGGAGTAGAGGAACAACCAGAAATTCGTGTGTCCACTTTAACGTCGGAGATGCACGACTATCTGAAGTTTAGACCCTCGTATACGAAGACTTGGTGAGCAAAAGAGAAGGCATTTCAAGATTTATGGGGGGATTGGCAAGAATCTTACTATCGCCTTCCGTAATAGTTTGCGGCATGCAAGGTAAAGAATCCTGGAACTATTGTTCAATGGGAATATTATCACGCCCTCCCTGGTTGCGACCATTACGTGAAAGCACTGATGCTTGGAACAAAGGTCTTTAAGCGAGTTTTCTGGAGCTTCAAGCCTTGCATTGAAGCTTTCAAACATTGCATGCCTGTCTTGGAGATTAATGGAACGTTCTTGTATGGAAAATACAAGCATGTCCTCCTGATCGCCACTACAATTGATGGTAATAATGCTATAATTCCAATAGCACTTGCTCTAGTTGAGGGTGAGAACATGGATAGTTGGCCGTGGTTCATGGAACAAATCTGGAAGCATGTCACGCCTGGCCGACATAGAATACGTGTTATTTCTATTCGACATGCAGGCATATTAAAGGGAATGAATACAGAGTATGGTTAGGGAGAAGACAGTGATACCGGCCATCGATATTGTCTTTGACACGTAGCAAGCAATCTTAACAAATACTTTAAGAACGACTCCATGAGGAATGTCATGAAGATTGCAGGTGACATGCACAAATATTTTATAGTCTAAAACTATTTTACAAGTTGGTACTCGATATTTAATATTATTACTATGTTGGTTGTAGGAATGCAAGCTCAACTGTGAAAGTTGGAAGCTAATATGCGAGAGATATGGAAAGTCGACCAGGACGTGTTCGACTGGATGTATGAATAGAAATTTTCCAAGTGGAGCTTAGCGTGGGATGGCGGATGCCGATATGGTAACATGACAATGAATATTGCCGAGTACGTAAATATGATCTTCAAAAAAGTTTTTCGTTTACCGGTGACGGCTTTGGTGGCAGAGACATTTAATAAGCTAACCGAATATTTTGAAGAGAGATAAACTAAGTGTATAAAAGAGAGCGGTACTGGCAAAATACTGATGTCACAGAAGCTCCTAAACTGGTTGGAGCGGTGGGAGGGAAAGGCCAATGGACACAGAGTGCGAGTTTCTGACAGTACAGTTGGATCGTACGAAGTTCGCACTGGATACGATATGAGAAGAAAAAAGGGGGATAGAAAGCATTCAGTTAATCTTGCGACATGATTTTGTGGTGTGGTAAATTTCAGGCTTACCACTATCCGTGCTCACATGTGATGGCGTGTTGTACTGAACTTGGCCTCGATTACAAGATATTTTTGGATAAGTATTATCACCTGGAAACCATGCAAGCTTGCTACCAACTTAAGTCTGTTCCTCTGGGCAATTCTAAATATTGGCCATATCCTGAAGATCTAACGGTTGTAAGGCTCATTCCAGATGAAAGATTAGCGAGAGGTAGAGGATAGCCACGGAAGCGCATACATAATGAAATAGATATGGTGCCTTTCGTCAGCTGTACGCGCTGTAAAGCAAGGGGTCACACAAAATTCAGTTGTACTGATATAAAAGCAGTTGCGGCGGCAAGAGCGGCTAAAGCAGCTAAAGCGACAGCTGTATCCGGAGGGACTAGTACGAGTAGACGCCATCGTGAACGTTGAATTGTAATAAATTTTGAACTGGAAGGATTGTACTTTGTAATATTTTGTGAAACTCTATGTGGGTTATGTTGAGTATTATGTATTTAACTCTTAAACTATCTTTGTAACAGTCTGAAGTTTAAGTTTTATTTTACTCTATTTTAGCAGAATAATGACGCATTACACTCCTGACGACGTATTCAAGCTGATGGGTCAGAACTGGTTTTTAGAAGACGAGTTTAATTATCCAATAGACCCATTGATGATGAACACGCGTGATGTGGCTCGAACAATGGTGAACGAATGAACTTATCATATTGGTCAATCAATTACGTTACGCTCGGAGGTGCAGGGAGTTGGTCTTAAAGTTGTTAGAGCAAAAGCCATTAACATGCCGTGCTTTGATGCTGAATGTTGCAGAGAGCTCTTTTTCGAATAAGGAAAGAAAATAATCGTATTCAATAGCATATCAACACATATTGGTGGAAACATAGGATTAAAGAGATGATGCAATCAGGTGAACATCAGGAAGCACGACAGTGGATATATATGCTACAACAGTTATATAAATATACTACGGCAAGTCTATAAGGTTAATCAGCGGCTAAAGCGCATTAAGTAGTAAATTGTACCTGATGCTCAGTGCTTGCCCTGGTTGTTGCACTGCTGGATTTAACAAAATCAGTCGATTTTGGATGATCCGTTCCCAAGCCCACATACATACTAGCGTCATCGCCCCGGCAATAAATGAATGTGTCGAGCTTGTGGCTCTACATAAATGGATGTACGTGTGTAACAAATACGCACTACCCTAGCTGTAAGAACCAATTGCCTCTACATTCTCGAGAAGTGGCAACCAGTATGTGTTGACCCTCGCATTACTGGACTCAGAAAAAAGAATGTATCTGATAAGTCGCAATATGTTCGCTCGAACATATCGTTTCACGACCTCATCACCAGCATCAATCGGGATAGTAGCAGGGTCAAAATGGTCCTCGAACTATTTAATGGCAATTTGGTTTTTCCAAACGATTCCAGGGGTATCCGCCGGGTTAATGCCAAATAGGCGTATGCACAACCCATGCCAATCAGGACGTGTCTGCAACCCTATTACTGGGTGTCCATCGATAGGAAGCCCGAACAACACAGCAACGTCCTGAAGAGTAACTGTCATCTCACCCACAGGCATATGGAACGTATGGGTCTCGGGCTGCCAACGCTCTACCAAGGCTGTAACAAATGCCGTTTCGAGAACAACCCAGCCAATACACCACACATCCCAGAAACCTGCCTCCTTCATATAGGCTATAAAGGCCTCGTTCTGCACATGAGACACCGTCCATTTCCGTCGGTGTATCTTCAACAATGTGTCCTGATTATCGTTAATCCCTTCATGAACCTCATAGTTCCACACGTGCTGAGAACAGTGCACATCCTGGTGCACTAATACCGACGTATCTAAGGGTCCTCCATTCTCTAGAAGATGCCCGTATGGCTGTGCATCCATATCTAAACAACACAATAGACATACAATTCTACTTACCAATATATTAACAAAATTAGCAAATCCAACAATGTTAAGCATTGAACAATTAGAATATTAATCAAAAAATTAATTAAAATAGCGTTATAAATTTTGGTCGGACCAGTCTGACCATATTTTGGTCAAACTGGTCTGACCAATTTTTTGGTCGAACCGGTTGTAACATATTTCAGTTAGACTTGTCAGACCAAAAATTTTTTTAACCTTGATTAACTACAAATTATTCTATTAACCAAGATAATTAACTAAAATCAACAATTAACCAATAAACTATTTAACTAACATCACTAATTAACCAATTAACTAACATTCATAATTAACCAAAATAATTAACATATTAACTAAACCAATTAACCAATTAAATAATTAATAAATTTACCTAATGACGTCGGGCGAGACGGCGACGGCGACTGAGCGAGACGGCAGGCAACGGCGAGCAGAGCCGGAGCCAGGGGCTAGGCGAGCGGCAGAGCCAGACTCAGGCGAGGTGAGCGACGGCGATGAAGAGGCGAGGCGAGTCGGCGAGCGGAGAGGCGAGCGACAGGCGAGCAGCGAAGGGCAAGAGGCAAGGCGAGGCCGGCAAAGGCGAGGACGGGATGAGGAGGTGCGAACGAGGAGGGGTCAGATTTTGGTATGTATTTATCGATCGAAATCTAAATTTTTTGTTAGATCTTGTTATCCGACTTAAAAAGTCAGATCTTGGTATCCATCAGAAAAATCCACTTTACAGATTTCGGATAGGATCTTGACCAAGATCCGGCCAAAAAAGTTAGATTTTGAACCAAGATTCGATTTTTTTTGCCGGATGATTGATTCGCCAAAAAAATGTCGGATCTTGGACCAAGATCTGACTTTTTTTGGCGTCCGTACCACGTAGACACCGCGTCCGCAATACTTTAAAACCAGACACTTTTTTCACAAAACGTGGTGAATAATAACACCATTCAGACAAAAAAACTCGCGTTAACTTTCTTTCCTAGCGAAGAGGTAAATTGTTATTTATTCAAATTAGAAGAGTTTAATATTCATTACCCCCAAACCTAACAAATCTACGTGTCTATATTCTTTTCTTACCCCACCTAAACAACAATCTCGGCAATTATACTTTCCTTAATGAACACTAGCATTGCGCGTACAATTCTGTTTCAAAAATTATTGATTTTCTTTTTCAAGCTTTACATGAATAAGATGATCGCTTATATATTTAATTAAACTATTTTTTTATTTACTTAAGACAACATAATTAATCTATATTTGAACTAAAAAAATAATAAAATTCTACCATCAAAGTATAAATTAATTTGTTGTTAACAACATAAACTCGAAAAGTTAACCAATTTTTGATGGGTAAGATGACAACGGATCCTACCTGATTTCTCGCAGGTCGGTGGCCTAATTCCCACCTCTTACGAAAATAAAAAAATTTTGTTTGGGAAGAAACCAAAGTCCAATGCCATCTAAAGTGCAGAATTTAGGCAAATTCGCCTAAGTTTAAATAGACAAAAAAAAACTCAAAAAAGTTACAATAAACCTCACTACACATGATCCCTACCGCCTACCCATGACCAAGTCCACCCTTAAACCGCCCCACCTCCACACTCCCCATTCAAAGCTCCCACAATAATATTCCCTCTCTCCCCCCAAATAAAAAATCTTTCCAGATCACAAAGGAAGAAAAAGAAGAAACCACGGGGGAAGAAAGGGAAGAAAATCAAAAACTAACCCTGCACGTACCCCTAGGTAATATTATGATCAGCTGCCAGTGTCATTTCCGTTCCATACCATTTCTTATCCCTGTAACCGCCATCCCCTTCCCGTTCCAAGCGAGCGACCATGTATATAAGCGGCTCCACCTCAGCTTCCTCTTCCCTCCTGCGAGCTGCTGCCTCCTCCTCCTCTTTTAGAATCTTCTCTAGGTCTCTCCTCTCCTCCAGGACCTCTTACTTCCCCCTCCGTGGCACAGCTTGTAATTCCGCCTCCTCCCAGGGCCGATCTCTCAGCTTAGATTAATTTTACCTAAGCTCTACATTTAACTGAAATGATATTTTAGATATTTTCAGTTGTGACATTAAACCGTCTAAAAATGATGTTTCCTTTATTATAGTAAAATTATTTTTTTTCCATTATCTTCAAGGATATACATCAAATCAACTGCCTTTATTAATTAGATAAGTTTTACAATGCAATACTGTTGCAGGTAAAAGAGAACAAGTAACTCGAGACGGATCTGGAGTGGACGTCCCAAGGTCGGTCTAAAGCTATGCTAGGATACGGACTACGCTAGGCTAAGGAAAGATAAACTGACAAGATAGTAAGGTAATTGTTGTGTTATGTTGGTGATGTCTCTTCTCCGTTTGTGTCCTCCTTATATAGAACTCCTGTGATCTTGCCTTGGCCTCCAATTCAAGAAAAATCCCTATTAGGCTGCCTCCATTCACCCGGCCTGGAATAGGAATTAGTGAAATTATCCTTCCGATGTAAGAAAACCCGTCCCGAACAAATATATTGCTTCCAAATAAACCCGGCTTAGAAAAGGAAAATTCAAGCCGTTTTTCCCGAATAAGCAGATCTCGTCTTCCAATAGGAATGTCCCTATCGTGCCGGCCAAGCAACCATGCCTACCAAATCTTGCCCGAATCTCGGGAACCCCGGCTCAACTTAGGAAAATATAGACCAACTTGACCTTCTTGAACCCTCTTATGCAAAATCTCGTCTCATGCTTGTCATTGTCCAAAGCAAATTCAAATCTCTCATCCGGGCTGCCTCCTCGAAAGCCCAAAACATCCTATCGAGCTCCCACCTTATGGGCCGAAGTACACTTTTAAAGTAAACTATTACATTTTATATTGGCCATAAAATAAACTCTTACACATTCGCCAACATCTCATTTGGCACCATCAGTTGGAGCGGAAAATTAACCAAAATTTATCGCAACACCATCTTATTATTCGTCTGCCAATACTTAGCAATTCATCCACGATTCTAATCTTGTTGGATATATTTGGTTCAGCAGTAAACTTGACCATAACCAGCCCATTATCGCAGCCAAATACAACCCTACATATTAAAAATAATTAGCATTTGTAATGAGAACATTAATTTTGTCGTCGTCACTGTCAATTAGCAGAAACAAACAATTTGCAATGAAAGAATTTGTGACCTTTTAAAAATTCTTACCCAACTCAAATAAATCTGAATTAGTTGTTATAGCAGGTGTTTGAATATATAAAAAAAAACAAATTGCAGCGAAATGGAAACTTACTTGTCTAAACCTTTCCTGAATCCAACAGCCCAGTCTCTTTCAAAGCCGTAGTTAAAGGTATTATGAAGCCTACATTTAAATCAAACCATAAAGAGTGTGTCACAAATAACTATCGGTTCAGCTCTAAATATCAAATATTCATAAAAAAAACAATTAGAGAATTAGGAATCAAGTAATTTCAAGAGCTAATACCTGTAGGTTGAAATGAAGAGTGGGTGGTCAGGATGAGCACAAGTTGCTGTGACATTGTTGGTGTGGCCGTCCAACGTCTCCAAACAGCCATTTTCACAGTCCCACACCTACTTGCATAATTAATATGAAATTAATAATTTTTTTAAGCTGAGAATTTGAAGAAGGAAAATGGGTTCCCAAGATTGCTAATAACCTTTAGAGTGAAATCATCAGAACCACTGAGCAAATGTGGTAAGCCATCAACTAGGAAGTAATCCACGAAATTCACTCCTTTCGTGTGACCGTCCAACGTCAGAGTAGGAGATGGGGAACCGAATTTCCAAACCTGAAAATAAATGAGTTAGATAGGGACAGAAAATTTTAGCAAGTATATTGTTTGAAAGTTGCTAGTTGCGAGTATGGTGAATGTTTATAATGATCAAAATTTATCAACTCATTATTTCAAGATTTTGAGCTGTATACGGAGTTTCTAACATAATATGAAAAAAAAATTAATCTGACACAACCATGTTGTAATTCGCTGGAAATATCAGGATAGCACGTGAGTTAGTAAGGAGTAGTTATTAATTACGTGGGTACCTTGAGGGTTCCATCAAGTGAAGCGCTTGCAAAGACATCTGCATGAATTGGATTGAAAGCCAAATGCATGACGTAATGGGAATGTCCATGGAAGGTGTGAGTGCATTTCCAGTCTCTCTCCCAATTCCACATCTTCACAAGCTTGTCGTCTGAGGACGACAGCACCAATGGCAAGCTTGGGTGGACGACAATGCACCTGATGTAGTCCTCGTGGCCCTCGAACTCCTTCACCATCTCCATCTTTTCGTAGTTGTACACACGGATTTTCTTGTCGTCTGCTCCTGTTACTATCCACTCTTTTTTTTTTTTAGAAACACTTCTTTCTTGATACGGACTTGGCTGTCCTCACTCCTCCACATCCATTGCATCGATGAGACATTTTAGTATGCTTGTATCTTAGCACAATTCAAATATAATCCCTGTTGGACCTTGGGCACAATAGCTAATTATTATTGTGCCTAATTGGGCCCGGGCCCATTAGGCCCATAAGTTGGGTTGGATGGTTGACCGGCCCGAAGCCACGCAAGTGTGACGTGGCACTGACGTTACATGTGGTAGCCCACGTGCCAAACCACATGTCGGCCACGTGGCGTGCCACGTGACGTTACATGTGGTCCAAAGCGCCACGTGGCGAAGCTATGGGCAGCCTTGCCACGTGGCGCCATGCATCAAAACTATGAGTAGCCTTGCCATGTGGCGTGCCACGAGACGGACACGCGGTCTGAGGCGCCACGTGGCGGACGTGTGGCCCGAAATGCCACGTGGCACATTTTGGCTGTCCGGATTTCCCTATAAAAAGGGAAATCCGGCTGGACCAATTTGTAACTTTTCCCACAACCACTCAATAAGAAAGGAAAATTTCGGATCAGTTCCAGAATTTTAATCAGATTTTCATTAAAGGAAATCTCGTGAAAATCAATTACGAATCCGTTCAAACGTGATCGTAATTCGACTAGCACGAAGAAGTTGTGGACCCGAGCTTGTGGACTTCTTGCTTCAACAAGTAAGGGATTTATTATTAACGAATTAGTTTGTTAATTAAATAGATTTAACATGTAATTACTCGTTAATTACGCGTCAAAACTGTCAATTGGTATCAGAGCATGGTTGAAACCATGTTTTAATGATAATATGATGTTTTAATTCAAGTAATTATGTGATTTATTGAGGTAAAAATCATATTAATCATGATTTTATGGAAAATCATAATCTGTTGGACTTTAATGTAATTAATTTGGAACTAGCAGGACTAAATTAATTTTTGCCTAACCACGCGGGCGAATTCGCGCACGCGCGAAACTTTAAGGTACCAATCTAAAATTTGATCGCTTACGTGGCACTTGCGTGTCATGGACTTCGGTGCAATTTTAGGAAAACTTGAGGATTAATTGGAAATTTTTCCAAAAATCCCCAAATCACAGAACCCTAATCGGGCGATTTTTCCCCAAATCGAATTCCTTCAATTTCGTCGAAAATCCGACGATTTCGATGCCGTAAATCGACGATAGTCGATTCTCCGGCTTCTCCCCGACGTCCCGATACCACGTTTGTGGATCGACGTTGTCGGAATCGCGAGATCGAGGACGACAACGTCGGAGAGACGCCTAACGGAGAAGACGTCGCGGCGGAGAACGGCTTCACGACGGCCCGCGAGGCCGCTACGGCCGTGATTGCGAGGCCGAGACGAGTCGATTGCGACCGGTCTCGGCCCTTGGTTCGCCGCCGTTAAGCGGTGGTCGTGGAGAGGAGCGGCGGCCGGATTTTTGCCGAGACAGTCGGGGAGAGAGAAAATCAGAGGGAAAATATGCGAGGGGCAAAATCATAATTTTACGATTTTTTCCAAAAATATTTATACCCGGGTCAAGAAAATCAAAAAACTGAACGAATTGGCCTGGTTTATTGGTTCGACCCAACCCGATTTACGGTCAAAAATTGGACTTAAAAATTGGGTTTTTTCTCTTTTAATTGGATAAAATCAGTTTTTATTCAATTGAAATCCAATAAATTGATAAAAATTTTGAGAAATTTTTGTCAATTAAGTTTATTAAAATTATATTTTAATAAACTTAAAAATAAAATATTTTGGAACGAGTTCCGAGATATGTGAAAGTTAAACTAAAATCACATAAATTGATCCATAGTATGATCATCAAAAGATTGGAAAATGAGTTTTTCAATCCTATTTTGGGAAAATATGAGTATTAACCCGAAATTGAATTGCAATTGTTGCAAGATTTGATGGCTACTGGAGACAGGTATCTGAACTTCTGTGCAACAGAACTTCGACAGAAGATTCTGAAGCGCCGTTTACCGCTGCGTGTGCCTAAGAATGACATGTATGTTATTGTTGAGCACATTGAGGCTGTTCACCGGGAGATGCAAGAGTGCATCTGGGCCGGAGGTTACGATCCTGGAGAGGACTGGCCCTCTATGTTTCGAGACCTCCTGGTCACGATGAAAATTCGAGAAGATATGAGTGTCTTCTCGGCACCCGAGTTCAATACCCATAGAGATGCTCTCTATGGTCTGATCCATTATCTTGAGGATAAGGGTCTTCGCAGAGAAATGATACCTTCTCCTGTTCTGGAGCTGCGAAGCGGTTTGATCTTGAACCGCTACTTCGCTAAGGATTACTATTATAATTTTTCTCCGCTCCTGATCATCTGGATCATGGATTCAATTTCAGTTCCAGAAAGTACCCTGGAACTTCTCATCGGATCGTCCTCGTACCCGGCCCCCACCGGATCGCCCTCGGACCCGGATTCAGATATGTATCTGGATTCTCCTACCGGATCGCCTGGACATCCGATCCTAGTGTGATTATATGTTTAACTGTCCCCATGTACATATGTTGTTTTTGGGGGACTTTTGTACAATAGGTTGAGACCTTATCTTAGTTTTTTGTACATGTGTGTATAAGCTCAGAATGTACAAATGCATGTAATTAAATAAAAATATTTGTTTACTTACTTCCACTTGAATTTACTATTGATGAACTTTAAACGGTTGAAGTTTAAGATTAATACTTGAATGGTGAGGGGAAGCATGCCCGCGACCCACTTCGATTTTGAGATTAATCAAGAACTCCATATCGTTAAAAGTTATGAGTGATTAGTAAATTGAATCATATTGCCAAATCAAATTTCTAATATGTTCTCATATTAAAAATCCCTATAGAGATGTCAGTCGCTTCTAGATCCATCATAGCTGAGCTAAACCGTGAGTTAAAACTGAACGGTGAAAACTATGACAATTGGAGTATGAAAATCCAATATGTGCTTGAGGAACAAGAGGTTCTGGTGCACATACATGTCATAATGGATGAGCCTGAAGAAGGCACAACTGCTCAACATAAGCGAGATAAGGAAGCTTATGTTATTTGGAAGAGGAAAAACACTACTGCTCGATTGATCTTGTTGAGTTCAATGATGGATGATATCACCAGACAATTTTGCGTGCATGACAATGCGAAAGAGTTATGGGATGCACTCAAACTGAAATTCGGAAAGCTTTCAGTGTCGAAGCTGCGTGTTTTGACCATAAGGTTTGACACCTTTAAAAAGCATCCGGAGGTTCCCATGAGGAAACACTTGAGAGTGATGTCCAATATGATCAGTGAACTGGCAGAGGCTGGTCACATACTCAGCAACGAGCAGTAGATTCAAGCTGTCATCCGTTCTCTACCACCAAGTTGGGAGCAGATGAAGATGAATCTTACCCATTCCGATCATTTGGTAACATTTGATGATGTTGCCAGACACCTTGAGCTGGAGGAAGATCGCCTCCTAGCTATGAAATCCCACCCTGAAGCCCATTCGATTTGTTCGACTGGGAGTGGTGGGAAAAAGAAGAAAGGTAAAGGGAAGGGTAAGTGTAAACAAACTCCAAAGGCTGAAAACCATGGAACCAAGTTGGATGGCTCCAAGGCTAAAAAGAATAAGCGGTTTAACATTTCAAAAGTGAAATGTTTTAACTGTCAACAGAAGGGATATTTTGCGAAAGATTGCAAAATGCCCAAGCAGGTACATCTAAACTCAAGTGTGAGTAAATTGTATGTATCCTCTTGTACCCTTCTAACTGAATCACATTCTATCTGGGTGATTGATTCAGGAGCGACAGACCATATAGCTAGAGACCGTGGTTTGTTCGTTGAGTACAGGCAGTTGCCGGCTGGAGCAAAAACTATTTTTGTCGGTAACAACTCGTGCGTGGATGTGAAAGGCTTGGGCACTTGTAGATTACATCTTCGTGGTGGTCGTGCCCTTCTTTTACATGACGTGTTGTTTGCTCCAGACATACGAAGGAACCTGATCTCAGTTTCGGCCTTGATGTCTTTAGGTTCTCGGTTGTCATTTGAGAACGACACCGTTAGATTGTTTTTGGATGATGCCTATTTTGGCATTGGATATATATCGGAAGGTTTTTTTATTCTGGATATTGATCCTTGTGAAAGTTTTTCTTTTGTCACTAGTTCAAACTCATCAGAGGATGATATTAAACTATGGCATTCTAGACTTGGCCATATCGGTCAGGATCGTTTAAACCGTCTAGCTAAGGCAGGACTGTTGGGCAATATAGAAAAATCTATATTACCTAGTTGCGTATCCTGTCTAGAAGGGAAAAGCACTAGAAAACTTTTCGGTACTGGGGCTAGAGCCAAATTTCCACTACAATTAGTCCATTCTGACATATGTGGTCCAATGAACGTGAGGGCAAGACATGGAGCATATTACTTCATCACCTTTATTGACGACTATACTAGATATGGTCTGATATATCTGATTTCTCATAAGTCTGAAGCCTTAAACTGCTTCATGACATACATGAGTTTTGTTGAGAATCAGAAGGACAGAAAGATAAAGGCCTTACGAACTGATCGTGGCCGTGAATATCTTTCTGATGAGTTTAAAGCTCTATGCATTAAAAAAGGAATCGAACATCAGTTGTCCATTCCTTATACACCACAGAAAAACGGAGTTGCTGAAAGAAGGAATAGAACCCTTCTTGATATGGTTAGATCGATGATGGCAGAGGCAAGTTTGCCTATATCATTCTATGGAGATGCACTCCTGACTGCCGCATACGTTCTAAACCGTGTTCCCTCTAAGTCTGTTACAGCCACTCCTTACGAACTGTGGACAGATCGGAAGCCCGATTTATCCTATTTTAAGCCATGGGGGTGTGCGTCCTATGTCCATTCTACCTCAAGTGCTTTCGGTAAATTAGGACCGAGAGGTAGAAAAAGTATCTTTATAAGATACCCAGAGGTATCTAAAGGGTACGTGTTCGTGGGTGAACTGGACAATGGACATGTAACAGAATTTGAATCACGCGATATCACTTTTTTGGAGAATGAATTTCCAAAGTTGGGAGAGGTTAGTAGTGACCTTACCCTTTATGAGACAAATGAACCAGCTTCATCTGGATCACTTCTTCCGAGTGGGAGTATTGAGGAGGAAGATAGAGATTTTTCAACTCAAAATGATCCGGAAGGTCGTGATCTGAGTCCCGAAAGGGAGGTAATTCCTTATTCCAGTGGGAGTACGGTATTTCCACCCAGTGGGAGTACGATTCCTGGATATGATGAATATATGAGAGATGTTTATCAAAACCGGGAATACCGTAGGTCTGGCAGAACTAGCATACCACGCCGACGATTTGATATCGAAGGCGAGGCTAATGCGTTCTTGGTATCACTAAAGAAATTTGGTGGTCCAAGTGAAATTCTTCTGGCCATCCTGCAGGATGAAGATGAACCTAAAAATGTATCTGGAGCATTGTCATCTCCAAAACGTGATGAATGGATGAATGCAATGGATGAAGAAATATCTTCTATGATCAAAAACCAGGTTTGGGATCTGGTTGACCTACCTAAGGGGCGTAGGGCAATTGGGAATAAGTGGATTCTCAAAATCAAGCGCAATACAGATGGCAGTATCGAAAGATACAAAGCACGTTTGGTTGCCCAAGGATTTAAACAACATGCTGGGATAGACTATGAGGAGACTTTTGCACCTATTGTTAGATTTACGTCAATTAGGGTCATTTTAGCTATGGTTGCTAACATGAATCTAGAATTACATCAAATGGATGTAAAAACTACTTTTCTCCACGGAGAATTGGATGAAGAAATCTATATGATTCAGCCTGATGCAGCATGATTTTATAATGATAGACGAAGATCACTGTGTGTATGTTAAGCGATCAGGAAAGAAGTTTGTTATCATCACCTTATATGTTGATGACATACTTTTAGCTGGAAATGACATGGGATTTCTTGTCAAAATCAAAGATTGGTTATCTTCCAACTTTGAAATGAAAGACATGGGTGAAGCGGATTACATACTCGGAGTTAAGATTTCGTGGAATCGTTCGAAAAGAATAGTGTCACTTTCACAAGAGACATATATTCGCAAAGTAGTAGAACGTTTCAATTGTGATCACAGTAACCCAAAGTATGTCCCATTGGTTAAAGGTCATAATTTGTGTAAGGACATGTGCCCAAAAATAGCTAAACAACGTAGGGACATGGAGAAGATTCCTTATGCCAATGCAGTTGGATGCCTGATGTACGCAATGTTGTGTACTAGACCTGACATTTGCTATGCTGTTGGGATAGCAAGCAGATATCAGTCTGATCCAGGCAGTGCTCACTGGAAGGCTGTCAAAGGGATTTTGAAATATTTGAATACTACTGCAGAATACTCCTTGTGCTATCAAGGCCGTGACCTGATAATGAGTGGCTATACTAATGCTGATTGGGGAGGTGATGTGGATAAGAAAAAGTCTACATCTGGATTTGTTTTCTTGTTGAACGGGGGTGCTGTCTCATGGAGCAGTAAGAAGCAAACATGTGTATCCCTGTCAACAATGGAAGCAGAATATGTAGCTTCAGCTCATGCTGCACAAGAAGCGGTATGGTTGAAGAGATTCTTAAGCCATCTCTCCCTGATCAACTCGACAGAGCCAGTGAGTCTATTCTGCGACAACCAGGCAGCTATAGCATATGCTAAGGATCCTAGATTCCATAGCAGGGCTAAGCATATAGATATTAAATTTTACTTTGTGAGAAATTTAATAAAATATAAAGAACTGTGTATGAAACACATATCTACACGAGATATGGCCGCAGATCCAATGACTAAAGCATTACCTCGAGAAGTGTTCGAGAAATATGTTAAGTCACTGGGTTTACGACGGTTTCATTTGTAATCCAATTAGTTGGAATAAAGAAATTTTTAATTGGCAATATGAGTTAAATGTAAAACATGTCGGACAGAGAAGTAGCCCACTCACACGGGTGTTTACCTCAGTGGGAGTTAAGAAGTTGATTCCTAAATGAGATGAGGCAGTTATTGGACATACATAAGTGCATGTCCTATGACAGAATGCCGTCTTGCTTAAGAACAAGTTTCCTTATGGGATGCAGGAATAAGTTGCTGCATTTGAATTTTCTACAATCCATATGATAAGATATAAGTGGAACTTATCATACTGTCTGTCCTATTAGCCTAGAGTTAAGCTAAGGCTGATACTCTAGTATGGTGTTAAATGACATGTGTTCCTTTAAAAAAGAAAAATACACCGTAACACGTGATCAGTATCATGTGTGCTACTCGACCACTGGATGGGATGAAAATGTTGAGTGATTTCACAATCCCTGGTGTGAGACCAATTTTCGAGAATTGTGATTCTCGAAACCTACCCTTAAGATCCTAAACGTATTCTGGAAGTATGATCCAGTGCTGCTACCTTGGAAAGTTCATGAAAAGGTTATGTCATAGCGATTCGACCTGGCAAGGCTGACCAGAAAAGTAGGCTGTATCATTATGAAAGGAATATAGTTAAGGGAGAAGGAACTCTGTTCATCACATTCTGAGTTTCGAGGTTCAGTGCACCAATTGTATTGAAAAGTACAATAGTGAACCCGAATATAATTGTTTGAAATCACTGATGTGAACAATGGAATGTGACATGAGTCTTGGGGTAATAGCATACATTATATAAGAAGGTTGTCGAGATGCTACTATTCAAGTAGCCTGAGTGTCTGTGCTCTTGAATTTGGCTTAACATACTCGACGTGTGCTGGTCGCACGAAATTCTTTAAAGAAATCTGATAACTGTTGATCAAGGTTAATAATAATTGAGTGGGAGATGTTGGACCTTGGGCCCAATAGGCAATTATTATTGTGCCTAATTGGGCCCGGGCCCATTAGGCCCATAAGTTGGGTTGGATGGGCCGGTCAACCCGCGTTGACCGGCCCGAAGCTACGCAAGCGTCACGTCAGCGTGACGTGGCGCTGACGACACATGTGGCAGCCCACGTGGCAAAGCTAGGGGTAGCCTTGCCACGTGGCAGACATGTGGTCCAAAGCGCCATGTGGCAAAGCTATGGGCCGCCTTGCCACGTGGCACTACGCGGCAAAGCTATGAGTAGCCTTGCCACGTGGCGGACACGCGGTCTGAGGCGCCACGCGGCGGACGTGTGGCCCAAAATGCCACGTGGCGCATTTTGGTTGTCCGGATTTTCCTATAAAAAGGAAAATCCGGCTGGACCAATTTGTAACTTTTCCCACAACCACTCAATAAGAAAGGAAAATTCCGGATCAGTTCCGGAATTTTAATCAGATTTTCATTAAAGGAAATCTCGTGAAAATCAATTACGAATCCGTTCAAACGTGATCGTAATTCGACTAGCACGAAGAAGTTGTGGACCCGAGCCTGTGGACCTCTTGCTTCAACAAGTAAGTGATTTATTATTAACGAATTAATTTGTTAATTAAACAGATTTAACACGTAATTACTCGTTAATTACGCGTCAAAACAGTCAATCCCAAAATTCGGAGCAAAGTTGAACTACTTGTTGCGGATTGCCATGCAATTATTGAAAGAAAGAATTGTTGGATTTTATAGAAAATTATACGCAAACATGAGCTAACAAATTCATAAATACCGTAATAAGTTGGTGAAACTTAAAGCTAGCCTGCTGCTTCAGTGATTTTTAGAGACTTCTCCATAGCCTAGCATGGAAATTCATAAATATAGTAAGTCTATATATATTAATGAGACTAAATTAATAATAAGAAATGAGCGACGACAGCAGGCCAATTAACTAACAACTTCATTTTATTAACATGTGATTCGTGGTTCCAGATGCACAGATTCCCAGAATACAAGATTGTCAGGACCCTAAAAGAAAATTAATTAGTTGACAATTAAAACAAATAGATATGTGAGAGTAATTTTATGGTAGTTTTTTTATACAAGTGATTATATTTGGATCATTAACAATAAATCTCGTATGATCTATATAAAATTGTCACTTGATAAAATTATAACAATTGGATATAATAAATCATAATTGTGAAAAATCATCTCAAAATTTTCCGGGATCTAAAGTTTGATCATTAAGTAGCAACCTAGAATTTCACATTTTTTTGCCTGAAATTAAGGATGAGTTTTAATTGATTACCATGGTTTTGTTGGATGCACATCCACAGATTTCACTCTTTCTGATATCTTGGAAAATTCCTTCTGTGTCAAAAAAATAAAATAAATACAAAGGTATACTTAAACATTCTCCAACGTTAATTATACTCGATTATATACAAAGATATACTTAAATGTCTTGGAAACGTTCGATTATACTCGGGGACAAAAGAAAAGAAAAACTCACAGCAAGTTGTCGAGCCTGTTGATTGTGATATCGCGTCCGCGTTCAGACGAAGAAAGAAAATAATAGTTAGTTTCTAAAAAATCTGACGGATACTATACAGTTTATTCCTACACTACATTAATACTTGGTTGATAAAGTCAAACAAAGTGGGTGTTTCTTCAACGGTTAAAAAATGATAGAGTTTTACATAAGCTAAATTAACAAATCTATTTATAAAAAATAGCACATGTAAACAACATATGGTGAATAAATACCAATATGCCGCGTATATAAATATTATACAAATAATAATTAGATAAAACCAGTAGGTATAGGTATTGTAGTATCTAGACCAATCCAAAGTGCCCTGTTTATATAGAGAAGAAATGTGACCCGGCCTCCTCCTAAATAGCGTTGTAGTTGGACTCGAAGTCCTTGAAGTTCATCTCTAGCCAAGCCTTATCCTTATCCCGTCCGTATTCAAAGACCCGAAGTCTATCTCTTCCAAAACTCATCCTTGACTCAGATTTACCTTGCCTTTCCCGAAGTCTATCTCTATCCCTTAAGAACCTTAGTATATAAAGAGTCCGAGAGCTCCTTAACTTCTTCAAGAGTCTGTCCTCAATATGGTTTCTACCATTATAGATCGCCAATCACCGTGGGCCGACAATCGAGCTTTGCCTCCTTGGTCAACGATCGAGCCCGCCTCCAAGTTGAACTCAATCTAAAGTAAGTCATGTGTCCGACGATCGAGCCTAAGGCAAGCTAGCCGACGATAGGCCCTATGCCAAAGGGGCGACGATCGAGCCCTTACTTGAGGTGGGCGACGATCGACCCTACATCAACTTGGGGGATGATTGAACCCTTTCTTGAAGTGGGCGATGATCGACCCTATGCCAATGTGAGCGACGATCGAACCCTTACTTGAGGTGGGCGACGATCGACCCTATGCCAATATGGGCCATGATCGATCCTACGTCAACGTGGGCAACGATCGAGCTTTTGCTTGAGGTGGGCGACGATTGACCCTATGCCAACGTGGGTGACGATCGACCTTAAATGGAGTTCTATCCAACGATTGGTTTCAAGGGGACCTTGTGGCCGACAATTGGCCTTATGTGGAGCTCTGGCCGACAATTGGCCTAGTATTATCTTCAAATGAATTTTTGACATACTTCCGCTTCGAATTGGAAAAATCCATAAACTAAAAAGTATTAGATCTATGTCTTAGCTTTTCGTGGCAACTTGAATCGTCTCAATTCGAGTTTTGAGTCACAAGATACACTCATTTTACCAATGGACAATGATCGACCTAGAGTAAACTGGCGGACGATCAGCCTAGAGGTGGAGCTGGCCGACGATCGGCCTAGAGGTGGAGCTGGCTGACGATTACCCTGGAGCCCATTTCAAACCAATTTTGGACCTTCGTCCACTCTGAATTAGAAGAAGTCATTAACTAGAACGTTTGTAGAACTATCTCTTAGCTTTCCGTAGCAACTTTAATCATTTCAATCCGAGGTAGGAGTCTCAAGATACGGTCATTGTACCAATGGTCGACGATAGGCCTAGAGCTAGAGCCGGCCGATGATCGTCCTGTAGCCGACTTCAAAATGATTTTGGACCATCTTTCTCTCCAAATTAGACAAAGTCATAAACTAAAAAGTTGTAGATTTATGTCTTATTCCATAACTTCAAGAATCTCCTTAATCCAAGGCTCGAGAAGTAAGATATGGTCAATTTACTAACGATAGATATTGTGAGGCAACTCTCTCAAACCAATGAGTGTACGGCCTCTCCAAGTGAGTGATCCGACTTGAGAAAGGCCTTTTATCCCTAACAAGTGTCTGACCTGACCCGAGGGAGCTCCACCTCACCTGAGGCTGAGGGTACCCAAATCGACTTGAGGTCACAGGTACCTAGGTCACCTTACCCTGAGGGTACCTAAGGTGATTTAAGGCTGAGAGTACCCAAGCTGATTCAAGGCTGAGGGCACCCAAGCTGATTTGAGCATACCCAGCCAAGGTAAGTTGACGTCCAATTCCAGGCACTTCAATGATTGCCCTAGTCAACCCCAAGCTCCCAACACGTTATTTTTTGCACTTCAACAATGCCCTCCACATGTTAACACTTTGGTACGGTCAGGCGAGAAGTGTTGACATGTAGCCTTTCAACCTCTTTGACATTTGATGAGCTCGTAATACCTCTACTCAAAGGTCTTTTATCTCTGATTTTGCATCACCTTGTTTACTTGGGTGAAAATTATCTACTTTGAGAAGCACCAGGGGGTCTAGGCCATTATCATGAAAGACATAACCGGCCAACTTGTAGGATGACAAAGTATAGACCACCACCACCTTGTCCCCTCTCATATGGCCTTACTCCTTACAGGTCAGAAAAAGTGCCTGCCCCTCAGGTGTGGCACTGACCCGTCGATTGATAGAAGATATATCCCGCTCGATCGAGCTTACATAGTGGGCAAACCAGCCATCTATGCCACTCTAAGCCAATGAGAAGGTCGCCTCTACACAGTCAGTAGCCGATAGGAAGAGATTGAGTTTGGTGTCGCTATCTCTATCCTTCCACCCGGCTTCCAGTGAATCAAGAACTGGTGGAGGGAGAATGGAGTTACTTGACTTGAGTGGATCCAATCCTTCCTCGATGAAGAGTTGTAAGAAGTCTCTGTGCTTATGAAAAAGAATACAATCTCTTGAGTAATAGAGCCCACAGAAACTTCAGCCTCGAGTACTCCAAGGGGACGAGTACCCTACCTGGCAAAATTGGCCATTATCATCTTAGAGGGGGCCAACTTCTCCCTCTCATTGCTTAGCTTCTTCAGGAGCGACTGAGGTAGGATGTTTATAACCGCTATATTGTCCACGAGGATCCTCCCTATCGGCTTCCCAAAGACGTGAGCCATGGTATGCAAAGACTTCAGGCTCTCACCCATCCTTTGGGTAGGCCTAGCGATAGTGATACTATCATTGAAGTCTTCTACCAGGGGTACTGGTGAAGGCCTCCTTCCTACCTCAACCTCAATAGGGTCACCCCCAATCATGTCTCTCTCTAGGTGACTCATCTGATTGGGCTCTGACCCAAAACTAACCGGGATTATGCTAATTGCCACCTTGTTTGGGAAGTTCCCAAACTTGGTATACCCGATGTCAAGATGAACAGAGGCCTTCTTTCTCTTTTGGTCATCTTTGTCCTCCTTAAGGCAATCTTCCTTTGGGTGGACCTCTCCTCTCGCTTTAGGTACCCATTTGCAGGTAACCTTCTTATGTCGATTAGTGGGTGCCTCTAGTCGAACCTCTTTAATGTGCTCGAGGTCATTTCCTTTGTATGCCTTAGAGGCTTCAACCTCTTTAGCCCGGCCTTAAGCCATGGCCAACTGGTGTTTAACCCGCGGATGAGCTAAGAGAGTCTTTTGTTCCTCTAGCTTAGCCTTTTGCTCCCCAAGTTACCTTTCGAGGTCCTTGATGATTTTTCTCTGCTTTTGGACCTTCCTTTCAAGGCGACGTCTCTGAGTCTTAGTCATGACACCTTTTATTGGTGGCTCAGGGGTGACCTTTTTGTCTCCAAGCCAGTTTAAAGTGCTCTAGCTTGGGTGGGGTTTATCTTGAAGGTCTACCTTGATACGAGGATGATGGAACCTCCACTTATCATCACATTCTTTCGGAGGAAAGAACTTATGGGTCTTTAGGAGGCCATTATCAGGCGGCCTTCCTTGCCCCCCGTATCTTAGGTTTGACCTCTCTTTGCTTAGGAACATCAGCTCTCCTCGAACGAGAGGAGTTCTGAGCCTTTAGTATGCCGTTATCAGGCGGCCTTCCTTGCCCACAGAGTCTCATGCCCTGGGTCTTATGAATGACCTCCCCTTACTTAGGGACAGACTCTTGAGCCTTTAGGATGCCGTTATCAAGCAACCTTCCTTGTCTCCCGAGTCTTGCCCCCCGGGTCTTAGGATCGACCTTCCATTGTTTAAGGCCTTCCTTCTTTTGACTTTATTGTAGGCCCACCAAGGTAATAGAAGCACTAAAGTGGGGACCTATTGATTACTGCCCCCCCAGACTCGGTGTGATGTTGTGCTCTCAACATCAGAGAATTGGGGTTGCTCTTCCGTCCTTGATTATTGGGCAGAATCGATCATATGTCGATGATTAAAGTCGTCTTCATCAAGCTCACCTTGCCTCAACATTATGAACTGAGGGATTGTGGTAGAAATGCTTAGATCTGGCTCCCCTTGCCATAACCTTACAAACTGAGGCACCATGGTCGGAACATGGGTCTCCTCACTCGTAGAAGACTCTTGCAACCCTAGGTAATTAGAGGCCCCAACCGATGGAGGTTGGTTGAGTAAGGTCGTATAGTCCGAGGTCTGGGTATCATGGTAAGGTAAATACCTTACCCTCTGTTGCTCTGTCGTAGGCTCAGTGGAGGTTGATAGCCTTGTGTGTGTCATTCTATCAAGACATGGCTTCTCGGCCTCAAGATCGATCATCCCAGATGACTCACTTTGTATTGCTGGGGTTAAGGTTTGGGTCAAGTAACAGGTAAGATACTGAGTATTACCTTGAGATATTTCCTAAGGTACCTTATCCTGGACTTGATCGACGATCGCATTAAAGTCCTCTCTAGCCCAGCTAAGTGAATCCTTTAAGCACCTCTAGTACTCCTCAGAGCACCTACGAGGCTCCTCAAAATGCCTTCGAGAATCCTCATGGTAGCTACAAGTCTCTTCATAACGTTCATAGCGCCTCTGAGCTACAAAGGCAGAATTTGTCTCTATCGGGACGACGATTATCTCAGTTGGCTCCTTGGAGGGAGCCACGGTAGATAAAGACTCCTCATAGCACCTATAAGGCACCTTATAACACCTTCGAGTGACGAAGGAAGGACATTCCTCCATTGGCACAACGACTATCTTAGCCTGCTCTTTGGAGAGAGCCACATTGGTGGTGTTCCTCCCGATACCAAATTGGGTAGTCGAGAAGGTTGGCTCCTTAAGAAAAGCCGTGTTGGTCGTATTCTTCCCAACGAGTTGTGGAAAAGAGAGTGGTAGAGTCTCCTTGCTCTTGGTTATCTTGGCTGGGTTAGGGTCAAACTGCCTTCTCAGACGTCCTCTTAGGTCCACCGAGCATGCCAAAAACAATATTGGGATAAAAATGTGAGAACGTCAAGAACGAACTCGTGACGGCCAAAAGTGCCCTGTTTATATAGATCAGAAATGTGACCCGGTCTCCTCCTAAACAGCATTGTAGTTGGACTCGAAGTCCTTGAAGTTCATCTCCAGCCAAGCCTTATCCTTATCCCATCCAAATTCGAAGACCCAAAGTCTATCTCTTCCAAAACTCATCCTTGACTCAGATTTATCTCGCCTTTCCCGGAGTCTATCTCTATCCCTTGAGAACCTTAGTATATAAAGAGTCTGAGAGCTCCTTAACTTCTTCAAGAGTCAGTCCTGAATATGGTTTCTACCATTATGGATCGCTAATCACCATGGGCTGACAATCACCGTGGGCCGACAACCGGGCTTGTCCTCCTCGGTCAACGATCGAGCCCTCCTCCAAGTTGAACTCAATCTAAAGTAAGTCATGTATCTGACGATTGAGCCTAAGGCAAGCTAGCCGACGATCGGCCCTATGGCAAAGGGGCGACAATCGAGCCCTTACGTGAGGTGGGCGATGATCGACCCTGTGCAAAAGTAGGCAATGATTGAACCCTTACTTGAGGTGGGCGACGATCGACCCTATGCCAACGTGGGCGACGGTCGAGCCCTTACTTGAGATGGGTGACTATCGACCCTATATCAATGTAGGTGACAATCGACCATTTGTCAACGTGGGCGACGATCGAGCCCTTGCTTGAGATGGGCGACGATCGACCCTATACCAACGTGGGCGACGATCGAGCCCTTGCTTGAGGTGGGCGATGAGCGACCCTATGCCAACGTGGGTGAAGATCGACCCTACGTCAATGTGGATGATGATCGAGCCTTTGCTTGAGGTGGGTGACGATCGACCTATGCAACCATGGGCGACGATCGGCCTTAAATGGAGTTCTAGCCGACGATTGGCATCAAGCGGACCTTGTGGCCGACAATTAGCCTAGTGTTGTCTTCAAATGGATTTTTGGTATACTTTCGCTTCGAATTAGAACAAGTTATAAACGAAAATATTGTAGATCTATGTCTTAGCTTTTCGTAGCAACTTGAATTGTCTTAATCCGAGTTATGAGTCACAAGATACACTCATTTTACCAATGTCCATCGATCGACCTGGAGTAAACTAGCCGACGATCGGCCTAGAGGTGGAGCTGGCCGACGATTGCCATGAAGCCTACTTCAAACCAATTTTGGACCTTTGTCCGCTCTGAATTAGAAGAAATCATCAACTAAAAAGTTGTAGAACTATCTCTTAGCTTTCCGTAGCAGCTTTAATCATCTTAATCCGAGGTGGGAGTCACAAGATACGGTCATTGTACCAATGGCCGACGATCGGCCTAGAGCTGGAGCTGGCCGATGATCGCCCTGTAGCCGACTTCAAATCGATTTTGGACCATATTTCTCTCCGAATTAGACAAAGTCATAAACTTCAAAGTTGTAGATTTATTTCTTAGCTTTCCATAGCTTCAAGAATTACCTCAATCCGAGGCTCGAGAACCAAGATATGGTCGATTTACTAACGATAGATATTGTGAGGTAACTTTCTCAAACCAATGAGCGTCCGGCATCTCCAAGTGAGTGACCCAACTTGAGAAAGACCTTCTATTCCTAAACAAATGTCTGACCTGACCCGAGGGAGCTCCATATCTTGTGACTTGGTATGTACCAACCAATTAAGAATTGACACATGTCTTTAATTACTTTTTAATGTTAAATGAGTAGGAAAAATATTTAAAGAAATAAAATCAAGATATTATAGTGATATTAATTTAAAGAAATTCTTTCCTAAATTAAATTTCTTTAACTAGGAAATAACCAAGCAATTAATAGGAAGTTTAGTTTTAACTTTTGACATATTTTATATTAATTCTTCTATATGTGATTCCTTGTGTCAATCGTTTTTCAAACCTATACTAGTTCTACTGCAGACAGCGGAGGAGGAATGCAATTTAAGTTATATAAGAACAAGTAAGTAAATTGTTGTTTAGTCTTTTCTTTTCTTATTTTTTTGCTATTTTCGTTTTTCTTCATAGCATGGGTTACTTCGTGACCAATAATGCTTACAGATGTCCTACTTTATTTATTTGTAGTTGACAAATAATCTTTTGGAAAAAATATCTAGATGGAGCAAAAAGATGAAGGTATGTATCAACTTCTTTGCACTATTATTTTATTATAAGATTGTTTGCATAATGTATAATTTCTATATGATACGTATTATATATATACTAATCCTCTTTTTATATTAGTGTATAATTTTTTACGTTATGAATATTGTAGATTATGAGAACAACATTGTTGATTATGTTGATAGAGATTTCAAGTTTTATATTGGGATGAAGTTCAACTCGTACGAGGAAGCTTATAAGACATATAACTCGTATGCAATATTGAAGGTTTTAGTGTCAGAAAAGAAAAAAAGTATTGGAATCGAGCAAATGAGTTGACACATTGTACATTCCTTTGTTCGTGCGAAGGATTTCAAGTACTCGTGCACCTAATGAAGAAATCAAAAGAGAAAAGTTGCAATATTGATGTGGATGTCATGCTCGCATAAAATTTAAAGTTTTAGGGGGTGAGCTTGAAGTGGTTGAGTTCAATTGAAAAAAAAGAAGAAAAGAAAGACACAAGCAGTACCAGTGGGATCACAAGGATCAATTCAGACTCAGCCGTTTACTGCACGTCTCTCCTTACCACATGGATCATCATTGGGAGAATTTCTAGTACAAAAATTATGGCTTGGTGACTTTTACCGATCCTGTCATTTATATTTTACATGCAACGCTTTGTCTCTTTAAATAAATACAATTTTTTTTCAGCCAACATCTTTCACTTTGCCTAGTAGCTGCGACGGTACAAATATTTATTCTTATTACAATCAGGTAATATATATATAACAATGTAATATATGGCCGGGTAATTAGATAATTGTACACTAACATTATCATTTATACTTTGATGGGCGATTCCACTACAAAATCCAAATATTACATTTACACAATTATTAAAACAGGTATTTAACTCTTATTAGTTAACTTAAAATATATATTTTATGTTGTTAATTAACTCGTGATATTTTATTCGTAGAGATTGTCAAATTATCATTTGAACAATAACCAGGGACACATTTGAAGTAATTTACGACCCAACTGACAAGATATTCAGCTTATTGACATATACAAGCCGTTGGTTGCTGCCTCACCAAACAAATTTTAGTTTATGTGAGAATAAACACATTTTGAATATTATTATTAATGCTTTTTTGATACATTATTATTATTGATGATTTGGTTGTTTATCCTCCTGTGCGTTCAACATTGAATGAGTCCGGATGCTAATAATTATCTAGAGGACCAGAAATAACATGTCAAATACTTACTTATTCTTCTACAATTTAAATTGTATTTTTGAAAGGTAAAAAGGTATTATTGATGTTCCATAGTAATTACAAAAAAAAGATGCAAGGAGATTGCAGAGAAGCAATCAACGAAGCAACTCAACACCTAGTCCATGAACACCTCTAGCTCCTGGCAACATTTACAGGCTGAAATAAAAAGATGCTACGTCACGATATAATTTAAATTGATTCCTCCTCGGCTGTGTCCACTAGAACTAGAATAGGTTTAAAAAATATTTGACACAAGGAATCGCAAATAGGAGAATTAGTATAAAATATTCGGTTATTTCCTAGTGAAAGAATTTTAATTTAGGAAAGAATTTTTTTTAAATTAATATCACTATAATATCTTAATTTTATTTCCTTAAATATTTTTCCTACTCATTTAACATGAAAAAGTGAATAAAAATATGTGTCAATTCTTAATTGGTTGGTACATACCAAGTCACAGGTGACTTGATGACTGGATTTCGTGAACCTGCAATAGCTTCATCTTCTTTTTTTCCTATTTCTCACTATCAAATAAATATCACACCTCCATTTCTAGATACAACCATCATCTATAATAGTTCAGATATAACAAACTGGTATCAGAGCTGGTTTCTTGTGACCTGTCATCGTCTTTTGGTTTGAGGAGAGAGACTCCGTTTCCGCCTCGGTGAACAGTTCGTTTTGAAGAGGGAGAGGACGTCCGTGTTCCTCGCTGTCCACCTCGCTCCTTGACGTTTGTGTTGCTGGCAATGCAGTAAAGAAGCTAAGGGAAGAAGAGTGCGATACCTCGACTTGCTCACCATCCACAGCTTCCTTGTTGCCATAAACAGAGAGTAGAACTCCCCTTAAGAGTCTCTCCGCAAAACAAACAATTCTGTGAATAAATTCTAGCAATTTGAAATTGATTATTTGACGACAGCAATCCATGAGCCTCGGTATGGTACCTTTGTCCGACTCGATTGAAAATTGCAGAGGCAATCACTCGTTGCTTTAACAAGAAGTCAATCAGCCAAAGCAATGGAAACAGTAATTTGATCCTCCAATCATCGACGATTGCCTTGTTGTTCATGCCTCCGGGACAATTCAGTAGAACAAGCCCACACACCAGATTCTGACGGGGCTCCTCTTGAAAGCACAAGCAAAGATGAATACAACATTAACGTTTCCTAATGTTAAAGACAAGACGGGGTTAGTCACAACTCTGTTATTTGTTGGGTATGGAGCCTGAGAAGCGATTCGGGAGTTGATCGGATGCGATTCGGTGCTCGGGGATGCTCGGGGATCCATCGGTTCGAGAGACGAAAAAGACGAAGCAAAATGCCAAGGTCGTGAAGGGCTTAGCAGCCGCTAGGTGAGTAGCGGCCGCTAAGGGTACCAGCAGGCGCTAGCAAGGTGGCCCTCGCTAGGGGTCTCAGGCAGTAGTGTGAAAAGCTGATGACCCAGTGGCCGCTAGGAGGTCAGCGGCCGCTAGGGGTGCTTGAGAAAGTTGATTTTCTTGGACAGTTTTGCCCCTCCCGACCCAAATAGTTCCTAAGTTTGTGGAAACTATAAATAACCATTTGCCTCATTGTTGGAAGGTTAGCAAAAGTGTTGTCCACTTCTCCAAAGAGAAAGAGAGAAGAGGGAGGAAGGAGAAAGGAGAAAGGCTCTCCAAGTGAAGGAGAGGATAAGTACCCACTCCTCCAAGTGAAGGAGGAGAAGGTGTGTGCCCTAAAGGCACCCAACCCAAGTGAAGGGTTGCCTCCGAGTGAAGGAGAAGATGGAAGACCCAAGAAGAAGGGTTGCCTCCAAGTGAAGGAGGAGGAGAAGAAGAACTCCAAGTGAAGGACAAATCTGAGAAGAAGAGTTAGCCACTCCGAGTGAAGGAGGTGGTTCTCTCCGAGTGAAAAAAAGTTATCCGACGTATGGGTAATGCCTGAGTGAAGGGCCTTGCCAAGAGAAGAGTTAGCCACTCCGAGTGAAGGAGGTGGTGCTCTCCGAGTGAAGGAGAGCTTGTCCGAAGAGTGGGTAGAGCCCAAGCCTAGGATTTTGTCAATAGTGAGAGCTACCAAGAGTGTGGGTAGCCTATGGTGAGAAGAGGATGAGAGAGTGAGCCGAGTGAAGGCATCCATTATTGTGAGAGCGAGTGAAGCTCGAGCAGAAAAATAGTAATCTCTCCTGACTTAGAAGCCCCCGGATGTAGATCATTGTGGATCGAACCAGGTAACCAAATTTTTGTGTCCCTCCTTGTGCTTACTTTGTGCTTTGTGTGTTGCGCTTCTCGTGGTTATCGTAGTTTGCTCGTATGTATTTTTCATTGTGTTACTTGGGTTCACAGAAAATAGATAATTTCCCAATAACTGGTATCAGAGTCTGGGTTAGGGCATGGTGAGAGCAACCACGATGGGTGAAGTGAAATTGCCCGTGGAGAAGTTCGATGATATGAAGAAAGAGGAGTGGAAGCTCCTAGACCGGAAAGTGATGAATGTGGTGTGCTTATCCTTATCTAGGAGTGTGATGACCAAGGAGGGTGCGTTGTATGCGATGAGGAACGTCCATGAGAGCATTGGTCTTGTGAGTGCAACGGAAGATACGGAGTAGCATTGTCGACTAGGCCATGTGTGTGAGAAGGGGATGAGGGTGCTTTATTAAAGATGGAAGCTACCAAGCTTGAGGACCATGGAGGTGGGTCTTCATGAGCCTTGTGGTCTTGGAGAGTGGAGAGTGAGCTCTTCGAGAGGTAGCAGTTTTTGAAAAGATGAGAAGCTTAAATTAGTCCAAGTGAAAGGACCTGCACTGGTGGCATCCTTGGGTGGTTCGTGCTACAAGACCTCCATTGGTAAGAAAGATCTTGAGGTGTGCTTGAGATCGAGAAAATGGTAGAGAGTACAAGCTTCAAGAGTTCAAGAAGTACTATAAAGCGATGGGGAGTCGCAAGAAGAAGATAGTAGCTGGAAACCCCTAAGAAGATGGCATCGTGGAGAAGATGAACACGATAACCAATGAGAGCCATGTGAGTGAAGTGTGGGCTACCGAAGATGTTGAGGGCGGATGAAGTGAACACCGTCGCTTACTTGATCAATGGAGTACCATCAAGCCCTTTGGAGAATGTAATACTAGAGGACGCTTGAAGTGGGAAGAAGATTGATCTAACTCATCTTCGTATGTTTGGTTGTGTGTCGTTTGTTCATATTGATGCAGGTGAGAAGAGCAAGCAAGATGCCGAGTCCATAGAGAAGGACGAGGGGAGCATTGCAGGTGATGGGGGTTCTAGCAGTGAGATGGTCGAGCGAGACATCTCGAACTCGGGTAGGAGCAAGAATGTACTAAATGGCCAGGAGGCCAGTGATGAGAAGGTGAAACCAAGTTCTCCACCCAAATAGTTCCCTAAGTTTGTGGGAACTATAAATAACCATTTGCCTCATTGTTAGAAGGTTGGCAAAAGTGTTGCCCACTTCTCCAAAGAGAAAGAGAGAAGAGGGAGGAAGGAGAAAGGCTCTCCAAGTGAAGGAGAGGCCAAGTGCCCACTCCTCCAAGTGATGGAGGAGAAGGAGTGTGCCCCAAAGGTACCCAACCGAAGTGAAGGGTTTTCTTCGAGTGAAGGAGAAGATGGAAGACCCAAGAAGAAGGATTGCCTCCAAGTGAATGAGGAGGAGAAGAAGAACTCCAAGTGAAGGGCAAACCCAAGAAGAAGGGTTTGCCACTCCGAGTGAAAGAGTTGGTGCTCTCCGAGTGAAGAAAAGTTGTCCGACGTGTGGGTAGAGCCCGAGTAAAGGGCATTGCCAAGAGAATGGTTAGCCACTCCGAGTGAAGGAGGTGGTGCTCTCCGAGTGAAGGAGAGCTTGTCCGAAGAGTGGGTAGAGCCCAAGCCTAAGGTTTTGCCAATAGTGAGAGTTCCCAAGAGTGTGGGTAACCTATGGTGAGAAGAGGAGGAGAGAGTGAGACGAGTGAAGGCATCCATTATTGTGAGAGCGAGTGAAGCTCGAGCGAGAAAATAGTAAAATGTCTCCTGACTTGGAAGCTCCCGGATGTAGATTATTGTAGATCGAACTGGGTAACCAAATTTTTGTATCCCTCCTTGTGCTTTCTTTGTGCGTTGCACTTCTCATGGTTATCATGGTTTGCTCGTATGTATTTTCCGTTGCGTTGCTTGAGACCACGGGAAGTGGGTAATTTCTCTAACAACTGGTATCAGAGCCCGAGTTAGGGTGTGGTGAGAGAAACTACGATGGGTGAAGTAAAATCGATCGTGGAGAAGTTCGATGATATGAAGAAAGAGGAATGAAAACTCCTAGACCAGAAAGTGATGAATGTGGTGTGCTTGTCCTTGTTTGTGGAAGGCAAAGAGGAGGAGACTCATTCTTCTTCTTCTTAAGCTGTGGTTTGGGACCATATCTATTATAGAAATGGCAGCAGAAAATGGTGTTGTGGTTTAGGATCAAAGGCAGATTCCATTGATGGAATGCCATCTCTTCTTCTTCTTCTCTTGTTTCTGGTCCATTGATGGATGTTTCTTCTTCTTTTTTTGGTTTTGGATAGGAAGGAAACTCATCAGCAGCCACTAATTCAAATCCTGGGTGGGTCCGACCTATTTTGCCGGGCCAGGCCTCCATTTTAATTATAATTTGCGACTTCATTTTTTTGGGGATAAATTAGCTAAAGTAATCTATAGTTTAATACATTTTTATTTAAGTATTATGGCATTTCAAAATTTTAATTTTGGCGATGGATGTTTCCAAATTTGACACTTTTGATGACAAACTCTTAACTAGAGTTAGTTTTTCCTTGTTATCATTTCCATAGTTATCCACGTCAGAGTCATGTCATATTTTTCTATCCTAGGTGGCACTAGCGTGGAAAAATAAAAAAATTATCCACTTAAGATCTCATGTTTTATGTCATATTTTGTTTTGTTTTGATTGATTTGGGAGATTAGAAATTTAAGAAGAGAATTTTTTCAACCTTTCCACGTCAATGTCCTAGAGAAATATGACGTAGCACTAACGTGACGCTTACGTGGATAACCATGGAAATGCCAATTGAAATATAACTAACCTTTGTTAAGAAATTGTCAAAAAAAATATCAAATTTGAAAATTTCCGTCACCAAAAGTGTCAAATTTGGAAACCTCTGTCAGCTACATGATACTTAAGTAAAAATGTGTAAAACTATATGATACTTAAGTGAACTTATTTTTTAAAGTTAGCTTTAAATGATGATTGACTTGTACACTGATTTAGAAATGTTTAGAAATATCCCAAATATTTTTATCCTCGAAATTTGGATGGAAATTAAATCTGAAAAATTAGGAGAGATGATGTTTTTAATATTTTTTCAAATTGATAAGCACTGAGGTGTGCAAGTCGTGTGACTTTTTGGACAATACAAAAATAAGTGTTGGGTTTTTTCATAACGAAGAGGTAAGTTGTTATTTTTTCAAATTAGTAAAGTATTTTTTTAATAAGTAAAATATTATACCCTCAAAAGGACCCTCCGATCAAATTAGTAGAGTTTAGTTTGCAGTATCGCCAAATACGGGTGTCTATATTCTTTTCTTACCCCACCTAAACAAGAATCTCGGCAATTACACATTCCTTAACGAAGATTGTTTTTCGTTCCATTATCTTCAAGGATATACATAAAATCAACTGCCTTTATTAATTAGATAAACTTTACAACACAATACAAACCTAGCAATGTTCACAAGCGAACAACGTAGTAGTAATACAATATTCTCCCAAATGAAGAACGGTAAAGCCAGATAACATTTTTTAAGTAAATTATTACATGACTAATAGATACTTCGGTCAATTTATTGTCACGTCTTTGCACCATCTTTTTATTCGTCTGCAAATTCTTTGTTTTTCATCCACGATTCTAATCTTGTTGGATATTTGGTTCAGCAGTAAACTTGGTCATAACCATCCCATTATCGCAGCCAAATGCAATCCTACACATCAACAATAATTAGCATTTGTAACGAGAACATTAATTTTGTCGTCGTCAATGTCAATAAGCAGAAATAAACAAATTGCCACTAGCATTTTGAAGGAACTATGTTACTTTTAAAAAATTTACCCCAACTTAAATTTGGATTAGTGGATACTGGATGTCCAGATATAAACTAATTGCAGCGAAATGGAAACTTACTTGTCTAAACCTTTCCTGGATCCAACAGCCCAAACTCTTTCAAAGCCGTAGTTAATGGTGTTAACAAGCCTACAATTAAATCAAACCATTAATCAGTATCACGGGACAGAAATTTTAAATTAAATAAATGTGTCTAATCCTACTAGACTCTGAACATCATACGACCAACAAAAATAGAGAATTAGGAATTAACTAATATCAAGGGGCTAATACCTGTAGGTTTTTGCTTCCCACGTACAGATAGTTGAATCCTCGGAGGTTGAAATGAAGAGTGGGAGGTCAGGATGAGCACAAATTGCAGTGACATTGTTGGTGTGGCCTTCCAACGTCTTCAAGCAGCCATTCTCACTGTCCCATACCTACTTGCATAATTAATTTAAATTAGTATGAAATTAATTATTTTTTAAGTCGAGAATTTGAAGAAGGAAAATGGGCTCCAAAGATTGCTAATGACCTTAAGAGTGAAATCGTCAGAAGCACTAAGCAAATGTGGTTCGCCATCAACTAGAAAGTAATCCACGCAATTCACTCCTTTCGTGTGACCCTCCAACGTGAGAGTAGGAGATGGGGAACCGAATTTCCATACCTGAAGATAAATGAGTTAGATAGGGGAAAAATAATATTTTTAATAGCTAAAAAATTTACTAACTCATTGTTTTAAGATTTTTTTGTTGTACATAGAGTTTCTAACGCAGAATGGAAAGAAGATTAATCTGACCGGCCGTGTTAAAATTCGGTTCAAACATTTTTTGTCATTTGTTCGAAGTTAGATTAGTTGATTTATTAGATATCTAGATAGAACGTGAGTTAGTAAGGACTAATTATTAATTGCGTAGGTACCTTGAGGGTTCCATCGAGCGAAGCGCTTGCAAAGACATCCGAATGAATTGGATTGAAAGCCAAATGCATGACGTAATGGGAATGTCCATGGAAGGTGTGAGTGCATTCCCAGTCTCTCTCCCAATCCCACATCTTCACAAGCTTGTCGTCTGAGGACGACAGCGCCAATGGCAAGCTTGGGTGGACGACAATGCACCTGATGTAGTCCTCGTGGCCCTCGAACTCCTTCACCATCTCCATCGTTTCGTAGTTGTACACACGGATTTTCCTGTCGTCTGCTCCTGTTACTATCCACTTCTTTCTTGCTATGAACTTGGCTGTCCTCACTGCACCACATGCATTGCATCGATGGGACATTTTAGTATGCTTGTATCTTAGCACAATTTAACGAAAGTCCCAGAATTCAGAGCAAAGTTGAACTACTTGTTGCCGATTGGCATGCAATTTTTTGAAAGAAAGAATTGTTGGATTTTATAGAAAATTATACGCAAACATGAGGTAACAAATCCATAAATATGGTAATAAGTAGGTGAAACTTAAAGCTAACCTGGTGCTTCAGTGACTTTTAGAGACTTCTCCAGGGCCTAGCATGGAAATTCATAAATATAGTAAGTATAATATATCAATGAGATTAAACTAATGTTAAGAAATGAGCGACGGCAGCAGGCCAATTAACTAACAAATTCGTTTTAATTAACCTGTGATTCGTAGTTCCAGATGCACAGATTCCCGGAATACAAGCTCGTCATGATCCTAAAAGAAAATAAATTTAGTTATTAATTGAAACAAAGATGGATTTATGGTAATTCTTTTTATCCCGGGTGATTATATTTGGATCATTAGAAAAAAATGAATATTTCAGGACCTATCATTACTTTGTCACTTGACAAAATTCTAACCATTAGATGTAATAAGTTTCGGGATATAAAGTTTGGTCATTAAGTAGCAACCAGAGAATTTCGCATTTCCTGAAATTAAGAATGAGTTTTAATTGATTACCATGGTTCTGTTGGATGCACATCCACAGATTTCACTCTTTCTGATGTCTTGGAAAATACCTTCTGTGTCCAAAAAATATATTTAAATACTTAATACAAAGATATATCGAGGAAACGTTCGATTACACTCAACGACAAAAGAAAAGAAAAACTCACAGCAAGTTGTGGAGCCTGTTGATTGTGATATCGCGTCAGCGTTCAAAAGAAGAAAGAAAATAATAATTAGTTTCAAAAAAAATCTAACGGACACGATATAGTATATTCCTACACTACATTAACACTTGGTTGAGTAAAGTCAAACAAAGTGAGTGTTTCTTCAACGGTAAAAAAATGATACAGTTTTACATAAATTAAATTTATTTTGCAGTATTGTAACAATCTATTTATAAAAAATAGCATATGTAAACAACATATGGTAAATAAAATACCAATATGCCGCGCAGATAAATACTATACAAATAGTAATTAGATAAAACCAGTAGGTATAGGTATTGTAGTATCTAGACTAATCCAGAATTTGAGTATGCCAAAAGTTTTCCGTATCAAATTGAAACGCTACTATACATTTTTTTTCCGAAACTTTTGGTTTGATTAGAAAAACAGAGAAGACTTAATTTATAGTTAGGGAATAAGGAACAACATTGCCTTACCATCAGTGTCGTAAGAAGCGAAAGGCAAATGATCCAAACGTAGAAATGAAGTGGTTGTGGAGGTTGGTTTGGTATGAATGGCAACATATATACTCTCAAATTCTTAGTAGCTAAGAAAATAGCCGGTCCAATTTTGAATTTTCGATGTCGCGTTATTCATAACATTTGATAGCCCCTATGTGGTTTGGGCCGTTGATATCAGCCATGTACCTAAATCAACGGCCGAGATTTATCAGACTTCATCATCAACAAATTTACTTGCCAAAAAAGAAAACTGTGGTCCCGTTGTTGGACTTGAATGGCATCAACGACAAGAGCCTTCTAAAAAGTTGAAATTTCTACGCACCAACTAATTGAAAAGTTGGCCAACGAATTTGATTTCCCAAATAATCATAGAAATAACTTCATATATTTTTTTAAAGGTAAAATTTTACACCTAATTACATTTGTAAGAAATTGAACACTAGACCAGGTTTTATCGTTAGAGTGTTTTACTGAGGTTGGCGGCCGCAAGCTCAAAAGAAGGAATTCTGCATTATATAGGAATAGTATTGACCATCACGATAATGAACAAGAGGGCCCTACAATTAGGAGGCTCGGTTGCAGGTAGGATGCTTACTTAGATTTGATGATGCAATTGCTTTAATTTCGTATTTTATATACAGGGCTAGCTCCTTCATTTTTACCCAAAAAATGAAAGATATGTCTTTCCTCTTTAGTGGACATCAACGTCGAATCAACTGGAGTCCGAACGAAGAAGATATGACCGAAATACTTTAGGCTGATTAGTGTGGCAAATTTTAGGTTATTTTATCGTTCAGATTATCTGATCGATTACGACGCTTAGGGACAACGTTATTTAGGTTTTTTCGTTTTAGGAGGGTGATATAAACCCCTCAGTAGCTTTAATATTCGATTGATACCATTGCATACATCATCTTAAATTAGATTTTTAGTTTATTTTTAAGGCTATGGGGAACTAATCTTCTAGGTTGATTTGAGGGAAGAGACCTAACTTTTATGGTTGTGAGTATTTTATTTTATCAATCTATTTTTTATTAGCAATTATAGTTAGGAATTGAACTGGGACCAAAGTTAATTTAACGGGAATAATTGTTACCAAACTAATTAAATAGTAATAGGTAAGGCTAATTTGTACATACTAAAGTTTTGAGTAAGTTGATATTTTATATTAGTTAGCCGGTAGTTTGGCTAATTGATTAATGATTTTTGTGATCTCTTTACTCTTGTGAGAGATTTACATATATTTGCTAAATGAATTAGATTATCTTTTGTGATCTAGTGATAAACCAGCCTATCGTAGTACTTTGACCAATCTACCTTTTGTTTCTCATTTGTTTTCGCATACATATTTATTTTTCTTTTGCTAGTTTAGTTTCCATTTCAAACATACAAACCCTCTCTTTTTAGTTTGGTTATTTAATTTTTTATATTAATTTTTTATCTTTTTAGTTTTGTTTCACATATTTATTTTCTTTGATTTGACTCGGTATCTTACATTATTTACTATAAGTTTGTAAGACGCAAAATATCGTTTTATTTTAATGGACCTCGTAAAATTAATAGTTAAATTAATGAAAAAATTATACAGTGAATTCCCGCAGAAAGTAAGCCATATTTTGGGTTTCAAACTTGATTGCGGTAATTCCATAAACTCCGTATGAAAATTGCAAACAAAACTAAACCAAATCTATAAGTTTTGCTTTCCTGTAACTAGACCCAAGCAGTCATCAAGGATGGAAAACATAGACCTGCTACTACACAATTGGAAAGTGATAACCCACAAGTGAAAGAATCTGACTCCACATATACAATGAGCAAAGAGGAATTTAATGAACATGTAGCTTTTGGTTACCGTATTATCATTGCAGAACACACACGAGAGGTCCTTATCATTATGGATGCCAATCATCGGTAATTTGTACTCCGCTTGGAGAGTTTAAAAAATAATAAACAAATATGTCGTCCACCGCCTCAACCCGAACCTCGGGGGGAGATTTGGAGGGGACAAGTCTAGTCCCCAAATTTGGGGACTAAAGAAAGGAAAGTGGCATTCTAGGTATTAATAAACTAATTAGGGATAATATTGAAAAACTAATAGAACCAAATAAAAATTAAAAATTATAGAAACATCAGAAAAGGTAAAAAAAACCCACCAATAGAATTGAAGACGTGGGAATAATAAACCTAAGAAACCCCACCAAGCCTTTAATGTAAAGAACGACTCTGCATATTCAATTAAACCTAAAAAACCCCACCAAGCCTTTTATTTCTCAATAAATTGAAAGCCAAAAACTAGAAATCCTCAAAACTGGAGAACAAAATTCACTAAACAATTATATCTAAATGCAAGAAGGAGCATCCGAATTACATATTCTACTATTCTACATCAAATCAACTACACCTACTACTATATTGATGGTACGACTAGAAAATTTTTTCAAAAATATTTGAGTTGTAGTTGTTAAAAGGTACGTCTAGTGGCCAAATTATTCGTTCGTTTAGTAGTTTAAAGGTACGATTTGGTTTTTAGCTTCTGTGATATTGGTTTTCATCTTCAGTTATATTGGTTTTCAACTTAGGAGATATTGGTTTTCAGCTTCGTGTATATTAGTTTTCGGCTTCGATGATATTGGTTTCCATCTTCAGTTTCAGAGATATTAGTTTTTATCTTCAGTGATATAGGTTTCCATCTTTAGTGATATTGGTACGGCTTGTAATTTTTTTCCAAATCAATGAAATCCGAGTTGTTTGGAAGTACGCTTAGTATGGATATTGGTTTTAACTTAGCTACAGTGATATTGGTTTTAATCTGTATTGATATTAGTTCTTAGCTTCCGTGATATTGGTTTATATTTTCAGTGATATTGGTTTTCAGCTCAGGAGATATTGGTTTTTATCTTCATTGATATTGGTTTTTATCTTCGTCTATATTGGTTTTCAGCTTCGATGATATTGGTTTCCATCTTCAGTGATATTGGTTTCCATCTTTAGTGATATTAGTTTTCATCTTCCTTGATATTGGTTTTCAGCTTTCGAGATATTAGTTTTCATCTTCGGTGATATTGGTTTTCAGTTTAAGAGATATTGGTTTCCATCTTCTTTGATATTGGTACTCAGCTTCGGATATATTATTTTTTATCTTCTTTGATATTGGTTTGAATATATATTGATATTGGTTTGAATATGTTTTGCTATTGGTTTGAGATAATTATGATATTGGTTTCGATTGTGGTGATATTGGTTTTCGATTGTAGTGATCTTTTTTTCGATTGTAGTGATATTAGTTTTCATCTTCAGTGATATTGGTTTTCATCCTAAGAGATATTGGTTTTCATCTTCCTTGATATTGGTCTTCATCTTCAGTGATATTGGTTTTCAGTTTAAGAGATATTAGTTTTCATCTTTGGAGATATTGGTTTTCAGCTTTGGAGATATTGGTTTTCAGTTTAAGAGAATTCAGTTTTTATCTTCAGTGATATGGTTTTCATTTTCAGCTTCATTGATATTGGTTTTTATCTTGTGTGATATTGGTTTTTATCTTGTGTGATATTGGTTTTCAGCTTTAGTGAGATTGGTTTTCAGCTTCGGAGATATTGGTTTTTAGCTTCGGAGATATTGGTTTTTTTCTATAGTAATATTAATTTTTTACTGTAGTGATATTTTGCTTACCCTTTGTTGTATCGACCAGTAGAATATAATTTCTACAAATATCATTTTGGTTAGTGATAATGGTTTAATACTTATTTTGATCGAAGCATATTGTCAAAGCATTGGATAACTGTATTAAGAAACGTGAGAATCCTAATAAGTCAAGAAAGAGATTGAAAAGCAGTTGTGAGGTTGGTCGTGAAAAATCAATGTCAAAGCATCAGAAGACGAAACAGAAGCAGAAAAGTAATTGTACTGATGCGTTGAACCAGGAGACAATACCCAATCAAAATCGTCTGGACACTGACTTGAATCGACCACTGGACTATTTGTGAGCAACTGTATACTGCTAAACTTGATATCATGTTATTAATTAAAATTGGAGAATATTTTGTCTTCAGTGATATTAATTTTCAGCTTCAATGATATTGATTTTTAGGTGTTTCGATATTGGTGTTTCGATGATGTTGAAAAAGATTGACCACTAAGCTATTTATCAATTTAGTTTTAAGATGTTGCAACGGTCTACTGCTAAAATTGACATCATATTTTTTCAATAAAATTTGAGTTGTAATTGTTTGAAGATACGTCTAGTATCATATTGGCCAAGTTTTTCTTTCTCAAAATTAATATCAAAACACTTAAAAACTAATATCTCTACATCTCAAAACCAATATCAATATACCTGAAAATCAATATCTCTACAGCTCAAATCCAATATCAATGTATTTACAAAACCAATAATGAAACACATGAAAACCAATATCAAAACATCTCAAAACTAATATCTCCACACGTAAAAACCAAAATCAACACATCTCAAAATCAATATCTGTACACGTAAAAACCAATATCTTACATCTCAAACCCAATATCTCAACATATGAAAACCAATATCAATACATCTCAAAACCAATATTTGTACAAGTAAAAACTAATATCAATATATCTCAAAACCAATATCTCTACACGTAAAAAATAATATCTCAAAAACTCAAAACTAATATCAATACGCCTGACAACCAATATCTCTCCATCACAAAACCAATATCTATACATAAAGACTAATATCAGTAAGTACTCAAACCAATATAGATAAATACTCAAACTAATATTTTTACATACTCAAACTAATATCAGTCCAAATTCAAACCAATATTCGTCTATACTTAAACCAATATCAGTGCATACTCGAACCAATATCTGTACATATTGAAACCAGTGTCAATAATCCTAAATAGTTCAGCGGGCTGGTTCATGTTTGAAACAAGTCCAAAATATCACAACATGAACAAAACAACTTCACCATCAAAGAACATAAACAAGTCTGATATAATGTAATTTCTAACACAAAATGTGGCTACAATATGTCAGAAAATGTGGCATGACCGCTATCCCCTAGCTGACTTCTTTGAACTTGTATAAACTATTGTCCTTCTTCCTTCATGCCACTGCAACGCTCGGGTCAATACGGTTGGCAGTATCAAATTGTCCGGCTTTGCTATAACCAATATCTGATCTGTAAACCTATATCAATCCAGCTCAAAATCAATATCAACCCAACTTAAAACCAATATCATAACATCGTCAAACCAATATCGACACATCGTTAAACTAATATCATAACATTTTCAAACCATTATCAACACAGGCACAGACCAATATCAATACAGCTCAAAACCAATATCAACCCAGCTCAAAACCAATATCATCACATCGTCAAACCAATATCATCACATCATCAAACCAATATCATCATATTTTCAAACCAATATCAACACATCGTCAGAACAATATAACCAATATCAACACATAAGCAAACCTAAAGTTACAGAATTTGACAAATTAAGGATCAGGTTAAGCCCCAAGAAACAGCAAAAGCAGAATCTTTAACACTAAGCAAACATAAAGTTACAGAATTTGATAAGCCAAAACCCTAACTAATAACCAAATCGACCAAGATTCAAAATTTGGGAATTAGGTTACTAACTTAAGCCAACTGGGTACAAAAAAAGAAGGGCAAAGACTGTAACTTTATTCTATCAACTACCCACATAGACAGCACTAGAACACTCCCCACTTTTACACTACAAGACGAACTTTAAAAGAAATGGGCTACTGGAGGAGGGATAAACGAAGGAGGAATCGAGTTGGAGGAGGCATAGAGCTTACCGCCGTCGCCGTCATCGTCGCCATCGACAAGAAAAACCCCGCTGTCGCCATGGCCAACAAACCTCCCGCCGTTGTCATCGCCAATAAATCTCAAGAAGCCGATGCAGATCCTCCTTGTATGGGCCGCGACTCCAACAGAAAATATATTTTGGATGATTTGGGTTTATAATTAATTGGGTAGGGAAGGAAAATAGATTTTTGATGATATGAATTGGTATTTGGAAAATGATGTAAAACTCGCTGGGAATTCCACACGAACGGACCGCTGCTACTTGATGGATGAGAAAGACTCCAACTCCAACTACGCAATGCACGAACCTTGGTGATGTCTCACCGCAACCCGAACAATGGAAGTCAAGAACCCAAGTCCTTAAGTCGAATCACGCCACAAACAGAGGTGGATAATCTGTTTGATAAGTGAAATACGTTGCCCTAGCTAAGCGACGCACTAGCCTAACCAAGAACACACAATGAGTATCAAAACTCACAAACTAGCAATAGCTAAGTATATTCTGAATGAATAAAAGGTTGTCCACGTTTTTATTGCTAGGAGTCCCTTTATATAGGCCCCAAAAGTCTCAAACATTCCTAAACAAAAACTAACTCCAAATAAGGAGTTCAAAGCTGGCCAAAACTCACCTTCCTAAATAAAAGGGATTCTGGCCTAATTATTCACTAAGTAGGAAAAACAAACTAAACTAAGATAGATACTAGAATATCTAGTAAATATCACGTCCTAAAACATAGGAAAAGAAGTTCCTAAAATTTAGGGATGCATGTCCAAGATAAGTTGAAATTCTGTTTGCATGCATCCAAAAAGAATCTTGCGCATGCTAGGCTTCTAAAATAGCACCAATAACGTGTATGGGCTTAACATGGCCTTCTAGGTCGTCCTTGGGCTTGCTTGATTTAACTTGAGTCCGAATGCCTTCAATAAATCCATTCAGTTCAGCTTGAAGCTTCTTGGCCCGTGCTCTTGTAATCGGCCCAATTGGAACACGCAATGCTCCATGCTCGTTGTTGGATGGTCTCACATCAGAAAATAGAGAGGGAGAGAGAGAAGAAGAAGAAGAGGAAGAGACGTGGGAGATGGTGGGTTGTGTTTAATTGATATTAGTTGATATATTTTTTTCCTGGGAGTGTTAATTGGGTATTTTTTTGTGTAAAAAAGTCAAAAATGCCCCTGATTGGTTATTGACCATCAGATTTGAAGATTTTTTTATATAAATGAATCTAATGGCCCAAAATCTAGTCCCCACCTATGGACAATATTTCTTTAGTCCCCGCTCAATCCACTCTCGTCGAATTGAGGGTTGGGAGGTGAAGAGAGAACGATTTGGGTTGAGGCTGCTGTGATGTTACTAATTTGGGGTACAATCGGGTCAAAATTTAGGGTTTCATAAATTTCTTTTCCAATTATGCCCTTCGGAGCGCAAAAACATTACTAACCTGAAATTTTTGGGTCGAAAATCCGAACGAATGGTCCGGTCAATCCAGATTTTGGGCAGTTCGTTAGGTCAGCGTCTTAACCAACATATCTGCTACGTCATTCAGATCAATTTACGGTCCGATCGATCGAACTGCATTTTTTAAAACTTTGGGTGATATTGTTCAAGGTTCGTTTTTTTTTGCCAAATACACAAAATTATTAAAATATTTAGAAAAATTGAGCCGTGGAAGAATTTCCCTATGGTTTACTAATAATAAGGAAGAGACAGTTGGAAGATAGTAGCACATTATAATAATGAATTAGCGTAACAGAATTAAGTGTTTCTCTACTTTTTGAGAGGCAATAGCGTTTTTCTACTGGGAAGACCAATTAAGTACACGCAAGAAACACGCTGTTCTTAAAACGTAAGGGTGGGAAACCTCGTACGTTTACTTCATTCCACCGTTTTTTTTCTTCTGAAATTAGCATTTTGGAACGCGAAGCTTTACATTGTTTTTTTATCCACTTAAAGATATTTTACGTGAATGTTAAAAATATTATTAAGATAGTTGCATCTTAAATAGGATCCGAGTGTTCGACCTTGAATGTTAGAGATTAATGAAAAAACATATTACCCTGTATTTCCCTCTTATAATATTAATATTATATCAACAATTATTACTCTCTTGTAACCAAAGGAAGTTACATAAATAACATAGGTTTTAGTAGGCAAAAATAAATGAATGCATGTCTTTATTTAGTAATGTATCTTTCATATGTTCTCCATGTATATGTGATTTGTGCCTATTGACACTCTTTGGTGTAATTATATTTACGGGAGTATTATAAACTTTTACCTATAAAAAAACTTAAAAGTTTGAAAGAGAGTATTGGATCAAATATGTAACTGTTGTGTATATGTGTGTTTCTCTCGGGGCTGTGATATATGTTGCTGTTGGAGCGCCTAGTTTCTGCTTCTCTAAATGTAATTACTATGTTTGTTAATGAAAACTTTTCTTATAAAAAATGGTGTTAATATTGACAGGTACATAATAGCTTCTTATTAAGTATAATGATACATCTTATAAATGTGTCTCTCTTAATCTGAAAGCTAGCCATTCTCAAAAAAAAAACTGAAAGCTGGTAACTACTAACTAGGAGGTCAGATTCTATCTTTCCAAGAAATTTTGGGAGCGATAACATGCGGGGTAATAATTCGGATTGGGGTCTCTGGAAGGTGGTGAGGTCACTCAGGACATTGCACGGACGACTACAAGCTCGTGTGATGCTCAGGATGATGGGCATGACACAACGGGTTTGAGATCACGCAGTCGCATTGGGAATAAGGGATCGGTTCCAGACAGGCCGGCCAATTCTAGTCCTGCAGCGCAGTGACGAGTTGGAACTCAATAGACTCGGATGCTATTGTTGGAATTGAATGATAATTCAATGTATGGCACAAGGTCAAAGCCCAATAAAGTCCATGGTGGGAGGCCCATTCCAAAGTGGCATTACTATATCTGAAACCGCAGGCTAGCCTCCAACGCCTATATATAGGCCCCCCCTACCCTCATATATTATCATCCCACTACAATTGCATATCGCTTCTTCTAGCATTTGTAGTGGGATGATGATATATGAGGGTAGGGAGTGCATATCGCTTCTTCTAGCATTTGTAGTGTCTACTCTCTTCCTTGAGAGGAAAGTTATGAGTATCCAAAGGTTTGCCGAGACTTCAAGGGTCGTTGTATTTCGAACTTAAAGTGTAAAGTCGTTGTATCTTGTGGACGATTGCCGTAGACTATAAGTATTGAATACAGGGCAATCTCGTCTTACGGAGAAAGAGTTAAACTCTTACCTCGACTTAGATCCTAATCAAATACACCATAATCCTCCGGATTACAACAATCGTAAGACGAGATTAAGTGTATTTGAAGATGACATCACTGAGCATTGCTGTAGCACCAGTCCCAGGAACTGTCCACGCCGAAAGGCCGGCAAAGTTCAATGGGACCTAGTTCAAGAGGTGCCAGGAGAAAATATTGTTGTACATAAACAAAAAGTCAATGCTCTTGAGGCTTGGACTAATAACGACTTCCTATGTCGTAACTACATCCTGAATAGATTAGACGACACCCTTTATAATATTGTAGCCATTTATTTCTATTAGTAGAACCGAAGAATCACTAGAATGAAATTTAGCCAAAAACTCTGCAGCTGCTTGTACGTATTTCGGTTGATATCACCTAGTAATTAGTATCCAGATATTTACTAAATTAACTAATTTAAGTTTGATATATATAACACTTTTAAATAGAGACAAAATTCTAATACTACAGTGTAGTAATGAAACTTGAGATTTTTTGATGAAGATAAAACAACTTGATTTACATTGGCCAAAAGACATTTAGCCTAGTAACTTAGTTTACAATATTTTCTAGGAGATTTATGGTTCAAATCTTGGCTTAAAAAAAAGTTGGTTTACAGTAGGTATTGATTGATTAGTACTTATTGGTTTCCATTAATTAAGTAGCATTCATTTTCTCCACAATTTCTCCTATAAATGCTCTCACCTTCTCCACCCACACACACACTCTCTCTCGGTTCTTGGGGCTGGAACGCAACATAAGCATAATCAGATTGCATGGAGAACCGTCTGTGTTCCTTCCTTCTCCTTGTAATAATAACCAAACCACACACGTTATCCTCTCTCTCTCTCTCTCTCTCTCCTATTTTCTCGCTCCTCCATCCCCTAAATAAATAGTGCAATTCCAACACAAGCAAGGAAAGTTATCGATTTTCTCCTGTGTGTACAGTACCGTAACCAAAATTTTTTAAAACCTGAATAGAAAGAAATGTGGCAGTGGAAGTGGAAGAGAGGAGGCAGCAAGGGACTCCCCTTTCCGATTCCGATTCCGATTCCGATTCCGAGAGTGCGGGCATCGGGGATATCGACCCACTCCAAGCACCTCAACAACGTGGGATGGAGCCGCCTCAGGGACCCCAGCAACAACTCCTCCTCCCTTTTCCCCGGTGGCGGCCTCAGATCCCAGGAGCGCTTCAAGTGCGACGGCGGCGGCGGCGGCGACGACGACAAGAACAAAACAAAGACCTCCTTGAGCAAGAATAACAACTTGATAAGGAAGATAAGGGCGGAGGCCAATTGCCCCCGCTGCTGCCACAACATGGATCTCCTCTTCTCCAACCCCTCATCATCTTCCTCCCAACTACTCGACTCCCCACCCGACGACGCCGCTAAAGGACAGGCGGTTAATTTCTGCCCCAACTGCAAGACCGCCTACTACTTCCGCCCCAACGCCACCGCCCCCTTGCAGGGCACCTTCCTCGAGATTGGCCGCGTCTCCCCTGCTCCTCCCCCCCGCAGGAGGCACCAGGCTCCCACCGATCAGGGCGGACGAGGACTCGGAAACCGCCTCAGGGCCTCCCTCTGGGACACCCTCAGGTCCTACGGAGGGGACCCCCCGCCTGGCTCCAACGGGTTGGCCGTCCACACCCCGCCCGGGCCCCCCTTCGCCCCCGGGGTCAACGTCATCCGATCCACCACGGTGGGTGAGAAAGGAGAGGGGAGCGGCGGGGGATGGGGCGGCGCCAATCTCGGCAAGGACTTGCCTACTCCTAAGGAGATTTGCAAGGGCCTTGACAGGTTTGTCATTGGCCAGGACCGCGCCAAGAAGGTATGCGCGCGTTATGATCGGACGGACCCATCTCGCGCGTGTTCTAGTGCTTGCAGAATGCCCTAGATTAGCTGTTCCGTTAATAGACTATATGATTCCTACGTTAGGTTAGGGGAGCGAGTGTTGCATGGACATTGCATTTGCTGAATTTTGGCTTTTCCATGTTCCATTGGTTGATTCGTGAAAAATTCTCTGTTTCCTCAGGTACTTGCAGTGGCCGTTCATAATCACTACAAGAGGATTTACCATGCTTCCTTGCAGAAAGGGTTGGTCTCTGATTCCCGATTTGTATTTTGTCATACCACAGATCTCTGTGGTTAATTATGCAAGCTACATAACTCGTAGACTAAAGATACTAGATGTTTCATTACATGAGGAAAATAGCTTGCTTTCGTTGAAATGGTAATTTGACATGGGGTTGGACTCGTGCATTCTTAAACTAGGCCAGGGGAAGAATCTGAGACTTCTTATACAGTTGATGATGACGACAAAGTAGAGTTAGAAAAGAGCAATGTGCTATTGATGGGACCAACCGGATCAGGTATGTGAACACCATGCCTAGCTTCAGCTTCTTTCATGCAGAATCTTGTGGAAATTTATGTTTGCCAACCTATTTAATTAGTATATTCACACATGCCATGAACTTCCTACTATTAGAAGAAGCTGAGACTCTGTTCTGACCTATATTTGAAATAGGGAAGACGCTTCTAGCTAAAACTCTTGCACGCATGGTGAATGTGCCTTTTGTTATTGCCGATGCAACAACATTGACTCAGGCAAGTATTCATCTTGTTGGTACTTACAAGTTTAGTAATCATACCAAAAATTTTCCGAAATGTTTCTGTCAACACTAAAATCCCTTTTTGAACTTGTTTCCAACAATCTTTGTCATTGTTCAGTTATTTCTTTGCTTCTGCGTCCTCAGAAGTTTGAACCACCATTGCATGTTTTACCAAAAGTGCTGCACTGTAACAAATATAGGCTAGATTTTTTTTCTTTCCTCTAGGCAATTGATTGGGGCTTGCGGCTTAGCATCTTGAATCTATTACTAAATGTTGCAGCCTGCCTGAAATACAATGTTTTTTCTTCCTGCAGGCTGGTTATGTTGGGGAAGATGTTGAGTCAATACTGCATAAATTACTCATGGTATGATGTTATATATTGTCTTAATGTTACTCTGTGTCATGACTTCTTTCTTCAGTTTTATCTTTCATCTTATTTGCTACCGAGTTAGTGTCCTGGTTTACATTCCGCTAAGGCCCTGAGAGTCTTTACCTTTATGCAAATTACGTCTCTGCCTAGTTTCTTTTGCACGTCCCACCTTCCACAATCTTGAACATTTAGGCATGAGGTGTAAGGTAGACTAACCTTCTCTTAGCTGCAGTTCAGATGCAAAATTTACTGTTTCTCTTAAAGAGAACATAGTTGGATGGGCCATGATTAAAATCATCTCTGCTTCCATTATCAGAAAGCTGTTCGATTAAGCTAAAACAGGAGTTCCACTAACGTTATTAGTTAAAAGAGCATCAGCTTGGGCCAACTTATGATTAGATTAGAAGAATAAAGTGACAGGAAAGCACGAGTACCCCTACGGAGATAGTAATCCCTTACTCATTATAAAAAAGAAAGATAGAAAGGTAGGGGTGTCCTGGAATGCAAGAAGTCTGCCATTTTCAAGGAATAGCCTGGAACTTTTAAAAAGCCCATGGGTGATTCTTGATCAATTTGCTGATGCTTCATCCCCTAACAAATGTGACAATCAAAGTCTGGCCAATCTACTACCTCTGGGATTGATACGTGCATATGTATACAAATATGCAGACCATACTTTAGATCCATCCGTCACATGATACAGAAATAATCGCAACTGGTCACTATGGTGACTACACTTAAATGGTTGTGCTATCTAGTCGTCGGACTTTCTGCTTCTTCACCCTTTTATCATCAAATTATTGTCGAATGCATTTTTGATATTTCTTGTTGAGCTTGATCTAGGTGTTTGCTCAACGAATCCAGTTTTCTTTTTGTGCTTGATCTGGGTTTTTGCGCATTGAATGATTTACGTGTGCCTTGTTTCATGGTATTTAGGCAGCAGAGTACAATGTCCATGCAGCTCAGCAAGGAATTATCTATATTGATGAAGTTGATAAAATAACTAAGAAGGTAAGTTTACAGCCTTCTATATCATATTTTTTTTAATATTTGGTAGTGGAAATGTCATTGCGGGTTACTCTTTTTGCAGGCTGAAAGTTTAAACGTTAGTCGGGATGTTTCAGGCGAAGGTGTCCAACAGGCATTATTGAAAATGCTGGAAGGAACTGTAAGTAAATTAGTCCTGCTTGTATGATGTACGATCTATCTGATGAGTTGTCTTTCAATTCTGTCAATGAATTGCTTAAGCTATTCTCCTTGAAAAGCTTTACCTCTTGAGGTGTTGAAAATCTCATCTGTATTGAAAAATTATTGTGTTTGGCTTAGTTCCATATTGATTAGCTTAGTGATGATGGCTTCGGCACAATTGGCTGGCTTTCATTATACCTTCCATGTCAGTTTGTACTATACTTTGGCTGCTTTATATGTTGTGTGTAAATTCATTTTGCTAATTAATTAGTGAAGGTATTTGATTAATCCTGATACATTCTGCGAAAATGCTAACTTTTGGTGCTATTCCATCTTTTAGTTGTAGTCATCTAACAGGTGAACAAGGTAATAACTAAATATTAAAACCATCTTCCATGCAATATCTTGTTGAAGAATGACTACTTGGTCATTGTGCTGCGTATTCCATCTTTCAATGAGTGCTGAAATGACCCTTTTGTTGCTCTGCGAGTTTTCTCACTGTGACTTTTGGAACATATAATATGGTGTAGCACTTTTTCCTGTGAACGTTATCCTTTCTTTTGGAAACTGGTGGAATGGTACAAGGCATTAACATAAAGTTGTATTTTATTTCTTATGCAGATAGTGAATGTTCCTGAGAAAGGGGCAAGAAAGCATCCTCGAGGTGATAACATACAGGTATGGTCTGAAAACTTATTATTTCCACTAGAAAATGTGATATTTTCTCAGTATATATTCTACAATGCTTTTCAGCTTCTTGGAGTTACCCTTTTGTTTTTTCACAATAGGCATTTTCTGTCACTTTTGATTGGCTTACAATTAGCACATCAATGCTGTTTATGTGTAGCAGAGGATTAATGGTATAAAAGACACAATTTGCCATCAACTTACGGTGTAGCCGGATTGTGCCACTTCTATGGTATAAAGACATATTCTGTCACCGAGGCCATAATTTTGACATGGTTTTTTAAATATATTAGTGGCAACTCATCTCCTTTACAGCTATGCTTAGTCAGTTTGTGACTTTAGTTGCATAGGCTTCAGTAAGTGTAGCAATTTCTTTGTTTCTTAAGAATAGAAGTTGGGATTGCACCGAGCATCTGGACAAACGCATAATTGTTTAGAAATTGAATTTAATTTACTTCATGTGAACATGCAGCATGTCATCAAGAAAGATTACGTCCAGCAAAGTAAAAACCTTTACAGTTTTCGGTCTCTTTTGTGCATTTTAGGATTTATAAATCCATTCTATAATTCAATTTGTAGAGAAACAAATAGGTTATATTAACAACACATCTTGTTTAGTGAATCTCAACTCCCAAGTTTCTCTGCAGCTAGATACCAGAGATATCCTCTTTATATGTGGGGGAGCCTTTGTTGATCTTGAAAAGACCATTTCTGAGAGGTAATTACTTATTTCCTCTAAACTTTTTGATTCTGGTGTGCAAGGCAGTTAAGCTGATGGGCTTCTGATTGTTCTCAGACGACAAGACTCGTCAATCGGTTTTGGAGCATCTGTTCGTGCTAATATGAGGGCTGGTGGAATAATTAATGCTGCAATCACATCGTCTTTGTTAGAATCTGTATGGATATTTTCTTTCAATATACATTTGCCTTTAATCTTCTCGGTTATTGTATACTACAGTGGCTGATATCGGTTAATTGGGGCTATAGAAAATTCAACCGAAAGCACTTTGCATATAAACTTCTAAGTTGAACTTCGTATTCTCAGGTTGAAAGTGCTGATCTAATCGCATATGGGCTTATACCGGAGTTCATTGGACGCTTCCCTATATTAGTTAGTCTGTTAGCTCTGACCGAAGATCAACTTGTGCAAGTATGTTTCATGGGACTAACATCCTGTTATAATGGCTGTCATCTGAATCTAGAATCTATCTTATTAATATGAGATAAAAAGGTCATGACGCAATGTTAAATGTTTCCTTTGTTGTTGATATGATTTGAAGTATAGTATCCATTCATTTAGGAAGCTGCACTGTTCAAAGATTATTTGCATATGCTTCGAGTAAAAAATATCATTTCTGGAAGCAAGTTATTCTAAGTTGTGAATATAATTTGTGTTGTAGTGAGTTGCAAATGTCTTTTCTCTCTCTGGGGGTCTGTCCTCTTCATGGTGTTTCTTCATGGTGTTTATTGGTCAAGTTGTAGATAGAGGGTTATCTTGTTGTCAATTTTATTTTATCACGTGTATTTTTCATTTAATGAAGGACCATTATATGGGTTTGTAATAATAAGTTAAAAGATGAACTATTCTTGGACTTGAGATTACAATGCTGTTGCGTGGATTTTGTATACAGATCCTTACGGAACCGAAAAATGCACTTGGAAAGCAGTATAAGAAGTTGTTTGGGATGAATAATGTAAGTTTCTCTCTGAAGCTTGAAGCATTCAAGTTCCATTCGGTTTGCACTTCATAGCCGTCTGAAAACATTTTGATTTCAGGTGAAACTACATTTCACCGACAAAGCGATGAGATTGATAGCCAAAAAGGCAATGATGAAGAATACAGGAGCCAGGGGCTTAAGAGCCTTGCTGGAGAGTATTCTAACTGAAGCAATGTATGAGGTATAAAAGCATCTGAAGACCATTTCATTTAGATGCTGTGGCTGATCATCAAAGCTTTTGAAGTATCAATATGATTGTCTTATTTCTTGTGTATTTCAGATTCCAGATGTTCAAACAGGAAGCAATAGAATAGATGCAGTGGCAGTTGATGAAGAGTCCGTGGGTGCAATTGATGCTCATGGCTGTGGTGGGAAAATTCTTCGTGGAGAGGGTGCATTGGAGCGGTACCTTGCTGAATTGAAGTTGAAAGATTCTATGGTATGATTCCGCTCTGGTTTAGGTCTATATTCTGGCCTATATTTATATGTTTTCCGGAACTTACAAGCCTAGAACCCTACTGGTACCATTGTGAATGATTTGCGTGCATGGTTGGTGGAACTTCATTGAAATTAATCTTCGGTTAAGTTGATTTCCTTTCAACAATGACTACCAAGTACCTTCCGAGGTATAATGGATCTCCGGCTGATCGACCTTTCCCGTCATTTCTCCCCTACTGGCCATCTGGCTTAGATAACAAATTTGAATTGTGTCAAATAATTTTATGCACGAGCTCTATGAAATGCATGCATTTGTATGTTTTCAGGAAAATATCGAGGGAATCGATGGAGGATTGCCGGAGAGTGACTCAGAGGTTTCATCGAGAGCTATGAGCATGTAACAAGCAATGCGGGAATCATTGCCACAGTCCTGGCACACGGGCTCTCGCCGGCTAGCGCCAGACTAGGGGGAGGTCGGGTGTGTACTATTAGTTAAACTTGTAACTTGGGTTTTCTTCTTTTGTAGAGATCACATTCTTGACTGGCTGTAATTATTTCCCTTGTAAAGACATTAGATGTTTCTGGTCCATTAGTTGAGCCACATGAAAGCATAAAAATGGGGAAGGGAAACCACTTGCTATTTTAGAGCAGCAAATTGTACAAAGAATTAATGTATCATCATCATCAGTTGCTTTTTTCTCCTTTGTCCATCCCTTTTTCGAGCTTTCATTATCTTATACCAATGTTCCATTTCGTTTTCGTGTTGTACAAGAAATTCGGATCATTCTAAGGCTAAGTGTCGGTTCTTATTTGTAACGCTAAAGAACCAAGTTCATGCCTCCTACTAGTTAAATTTGTCATTAACTCTGTTTCTGTTTTGCTGTTTAAGGGTGCCATTTAATAGATAGGAGAGGGGACCAAAGAAGAAGTTCAATCAATGTTGGGAAGGGGCAGAGAGAGAGAGAGAGAGAGAGAGAGAGGTAAAAGATGGAGAGATTGCAAAATACAAGGCATCAATCAATCAGAAAATCAAAGTTTTCATCTTGTAAACGATAAATATTTATTTCTGTTCATTTAAACAGAAAATGTAACAAGAAACCGATAGAAAAATCCTTTCAAATGAAACAGGAATTAATGATCACTTCATGAGAGCCAGAGCATCCGCAGGAGTAGGGAGGGCAGGGATTGCTCCTTTCTGGGTAGTGCACAGTGCTCCACATGCATTTGCAAATGCAAGCGCCTCCTTCAGCTTCTTCTCATCCTGCAACAACAACAACAATCGGATTTGCGAATCCGTGTTAGATCGGTTGAGGAGGCTGGTTTAAGTGAATGTGCATGGTTTAAGTGCTGGAATAACAGTGATAAAAGTGAGATGGCCAGATGCACATACATCGAAGATTGAGGTGTCTTTGGCCACAGAAACAAGAAGTGAGCCAACAAAAGCATCTCCAGCTCCTGTTGTGTCCACTGTCTTCACCGAGTAGCCGGTCACCTTCCCTTTGAATTTCTGTTCCAATATTAACAAAATCCACATTATGTCAGTGTTAGTTAATACATCAAAGTGATCAGACATCAACTTAATTGAAAATTAGTACTTAATCACACCTTGGTGAAGTATCTGCAGCCTTTCTCTCCATCTGTGACAATAAGTAACTTGAGGTGATCCCTCCAAAGCTTCATGACAACGTCTTCCTTGTCGGGGTCTCCTTGTGTAAGGAAGGCCACCTCGTCGTCACTCACCTTGATGAAATCAGCCTCGTTCCAGATGGACATGATCCCGTCCCTGGCAGCCTGCTCCGAGGGCCAGAGGGGCAGCCTGACATTGGGGTCGTACGAGAGCAGTATCCCAGCTGACTTGGCAGCCTTCATGGCGGCCATGTGGGCGGAACGGCAGGGCTCCGCGATGAGGCTGATGGATCCGTAGTGGAAGATCTTGGCCTGCTTGATGAGTCCCATGTTGAGCTCCGACTCCTTAAGGAGCATGTCGGCGCTCGGGTTCCGGTAGAACATGAACTCCCTCTCCCCGTCCTTCCTCAGGGTCACGAAGGCCAGCGCGGTCCTCGCGTTGGGGTCGAAGCACACTCCATCGCTGTTCACCCCGTTCTTCTTCAGGATGTTCACCAGCATGTGTCCAAACTCATCCTCTCCCACCTGATCATCCACATAACCACATTAATTATCAAATTACTTCATACTAGGATGGAAAATAATTGAAATTAAGCCATACAGAAATCAGATAATCTTAAAATAATTAGATCAGATCGTTCAAATAAAAAAAGTTGGACTAATATGTCACCAATTTAACTCCGATCCGAATTAAAAAGAGGAAAAAAAACTACGTGCATGGTCTTTTCAGAATCGCTTATTATTTTTGTGCATGCACGTGATAAGGCAAAGGGCACCAAAGTATAAAACAGACGTGCACGTACCTTGCCGACGAAGGCAGCGTTACCGCCGAGCTTGCTGATGGCGCAGGCAACATTGGCGGGCGCACCGCCGGGGGCCTTAATGAAGCCGCCGGACTCAGCCAAGGAGACGCCGGCCACGTCCGGCACAAAGTCGATCAGCATCTCCCCAAACGACACTATCAGTGGGCTGGCCATTGTCTCAAGAGAATGGACGCGTTTTACGTCTCTCTGGATTCCTAGGAGGCTCTAAGAAGATATGGTGCAAAAGAGGAAGCGTCAATGTGTAACAGGCATCTATCTTACGCAGGATTTATAGGGGATTACGAGACTGGGTATATTTAGAATTCCAATTGCACTATACTTTTAATCCTAATTGCACTATACTTTTAATCCTAATCCACTATTACTATTATTATCTTTTTGATAAGTACTATTACTATTATTATTATTATTATTCTTATAACAACTTCGTGGTGAAACTTGACTCGGTATAGTTGGTTATAACTTATTCTTCCGGATATTGATCAAATATATCGGCAATCGCAAAAGGGTATTGCATTGACTCGGAGTTAATACTCCTCCCGGATTACCACGCCAATCACCGTTACTTATCTTGATCTGCTCTAGATAATGCTCGAATAATCTGGAACTAGGAAACGAAATTATGTGGTTTATCTTTCTTGGATTTGAATATTTATCTTTATCTCTATATTAGTTTTCTCTTTTATTTTGAGGTTTATCTTTTTTACTGATATAATTGTTAGGGTTGTTATTTATCTTTCAGTTAGTATTTTTTTCAGAAATTATCTTTGTTGTTTTTGTTTTTATCAAGTCGTTAACTAGACGCTGGGTTTCGATTGGATACGGAGTGAAGAAATTGATTCCGAACGATTTGGACTGAAAAGGGACCGCAGTGGCAAGCACAGGTATGTGATAATGGCAAATGTAGTTATGTGATAATGACAAGTGCAGTTATGTGACAATGACATTTGTTTTTTGAAAACGGCAAGTCCCCGTTGATGATAATGGCACGCATAATTTTTTTCATTTTGGTCCCCCATGTTTTAGCATTTTTGCAAAAAGGTCATACTGCCATGCACTGTTATGTGATACTGGCATGCGCAGTTATGTGATAATGGCATTTGTATCCGGCTTGTGTTTGTACATGATTTTTTTTATTTTGGTCCCCGTATTTTAGCACGTTTGCAAAAAAGTCCCCGCGTGCCTTCATTCCAACAGTCGATAGTAAGGTGGGAACCTAATGTTATGCTCGCCCCGCCACTCGCAACAGTCCTACATTTTGTCTCTGGACCGAGAAGTACGCACTACAGATGCTGATGGACATCTAAACATGTACACGGCCTCTATATCATAAGAGCAAAACCTAAACATGTACACGGCCTCTATATCATAAGAGCAAAACCAAAACATGATGATAGAAACCCCAGTAAAGCACCAGTGGCAGGCTCATTGATGCAATATATTCGAAGTTGAGTGTTCATCATGAGTATACGAAGATGCTGAACATACATATACGGGGCACGAGTTCAAGTAAGGGAAGAGTAGATGGAAAAATCTAACTATTCAAAGTTGTAGTGCTTATCTATGCCCTCTGAGACATCCCAAGTGCAGCTCATTCCTTTGGGGAAGACGACCAAGTCACCAGCGCCGACCTCAGCGACCTCATCTGATCCATCAGGATGAACTCTCACCTTAACCTCCAGAATATAGCACGTCTCTTTTTCAGAGTATGTCCATGGGAATTTGCTTGGAGGGCAACCCCACCTGTCAATTTGAAATTCCACGAGCACGGATTTCCCCCGGTCAGGGTATTAGGATGTGAATAAATTTATGCGAAAGAGGGGTCAAGTTACAGGTACACATTCAGAACTGGAAAAAGACATAATTCCAGATTAAACAATACAATTTCCTCTCCAAGATCTTTTTGAAAGTTGCATCAGTTTACTACTAGAAACTATCCTAATCTCTGTTGTTCACGCGCTGGCTTTCCTAACCCATTTCGCACCTCCTTCCCTAAGCCACCCCGGACCAGCTCCCAGGTAGATTCCTCTCCCTCTCCAAGATTACAACTAAATTAGAGCATCGATTGGAAGAGGTATTTAACTACATCTCTTCAACAAACACTTGCGGAGTTTCTATTCGAGGTCAGTTGTATCCCTAACTTGCAGAAGAAAAGGCTGCAAAAGATTCATTCAGCAGACACTCGAAGTCTGTGTATTAGCATGCATAGTAACATCTCATGAACAGAAGCACCCTGCCTCAGTACCTAGCCATTGATTTTGGACCGGATACGAAGATTCTAACCGGGTGGTGGTACGAGCTGCCCTTGCCCACTAGTAATATATATATAAGTGTTTTTGTTGTCAATATGGGTGGGTTCTATGTGTAAATCATATGAAACAAATCTTCCTTCCTTCATTTCAACCCTAATTTATTGAAGCAAAACTTCATCCATAAGGAGGAGGTTGGTTGCTTACTTGGGCCAGGTGCGGACGCCGAGCTCGGAAAGCATGGTCTCGGGAGGGTTCCTCACAATCTTAACACCGCCTTTCTCAATCGTCACCGTCGCCACGTCAGCTCTAGGGTCCGCCATTCCTCCTCCTCCTCCTAGTCACTCCCTGGCGACGAACGAGACCGATGAGTGTGTATTTGGTCTCCCTCCCCCTTTGGGTATGCATCGGTTTAAGAGCGACTGGGCCGGACCCAACATTCAATGATGGGCCCGCTTCTATCACAAACCTAGGCATCGGGCCCATCTTTATTCCATTTGTCTAGGATATGTTTTTTTGAGAAAATTTGTCGAACCACATTTTAGATTTTAGGGAAAAATCGACTCGAATTTGATTTTGGGTAATAGTCTGACTAATCTGATTATCGGTTGGACCACAGTTTTTAAAACATTGGTCACGATTATATTCGAGATTCTAAAAAAGTTAATGAGAACGTGAAAGCTTTGATGCGTTTATGAAAATTGAACGTGAGTCGACATTAATTTATCATGTCAAAATTTAACAAATAATCATATTCCACAAGAACAGAAATATATATTTCGAAGTCCAGAACGTTAAAATAAAAAATTCCGAGACTAATTTTGACGTTTAAAATATCAAAGTGAAATGCATCTTTCGAAGTAGATAACGCCAAAAATTTCAATAATAATAAAAATTTCACTAGAGCGGGAAACATTTTTTTCCATCATTTAGTTTTGGAAAACGTTGAAAATTTGTTTCCAATTTGACCCCAATAACAAAAGATTTAAATTTCCACAAGAATATGAACACATCAACCAATTTTTAAGCTTCCAAATTTACTAAAAAATACCCCAATCTCGATGTCATTACATCGAATTGTCATGTTACATTTTTATCGTGCCCCTGATGTATGTTATATTTTGTACCATGTGCTTTGTCCATAATCTCTTTTTTCAGTTCTTCGCTGGTAGTAACACAGTTTGACTTTTAAAATACATTTTTCCATCCGAATGTACACTGAACTTAGAAGGAACCCTACTTTCTACTTGATTTCTCAGTAATAAATGCTCTTTTCCAACCCCTCTCTCTCTCAAAATTTCTTAACATAGACGATGTCATATTCTTAATTTTTCTGAATGATTACTTTGGTACAAGTTCTCGTATTGTCGCTCTTGTCAAAAAACTTTACGCATACTTATACAAGTAGTAAGATATGTCAAAGATTGAAACAGACATTATTAGCAAAATCAAATTCATAGACAAAAAGTAAAGTGCAATACTAATGAGAGTGTAAGAGACCTAAATTTATTAAACAAATACTAGTTTCAAATTTTACGAATGTAAAAATTAATATTGAAAGAGAAGCCTCTTAAAATAGAGTCCGACGGTTCTTCATTCTGGATATAATATCTAAAAAAAAGTAAATTGTAATGCTTGGATGTAATTACCTCTAAATTTCAAATTCAAAATCTTCCTACGTATTAAAAAAAAAAACGCATAGAATTACTTTCCCGGAAGAAACAAAACAAACTTAATTGGCAATCCTCAATCCGGCAGTTCATCATATATATGAGCTATAAAATAAGAAAACGTAAGAAATATTCTTTGCAAGAGCGGCCGACCGATGTCATAACCGAACACACACTTGTCTTAACTACCTGGACAAAATTAAATCCTGGCTTTGTAAGAGCAGGCCGACGAGGTAGCGGCAGGTATACTCTGTTGGTTATTGAAAACATTGTCTGGGTCGATCAATGTCTTGGCCTTCACCAACCTATCGAAGTTGCTCAAGAAGTACTTCTCTCCCCAAACCCTAGCAATCTCCACTTGGTCATCATCACCATTCATCTGGGTGATCAAGCCTCCAGCTCCACTCACTCCAATGTCGAGGTCCATGTAATTAATATAGGCAGCCCTCGGATTATTCGACACGTAAGGTGTCATGGCGTCGTAGAAACCTCTTATCCACTCCATGTACCCTCCGCTGTTGTAGTTATCCTCTTCCTTCCACTCCACCAGGTACTGGATTGTGAAGAGATTGCCCATCCTGTGAGGAAACGCGATCGCCTCGCTGCTTATCTTGTGCATAATTCCACCGTAGGGGTCCAGAATCACGTACCCTTTCGGCTCTTGTTCGAAGATGTCAAGAGCGGACATGATCCCTTCGAATGGGATTTCGGTCCTCGCGTAATCCGACTTGGCCTTGAAGTAGTTCTTCACTTGCAGATCCCTGTTCTTCAACTCTTCCACGGAGGTTCCGTCCCCTAGGCCGGAGAAGAATAAGATGGACTCGATCCAACTCATCTCCTTGCAATCTTCTTCAAGTAGACTCAGTTCAGGGAAGACCTTGTCCATTATAGCAACCACCTCATTCCTTGAGCCCAGATAAAACCCTTTGAAAGTAGCTGATACACCAATTCTACCTCTGGTCTCAGGTAAACCAGCACCAACGAAGCAAGATAAGTAGAAATCACTTGTCAATTTGGGGGCAACGTGCTGCCACTGGTTGACCAGCTGGCCCACACGAGACTTGCTCCCTGGCCTTGACAATACGAACCCAGTTACGACCTTAGGGACTCTCACCAGCTTGATCTTCCAGGCGTACACTACCCCCCAGCCTCCCCCACCACCACCTCTTATGGCCCAAAACACGTCCTCTCCCATGGCTTCCTTGTCCAAAACCCGCCCCTTTGCGTCCACCAGAAGCGCGTCCACTACGTTGTCGGCTGCCAGCCCGTGCTTCCTCGACAACAGCCCGAACCCGCCACCGGAGATGTGCCCGCCGGCCCCCACAGTCGGGCACGACCCAGCGGGGAGCCCGAGATCCTCACTCGCCTCGGCTACCGCTGCGTAGGTCTCCCCCAGCGTTGCACCCCCTTCCACCCAAGCTGTCTCGGCCTCCACATCCACCGACACCTTGTTCAAGTTCATCATGTCGATGATCACGAAAGGGCTGCTCGCCACCGAGCTGGTGCCCTCGTAGCTGTGGCCTCCGCACCTAACCCTAATCTCGAAATGCTCTTCCCTGCAACACTGGATGCATTTCACGAGCTGGTCCACGCTCTCCGGGAGCAAAATGGCAAGAGGCTTCGGGGTCGTCGGGTCGGTGAACCTAAGGTTCTGGATGGAGAAGTTTAGGATCTCGTAGTAAGTAGCCGTGGACGAGTTGCTTCTATCTTCGTCCGGGAAAATGGTGAAGTTGTTGATGTTGAGTCGGGCTAAGCACGAAGCAATGTTTCCGTCGTCGGTGGACATGGATAGGCAATTTGGAGCCTGCAGACCCATGATGATTGCTGTAATGAAGAGGAGGAGTGGGTTGAGGAATGGCCGGAATAGTTTGATGTTTACGAGGAGGAAGCTAGTGTTGTGCATGGCTTTTAAAGGTTTTTCGGGCTTAACTTCATTCAGCAACGTGGATGGTACATTAATGTGTGTATATATATACATTAATTTGTATTAATGAATAGACTTGTTTAATTTAGAAATATTTACAATTTTGAAAAATGACAAAATTCTTATAATGAATATTTAGTGATCTGTAATTTTTAAGATTCGAATTTGAAAAACTGTTGGCTCTATCAATGGTGCATGTTTGTTATTATATACATATATATTTTATTTATACGATCTTATATCCGATTATTTTTGCTGTGTCCTAAAGACTAGAACAAGGCACGTACCCTTGATATATATATATATATATATTAGGTTATTATATATATTTAACAAGGGGAGAATCGTATTTATTGTTCCAGGACAAAAGGATGGAGATATTGGAGTCATTTACAGGAGTCATACGTGGCCGGCCGTTCTTCTCATTATTTAATTAGTTATAGGAGATGGATACCAGCAGAAGTGGAAGTCCGTCCATATATTTAATCTAATTAAAATGCCTTTTGTTATATTCCGACAAAACATGGTTCGTCATGCCATGATGTGCTTGCGGGCCCCGCTGTGAAACATTGTAATATATTGTTTTTTTATATTTTTCTCTATAGTAAATCTGAAGTTCAACAAAAACTTGAATTCGAGTATTATAAATAGTATTTCCTAAAAAAAAGTATTATAAATAGTAAAAACGATTGGGTTTGTTATTGTTGAATTCTGAAATTCATTATTATTGGAGAATACACATGATAGATGATAAGTAAATTGGCTAACTTGAGAATTCATTAACCCATTATATTAAAGTTTTGAGTTTTCTTAAAAGCAAAATTTTATACTACTATTATACTTGCCAGGGATTGAAACTGAACTTTTGTCAATTTGTCAACGTAATATCATGACAAATGTCCTTTGATCTTAAAATTTTAAGTTGTATTTGGAGACTCTAATATGGATTAATCCACAAGTCGCACGACCCCTATTTGAGAGCATGTGCTAGTGTGTTAGAAAACGAAATGAATTCCATATCGATTATGGTACATGCAAAAGTTAATTAAACTCGAGTTATCAATTATCTTAAGATTTTTCGTACAACATTGAGACTTTAATATGATATCAGAGAGAATTGATCCAGCGATTTGTTGTTGCACGATTCTTGTTTCATGCACGTTGGTAAAGTCAATGCTCGTGAAAATTTTGATCATATGAGCTCCATTTGAGGGAGCGTGTGGTCGGCTAGATAGGTATGAACAACCACCAAACCATTGTGTTAAGACTTTGGATTTGATGTAGAAATTATAACATAGTATCAAAATAAGGTGATCTTGTGGCATGTTGTGCACTCACGACCCCTACTTTGAAGGCACAAAAGGAAAAGTCAAACTTGTAAAAACTTCAATATAATGTGATCCCGAAATTCATGAGGGGAAGTGTTGGAGAATATCATATACAAAGTGGAGAGTAGTTGGACATAAATTATAAATGAAAGAACACCGGCTATAAATTTTCTTATGATTTTGGATTGCATATGAAAATTATAACATGATATATATCATAACAAGTTGATCTCGTCGATCATGTCGTTACTTGCACAATCCTTATTTCTTCATATGTTGGTGAAGTCAAAAACTATGCAAAATTTGTTATGATTGACTTTGTTTGAATGGTGTATTGAGATTAACATAGTTCAAGTGTAGGAGACACTCAAATTCTTTAACCTCCCCTCTTGTATGATAAACTTGATCTTTACTTGCATTTTCATGTCTTCTTTGAAGGTTATATGGCTGTAGCCAATGGGGTTATAGACCCCAGGGGTCTGGCGCCAGTCAGGTCGTTCATCAAAAAGTTTTTTATTTTGCTCAAACTCTTGTTTGAGACTCCTAGATGACCTAGATATGTTCTCTGGTATGCTAGGGTTTGTATATATATACAATGGTGTGTAACCCTAGCTTGTCTGGCTTTGTGACTCAATTTTCATCAATAGAAGATCTCATTCTCTCCCTGAACATAGGCAGTTGGCCGAACTACGTAATCTCTTGTGTCATTGTTTATGTTCTTATTTTTTTGATCTCCTAACAATTGGTATCAGAGCTAAAGAAGAAGATGGCGGGTCATAACGCGAAGTTTGACTTTGTGAAGTTCGATAGGTCATCGAATTTTGGGTTATGACAAAGGCATGTAAAAGATCTACTAGTGTAGTAAGGAATGGTTAACGCACTCTCAGGGAAGAAGCTTTAGAAGATGGAGGAGCAATAGTGGAAAGAGTTGGAGGCCAAGATGTAGCGACGATTTATTTTTTGCTTGGCGGATGATGTGATGTATCATATCATGGATGAGGAAAAATCCTGGTGATTTTTGGGTTTTGGATAGTGCTTGTTCTTTTCACATGATACCCAATAGAAATTGGTTCGACACCTACAAGTTCATTTATTCAATTATGGTGACTATGGATAATGGATCTACTTATAGAGTTGCTAGCATATGTGACATACAAATTAAGATGTGGGATGGTATCGTGAGAAAGTTGTGTGGGGTTTGACATGTTCCAAAGGTAGAAATAAATTTGATCTCATTAAGAGCATTGGATTATAGTGGGTATGGCTATAAAATTGAAGGTGCTCTAATGGAGGTGGAGAAAGATGATGTGGTAGTGATGAAGGGTGAAAGGGATGCTAGAAACAACTACATGCTAATGGGAAATACTCTTGTAGGCGGAGTCACCTCATTAGGGTCTAATGGAGTAGGGAATAACTTTTGGCATATGAGGTTGGATCATATGAAGGAGCGAGGTCTTAACATGAATGATTGAGTGCAGCCAAGAGGGTTCTTAGAATTGGGATTCGTGGGGACAAGGTTAGCAAAATACTATGGTTGTCCAAAGGCATGTGCAAAGCAAAGGTGTTTGGTAGGTTTGGCATTGAGAATGCAAAACCTTTGATAACACCACAAGCGAATCAGGTTTTATCTCACTTAAGGACAAGCGGTGGAGTTCGTGACATGTCAGGGGTTCTGCTAGGTAGAACAAAATGCCGCCCAATGTATGATATGGCTTGTAGCATTAGTTTATGACAAATGGAACAAGGTCTAACAAGAAAGAAATTCGAGGTTGTGAAGTATGAGAGTGACCGAAAAAATAGAGGAGTGTTTATTGGTCAAAAGGTACTTCAGCGGGAGAACTATCATGTTGGGGTTCAATGGAGGTTGGAGGAAATGCATCAGACAAGTTCGGGAGATGCTCGAATTTAAGGGATGTCTCCAAATGATTGAACAAAGGTGGAGAGAAGTGAGGATGGTCTTGATGAGAAAGGAAGAGTCTAAGATTCAAGGTGGAGATGGTAGAGTCAGTTTAGTTTCACAGGACTTTGTATTTCTTCATAGGGCGATGTCTTATCAATGTAGAGATTGTGGAAGTTAGGGTGGAATTTCATAATTCTTCTAAAGGATAATTTTTTGCCAAGGTAGAAATTGTTGGGATTTGGCAAGAAAATACCATATTGGTTGGCGCACGCCATCTTGTTGGCTGCAGCCAGTGGGGTTACAGACCCCCTGAATTAGATCAATGTTTTCATAGTCACTATTAATGCTCTATGGGCATGGCAAAAAAATTGTGTTGTGGGTGATGGAGAAACTCGACCTTCTAATATGTTTGCCTCTATTATAAACACGGGCGACCAGATTCATACGTCTGTAGTAGCAGTAAATGAAATTAGGAGTAAGCCTGTACGCAAGGAAGCTCCCATAGGATAGGACCTCCCACCAAAAGGGTGGGTCAAAATCAATACATATGGGGCAATGAAAGCAACTACTATGGGAGTAGCTGCATGCCGAATTTTTAGAAAAAGTGAAGTAGAACGGATTGGTGGTTTTCAAAGTAACCTCGGGTCATGTACTAGTATTAGCTTGGAGTTGGCATGGCACTTGGGTTTCAGGAAAATCATATTGGAGGTTGGCTCGAAAGTGGTGGTAGACCTCATTCACACCCGTAAGCCAACACAAGATCACCAGACCATGTCCCACATAAGAGAACTACTATCAAATAACTGGATGGTCTGAGTAATGCACATTTACAGATAGGAAAATAGCTTCGCATATAAACTTGCAAACTTGGGCTTCTCTGATCCTCTAGGTCCTACATACCCGTCAAGTCCACCCACAGAGGTTGATCATGTCATGTCTAGAGATATTAGCGATGTTTCCTTTCCAAAATTTATTGTAATAGACGATGGTGTAGAATCAAGTTTAGCGATTACAAAGTTAAGGTAGGGTTTTACCCTGCCGAGGTGTTCTTCTTTATCAAGATTTTTTTCCGTAGAATTTTGCCGCGAGAAAATTTTACAGAGGCCAGCGATCGCAACTTTGTAAGATTGGATTCTGCACTAACTAGGATATTACTTTTTTTTATATTTATATATAGGGCTTCGCCCTATTTTCACCAAAAAAGACTTGTTTTAAGTTGTATATAGTGATTCTATGAAAGTGGAACAATTTCATGTTTCCTTGTTGGCATCACCCACATTGAAGGCGCAAAAACAAAGACAAATCCGTGCAAATTTTAGTGCCGGGGACATGTTAGAGAGTAATTCATCAGAAATGTTGTTTTATAACAAGAGGTAGATTAAAAGTACAATTTTTTATAATAAAAAATAACTAAATCGAACTAGCAGGAATATAGTGGTATTAGTAGTATGGATTCACTTAGCGAGAGATAATATAGCGAGTATATTCGCTATTAGATCATGTGAATCCAATCAAGAGATAAGTAGTTCCATGTACATATTACTATATACTACCATAAAGTATGAAATTAATAAAGAAAATTTACTTATAAAAAAATAGTATGGATTTGGCTAGTACGCTATCGCTAGCGCAATAGTCGTATGCTTTAGAACGTATACAGCTTTGATAGTAAATTTCCATTCTGAAACAACTTTTGTCGTATTTCGATCAAAACAAAAGAGTGTTACGAGAGACATTACATATTACATATACTGAGTAACCGTTCTCGAATTCGTAAACCAACGGAAACATCGTACGTACCCAATATACCACGACATAATTCTTAATAAATTTTAAGAAAGAGTAAATTTTATAGAGCTCCAGAAATTTGGTGAATGGTGAAGTTTAACTATCAAATATAAAAAATCATGTATAAGATACGAGCACGTAAATTGATAATGGACCTAATATAAATATGATTTGATCTATTTAATTGTGAAAATTTTATTATTTTTCAGATTTATGGTGTAGGATTCACTCTATTAACACCAAAACTGATTGATTGAAATTTGATGTCTTTAGATCAAATGTCCTCTGATAACTAGGAATGACAATTAGACTTGGATCTTGAGGGTCGACCATCGGGTCCAGGGACCCGTTGATTTTAACCAATTCTATGGGACCTGCGCATATCCTACCCATATTTTTAAATATATATATATATGCGCTAAAATTCTCTAGTACACGTCTATATCTATTTCGCTCTCGCTCTGTCCATAAAGCCCATACACTCTCCAAATTGCATATACCTTAGAGAAAAAATAAAACAAACCTGATTTGGTTATCTAGACTTAAAGTGGCTGGGCCACATAAAGAAGAAAACTGCATATCAAACGGACATTTATCAAATAGAAAGATTGTAGGCGAACAAAACGAATATGGAATTGATTGAAAATAAAAGAAAGGGAGAAGGTGATAAAGATAGTGGAATTATATATGCCGGCCGGATACAAATTACAAAGGCCTGCCTTGTTTCGTCCCATGTTTTTATTCCCTAGTGCATCGCCATTCTTGCATGGCAGACTTTATCTTCTTGTCCTTCCTTTGTATTTCTTCTAAACAAAATTCCCGGAACCAACTTTTTCCTGTCATTTTCACCAAGTTCTTTTCCTCATAATTTTCATTATGCAAGTACGTAGAAAGTAACGGGGAGTATGTGATTCCGGTACAAATACCTATATTCAGTGGATTGGTCCCTACTTGTATGATTTATAGTATGATGACTTCAATTTTATCAAGGAGTATGTGTCCAAGGTCTAGGGAAGGATATCCTTTTTTTTATTAGGTTGAACTTGTTGGTGGTGGAAGTGGTATAAGAATGCTAAGATTTCTCGAGACAGATCCGGAATGAACGTCCCAAAGTCGGCCTAACGGAAAGGGTGAAAAAAGTACTAAGTGCTATGGGACGAGCTAAGCTAAAGGAAGAAAAATAAAGAGTAAAGGATTGTTGTTGTTGATGTCCTTGCTCTCGTGCCCGTGCCTTTCTTATATAGAGACGTCGCCGACTTAGCTTCATCTCATGATGAGAAATCCAAACCGCCTTAGTTATATCGATACCGCCTTAGTCATATCGATGACGCCGACCAAGTCTCGTCGCATGATGAGAAACTCGAACCGCCTTAGTCATATTGATAACGCCAACCTGGCCCCGGCTCATGATGAAAAACTCAATCTGCCTTAGAAGTATCGATTCCCAAACTGCCTTAGTCATATCGATGATGCCGACCAAGCCTCGTCTCATGATGGGAAACCCGAACCACCTTGCCATATAGATGATACCGGCTTGTTTCTAGCTCATGATGAGAAACTTAAATCGCCTTAGTCACATTGATACCCAAACTGCCTTAGTCATATCGATGACGTCGGCCAAGCCTCGTCTCATGATGAGAAATCCAAACTGCCTTAGTCATATCAATGATGCCTATCTAACCCTAATTCAAGAACGACCCAAAATCATAAGCCCGGCCTGCATTCCCAAGCCCAGGGCGTTCGCCAAGCCCAACGGAGATTGCCAAGCCTAGAACGCTCGGTGAGCCCAAGGGTGTTCGCCAAGCCCAGGCATTCAACGAGCATGCATTCTCGAGCGTAAGCAAATGCTCTCGAGCCCAGATGGGCATTCGCCCAGCCCAAGTGGGCATTCTCTGCTTAACGTGGGTGTTCGCACAACCCGAACGTGAGTGTTTTTGGCCCAACGTGGGCGTTCTCTAAGCCCGGGGAGTTCTCTAAGAACAAGCATTCTCGCTTTTACCTGTATTTTTGACCTTCTTTCCCTCCGAATCTAAAGAACTCATCAACTACAAAAATGTAGATCTTTGTCATATATTTCCACAGCCGAAAGAATCAACTCAATCCAATGCCTGAGTCAAAAGATATGACTAATCTACCAAAATTTGACAGAGCCAAGACCTGGCCATCCTCATGGAGAGCGACTGTCCTCTTAGAAACTGACCGTCCTCATAGAGCCCAACTATCTTCTTGGACACCGACCATCCTCATGGAGAGCGACCATCCTCATGGAGCCCAACCGTCTTCTTGAAGACCAACCGTCCTCTTGGAAACCGGCCGTCCTCATGGAGAGCAACCGTCCTCCTGGAAACCGACCGTCCTATGGATCCCAATAGTCTTCTTGAAGACCGACCATCCTCTTGGTCTTTGTCCTCTGACTGACCATCCTCTTAGTCTTCGTCCTCCTGGAGACCAACCATCATCTTGAAGACCGGTTGTCTTCTTAGAGACCAGTCATCCTCTTAAAAACTGACCGTCCTCTTTGAGATCGGTCATCCTCTTAGAGACCAAGAACGTCAAGAAGACAACTACCCATTGTAGGCGATGAGCTAGACACCCCAAGTTGTAGGCGACGAGTCAGACGCCACCCAATATAGGCGATGTGTCAGACACCCTCAATTAGAGGTGAGGAGCCAGACACCCCCAATTGTAGGCGATGAGCTAGACACCACCCATTATAGGTGACGAGTTGGACACCACCCATTATAGGCGAGGAGCCGGACACCACCCATTGTAGGCAATGAGCCGGACAACACCCATTGTGGATGACGAGTTGGACACCACCCATTGTAGGCGATGAGCTGGACACCACCCATTATGGATGACGAGCCAGACACCACCCATTGTGGCAACGAGCTGGACAGCCAAACAAGTAAGCCCCTAAAAGGTGAGCCTGACGATCGCAGCGCCCAAGCGAGCTTGGTCAGTCCAGACCCAAAGACAAGCTCTGCCAACCTTAGACAAGCTCAAAGCCAAAATGAACCGGCCCAACTCAAACCCATAATTATTTTGGGTCCCAACACCGTCACAATGCTAACCAAAGGCTGGGTCCTCCAAGATAACGCTGACAATCTTGCCACACTTGTAAACTTGATATATGTATATGATGCCAGGGTTATTTTTGTACCTCAACACGTCCCAAAGTGGAAAACTAGGGGCGCGTCCCAAAGCAAACAACCAGAGGGTGTGGCCCAAATTGGATAACCAGTGTCCCAAAGTCGACGACTAGGCGGTCGGATAAGAATGGACGGACGACTAAGTGAGCAAACGATTGAACAACCCTAAAGTGTCACACTACGGTCGAACCCAAGGTCATTCTCAAACCTTAACCTCCTGAGGTCATTTTTGAACTCCAATAATGCCCCTCGCATATTAACGCTTTGCTACGATCAGGCGAGAAGCATTGACGTGGTCCTTTAAAAATCTCCTTGTCTTGACGAACTCATGGTGTCAAAAGGGTCCTTTGCCTTTGCCTTGGCATCATGTGAGTTGCTCAGGGTAGGTTGACGGTCACTACTCCTAGGTCTAGGCTATCATCTTCGTACCCGGCCGACTCTCATGGTGACAAGGCATAGACCTCCAATCATCTTATCACCTCGCCTAACGCCTACTTTTTATGAGTATGACAGAGGACTTGCCCCCGGGGTGCAACACTAAATGACCATCGGACAGAAAGCACCCACAGCTCGCCCACACTCGCATATCGGCCAAACTCCAAGAGGCAATTGTAGGCAGTCTTAGCGTCAATAACAATGGATACCATCTCTCGGCTGACACTTTTGGTGCTCACTTCAGCCATCGGTATCCCAAATGGGCGAGCTCCTCTTTCGTTGAGGTAGTTGATGAGTGTGGAAACACTCTATCATCTATGTATGTTTTAGTGTCGATTTTCCATTGTTTCTAGTATTTTTGTGTGTTATGTATTATTTTATTGTTATATATCGTGCTTTGAATATTTTTGTGTAGTTCTTGTAATTTTCATTGCGTTTTATTCGTGTTTATTGCTAGGAGACTTTGCGGAGATCCGAGGAGGATTTTGGTGCACCTTGGAGCATATCTTAGGTGATTGGATCAGCTATGAAGAATGGTGCACGATCGTAACCGCGACGACATTGGGCAGACTGACCTCAAGCAACTCAAATGAAGATAACTTTCGTATACAAAGTGCAATAGATACAAGTGAGGTGGTTCTAGAAATAAGACATCCGTGGCTACAACTTTGTCTCTAATGATCTTCTTCAGATTCGGAGTCTAAGAGGGTAAAAAATGCGTCCAAAGTCAAGTGTTAAAATTGAGAACTTGCCTAAACGAAATGGGCCGAAATTCATAGCCCATTTTGGGCCCATTCCGGGTTTGCCCATGACTTTTCATGGCTGGCACTCCGCCACTTCATGGCTGGCATTCCATCACCTAACTCACCAACTCTACTCCACTACTCCATTACCTACTCCACCACCCTCACTCATGTACTTCACTACCCATTTTTTAAGACCATTCACTCCATTAACTCCCTCTCTCCTTTAAAAAGAGAAAGGAAAGTTGGCTCATAAAAGGAGAAGCTTGTAGAGAAAACTTTGTTGATCATTGTAAAGAGCTTAGAGAAGAGAGGATTGTAGAGAAGCTTTGGAGGAACTTGAAGAAGGAGCTAGGAGGGAGCTCTTGAAGATTCATTGAGCTTTCTTAAACTCTATCTTTACGTTCATGTTTAATTTACATTGTTCAATGAATAATTTGTGTTATTTGATGAATATGTGTGAGTAGTTGATTTGTGAGTTAGGTGCCTTGATGGCATCTACTTAGCCTATAGTTTAGTGGGGTTAAAATGTTAAGGTTTGTGAACTAGTTAATGAGTTTAATGCTTAATCTTGATTGATCACCTTGATTATGAACTCGATTAATACTAATCGCCGAGAGGGGTTAGGATTAATAGACTATTTAACTAGTTAATTAGTTGCCTTTTGATGAGGAATCTCATTAGGTGGTTAGTTGTCCAAAGGGTGATGGTTAAAATTGGTAATTAGTTGGATTAGGTGGCTAATTAGTCGCGGGAGCACGATTAGTTCAACTAAGCTTAATTAATGATTGATTTAGACTCATTAATGGTGGGAGCGTTAGTTAGTTGCTTTAGAAACACCCAGACCATAACATGAACTTAATAAACCCCATAGGCCATTTGGTTATCTAGGTGTCATTGGTACCAAGCCCACTCTTTCTTTTATTGTTTAAATCTTCTTATAATTTAGTCGTTGTAGTAATGAACTCGTGTTTAGAATTGACATATAATTTACTTGTTGTCCTAAACTAGTGGCTGAGTCGTATTTGTGGCCTAGAACTTAGTCCTCGTGGGACGACAATCCCGCACTTACTCTTTATTGCAAGAGGGGCGTAAAGATCCCTCCTAACAATTGGCACCGTTGCCGGGGATTGAGTGATAGACACTTAATTTGGCTTACGAACTTGGATTTGGACATTTATTTTTTGTTTACTTGGTTACTTAGTACCTTTGTTGGTTGTCTTGCAAGGTACTTGTTTGTCGCATGCCCCTCACTCGTTCCACCAATAACTTTTTGGTGGAAATTGAAGCGGACATTGGATATTTAGAGAGGACATTGCGACAAAAGAAAAGAATTCAAGCAAGGATGGAACAACAAGCTCATTCAAGGGACGATGCACAAGGAGATCGAGCTCCTCGAAGGACTCTCTTGGATTCCTATAAGCCCACCTTAAGGGGAGCAATGACCGGAGTACCGAGGCCAACTATTCAGGCTTACAATTTTGAGCTCAAGCCATCCGTGATAAACATGCTTAAAGGATATGCATTCTTAAAGGATGAAGGAAGACTCCCCATTATCATCTCCAACAAGCTCTCTAAGGAATAAGAGAAGAGGGTACTTAAAATTGTCAACAAATGGATTAAGGCCATGGCTTGGCAAATATCTGATATCAAGGGAATAAGTCCCGACATTGTTATACATCACATCCACATGGAGGAGGGAGCCAAGCCAAAGGTGGATAGGCAAAGAAGATTAAATCCCAATATGAAAGAAGTTGTGACAAAGGAGGTGATCAAGCTCCTCGAAGCTGGCATCATTTATCCCATCTCAGATAGTGAGTGGGTAAGCCCGATCCATTGTGTTCCAAAGAAAGGAAGAATGACTGTTGTGATTAATGAAAAGGGCAAGCTCATTTCCACAAGAACTGTGACTGGATAGCGGGTATGCGCGGACTACTGAAAGTTGAATGCCGCCACATGTAAGGATCATTTTTGTCACGACCCAAATTCCTGGTCGGTGACCGGCGCTAGATCATGTCAAACTTAATATAATAAACCACAACCTAGCAAGCCTCAAATCATAATACATCCTTCTCATTACCAGGATTATCGAAACATTTTTTTTCTTTTTCCACATTGTTTCTTCAAACAAACATATTTACCGTGTCCAAAACCTGATAGGCATTGGAGTACACATCTACATCATCATATCATCAAACTCATCCTTTTAAAACCTAAACATAAATTTATACATACATTATATATTAATATTAATCTAAGATCATATGTCAAAGACCAACAAATATGTACAATGGAGCGACCTAGATTACAAAGACAAAGACTATCTGGAGACCTTTGAACGTAGCCCGAGAAAGAAAGACAACGGGCCGAACTCGGATGGAAAAACTTCTCTAGATGCAAACCACGGCTCAAATCTCTTCACCTGTGGATTGAAGTAAGGGATAAGTGTTTTGAAACACTTAGTAAGCAAATATTATAAGTAACATGTATTTAACCAACCAGTCGTTACCATCAAACCCAGCCAAATATTCACACACAACTAAGACAACAAAAGACCACTTCACAGATAAGTCATCAAAGAATTCACGTATCACACGTAATCAGAATTTCAGATAGACTTTTACAGAACATATAACACAATTTGGATGAACTTCAGATAGGTCTAGATAGTGTCACTCCCACTCCGACACGAGGATACCATATCTTAAAGGCGCCATCAGAAACCAACCCCGCCGGCCAAATATCATATCGTATACATATCCAATGTATCCTCAGTATATGTGCACATATGCCAACATCCCCGGTTGGTCACGGGTAGACCTCATCATCCGCCATCACACAAATCACATACCAAACTTTTCAAAATTCACATACATACACAGACAATCCAAAAGCAACTTCAAATATCAAATAGACCAAAACCAACCCAATACCACATTTCATATCATTCAAAAGTACGCCAAATAAAGCACATCACCCACGTCTAGTTAACTAAACACATGTTACAAAGAATATCCACTTACAAGACAATGGTTGCTCAAACCATTTAAAGAGAAGCTCCTTACTTCGTTCTATATGTCGTGGCACTCGGATTCAGACGTCAGTTAACTAGTCAAATGAATAATTAACCACTATCATTATAGTATCTTATTTTACATCTCATGTTCTCATTTTATATGTCGTAAATGTTTCAGGAAAAACTTTAGATAGGAAAAGTTATTAGTCCTTCGAAACTTCTCTAACTAACTGAACATATAACCTCCTAACCAAATCTCACTTGTTACGATTTCAACCGATAAATTTCAAGTCAATTAACTTACTTCAACTTCCCTTTTTCCTTTCTCAATCGCTAGCTTCTTTCAACGTTTTTTTTATATATTCCAAGTCAATTATCTTTTGTTCACTTGCTCTATACTACAACCTTAACATGATTTCACTCTACATATTAAACTCCTACAGAGAATATGATTAACCTAACAAACCCATTTATTATCACTTCCATATTTTACTTTGGTTAGAATGGAACTTCGTAAAGTTCTAATTAAGCTAAGTTCTCTTATATTTTTAAGAGAATTATGCTTTGGTGGTGTTTCAAGGACTTGCCAGATTTTTATCATACTATATTTATTTTTCCTTATTCAACCCTACAAGCTAAAATTCAACTAACTCTTAATCTATCTCAGAACTATTTACAAATCTTGTCACTGGACAGCTAAATATACTTTGCTTAATTTATCGAACATAATATGGCTAATCATCAGATTGAATAGTAAATTAAAAATTTATGTTAACTTAAATAAAATCACATAACAAATATTTCCAATACTGACAAAATCAGACCTATATTAGAGCACCTTAGATTCTTACTTTGTTCCAGCCAGATTATTTCATAAATCACAAAACTCAAATAAGTTATAGATCTAGATGTTATAAATTCACACAAATTAAAATCACCTAATTTGGAATCCGGATGAGGATGCTACTATTTTACCCAACGACGACGGACTAAGCCTAAATCCTTCCAAAACTAACCTTATTTTGTTGTAACAAATTTGGTTGAAGTGTGAGGGTATCACAGTCTCCCCTCCTTATAAAATTTGGTCCCCGAATTTACTTAATGAAAGGCTAACTTACTTGTCACACAAATAGATGTGGGTACTTGGTTTTCATTTTTCCCTCCATTTCCCAAGTTGTCTCAGCCAAGGAACAATTTTTCCATTTAACCTTGACCATCGAAAGTTCTCTATTCCGAAGCTTCCTAACTTCACGATCCAATATTCTTATTGGATTCTCCTGATATGTCAAATCTCCACTTATCTCCACTATCTGTGGCTCCAAAATATGAGTAGGATCATGCAAATATCGCTTAAGTATGGAGACATGGAACACTGGATGAATATGCGACAAAGATGGTGGCAAAGCCAATCGATATGCCACTGGTCCAACTCGCTCCAAAATCTCAAATGGACCAATATATCTAGGACTGAGTTTGCCCCTTCTTCCAAACCCCATTGTTCCCTTCATACGTGAAATCTTGAGGAAAACATGTAGTCCCACATCAAACTCAATATCCTTTCATCTCTTGTCTGAGTATGACTTTTGCCGACTCTGGGCTATTTCTAGCCTTTGTCGAATCAACTGTATCTTCTCATTGGTTTCTTGTACTAAATCATTGCCCAATAGTTGTTTCTCACCAACCTCATTCCAACATAATGGAGATCTACATTTTCTTCCATACAAGGCTTCATACAGAGCCATCTTAATACTTGATTGATAGGTATTATTATAGGCAAACTCCTTCAATGGCAAATAACGTTCCCAACTTCCTCCAAAATCAATGACATAAGTTCGTATCATATCTTCCAAAATCTGAATAACACGCTCAGACTGGCCATCTGTTTGAGGATGAAAGGCTGTACTCAAATCTAAACGAGTTCCCATAGCCTCCTGAAATTGCCCCCAAAACCTTGATGTGAAATGAGTTCCACGATCAGATACAATTGAAACTGGTATACCATGAAGGCGAATAATTTCATCCATAAATATCTGAGCAAGCCTACTTGCATCATATGTACTCTTTATTGGTAGGAAATGTGAAGATTTTGTCAATCTGTCTACAATAACCCACACTGCATCATAACCTCTTGATGTAGTTGGAAGTCCTACTAACAAATCCATTGTTATCCGCTCCCACTTCCAAATTGGAATCTCTAGAGGTTGTAGTAATCCAGAAGGCCTCTGATGCTCTGCTTTTACCTGTTGACAGGTCAAACACTTTAAAACAAACTTTGCAATGTCCTTTTTCATACCATGCCACCAATAATTGTTTCTCAAATCATGGTACATTTTTGTAGATCCAGGGTGCATACTGTAGACCGCTTGGTGGGCTTGAGTCAATAGTTCCTTCCTTAGATCTCCAACATGAGGAACAACCACTCGAGAACCAAAATACAAGACACCATTAGTACTAAGTCGAAATTTAGGTAAATCACCTTGTTTAACTTGTTCCATCATCACAATAACCTCTGAATCCTCCCATTGTAATTCCATAACCCGTCCTCGCAAGGTAGGTCTCATATGCATCTCAGCTATAAACTTTGGCTGGACTAAGGATTTTCGACTTAAGGCATCAGCTACCACATTAGCTTTCCCAGGGTGATAGTTAATGGTGCAATCATAATCCTTAAGTAACTCCATCCACCTCCTCTGTCTTAAGTTCAAATCTCGTTGCTCAAAGATATACTTGAGGCTTTTATGATCTGTATATATCTCAAACTTCTCACCATACAAATAGTGCCTCCAAATCTTTAGTGCAAACACAACAGCTGCCATTTCCAAGTCATGGACTGGATAATTCTCTTCATGTTTCTTCAGCTGTCTAGAGGCATAAGCAATAACATTCTTGTGTTGCATAAGAACACATCCCAATCCCACTATTAAAGCATCACAATACACTGAATATCCATCTGATCCTGAAGGTAGAACCAATACAGGTGCATGGGTTAACCGATCCTTCAATTCTTGAAAACTCTCTTCACACCTACCCGACCATTCATACTTGGCATTTTTATGAGTTAGCCAAGTTAACGGTGCTGCCAAAGTAGAGAATCCTTTGACAAATCGTCGATAATACCCTGCTAAACCCAAAAAGCTGCGTATCTCAGTAACATTAGCTGGGGTAGGCCAATTCACAACAGCTTCCACCTTCTTTGGGTCAACTGACACTCCATCTTTAGACACCACATGTCCTAGAAAAGCTACACTTTGAAGCCAAAACTCACACTTTGAGAATTTAGCATATAGCTTTTTCTCTCGTAGTGTCTGCAACACTTGCCTAAGGTGTCTCTCATGATCCTCCTGATCAATAGAGTAAATCAATATATCATCAATAAACACAACCACAAACTGATCCAGGAAAGGCTTGAAATTCCGGTTCATCATATCCATAAAGGCAGCTGGGGCATTAGTCAATCCAAATGGCATAACCAAAAACTCATAATGGCCATATCGAGTTCTGAATGCTGTCTTTGGAATGTCCATCTCTCTAATCCGCAACTGAAGGTACCCCGATCTCAAGTCAATCTTAGAAAACCATTTAGATCCCCGCAATTGATCAAACAAATCATCTATTCTCGGAAGAAGATATCGGTTGCGTATAGTTACCTTATTCAGCTTTCGGTAGTCTATACACAATCGTAAACTCCCATCTTTCTTCTTCACAAATAGCACTGAGGCTCCCCATGGAGAAACACTAGGCCTTATATATCCTTTATTCAACAAATCTTGCAACTGATCTTTTAACTCTTTCATTTCAGCTGGAGCCATACGATAATGTGGTATAGAAATTGGTTCAGTTCCTGGTGCAAGATCAATACAAAATTCAATCTCCCTCTCTGGAGGTAAGCCTGGTAGATCTTTTGGAAATACATCTGGGTACTCCCTGACAATAGGGATATGATCCACTGAAACATCTTCCTTCTTTATTTCCTTTACCATAGCTAAATAACTTGCACATCCCTTCCTTAGAAACTTGCTAGCTTTCATGTAGGAGATAAGCTTTGCAGTAGTCACCTTTTTCTCACCCTGAAACTCAAACTCTGCCTCATCTGTTGGATGAAAAATAACCCTTTTTCCAAAACAATCCACTACCGCATGATAAGTGGATAACACGTCCATACCCACTATGATGTCAAAATCATCCATATCCAATATGTATAAATCAGCCATCAAGTCATGTCCACTAATTTGAATATTGCAAGATCTAATGACTTTATAAACATACACAAACCCGCTCGAAGGAGTGGCAACAATCATTGACTCATCCAAACACACAGACATAGCATCCAAACATTGAACATATTGAGATGACACAAAAGAGTATGTAGAACCGAATCAAATAGAATACGTGCATAAGATGATCCAATGGGAAGGTTACCTGACACCACAGTGTTACTAGCATCAGCATCTCTCCTGGTCAAAGCATACACTTTAGGGTGTGCACCGCCTCCTCCACTATCAGATTTAGGTCCCTCAATCCTCAAACCTACTTCCCTTTGATCAAGTAGATTTCCTTGTTGAACTTGTGGTCGAGGAAAGTGTTGTGTTAGCGGCCTAACTATCAAACTCGCCACTTGCTTGCACTGATCAATTGTAGGACAGTTTTTCACCAAGTGAACTTGCATACCACAGCGAAAACAAGCTCCTGTCCTTTTATAACAAATGTCTCCAGGATGTTGTTTACCACAACTTTGGCATCTCCTGAAATTACTGGATTGGTTCTTACTGAATTGCTGACCACGAAAATCCTTCCCTCTACCAAATCTTCCAACTGGTCCTCCACTACTAGATGATACTGGCAGATTGTTGGTCCATCTTTCTTGTTGTCTAAAGCCTTGGTTGAAACTCCTTTGTGGTGGTTCATCAAACTTCTAAAATTTTGGTTGACTTTGGACCACTCGACGTTCATTATCTCGCATCTCCAAGGTTCGAGCACAATCTACTGTAGCTGCATATGTCTCGAACCCACAAGGATACATAACTTTAAACATAGAATCATCAAGTCCACGAACAAACCTCTTTACCTTCATCTCATCATTGGGAACCAAGTGTTTTGCATACCGTGACAGATAAGTGAACCTCTCATCATATTGAGATACTGTCATCTCTCGGGTCTTCACCAATCGCTCAAATTCAAAAGCTCGAGCATCTTTCAAACTCTCTGGTAAGAACCGATCCAACAAGGCCTTAGTAAAGATCTCCCAAGTCCATGCATATGATCCCTCATTCTGGAACCAAACTCCAGCCACACCTACCAACTTAAATGATGCCAACTCCACCATTCGCTCTTTATCACACCTTAAGATTCTTCTCCTCTTCTCCATCTCATCAAAGAATACCTGAGGATCATCACTTAAGCCAGAAAATGTTGGTGGATTCAACTTCAAGAACTCACCCAAAGAGTCATCTTTAGCAGCTAATGTAACATTCTGCTCTAATTGTGTTTGCTGAGTAGCGATGAATTTCTCCATTGCTTTCATAACTCTGTCTACACCATCACCTCCCTGCCTCTCCATCTCAGAAGTAGGAACAGGTGGTGGAATCTCATCTCTAGTGACCCTACCTACAGTAGTGGCCTCAACTGGTGGTGTAGTCTCAGATGCAACATTATTCCTCCGACCTTGGGAGCTTTCACCATGCTCCCTAACCGTATCCATACCACTACGTGTAATAGTCATATCCTCCTATACAAATAAGTCAAAATTAAGCATACCAAAGGACAACACAACAAAAGAGGTTCAAGGACAAGATAAATCCTATGCTCCATTATACATAACACATAATTCAAATAATAAGCTAGGTTCAAACCTAATGCTCTGACCAAGCTCTGATACCAAGTCTGTCACGACCCAAATTCCTGGTCGGTGACCGGCGCTAGATCATGTCAAACTTAATATAATAAACCACAACCTAGCAAGCCTCAAATCATAATACATCCTTCTCATTACCAGGATTATCGAAACATTTTTTTTTCTTTTCCCACATTGTTTCTTCAAACAAACATATTTACCGTGTCCAAAACCTGATAGGCATTGGAGTACACATCTCCATCATCATATCATCAAACTCATCCTTTTAAAACCTAAACATAAATTTACACATACATTATTTATTAATATTAATCTAAGATCATATGTCAAAGACCAACAAATATGTACAATGGAGCGACCTAGATTACAAAGACAAAGACTATCTGGAGACCTTTGAACGTAGCCCGAGAAAGAAAGACAACGGGCCGAACTCGGATGGAAAAGCTTCTCCAGATGCAAACCACGGCTCAAATCTCTTCACCTGTGGATTGAAGTAAGGGATAAGTGTTTTGAAATACTTAGTAAGCAAATATTATAAGTAACATGTATTTAACCAACCAGTCGTTACCATCAAACCCAGCCAAATATTCACACACAACTAAGACAACAAAAGACCACTTCACAGATAAGTCATCAAAGAATTCACGTATCACACGTAATCAGAATTTCAGATAGACTTTTACAGAACATATAACACAATTCGGATGAACTTCAGATAGGTCTAGATAGTGTCACTCCCACTCCGACACGAGGATACCATATCTTAAAGGCGCCATCAGAAACCAACCCCGTCGGCCAAATATCATATCGTATACATATCCAATATATCCTCAGTATATGTGCACATATGCCAACATCCCCAGTTGGTCACGGATAGACCTCATCATCCGCCATCACACAAATCACATACCAAACTTTTCAAAATTCACATACATACACAGACAATTCAAAAGCAACTTCAAATATCAAATAGACCAAAACCAACCCAATACCACATTTCATATCATTCAAAAGTACGCCACATAAAGTACATCACCCATGTCTAGTTAACTAAACACATGTTACAAAGAATATTCTCTTACAAGACAATGGTTGATCAAACCATTTAAAGAGAAGCTCCTTGCTTCGTTCTACAAGTCGTGGCACTCGGATTCAGACGTCAGTTAACTAGTCAACAGAATAATTAACCACTATCATTATAGTATCTTATTTTACATCTCATGTTCTCATTTTATATGTCGTAATGTTTCAGGGAAAACTTTAGATAGGAAAAGTTATTAGTCCTTTGAAACTTCTCTAACTAACTGAACATATAATCTCCTAACCAAATCTGACTTGTTACGATTTCAATTGATAAATTTCAAGTCAATTAACTTACTTCAACTTCCCTTTTTCCTTTCTCAATCGCTAGCTTCTTTCAACGTCTTTTTTATATATATTCCAAGTCAATTATCTTTTGTTCACTTGCTCTATACTACAACCTTAACATGATTTCACTCTACATATTAAACTCCTACAGAGAATACGATTAACCTAACAAACCCATTTATTATCACTTCCATATTTTATTACATCAACTACTAAGTTTCTGAAATTTCAATAATCATGTTAATTACCTTACAATTTTGATGTCGGTCAAAACATAGAATTATGATATTCCTTTATTGCACTAATTTCCTGACAAATCTAACATAATCATAATACCTCATGATAAATCATTATCCCACTTAATTCTCTTACTCGTACAACCTTAACATGATTTCACTCTACATATTAAACTCCTACAGAGAATACGATTAACCTAACAAACCCATTTATTATCACTTCCATATTTTATTACATCAACTACTAAGTTTCTGAAATTTCAATAATCATGTTAATTACCTTACAATTTTGATGTCGGTCAAAACATAGAATTATGATATTCCTTTATTGCACTAATTTCCTGACAAATCTAACATAATCATAATACCTCATGATAAATTATTATCCCACTTAATTCTCTTACTCGTAATGAAATAATCTAAGCTAATTATAGTTGGGGTAAACTTAACTAGAGAGATTTATATGTTACCTTCTTTATTTCACTTGGCTGTTTTCTTTCACCTCTTTTCCTTCATTAGCTTTTTTTTTTCACCCAAACTTACGATTCAGCCAACTCTCACACCTCCTTGTCTTTTTATAATGATGGTCCTAAGTTACCACGTTTCTTACTGTTGCCACGTTTTGCTTTGTAATTTTTATCCTTATCCTTTACCAAACTTAATTAATTTAACTTCAACCTCTGTTTAGTAGTAATTTATTTGGATCCAAGAACCTATAACATGAGTTAGTTTTGTAAATTGACACGTTTCATCTCCTTTGTTTTTTTTTAAATTCTAGATTATCTTATTTTATTAGATTGCTTTGGTTAGAATGGAACTTCGTAAAGTTCTAATTAAGCTAAGTTCTCTTATATTTTTAAGAGAATTATGCTTTGGTGGTGTTTCAAGGACTTGCCAGATTTTTATCATACTATATTTATTTTTCCTTATTCAACCCTACAAGCTAAAATTCAACTAACTCTTAATCTATCTCAGAACTATTTACAAATCTTGTCACTGGACAGCTAAATATACTTTGCTTAATTTATCGAACATAATATGGCTAATCATCAGATTGAATAGTAAATTCAAAATTTATGTTAACTTAAATAAATCACATAACAAATATTTCCAATACTGACAAAATCAGACCTATATCAGAGCACCTTAGATTCTTACTTTGTTCCAGCCAGATTATTTCATAAATCACAAAACTCAAATAAGTTATAGATCTAGATGTTATAAATTCACACAAATTGGAATCACCTAATTTGGAATCCGGATGAGGATGCTACTATTTTACCCAATGACGACGGACTAAGCCTAAATCCTTCCAAAACTAACCTTATTTTGTTGTAACAAATTTGGTTGAAGTGTGAGGGTATCACAATTTTCCTCTTCCATTCATTGATCAAATGTTGGAGAGAATTGCCGGGTATTCCTACTATTGCTTCTTGGATGGGTACTCGGGCTACAACCAAATTGCAATATACCCAAGGGATCAAGAGAAGACATCTTTCACTTGTCCCTTTGGTATTATTGCTTATCGATGAATGCCTTTTGGATTGAGTTGTGCCCCGGCCACTTTCCAACGGTGCATGACAGCTATCTTTTGGGGGATGAATGAGAAAATTATGGAGATCTTTATGGATAATTTCTTGGTATTTGGAGACTCTTTTGATAGCTGCTTAGCCAATTTGGATAAGGTCTTGGAAAGATGTGAAGAGAAGAACCTCGTTCTCAATTGGGAGAAATGTCATTTCATGGTAGATGAAGGGATAGTTCTTGGGCATAAGATCTCCCGAGCGGGCATCGAGGTGGACAGAGCCAAGACAGAAGCAATAGAGAAGATGGAAGCACCGACTTCAGTTAAAGGAGTCAGAGCCTTTCTTGGCCATGCCGATTTCTACCGAAGATTTATCAAGGATTTTTCTCTTATCGTGAAGCCGCTCACTAATTTGCTTGTGAAGGATGTGCCCTTTAATTTTGATGAGCCATGCCTTCAAGCATTTGATACTTTGAAGAAAGCTCTTGTCATAGCTCCGATTATCTCTTCTCTGGATTAGAAACTACCATTTGAGATGATGTTTGATGCGAGTGACATCGCATTGGGATGTGTGCTTGGTCAAAAGAAGGAGGGGAAGCTTCATGTCATCTACTATGCAAGTAGAGTGTTGGCGGGCGCCCAACTAAATTATACCACCACTGAGAAGGAGTTACTTGTAGTCGTGTATGCATGTGAGAAATTTTGACCGTATCTACTTGGGTCGAAGGTGATTGTCACGACCCAAATTCGTGGTCAGTGACCGGCGCTAGATTATGTCAAACTTAATCAAATAAACCATAACCTAGCAAGCCTCAAACATAACACATTATTCTCATTAACATAAATCGTCAAAAATATTTTTCAACAATGTTGTCTCTTCAAACATACATATTTATCGTTATCCAAACTTGGTAGAGATAATCCAAAAGTTGGAGTACACATCTCCAATGTCATATCATCAAACTCATCCTTTTAAAACATAAACATAAATTTACACATACATTACATATTAACATTAAGCCAAGGTCATATGTCAAAAGACCAACAAATATGTACAATGGAGCGACCTAGATTACAAAGACAAAGACCATCCGGAGACCTTTGAACGTAGCCCGAGAAAGAAAGACAACGGGCTGAACTCGGATGAAAAAGCTTCTCCAGATGCAAACCACGGCTCAAATCTCTTCACCTGTGGATTGAAGTAAGGGATAAGTGTTTTGAAACACTTAGTAAGCAAATATTATAAGTAACATGTATTTAACCAACCAAACATCCCCATCAAACCCAAATACTAACACAAGGCTACTATGACAAAAAGACCACTTCACAAATAAGGTCATCAAAATAATCGCATATCAAACATAACCAAAAGTTCAGATAGACCATTACAAATACATAGCACAAATCGGATGAACTTCAGATAGGTCTAGATAGTGTCACTCCCACACCGACATGAGGATACCATATCTTAAAGGCGCCATCAGAAACCAACCTCGCCGGCCAAATATCATATCATATACATATCCAATGTATCCTCAGTATATGTGCACATATGCCAACATCCCCGGTTGGTCACGGGTAGACCTCATCATCCGCCATCTCACAAATGACATACCAAACACACATAATACACATTGACCAGAACATATTTACCACATATCCAAATTCATACCAAAAGAGTCTCATATCACGAATTGGGCAAAATAACCCCAAATAGACAAACAATCCACAAACATCATCAAATCACATATTGACAAAAACTAATCATATAACCATCCTTTAAACCAATCAAAAGTACACCAAATTATACATATCACCCACGTCTAGTTAACTAAACACATGTTACAAAGAATATCCACTTACAAGACAATGGTTGCTCAAACCATTCAAAGAGAAGCTCCGTGCTTCACTTTACAACTCGTGGCACTCGGATTCAAAACGTCAGTTAACTAGTCAAAAGAACATAAACCACTATCATTACCAACCTCTTAAGCATGTAATTAGATCCTAGGTAACATAAAAATACCTTAGTTCATTTCTTAGATTTGGATTTACACAAGGCAGCCCCAAAACCTATGCTTAATTCACAAAACTACACCCCCGATGTTCAATTTCTCTTCCAACTTCTATACATAAAAATCCTAGCTAAAACTTACCTTAAATTTCTTCATTTAGGTCTATATTAATCTGTTCTAATCTTCACCTACTAGCTTCTTCAAGGTATAAAATGATTTCTACTCAAATTAAGCAAAATCCTACAAAACTACTTACCTATTCTTCCAAGTTGTTGAAATCTGGCCCCTTTTCTTTTCTCTTCTTTTTCCTTCGTTTTTCCCCTTTCTCCTAGTCCTTTTTCCTCTGTTTTCTCTTCTAATGTTCAAGTGTTTCATGCCTGAAGCCTGATCCAAAAGGTTTTCCCTTTTATATGCATGCTAAGTAGCTTAGTCATCCTACTTTTCATTTGCCACCTAGCCAACTTGCAACAGAATTTCTCTTTTGATCCTAGACTTTTCCAGCCATTCAAAATCATTTCTAAACTTCTTAATATGTTATAATAAGTCCCTAAAAGGAGACTTATTCAAATAAAGTCACATAACAAATTATTTTCACATAACTTCCCAATACCGACAAAATTAGACCAATTTCCGAGTACCTTGATTTATTGCTCTGTTACGGCCAGATTATTTCATAAATTACCAAAATTAAAGAACAAAGTTATAGATAAAGGTGTTATGAATCCACATGAATTAGAATCACCTAATTTGGAGTCCGTATGGAGAAGTTATGCCTATTTTACCGAATGATGACAGACTAAGCCTAAACCCTTCCAAAACCAACCTTATTTTGTTGTAACAAATTTGATTGAAGGGTTAGGGTATCACAGTCTCCCGTCCTTATAAAATTTGGTCCCCGAATTTGCAAAATGGAAGGCTAACTTACTTGTCATGCAAATAGATGTGGGTACTTCATTTTCATCACTTCCTCCATTTCCCAAGTTGCCTCAGCCAAGGAACGATTTGCTCATTCAACCTTGACCATCGGAAGCTCTCTATTTCGAAGCTTCCTGACTTCACGATCCAAAATCCTTATTGGATTCTCCTGATATGTCAAATCTCCACTTATCTCTACTAGCTATGGCTCCAAAACATGAGTAGGATCGTGCAAATATCGCTTAAGCATGGAGACATGGAACACTGGATGAATATGTGACAAGGATGGTGGCAAAGCCAATCGATATGCCACTGGTCCAACTCGCTCCAAAATCTCAAATGGGCCAATATATCTAGGACTGAGTTTGCCCCTTCTCCCAAACCTCATTGTTCCCTTCATAGGTGAAACCTTGAGAAAAACATGTAGTCCCACATCAAACTCGATATCCTTTCATCTTTTGTCTGAGTGTGACTTTTGCCGACTCTGGGCTGTTTCCAACCTTTGTCGAATCAACTGTATCTTCTCATTGGTTTCTTGTACTAAGTCATTGCCCAATAGTTGTTTCTCACCAACCTCATTCCAACATAACGGAGATCTACATTTTCTTCCATACAAAGCTTCATATGGAGCCATCTTGATACTTGATTGGTAGCTATTATTATAAGCGAACTCCATCAATGGCAAATAACGATCCCAACTTCCTCCAAAATCAATGATACAAGTTCGCATCATATCTTCCAATGTCTGAATAACACGCTCAGACTGACCATCTGTTTGAGGATGAAAGGCCGTACTCAAATCCAAACGAGTTCCCATAGCCTCCTGAAATTGCCCCCAAAACCTTGATGTGAAATGAGTTCCACGATCAGATACAATTGAAACTGGTACACCATGAAGGTGAATAATTTCATCCATAAATATCTGAGCAAACCTACTTGCATCATATGTACTCTTTATTGGTAGAAAATGTGAAGATTTTGTCAATCTGTCTACAATAACCCACACTGCATCATAACCTTTGGAAGTAGTTGGAAGCCCTACTAACAAATCCATTGTTATCCGCTCCCACTTCCAAATTGGAATCTCTAGAGGTTGTAGTAATCCAGAGGGTCTCTGATGTTCTGCTTTTACCTGCTTTTATTGCTCCAAGAATTTGACTTGTCCATTAAGGATAAGAAGGGTTCGAAAAATATTATTGCGGACCATCTCTCTCGGCTAGAGAAAAGTGATGGAATGGAGACTCATGGAAAGATCAAAGAAGAGTTTCCGGATGAGGATTTGATGCTCGTGAATAATGTGGAGGCACTTGGTATGCAGATTTTGCCAATTTCCTAGTTGGAGGTATTATTCCTATGGATTTGAGTTATCCCCAACGAAAGAAATTCCTAAGGGATGCTCAACTCTATGTGTGGGATGAGCCTTACCTTTTTAAGAGGTGTAGTGATGGGTTGCTTCGACGGTGCATAGAGGATGAAGAAGTTATGGATGTTTTGGAGCAATGTCATAGTACCCCATATTCAGGTCACTATGGAGCGACAAGGACCGCATCGCGAGTCTTTGAATGCAGGTTTTATTGGCCCAACATTTTTAAGGATGCTCGTTCTTTTGTTGCTCAGTGCGATCGATGCCAAAGGACCAGAAATATCTCAAAGAGGAATGAGATGCCGCTCTCTGGAATTCTTGAAGTGGAGCTCTTCGATGTTTGGGGGTTGGACTTTATGGGATCTTTCCCAACCTCTTATTGCAACAAATATATCTTGGTGGGAGTGGACTACGTATCTAAGTGGGTGGAAGCTTGGGCATCACCAACCAATGATACTAAATTGGTCATTCGCTTTATCAAAAAGCTCTTTTCAAGATTTGGGGTGCCAAGGGCTATCATAAGCGATGGGGGTTCGCACTTTTGCAACCGACCATTTGAGATTTTATTGAAGAGGTATGGGGTCGCTCACAAGGTTGCTACACCTTATCACCCCCAAACAAGTGGATAAGTCGAACTCTCCAACCGAGAACTGAAGAAGATTCTAGAAAAGACGGTTGGAGGAGCAAGAAAGGATTGGGCAAACAAGCTTGACGATGCCTTATGGGCATACCGAACGGCATTCAAAATGCCTATCGGGATGTCGCCATACAAGCTTGTATATGGCAAGGCGTGCCACCTCCCCGTAGAGATAGAGCATCAAGCATTTTGGGCCATCAAGACCCTAAATTATGACTACAAGAAAGCCGGTGAGTGAAGGGTGTTGCAACTTGAAGAGCTGGACGAAATCCGCAACATGGCGTTTGAGAGCTCTAGGCTTTACAAGGAGAAGATGAAAAGATCACACGATGCCCACATCGTGAAGAAAGAGTTCAAGGAGGGTCATCAAGTGCTACTCTATAACTCTCGATTGAGACTTTTTCTGGAAAAGCTCAAGTCAAAGTGGAGTGGCCCATTAAAAATTGTGAAAGTTTTCCCATTCGGAGCCCTCGAATTAGAAAGAAGTGATGGAGGAGTTTTCAAGGTGAATGGCCAAAGGTGCAAGATTTATCTTGGTGGCGATATTGAACGAAGATCGGAAGTACAATCCGTGACTTCACCCTCCGATGCATGATCCAGGGAAGTAAAGTCAAGCTAACGACTTTAACTTAGCATATTTTTGGTTGTCTATATTATGTTCATGTCTATAATATGTTAGCGTTTGTCTTTCATTTTAAGTTTACATTTTATCGGATAAAATTTTGAAGCATTGGTTCAAGCTTATGGGATATCTTTTGAATTTTGAAGGTCGTCTCAAGAACTTTCGGATACGTCATGGACGATTGGAAGCTCAGCAGGGGTCGAGGACGAGTTGGAAAAGTCTAAAAAAAATTAATTAATTAATTAATTTTGGCGTGGCCTTTAAGCTGCCACGACCGTGGCAACTCTCAGCATTTTTTTTGTTCCCACTTTTTTTTCGCGAAAAAAAATAATTTCGATCCCCCACTTTTAACCCAAAAAAAATTTCGACTTCCTCTCCATTCCATCCTTCCAAACTCAAAAATCCCCAAATTTCACTTAGAACCCTACCTCTCAAATCCTCCCAATCAACCCAATCAACCACATCCCTTACATCTACACTTCACAAATCCAACAAACATACACCCATTCCTTCACCAATCACGAAATCCCCAATTTTCGTACGAGAACCCTAATTTCGCCCAACACAAAATTTTAGCAATTTCAATGGCGTCAAGGGCTACAAGGGGGAAGAAGGATGAGCAAGTGGTTGTTGCTCAACAACCACTACCACCAGACATAAAGTTGCGAGGAATTAAGGATTTGCGCAAATACCGAGCACCGTTCTTCATTGCTTCTCAACAAGAAGGTGAAAAGTTTCAATCCCTCTCTACTGTTCCATGGTCTTTGGGTTCTTATTTTGATCCACATTTCTTGATTGATATGAATATCAATGACACTATTCGTGAATTCGCTACATATCTTAGTTGGACCAAATTTATGTTCACACATATGCCTGGAATTGAAAAGTTGGTGCGTGAATTTTACACCACTTTTGCATTTGTGAACAATGAAAGAACCAAGTTCAGGTGTCGTCTAAATAATTTTGAGTTTGTTGTTGATGAAGATGTTATGTGTCTAGCTTTTGGATTTGAGAAGGGTGGACTTTCTAAGCGTGAGGCCTTTAATGAACATACTTTCTGGAGATCACTTTCTGGATTTCATCATTTTATTTCAAAGAATTCTCTGAATAATTTGCTTAGAGACGGTCCATTGCTAGTGTTTCACAAATTCATGTGCACTTCACTGTTTGGCAAAATGGAAGACAACAAGATGCAAATCCGTGAATTATTTATCTTATATTGTTTGAAGATGCAATTGAAGTTTGACACCATTTCGCTAATCTTTGAAAATTTTCATCGAACAACAAGAAAGATGCCCAAAAATTTACCCCTTGGGCATGTGATTACTGCTCTGGCTTTATTCTTTGGCAGGCTCAATGCAACCACCATTCAGTCTTTAGAACCAAAGATCTCATACATTACTCTAGATGGAATGACAAGATCCGAGGTGGTTGTCTCCGACAGGGGATATCTAATTTTCCTACCGACAACGAAAAGAAAGTACTGGGCATCACACAGAGGCAAAGCAGGAGATTTTTATGATGACGAAGGAGTAACAAGGCCAACAGCCAACCCGGGAGCTACTCCTGGTGGAGATGAAGGAGTGAGACCATCTGGGCTACTTGCTGATCGATGGGCTGAGGCGTTAGGGACGATGAACACGATCAACCACGCGCTCATGGTCCGCATGGATACAATGGATTCTCGGTTCGTGCAAATGGATAGGGAGCTATGTCATCAAAGCTACTACATCTGGCAACTAATGGAGCAAACCGGATTCGACATTCCACCGCCACCACCATCTCCAACTCAAGACTAAGGGAAGTTTCCTCGCACTTTGTTTTTCTTTAGTTATTTTCTTGTCTTCGTGAGTTTTGTATTTTATATTTTTGTGATGTCTTGTTCTTCATGTTCGATTGATGTTCATGCTTGGTTCTTAATGCATAGCTTAATTGTTTATATGTCTATTTGCTCCTTACACCTTGAGGACAAGGTGTTTTTCAAGTGTGGGGTGTGGTTCCACTTAGGAATCCTTTGTGTGTTTAGGTCTAGTTTATTTTGTTTAGGCAATGATTTGGCATGATTTTTTCAAAATTTGACCCCCTTCAAAATTCTTTAACTTGTGTTAGAAGCTTACCACACACCTAGTTAGGAAATAAACTCGAGCACAAGGCCTAAGAACTTGTAGAAACCTCACCCTCGGTTGTTTAGACTAGTGGTCTCACTATGTAGATTAGACTAGAGGGTTGATGAGTGACCTTGTAAGGAACTTTGAGCTGAAGAAGGAGACAACCGTCTTCATTTATTTATGAGGTGCCTACTTGAGTTCGATTGATCGAGGTATCCTACTAGTACTTGACATGGTCTTGGTTGTGTGGCGTTAGTGAATGTCGGGGCAAGTCCTTTGAAATTGAGCCAGAGCTTTAGAGCCAAGAACCCTTATATCCATTGCTTTAACCCATTGAGACTAGCCATTCTTTGATCATATTATATGTATACCAACTCTAAGCCTTATATCCACCATCTTCCCGACCTTTGGCCATCCTATCCGAGGACGCATAAGTGTACACTTTTTGGGAAATGTTTTGTATTGGATTTAGTTGGTAGTTTAGTGTTCTTATGGGTCAATTGAGAGGCCATACAAAGAAGCCGAGTTTTTGCCTAGAAAATGCCAAGTTTGTGTTTGTAAAAGAAAAAAAAGAAGAAAAAGAAAAAAAAAGATGAAAAAGAAAAGGAAAAAGAAAAAAAAAGAAAGGGAAGTGAAGTGAAGGTTGAATAAGGCATTAATTATTGGCATAACTCGTGGTACGCGGTCTTAGGAAATGGGTGAATTTTGAGAGTGTGCTTAAATTATTTATGGTGAGGATGTTTATAACAGACGAGAGACTAGAATGCTTTGGCAACAAGTCCTCGGATTAGGTGGTTTAACTACTATCCATATATATTATCTCACCAATACCTTAGCCCCATTACAACCCGATTGAAAGCCCCCTGTTCACGAGCAACTACACGACTTTGAGACACTGTTGAGTAGGACGTAGGATACTTTGAAAGACATCGGTAATGTACGCGAGAGATAGGAAGTTGGCTACTTACAAATCGTGAGCTAAAATTTTCGAACCTCTGAGTGGTTAACCTTCTAGTGTCTTTTACATAGTGATAACACTTGGTTAAACCACCGAGTGGTGAGGTGTCTACCAGTTCTTACTCTCTGTGTTTGGGTTGATGAACTAGCTAGGTTGTGGGGTGGTCTTTTGATGCGAGTTTGAGATTTTGAGGGGAGTTAATTTGTGAATTAATCATGCCTAGTCTTGTCCTTGTCGTGTTTTTCTTTCTTATGTGATTGTGATTGTGTTTGTATGAGTCTTGCTTGAGGACAAGAAATGATTCAAGTGTGGGGGTGTGATGAGTGTGGAAACACTCTATCATCTATGTATGTTTTAGTGTCAATTTTCCATTATTTCTAGTATTTTTGTGTGTTATGTATTGTTGTATTGTTATATATCGTGCTTTGAATATTTTTGTGTAGTTCTTGTGATTTTCATTGTGTTTTATTCGTGTTTATTGCTAGGAGACTTTGCAGAGATTCGAGGAGGATTTTGGTGCACCTTGGAGCGTGTCTTAGGCGATTGGATCAGCTGTGAAGAATGGTGCACGATCGTAACCGCGTTGACATTGGGCAGACTGACCTCGAGCGACTCAAATGAAAATAATTTTCGTATACAAAGTCCAATAGAGACAAATGAGGCGGTTCTAGAAAGAAGACATCCGTGGCTACAACTTCATCTCTGATGGTCTTCGTCAGATTCAGAGTCCAAGAGGGTGAAAAATGCGTCCAAAGTCAAGTGTTAAAACTGAGAACTTGCCTAGACGAAATGGGCCGAAATTCATGGCCCATTTTGGGCCCATTTCGGGTTTGCCCATGACTTTTCATGGCTGGCACTCCACCACTTTATGGCTGGCATTCCATCACCTAACTCACCAACTCCACTCTACTACTCCATTACCTACTCCACCACCCTCACTCATATACTCCACAACCCATTTTTTAAGACCATTCACTCCATTAACTCCCTCTCTCCTTTAAAAAGAGAAAGGAAAGTTGGCTCATAAAAGGAGAAACTTGTAGAGAAAACTTTGTTGATCATTGTAGAGAGCTTAGAGAAGAGAGGATTGTAGAGAAGCTTTGGAGGAACTTGAAGAAGGAGTTTGGAGGGAGCTCTTGAAGATCCATTGAGCTTTCTTAAACTCTATCTTTACGTTCATGTTTAATGTACATTGTTCAATGAATAATTTGTGTTATTTGATGAATATGTGTGAGTAGTTGATTTGTGGGTTATGTGCCTTGATGGCATCTACTTAGCCTATGGTTTAGTGGGGTTAAATTGTTAAGATTTGTGAACTAGTTAATGAGTTTAATGCTTAATCTTGATTGATCACCTTGATTATGAACTTGATTAATACTAATCACCGGGAGGGGTTAGGATTAATGGACTATTTAACTAGTTAATTAGTTGCCTTTTGATGAGGGATCTCATTAGGTGGTTAGTTTTCCAAAGAGTGATGGTTAAAATTGGTAATTAGTTAGATTAGGTGGCTAATTAGTCACGGGAGTGTGATTAGTTCAACTAAGCTTAATTAATGATCGATTTAGACTCATTAATGGCGGAAGCGTTAGTTAGTTGCTTTAGAAACACCCGGACCATAACATGAACTTAATAAACCCCATAGGCCATTTGGTTATCTAGGTGTCATTGGTACCAAGCCCACTCTTTCCTTTATTGTTTAAATCTTCTTATAATTTAGTCATTGTAGTAAAGAACTTGTGTTTGGAATTGACGTATCATTTACTTGTAGTCCTAAACTAGTGGTTGAGTCGTATTTGTGGCCTAGAACTTAGTCCTCGTGGGACGACAATCCCGTACTTACTCTTTATTGCAAGAGGGGCGTAAAGATCCCTCCTAACAGTAGTCATGATTATGTTGGTCGAGCCGACCTTCTCCTTCTCCTTGTCAAGCTTCCTAAGGAATAATTAGAGAAATATGTTCATCACCGCCCTGTTGTCCTCGAGAATTCTCTCGATCGGCTTCGTGAAGGTACAAGTCGTGACATAGAGAGGCTTGAAATGGTTGCACTTCTTTTGGATAGGCCCCGTGATGATGATATTGCCATTGCATTCGTCCACCATAGGTATGACTAAGGGCTTTTCTCTCACCTGAGGCTCATTAGGGTCTCCTTCGATTATGTCACCCTCGAAATTGGCCCAAAAGCGATCGATGCTATGTTATCTGCCACCGTGTTTGGAAAGTCCCCAAATTTGACGTACCCATTGTCAAGGTCGACCAAGACCTTCTTTCCCTTTTGATCGACCTTAACCTTATGAGAACAATCCTCCTTCAAGTGGATCTCGCTTCCCACCTTAGGTACCCACTTGTGGATCAACTTCCCGCATAGGTCAACGGGTGCCTTATATCAAACCTCTTTAACGTGCCTGAGGTTCTTTCCCTTCTTCTCCTTAGAGGCTTCGACCTCCTTGGTCCGACCTCAAGTCGGGGTCAAATGGTGTTTCATCCATAGGCGAGCTAGGAGCGCATTTCGTTCCTTTAGCTTGACCCTTTGCTCAGCAAGTTGCCCCTCGAGGTACCCAATGACTTGCCTCTGTCTTTGGACCTTCTTCTCAAGGCGACACCTCTGGGTTCTAGTGAGGACATCTTGTATTGGTGGCTCAACGGTGACCCTTTTTGTCTCTAAGCCGGTTGAAGGCGTAATGGCATGGGTTTGACCCGTCTTGAAGGTCCACCTTGATATGGGGATGGCGAAGTCTCTATGCCTCATTGGCTTCCCTCGAACGGTAGAACTTCTGAGTTTTTGGGATGCCGCTATCAGGTGGTAGTCCTTGGCTCTCGAGTCTTGCCCCCGGGTCTTAGGGTCGGCCTTTTCTTGTTTAGGACCATTAATCTATTCGAACGAAAGGACACTCGAGCCTTTGGGACGCTATTATTGGACGGCCTTCCTTGCCCCCTGAGTGTTGCCCCTCGAGTCCTAGGACTGCCCTTTCCTTCCTTAGAACCAACGGCTCCCCTTGGACAAAAGGAGTTTCAGCCTCAGGGATGCCGTTATCGGGTGGCCTTCCATGCCCCCGAAGTCTTACCCCCCGGGTCTTAGGGTTGGCTTATACTCGCTTTGGCCTCTCATCCTTTTGGCTTCATTGGATGCCAAACATAGCAAAGAAAGCATTATTATAGGAGTTGATCGACTATTGCTCTCTAGGGCATGGATTTGAATCCAAGCCCTCGGAATAAGAGAGTTGAGGTTGTACTTCCATCCTCGGCAGTTGGGTAGAACCAAACATTAGTCTATGATGGATGTCATCTTCATCGAGCTCTCATTGCCTCTACATCACAAACTGAGGAGTTGGCATGGAGGTGATAAAGTTTGTGTCTGACTCCGCTTGCTTCAGCCTCACGAAACTTGGAGTCAGCTTAAGAGTAGGAAAGCTAGGGTCCGGCTCTTCTTCCTGCAATCTTACAAACTGTGGTGATGGGATTGGAATATGAGCAACCTCACGAACCATTGGGTAGTCGCTAATCATCACAGGGACCTCTTGGATCTCCTTGCTCGTAGAGGATTCTTGCAACCCCGGGTGAACAGAGGCCCCAATCAATGGAGGTCGGCTAGGTAAGCCCGTAAAGTCTGGGGTCTTGGTGTCGCCATCACCAAGACTTTGAGACGTTTGCTGAAGTGCCTTATCCATGTGGTCTCAAACCCCTTGGAGTTGATTGGCAACTGTCTGTAATGCTTTTTTAATGAGCCGAATGGACTCCTCGGTGTGCCTATTGGCCTCTTCAGCACGTCTCCAAGGTTTCTCGTCGAGCAGCCAATTTTGTCATCGAGCCTCCTCATTGGCGAGCAAAATCCCTCTTAGAACCTGATCAAATTGAGCGAAGGATAAGGCATATGTCTCCATTGGGACGATGATCAACTCAGTCGGCTCTTTAGAGGGAACCCAGATAGACGAGTTCCTCCTCGCATTCAACTGGGAAGCAAAAGGTGTCAGCTTCGTAGAGAGAACCGAGGCAACAAAGTTGTTGGTCATCTTGGTCAGGTAAAGGTTAGATCCCCTTCTCAGACGCCCTCCTTGGTCCCACCGAGCGTCCCAAAGATATATTGGTGGTGGAAGTGGTACAAGAATACTAAAACTTCCCGAGACAGATCTGGAATGGACGTCCCAAAGTCGGCCTAACGGAAAGGGTGAAAAAAGTATTAAGAGCTACGGGATGAGCTAAGCTAAAGGAAGAACAATAAAGAGTAAAGGATTTTTGTTGTTGTATTGTTAATGTCCTTGCTCTTGTGCCCGTGCCTTAATTATATAGAGACATCACCAACTTAGTCCTGTCTCATGATGAGAAACCCAAATTGCCTTAGTTATATCGATATTGCCTTAGTCATATCGATGACGTCGACCAAGCCTCGTCTCATGATGAGAAATCCGAACTGTCTTAGTCATATCGATAACTCCAACCTGGCTCTGACTCATGATGAAAAACTCAAACTGCCTTAGTCGTATCGATACCCAAACTGCCTTAGTCATATCGATGACGCCGATCAAGCCTCATCTCGTGATGAGAAACTCGAACTGCCTTAGCTATATAGATGACGCCGACCTATTTCCAGCTCATGATGAGAAACCAAAATTGCCTTAGTCACATTGATACCCAAACCACCTTAGTCATATCGATGACGCCGGCCAAGCATTGTCTTATGATGAGAAACCCAAACTGCCTTAGTCATATCAATGATGCCGACCTGGTTCCACCTTCTTCTCGAACGTCTCTGCCAAAATACTATCTAACCCTAATTCAAGAACGACCCAAAATCATAAGCTCGGTCCGGCATTCTTAAGCCCAGGGCGTTCTCAGAACCCAAGGGAGCTTGCCAAGCCTAGAACGCTTGCTGAGCCCAAGGGTGTTCGCCAAGCCTATGCATTCGATGAGCAGGCATTCTCGAGCCCAAGCGGACGCTCCCGAGCCCAGACAGGCGTTCGACCAGCCTAACGCAGGCATTCATGGCCTAATGTGGGCATTTGCCCAACCTCAACATGGGCGTTCTCCAAGCCCAACCCTGGCGTTCTCTAACTCCGGGGCGTTCTCCAAGCCCAACGTTCTCCAATAATGCATTTATCTATATTTTTGACCTTCTTTCCCTCAGAATCTGAAGAAGTAATTAACTACAAAAATGTAGATCTTTCTCATATCTTTCCATAGTCGAAAGAATCAACTCAATCTGATGCACGAGTCAAAAGATACGGCTGATCTACCAAAATTTGATAGAGCCAAGATCTGACCGTCCTCATGGAGAGCGACCGTCCTCTTGGAGACCGACCGTCCTCTCTGAATGAATCAACTCAATCCGATGCCTGAGTCAAATGACATGGTTGATCTACCAAAGTCTGACAAAGTAGAGACACGGTCGTCCTCATGGAGAGCAACCGTCCTCTTGGAAACCAACCGTCCTCATGGAGCCCAACCATCTTCTTGGAGACCAACTGTGTTCTTAGTCTTTGTCCTCTGACCGACCATCCTCTTAGTTCTCGTTCTCTTGGAGACCAACCATCTTCTTGGAGACCGGTTGTCCTCTTAGAGACCGGTCGTCCTCTTGGAGACCAAGAACGTCAAGAAGACAACCACCCATTGTAGGCGATGAGTCGGACACCCATAATTGTAGGCGATATGTCGGACACCACCCATTGTAGGCGACGAGCTGGGCACCCCCAATTGTAGGCGACGAGCCGGACACCCTCAATTGTAGGCGATGAGTCGGACACCACCTATTGTAGGCGATGAGCTAGACACCACTCATTGTAGGTGACGAGTTAGACACCACCCATTGTAGGAGACGAGCTGGACACCACCCATTGTGGGCGATGAGCCGGACACCACCCATTGTAGGTGATGTGCCAAACACTACCCATTGTAGATGACGAGCCAGACACCGCCCATCGTGGGTGATGAGCTGGACAGCCAAACAAGTAAGCCCCCAAAAGGTGAGCCCGACGATCGGAGCGCCCAAGCGAGCTTGGTTAGTCCAGACCCAAAGACAAGCTCCGCCAACCTTAGACGAGCTCAAAGCCGAAATGAACCGGCCCAACTCTAACCCACAATCAATTCCACATGTGTAGTTAATTACATATAAACCACTCATGTCATTAGACATTTCGTGTTCCATCCAAGCAAAACTTATTAAACCAACTATGCTAAATGTCAGAAACTCAAGGTGGTCGCCTAGCGTTTTAGTCGTAATCCCAGAACTCGGAAGCAATTATGCTTGGTCTACCAAAGATCCACAAGCACGATGTAAATATCGTAAACCAGATCTTCTGCTTCGAGAGTCTTGTTCCAATTAGACCCATCCAGGAGTTGAGCATGTCACAAATATGATCCTTTGTTTGCCCATTGAAATCCAACAGCTTGTAATATCTTGCACCAAACTAAGCTTGCGAAGCCGTAGTCGACAAAACGATTGGCTTCCTGTTTTGATCTCATCGTTACAGAGGGCACATTGCGGCTGCTTCGTATTGTAGAAGACCCACCCAAACTAGGTTGCCCCTTGTGGTGATTTGATCCTGTAGAGCAAACCACAAAAAATAGGACACCTTATACTGTACTAGGCCAATTCGTGGTTTACAGAGAACACCAGGAGTGCCAAAAAGATCGTTTATTCGTGGGTATTACATGCAATGATTTTAAAAACGGGTCGAATAATTATTTGGTTCTATTTTCCGGATTATTTAGTAATTTATACGATAAAAATGAGCCGCTGCAAGTGTTGGGTCGTTGTCTTGGGTTCAAATTTAGTGGGGACATGAGTAATCCCCACTGAAAGGGATAGGAACAATATTAGAAATATAATAATTAAAAAAAATATCAGCAAAATAATACAATTTATGAAAATGCAAGTATGAGAATATTGGTTTCATTCTACTATGATATTGGTTTCATTCTACTATGATATTGGTTTCATTCTAGTATGATATTGGTTTCATTCTACTATGATATTGGTTTCATTCTAGTATGATATTGGTTTCATTCTACTATGATATTGGTTTCCATCTTCTCGGATATTGGTTTCATTCTACTATGATATTGGTTTCCATCTTCTCGGATATTGGTTTCATTCTACTATGATATTGGTTTCATTCCACCGTGATATTAGTTTTCATCTTCTCCAATATTGGTATCCCATTATAAGTAAAAATGTATACCATTTGAATGTATTGGTTTTATTCTTCTCGAATATTGGTATCATCGTTCTAGGATATTGGTATCATCATTCTAGGATATTGGTATCATTCTACTTTAATATTGGTATCATTCATCTATGAATTTTTTTATTCGAAAGAAGATATTACCCCTAATATAACGAGAACCCTAAACGATAACGAATAAGCACACCACAATCCACAAAATTCGGAGGTCATAGATAGAGAGATTGAAGATCTAGAGATGGCCGCAGCCGGTGACGAAGATGGGCCTCACGGTGTGGCCGGAAGATGATCCGATCCTTCTCGATGGCCTTGACGACGTTGAGGCCATCGACGCTGAAGATGACGTGATTGCCGTCCATCCAGGAGGTCTTGGCGGTGCACATGAAGAATTGCGAGCCCTTGGCCGGGCCCGGCGTTGGCCATCGAGAGGATCCTGGGACCGGTGTGCTTCCTCACGAAGTTCTCGTCCTTGAACTTGGATTAACATGGTGCAAAGGGACACAAACCTGATAGCTCACACAAACCAGAGCAGAATCTTCAATCCTGCGTTCTACTTTGCCTTAACATAAGGCCTACTAAGGTTCTGAGTCCCGAATCCTGAGCAATTCGACCTGACTTCATCCTGGCTAACGGGTTTGTTGTACAACGACGCGTAAGACTTGGGAGCTCTCAGGTACATGGTTCCTGCGAAATTCAGGGATCGGTGCCCGTTTCGCAACCTCCTCTTCAAATAACAGCTGAAATTGTTGTCCTCCCTGAGAAACTGGAACTGGAATCCTTTACAGCACAATGACAAGCACTTCTCCTTGCATTCCTGGAACCAGGAACCGCGAATAATGTGGTAGTTGTAGCCGTAGAAATTAACATGGTGCAAAGGGACAAAGGCATTCTGCTGTTCTTTTTTCTTGCAAGACAATTCGAACTCCGGATCGCAACCTCGGCTCCAGTCTCCAGGGTCCTTGATCCTGAACCCCAGGAGACAGGAACACTTGCGCCCCGTACTTGGATCATAGATGCATACCCCGTTCTCTCCACATATCCCGTGTATCCTACACGGAACGGATACAGCTTGCCAGGAAACCGCCCATGTTCCAATGGCCTCGTTCAAGCTGTACATCCTAAGATTCCCGTCTTCATCAAGAACCATCCTCCTTGTAACCTTTGTTCCGAAATCCGATGCCATAGCATCCACTTTGTCGGATGAAGTAAACCTGCCTGAAGCTCCCAAGACAGCGATTCTCGTATCGTTGTACCTTGTCCTTCCAGCAGCCGCGTCATCCAGCCACGGGTCAGGCCAATAAATACTCGAAGTCATGGAGTCATCGAAGACGAGGCGAAGAACGTTGCTGTCGTCGAAAGAGAGCTTGTAATAACCTGAGGAATAGTTCCACTTGCTTCTCGAAGAAACGAGCTTGGTGCTCCTCGTGAGTGGCTGACCGGTAAGGAGGGTGTCGGTGGGCGAGCTGAAACTCTCCCAAAGGACCGTACGGTTCCGTGATCCTTGAGTCAGGACAAGGTTGCCACTGTCTTGGAGGAGTAATTGAAGCGAGGAGGACTCTGAAACAGTGTTGGTCCTCCACGTTACGAATTGCCCCGCGTCTTCGAGGATCAGCTCACCTGCTTTTGACATACAAAGTTTACATCGAGTAATTAACATTAAGTAAATTAACATTGAGTAATTATATTTAAGATAAAAAATTTATGTTGCTAGTATCAAATTTTGATTGTGCGATAACTCCTTGTTAAATAAGTTTCCTATAGTGTGTATCTTTGTTATAACTCCTTGTTAAATAAGTTTTAAGGTAAAAAAAAATTTGGGACATTGCCAAAAGGCTCGGAGTGGTATGAGAGAAAGACGTGTTGGAAAATACGGGGACCCCAAGCAATACACAATACGGAGCACACCACAACCACGAGAAAGAACGAACATAAACACGAGGATAAGAACACATAGATTTGGTTATCCAGTTCGACACGAAGGTCTACGTCCGGGGGCGTACCAAGCCAGGGAGAATTTTTACTAACTTTTACTCTTTTGAGCTTCACTTGCTCTTTTACAATAAACGTAGCCACCCACTCTCTTGGAACAATAATAAATGAGATTTACATTGGTATTTATAGAGGCACAAATCCTACAAGGGTTATTAGGTCAGGAGGGGCAAACTAGGAAGTAAAAATTGACTTTCTCGTGCAGGCTGGCGGGCTCCACCTCCTTGGCGGGTGCCAAACCCGTGCCACAGAGATTTCTGAAGCCCGCCATTGGCAGGCGCCAACTCGCATGCCCGAAATCTCGGTAGGCCGCACCTGGCGGTCGCCAGCCCCTTAGCGGGCGCCGGCTTCCGCAACCTTGTTTCGTCTTCACTCGACTCTTGACCCGATCAATTCCCTCGAGCGTTCTCAATTTTTGAACCCAATCTGATCAATTCCGAATCATCCTCAGACTCCATACCCAACAAGACGTACGAATAATTCTTAAACTTTTGCGTCACGTATCTACTGGCACAAGTAGCATGACTCTAAATTCTAAGATAACTTCTATCTAGTTTGAATTTTGCTATAATTAGATAGGTGTTACTCTTTTCATCATTTCTCTAGGAGTTTAGTGCTTAATTGCACTTTTGGTTGGTGTAATAGATGAGTGCTTAATAGTATTTTTTGTGTAACTAATTTTGGAATAGACTTTTACCTATCAAAAAAGGTTGTCAAGGGTACGAGTGCATTTGGCTTGGCTCAGTAAATTGGTAGGCATATACCATGTCAACAAATTTTGAAATAAGGTCAACGACATGGTTGCTGTTAGGAAATTCTTTTTAATAAACGACATGGTTGCTGTTAGGAAATTCTTTTTAATAAACGAGGAAGGAACTATTATTACTAAAAGAAGAGACGGTAACATCAGTATAATCGAGCATTTTATAGTGATAATAATCCATAGGCGATCTAATCCATAGGCGGGTAGTCAATTGCGTTACAATCATAGGTGTAAATGCAGTACCTACCAACTACCGTAAAAATCCTGTGGGAAAGCTTGGAAATGGTGATAATGTCAGGAAATTGGAATGCTTGAAAATGGCCTAATATATGTGGTTACTATTTGTCCTTGAGAATGACTGGTAGCTATGAAGTCATTGCAAGTCAATGTCGTCGACTAAATTTTAGTTCTGATATAATCGAGCATTTTGAACTATATTTTAAATATGACTCTACCAACAATATTATTTATATTTCTGATATTTGAATCCATACATTTTCAAGTAAATCTAAATATCTTACTACTTTTAGGTTAGTCGATCCTTATCTTTGATATCCAACTTCTCTTTTCTCTTTTTTGTATTTTTTGGGTTGACATCGTCTGATATTTGTACACCAATTGTACTGATTAATCAAGATATAATTCACATAGAACTTTAAAAAGTGGCAAAATTTACTCAACAAGTATTTAAATATTTTGTGTTCCCAAGAGTTCGAACTTAAGATAATGAATTGTGATCAAGTGATTTTTTTATCTACATTTTTAAGGAAAATTTTTACTTTAATAGCATGTAGTTTCACACTTTTTTAACTTAGTACTTGTAGTTTAGCTTTGTTATTTTTGGTGACAGTGACTTCCTAAATTGACATTTTTGATGACAATTTCTAACATACCACATCATCAGATGTGTCAAATAGTTATGGTTCAAATTGAGGTTTCTTTAAGTTTTCTATGGCAGTGTCACCTAAGAGAGAATAGCACTTATATGGAAAAACCATGTAGGACAAACTAACTCTAGTTAAGAAATTATCACCAAAAGTGTCACTTTAAAAAATCTTCATCACCAAATGTATCAATTTAAGAAAATTGTGTCAGAAAAAAAGACAAAGTTAAAATACAAGGTGCTAAATTAAAACGCGTGAAACCATGAGGTATTATAGTAGAATTTTCATATTTTCTACGTTCATATATGTTTAGACCAAAAGTCTTCAGTCATGGCCTTGCATTTCTAAGTAATGAGATTCAAAAAGACAAAAATGTTCTTATTTTCTACGTTCATATATGTTTAGACCAAAAGTCTTCAGTCATGGCCTTGCATATTTTCTACGTTCATATATGTTTAGACCAACAGAAGACGTCATGACTAAGACTCAGAGACGTCGCCTTGAGAGGAAGGTCCAAAAGTATAGGAAAATCATCAAGATCTTCGAATGGCAACTTGCAGAATAAAAGGCCAAGCTAGAGGAATAAAAGACTCTCTTAGATCATCCGCGGGTTAAACACCAGTCGACCATGATTCAAGGTCGGGCCAAGAAGGTTAAAGCCTATAAGGCAGACAAAGGAAAGGACCTCAAGCACATTAAGGAGATTCGACCAGAGGCATCCACTGATCAACGTAAGAAGTTGACACGCAAGTGGGTAACTAAGGCAAGAGGAGAGGTCCACCCAAAGGAAGATCGCCTCATAGAGGATAAGGCTGACCAAGCCAACCGAAAGGGAAAGAAAGCCTCGGTCGACTTTGACAATGTGTCCTTTAAGTTTGTGAACTTCCCAAATAAGGTGGCGATTAACATAGCCCCGGCTAGTTTTGGGTCGAAACTCAATCAAACGAGCCACCAAGAGAGAGACATGATGGACAGTGACATTATTGAGGTTGAGGTAGGATGGAGGCCTTCACCCATACCCCTGGTGGAAGACTTCAATAATAGTATCGCTACCGCTAGGCCTACCCGAAGGATAAGTGAGATCCTAAAGTCCTTGTATATCATGGCTCACATCTTTGGGAAGGTGATTGAGAGAGTCCTCGTGGACAATAGGGCAGTTACAAATATCCTACCTCAGTCGCTCCTCAAGAACGTAAACAAGGAGAGGGAGAAGCTGACCCCCAGAGTCCTCATGGACAACAGGGCTATTGAAAATATCCTACCTCAGTCACTCCTCAAGAATGTAAACAAGAAGAGGGAGAAGCTGACCCGCTATGAGATGATAATGGCCAGCTTCGTCGGTACGGGTACTCGTCTCCTTGGAGTACTTGTGACTGAAGTTAGCATGACCTCTGTTACTCAAGAGGTTGTCTTCTTAGTCATAAGCGCATAGACCTCCTACAGTTCTCTATTGGGGAGGAATTGGATTCGCTCAAGATAAGTGGCCTTATTCTCCCTTCATTATTTCTTGATTCGATGGAAGCAGAATGGAAGGATAGAGATTATGAAACCAAGCATCAATCCCTTCTTGTCGGTTATTGACAGTGTAGAGGTGGCCTTTTATGATAATTCCATAGCGCCAACGAAGGTGGCCTGGAGTAGCGTAGATTGCTGGTTTTCCCTATATTTGAGCTCGGTCGAGCTAAATGTTCCTTCTACCCTTTGATCGATTAGTGCAATACCCGGGGGGCAGGCACTTCACCTTACCCATGAGGATTAAGACTACATGAGAGGTGATAAGGCAATTGGGACTACACCTCTTCATCATATAAGTTGGCCAATTATATCTTTGAAGACGATGACCAAGACCTCGTAGAGCTAAATAACCTTCACCTTTGTCAAACCAAGATTAATGACGCCAAAGTTGGAAGTGAAAGACCTTTCGAAAGGGGGGTCTCTATTGAATATTAATGCCCGAAAAGGCCTAGGTGTCGACCTTACCGTGACCTATGAGAAGAATGATGTTAGGAGTTAGTCGACCCTCACCTTACTTTACACCATGGGTACATGCCTTCAATTCTTCTTGACCAGGTGAATCAAAGGCATGTGGGGGGCATTATTAAAGTGCAAAAATAACTTGTTGGGAGCTCGGGGTAGACTCCCATTGGCTGTGTATGCTTAAGGTAGCCTGGCTACCCTCATACTCAATTCAGCTTAAGTACCGTCAGCCTCAGTCTTGGCTTAGACTACCCTCAACTTCAAATCAGATTAGGTATCCTCAGCCTCAAACTAGCTTGGGTTTCTTCAGCCTTAAGTCAGTTAGGACACCCTTAGCCTGAAGTTAGGTTGGGTTCCCTTAAGGAAACTAGGCCTCCCTTAGGTTAGGTTGAGCACTTGGAAGGAATGAGAGGGCTTTCTTAAGATATATCAAGTTGGACTTCCTCAGTCTCTTTAATGAGTCCTGTACTTGGTAGATCGACCGTTATGCTCAACTCGAATCTTGAAATGAATTAATTCTTTTGGCTATGAGAAGATAAGAGGTATATCTCCAACTTATATTTAAAGGGCCTTTCATAATTCCACATCAAAGAGGGTCAAAACGAGGCTTCAAGTCTCGGTTATGGTTTCATCAGTGAGGACCATCAGACTGTAGCAGATTTCTTGTATCGTGTGACTCAGACCTCTGATTAAGGTTATTCAAGTTGCTATGCAAAGCCAAAAGATATATATACAACTTTGTAGTTGGCAACTTCTTCTAATTTGGAGCCAAAAGAGGTCAAAAGTTGGTTTGAAATGATCACCGCTCATCTGGCTACAAATGGTCGAATTAGGCAAGCTAAAATCGTCGAATTAGAGGCTTGAGGAGCTAAAATCATCGAATTAGAGATTTGGGGAGCTAAAATCATCGAATCAGAGAGGAGCAAGCCCAAATGGTCAAATTAAGCAAGCCAAAGGGTTGATTTAAGCAAGTTGGTTGGTCGACTTAAGGACCTGGATTGAAATCGTCGACTTAAAGAGAGGCGAGGTAGGATCATCGATTAAGGTGCAAGAAAGGATCGATCATTGTAATAAGCATGACAGGGTCAGATGGTGAAATAAGGGACTTCAACCTCGGATGGTCGAAAGTGAGAGCTTCGACCTCAAATCACAGAGAGACTCGACCTCGACCTTGACCTCAGATGGTTGAGTTAAGAAGCCTCGCGTGAGATGGTTGAAAGAAGGCTTCGACCTTGGATTGTCAAAATAGGCGTCCCAACCTCGAATGGTCAAAATGGGCCTCGCAACCTGAAATGGTCGAAACGGACCTCCAGACCTCAAATGGTCGGGATGGAGAGGTTCAATCTCAGATGGTCAAAGTATGAAATCTTGCCTTGGATCATTGAAAATTAGGATCTTATGCTTGAATACTGGGCTCATCATTGATGAAAAGGCCTGATCGAGATGGTCTCTATAGCAAGTTAGGAAAGGGAAGGACACGAAGAGACCAAATTTGGAACGGACTCTAGTGAAGGTAACCTTAAAGAGGCCGGACATATTCAGACTCTCGCAGAAATTGAAGGGCTCCAAGACTCTTGATGTACTCGGGTTCTCAAGGGATATGGATAAGTATTGGAAATCCGAGTCGGGCAAGGATAAGTATTGAAAATTCGAGTCGGGCAAGGATAAGCATTGGAAGTCCGAATTGAGCAAGGATAAATACTCGAAGTCCGAGTTAGGCGGGGATAAGCATTAGAAGTCCGGGTCGGGCATTGGAAGAGATGAGCATTGAGAACTTTGAGTCCGACTAAAATACGACTTAGGAGGAGCTGGGTCAATTTTTTTTCTCTATATAAGCAAGGCTCGGGGTCAAGGCGGAGATCATCTACAAACACATATCTCTCAAGCTCCGGCTTTTTTCTAAGTTTAGTTAGTAGGTAGTAGTCCCGACTTTGACCACATTTGTTCCTTTAGCGTTAGACCGACCTTAGGGTGAGCACTCGGGACCGTCACGAGATCGATCGACTTTCTCTCATATTTTTTCCCCCAACAAACAATAATTGTATAGAGCATTCGTAAGAAGCTGGAAAGAAGGAATAATATAAAAAAACAAAAGATTTGTTTAGTTACAGAAGGAAAGATGTTTTATGTGATTTTTTAAGTATTTTTTACTAACTTGTCCATGTCAGGAAGTATTCCAATGTCACTATTGTCATGTCACCTCTGGTAATCCCCAAGTTAGATTTATTTAAATACAGGATACTTTGTGAGGTATTTTTAAAATAGGGGTACAAAGTATCTATATCTTATAATACAGTGTACTAAGATATTTTTATCCCTATATTTTATAGTTGACTAGCATGTATCAGTTCAAAAATGAAAAAATAATATATATATATATATATATATACCAAGTCAAAGATTGAAAAGAATAATAGTGACATTACCAGTCCATATATATAATGGTGTTTGAAAGTAATTGTCATAAGTAATAAAAGAACAAATTAGTAATTTCATTCCCTTATCTGGGGGCTGAGTATGACAAAGAATTATAAGAAAATGGATGAGATGAGAGAAGTTTGGAGTGAGAATCTTCTTGTTAATTAGTTTATTTAATAAGAGAACAAAAGGCAAGTCATGATAATAGATTCAAAACATTTTAATCACAACGAATATAGAATTTGTCTATTATTAATAAAAACGAGAACCATATATTGTTATTTGGGTTGTTATTATATGACTTATGAAGAATATTATATTGTAAACATAAGCCCTGCTTATCTAGGGAATTTTTTTATTTTGTCACCAAACTATTATTTATTATTATTGTCTGACATGATCTTGTTATGCGATAGATAGATCTTGTTATGCGATAGACACTTTTAATTAACATGTTCAGATCATGGTTTTAAAAAACGACCCAGAGGCTGATCCGGAATTTTTCCCGTCCTCCGGGTCGGACGGTCCGACCGGTCGGACCACCAGTCGGACCATAATTTTTTTATTTTTTGTATTTTAAAATTAATATATAAGTAGTACCTAAAAAAGCCAAAATCAGGCCGATGACCAGGCCCAGGCACGCTAAGAAGGCTTGCACTAAATAATTGGAGTGTGCTACTTAAAAGCCCATAATTATTAAACCTCCTTTAACTTGCAAGTAAAAAGAATCAATTAAGTGGGTGAACGTGTAATTGAACCAACAAAATGCTTACTACCAAAATGCTATTAACTCACCTTCCGGGAGTAACATATGATCCAGGAATACTAAATATCACCACCTAGCCTTAGTTGCTTATAAAACCAGAGGTGCCAGCAACTGTATTAACATACGATCCATAATTTCACACTAACATCACCACCTAACTTTAGTTACTTACAAAACCATCTAGTGGTTCTTCTTGTTGGATGCATATATCCATGGCCCAAACTTGCAACTTTGTTAACAGCTACTTGAGGCGAGTTCATGACATCCATTGGAATTTCAGCATGAATAAACCACATTAAAAAAGCCACATCCGCTTCATGCCATGCTGCATCCCTCTTTGGAGCATTGCTTGATTGTGTTTGAGTTTCGGCTTCAGATTCAGGACGAGCTTCTCTAATGTTAGACATATCTATCACATATCAAATAAAATTAACCAAGTCAAGATTAAATAATAAAGCAATCCCACACTGTGACTAAAGCAAGCATACACCGTAACCCATCTACAAAGCAATCACACATGGAGCTCCAAATTCCATTGGTTCCTTCCATCTTCCAAAAGATCACCAATAGACAAAAAAACACAGTAAAAAGTATCAAAGAATTTGGTTCTGCAAAAATTAACTAAAAGTCTAAAACCCATATTAAGCTATAACTAAAGCAAACAATGAAGCAAGCACACACACATCCATAAAGCAAGCACCCACTATAACTAATGCAAGCACCCACTGTAACCCAAAGAAAAAAAATACAGCAGCAAGTATCAAATAATTTGGTTCCGAAAAAACATCAAAGGCTAGTATCAGTCCGAGAATAATGAAAGAGTTCTATCTGTGTCCCAAAGAGTCAGCTTAACCGTTTTCCGAAGTCCACACCTACATCCAACAACAAAACAACCAAACGTCATCAAAGTCCACACCTACACCAAGAGTTGGTTAATCCTTCTCCTCCAATGCACAAGGATTACAATCGGAAAGCAACCAAACAAAATCCATACAAGACAAAGCGACGATGAGCATAAGTAAAAGTAAAATCGGAAAGCAAAAGTACCAAAGGTACGAGCTAGATCCTCTTGCCAAGTACCAACCCCAGAATCCCCAATCAACAAAGTGACGAGGACGACGCGTCGCCTGAACGGAGACCCATAATTTTTTATTTGGGGCTTTGTCGAGTGTGCGGCGAGGGATTTTCTTGCTTGAGGGTATCGAGGGTTTCTTGGTTTTAGGGGAAAAAAATCTTGGTTTCTGGATATTTTGCCCATTTTTAAGTTTTCGTACTAACCGCTCGCGGCCGGTCGGAATGAGGGTCTGAATCACCCGGTCCTACCGGATTTTGAGCATTTTATACGGCACCCGACTCAAAGGTAAAGAATGACCCGCTGTGGCTACCGATTCGTGGTTCGACCGGTTGGACCGCCGGTCAGACCGTGTTTTTTAAAACAATGGTTCAGATTATTTTATTTTTTATTGTTTGGTATTAGATTTGTGAATTTATTCAAGATAATACTATCATTTCAAAAAGAAATGATTTATGAGCATAAGATGAAAAAAATAAATTAATGTACCTCTATCATTGCCACTCCGACACTCCATCAGAAGTTACTAAACAACTCTATAAAAGTTAGACAACTCGCATTCCCATCTTTTTAGTTGGAAAAACTATATTCTCAGGGTTGAGTGATTGTTTGTCTTTGACGTGAAGTTGAATTAACTTTTATACTAGAAATTGCGCCCACCAAGAAGCGACTAACTAATAAAAAATTGATGAGCACAATATCAGCTAACTATATTCTTAGCATTGCACACACACTGCGACTGTGATTACATCTCCAAATGGCAATAAAGCCCGGAGATAATTGCCTTGCACAGGTCTTTCTAAGGCATAACTAGCACCTCATCGATTTCGTAGATATACTCTATTAATCGCGAAAATTGCAGGGAGTGGATCAGACCAAAGCTAATCCACACACTCACTGCCACACTTAATGGCACCACAGACTAAGCTAAATACTCCCGTAGAAGAGTGTTTCTCTAAAGTGGCTAGAACTCTAGTGGTTCTAGCAAATGCTAGACAAAATGGAATGAGAGGTCTAAAAGGGTATTTATAGGGACCGAATTTGGTCCTGGAGGCCAAATTCAGAACGGTGCTAGAGGATTTTTATTAAAGGACATGTTGGAACTTTTTTATAGAAACGCGAAAACACGGAAAGTAAAATGAAAAAAATCCACAACCATTGAATTGTAACTGGGTAAACTATTGAAGCGCATAACACATTTATTAATCAAACAGTTATAAGAGACTGATTGGGGATTCCCCAGTTTATGACAGGGAAAGATGGATACATTAATTAAAATGAAGTTTGGTTAAGTCCATTTGAAGTGTTCTAAAAACCAAACATCACAATGTTTGGTTTCAAGCTATCCATTTAATTCTCCTAAAAGTATTCATTCTCAGTAGTCAAATGAAGTTTAATTTGAAACCAATTAAACATTCTTCTAGACTCGGACTTTCACATGCAAGCAATGTCAAAACTACCGAAATGCTAATGCTGCAGAGTAAGCAAGCAACATAATTATCCCTAACAATTTCCTTAGCGGCATGAAACTGCTTCCCCTTCCAGCAATCTCTCCAATGCATCAGAAGAAAGACCGGTCATTTCCAACGTCTTCTCCCACACCCGATGTGAAGTCTCAATGTCATGCGCCTTTTCGAAAGGATTAGCTGGTCGACAATCTTGGGAAATGAACGTCAAACATGCCGGTTATCTGCCTTCAGCAGTTCACAGTATTCCAGAACTTGAGGATTTGTGGCTGCAAAAAGAGAGCTTCTGGATCCTGAAATAAGAGAAATGCAACGAGTTGTTTAGCAACATCTGCTCCTTGTGGATAAGTATTCTTGAGGTCGATAACAACATTAAATTGTGTTTTAAAACTGAAAAACTGTTCTAAAAAAAACTGAAACATGAGTTCTAAACATCTTCACATACAAAAGTAGCTAAACCGGAAGGAATCTGTTCTTGCAAAATTTTGTCAATCACGACATTATTTGCATAATTATAATTTTCCATAGTACAAGCAGAGTCAAAACTCAAAAGAAATCCTTCTCAAAAAAAAAACTCAAAAGAAGTCTAGTTAAGATTATAAGAAGGATTAGAAGGCTTTCATCCAGCAAAGTTAAACACTTTCCCAAACTAACTACACCAAATTGATCAAGAGCTCATTACTATTAAAATCCTAATAGAAAAGATAACAATCAATACCTTAGTCGAACAAATCCTAAGCTGCAGACATGATCTAACCTCGATATCTTAACAGCTAGAAACTGTGAATTAAAATGGATACCGCAGCCATCAGCACTACTTCTAAACATTGCAAACAATCCACCGCAAAGGCGTATATCCTATTTAGCAAAAACAAAAGGTATATATGCTCACCTTCTTGCGGATTGAAGATAAAATAGGGAATCAGATAACTGAGTAAACCATTGAATCGTAACTGGGTAAATGAGACGGTCCCTATTTATCCGGGATGAGATAAAAACGGACCATTGAATCATAACTAAGTAAATTATTGGATCGTCCAGGACGGTCCTGGTTGGATTTAGTCTTCCAGGACCAAATTCGCTCCATATTTATAGACCAAGCACGAATCCTAAAAAAATAGGAAAAGACAAAAGTGTTAAAAGTCTATAACTTAGCCATTCCCCATCCACCCAATAACATCTTGTCACACTTAACCAAGTTCTTTAAGTTAATGATCTAGACTTTGGTGTTGGGAAATTGTCGAGAAGAGGTGACTGGTGGGTGCCATGTTGTTGGCGATCGCCAATGTCCAATTTCAATAGCTGGTGAATTTGGGCAACTGGCGGACGCCAGCTGGTTGACGGGCGCTGATGAGCGTAAAAACACTCATCTTTAGTATTATTTAATATTTATATTCGATTATTTCTATTTTTTTATATGTATTGATGTGGTGTCTTATATCGTGCATATTTTATTTTACTCTCATCATGTTATTTATTGTGTTTCTTTTGTGTTTGAAGTTGGGAGACTTCATGGAGACGAGAAGGAGGATGTTGATGCACCTTGAGACCCGTCGCATGCAATCAGATTAGCTGGAAATGATGGGGCTTGATCGAGTCCTTAGAGACAGTTTGGATGAGACTGACCTTGAGGGACTAAAATAGATTTAAGTAGCTCATCTGAAGTCCGATGGAGTCAAGTGAAGCGGTTCTAAAAAGAAGACATCTGCTACTACAATTTTGTCTATAATGGTGGTCTTCAAATTCGGAGTCCAAAAGGGTAAAAAATTAGTCCAAAGTCAAGCTTCGAATCTGTCAACTAGCTAGACGAAATGGGCTGGGTTTCAAGAATTATTTTGGGCCCATTTTGGCTTTCTCCAATGCTTTTAATTATTGAAACTTTAAGGGTACAATAGTCATTTTGAGTATAAAAAATTTTCTATAAAAGTCTTCTTTGGCTTTCCTTGGAAGCACCCTTGGATATTTTTGCAAAATTTTCCCAACAACTCTCGCCTTCTCTCTTTTGGAGAAATCTTCTTATCTCCATTGTAGAAGCTTGAAACTTGAAGGAGGAGCACTTTAGGGAGCTTTTGAAGACACCTTGAGCTTTCTCTAACTCTCTCTTTTAATGTACATGCTTAACTTACTTTGTTCAATGAATATTTTGTGTTATTTTGTGAATATGTGTGAGTAGTTGATTAGTGGGTTAGGTACCTTAATGGCACCTACTTAGCCAAGGGCTTAAGGGATTAAATGCTTAGGATTATGTTATTTTTCTTTAGAAATACCTGAACCGTAATATGATCTTAATAAACTACTAAACTGATTAGTTAATTAAGTTATTAATGGTACTAAGCCCACTCATTCCTTAATTGTTAAAACTATCATCTAGTTTTTTTATAGTTGATTAGAAGTGACCAACTTGTGTTTAGAATTGACAAATCTATAATAATTAGTCCTAGACTAGTGGTTAAGTTGTATTTGCAGACTAGCACTTAATCCTTGTAGGACGACAATCCTGTACTTACACTTTATTGCAAAAAGATTAAAAATCCTTCCTTTCAGGCGCCAGTCCCACGGGACAGCTTTTTCTATTTTGTATGGGACCCTTGTTTTGGACTCCTAGGTCGACCTAGATAGGTTAAATGATGTACAAGGGTTTATCTCTATATAAAGACATGTTACCCTAGGTTATGTATGGCTTTGTGACTCAGATCTCATCAATAAAAATTCTTCTTTCTTACAGTGGACATAGGCATTAGGCCAAACCATGTAACTCTTGATTTCCTAATAACTGGTATCAGAGCTAAGGTCGAGGGATGGCAGATCTCGACGATAAGTTTGGCTTTGTGAAGTTCGATGGATCATCGAATTTTGAGTTATGGCAAAGGCGTGTCAAAGATCTGCTGGTCTAATAAGGTATGGTGAGTGCAGTCTTAGGGAAGAAGCCTGAGAAGATGGAGGACCAATAGTGAAAAGAGATGGAGGCCAAGGCGGTGGCGATGATTTGCTTGTGTTTGGTGGATGATCATGGATGAGGAGTCGCTAGCTGGAGTATGGAAGAAATTAAAGCATAGGTATATGTCAAAGTCTCTGTCGAACTGTCACGACCCAAATTCGTGGTCAGTGACCGGTGCTAGATCATGTCAAACTTAATCTAATAAACATAACCTAGCAAGCCTCAAACTTAACTCACCTGTCTCATTATAAGAATAGTCAAAACATTTTTTTTCACAACATTGTTTCTTTAAACAAACATATTTATTCGTGTCGAAAACCTGGTAGGCATAATTCCAAAGTTGGAGTACACATCTCCAACGTCATATCATCAAACTCATCCTTTCAAAACATAAACATAAATTTACACATACATTACATATTAACATTAATCTAAGATCATATGTCAAAGACCAACAAATATGTACAATGGAGTGACCTAGATCACAAAAGAGAAAGACCATCTGGAGACCTTCAAATGTAGCCCGAGATGGAAGACAACGGGCTGAACTCGGATGAAAAAGATTTTCCAGATGCAAACCACAGCTCAAATCTCTTCACCTGTAGATTAAAGTAAGGGATAAGTGTTTTGAAACACTTAGTAAGCAATATTATAAGTAACATGTATTTAGCCAACCAGTCGTTCCCATCAAACCCAACCAATACTAACACAGAACTAAGACAACAAAAGACCACTTCACAGATAAGTCATTAAAGAATTCACGTGTAATCAGAATTTCAGATAGACTTGCATAGAACATATAACACAATTCGGATGAACTTCAGATAGGTCTAGATAGTGTCACTCCTACTCTGACACGAGGATACCATATCTTAAAGGCGCCATCAGAAACCAACCCCGCCGGCCAAATATCATATCGTATACATATCCAATGTATCCTCAGAATATGTGCACATATGCCAACATCCCCGGTTGGTCACGGGTAGACCTCATCATCCGCCATCACACAAATCATATACCAAACTTTTCAAAATTCACATACATACACAAACAATCCAAAAGTAACCTCAAATATCACATAGACCAAAACCAAACCCAATACCACATTTCAAATTATTCAAAAGTACGCCAAATAAAGCACATCATCCACGTCTAGTTAACTAAACACATGTTAGAAAGAATATCCACTTACAAAGCAATAGTTGCTTAAACCGCTCAAAGAGAAGCTCCTTGCTTCGTTCTGCAACTCGTGGCACTCGGATTCAAACGTCAGTTAACTAGTCAAAAGAACCATTAACCACTACATTATCCGCCTCTCTAGCATGTAAATATGTCTTAGGAATCATAAAACTTTATTTCTTAATTTTTCATTTCTGTCACTAGAAATACTTAATCTAATCCGTACCAATTATACAAAATACATCACCTTCAAATTTCAAAACATAATTAATTTTCTGAATTGCTTAATTAATTAAGCATATCTACTTGTTTTTGTTTCTAATTACTTTCAAGCAATCCATTACAATTTCATCTAAGTTGATTACAAAACAAAACAACTCAGCTCATAAACTTACCCCGTAAACTTTCCCTATTTCTCTCTTGCTTTCTCGGTCGCTTCTCTCTTTATTTTTTCTTCCTTTGGTTTCTTTTTCTTTCTTTATAATTTTGGTCCATACATAGGTGAACAAGATAGAGCTCAGTAACTTATATTGATCCCATCCTGTTTCCACCGCCTCATATTTAATTAATTTTACCTTTGTTGGCTGTCAAATTTTTTTAATCCACCGACGTTTCCTTTCTTCTTCTTTTTTCATGGTAATCTTTTCCTTTATGTGCCACGTTTCTAACTACTTCACCTTTATCTAATACTTAAATATTCTATAGTCCTAGCTTTGTTAAATTTTATAATTTGCCACGTTTTTTTTATACCATATATATTTACATATATTTTTTAATCCAATTTTACAAGCTAAAATTCAACTAACTCTTAATCCGTCTCAGAATTATTTACAAATCTTATCACTGGACAGCTAAATATACTTTGCTTAATTTATCGAACATAATATGGCTAATCATCAGGTTGAATAGTAAATTCAAATTTTAGGTTAACTTAAATAAAATTACATAACAAATATTTTCAATACTTACAAAATCAGACCTATATCAAAGCACCTTAAATTCTTACTTTGTTCCAGCCAAATTATTTCATAAATTACAAGACTCAAAGAACAAAGTTATAGATATAAATGTTATAAATCCACACAAATTAAAATTACCTAATTTAAAATCCCAATTAGGAAATTATGCCTATTTTACCGAACGACGATGGACTAAGTCTAAACCCTTCCAAAACCAACCTTATTTTGTTGTTACCAATTTCGTAGAAGGGTGAGGATATCACAGTCTTCCCTCCTTATAAAATTCGGTCCCCGAATTTGCAAAATGGAAAGCTAACTTACTTGTCATGCAAATAGATGTGGGTACTTCATTTTCATCACTTCCTCTATTTCCCAAGTTGCCTCAGCCAATGAACGATTTGCCCATTCAATCTTGACCATCGGAAGTTCTCTATTCCGAAGCTTCCTAACTTCATGATCCAAAATTCTTATTGGATTCTCCTGATATGTCAAATCTCCACTATCTGTGGCTCCAAAATATGTGTAGAATCATGCAAGTATCGCTTAAGCATGGAGACATGGAACACTGGATGAATATGAGACAAAGATGGTGGCAAAGCCAATCGGTATGCCACTGGTCCAATTCGCTCCAAAATCTCAAATGGGCCGATATATCTAGGACTGAGTTTGCCCCTTCTTCCGAACCTCATTGTTCCCTTCATAGGTGAAACCTTGAGGAAAACATGTAGTCCCACATCAAACTCAATATCCTTTCGTCTCTTATCTGAGTATGACTTTTGCCAACTCTGGGCTGTTTCTAGCCTTTGTCGAATCAACTGTATCTTCTCATTGGTTTCTTGCACCAAGTCATTACCCAATAGTTATTTTTTGCCAACCTCATTCCAACATAACGAAGATCTACATTTTCTTCCATACAAAGCTTCATATGGAGCCATCTTGATACTTGACTGGTAGCTATTATTATAAGCAAACTCCATCAATGGCAAATAACGATCCCAACTTCCTCCAAAATCAATGACACAAGTTCGCATCATATCTTCCAATATCTGAATAATACGCTCAGACTGGCCATCTGTTTGAGGATGAAAGGCCGTACTCAAATCCAAACGAGTTCCCATAGCCTCATGAAATTACCTCCAAAACCTTGATGTGAAATGCGTTCCACGATCAGATACAATTGAAACTGGTACACCATGAAGGCGAATAATTTCGTCCATAAATATCTGAGCAAACTTACTTGCATCATATGTACTCTTTATTGGTAGGAAATGTGAAGATTTTGTCAATCTGTCTACAATAACCCACACTGCATCATAACCTTTGGAAGTAGTTGGAAGCCATACTAACAAATCCATTGTTATCTGTTCCCACTTCCACATTGGAATCTCAAGAGGTTGTAGTAATCCAGAAGGCCTCTGATGCTCTGCTTTTACCTGTTGACAGGTCAAACACTTTGAAACAAACTTTGCAATGTCCTTTTTCATACCTTGCCACCAGTAATTGCATCTCAAATCATGGTACATTTTTGTAGATCGAGGGTGCATACTGTAGACTGCTCGGTGGGCTTGAGTCAATAGTTCCTTTCTTAGATCTCCAACATCAGGAACAACTACTCGAGAACCAAAATACAAGACACTGTTAGCACTAAGTCAAAATTTAGGTAATTTACCATGTTCAACTTGTTCCATCATCACAATAACCTCTGGATCCTCCCATTGCAATTCCATAACCCGTCCTCGCAAGGTAGGTCTCATATGCATTTCTGCTAGAAACTTTGGCTGAATTAAGAATTTTCGACTTAAAGCATCAGCTACCACATTAGCTTTCCCAGGGTGATAATTAATGGCGCAGTCATAATCCTTAAGTAACTCCATCCACCTCCTCTGTCTTAAGTTCAAATCTCGTTGCTCAAAGATATACTTGAGGCTTTTATGATCTGTATATATCTCAAACTTCTCACCATACAAGTAATGCCTCCAAATCTTCAATGCAAACACAACTACTGCCATTTCCAAATCATGGGCTGGATAATTCTCTTCATGTTTTTTCAGTTGTCTAGAGGCATAAGCAATAACATTCTTGTGTTGCATAAGAACACATCCCAAACCCACTCTTGAAGCATCACAATACACTGAATATCCACCTGATCCTGAAGGTAGAACCAATACAGGTGCATGGGTTAACCGATCCTTCAATTCTTGAAAACTCTCTTCACACCTACCCGACCATTCATACTTGGCATTTTTATGAGTTAGCCGAGTTAACGGTGCTGCCAAAGTAGAGAATCCTTTGACAAATCATCGATAATACCCTGCTAAACCCAAAAAGCTGCGCATCTCAGTAACATTAGCTGGGGTAGGCCAATTCACAACAGCTTCCACCTTCTTTGGGTGAACTGACACTCCATCTTTAGACACCACATGTCCTAGAAAAGCTACACTTTGAAGCCAAAACTCACACTTTGAGAATTTAGCATATAGCTTTTTCTCTCGTAGTGTCTGCAACACTTGCCTAAGGTGTCTCTCATGATCCTCCTGATCAATAGAGTAAATCAATATATCATCAATAAACACAACCACAAACTGATCCAGGAAAGGCTTGAAATTCTGATTCATCATATCCATAAAGGCAGCTGGGGCATTAGTCAATCCAAATGGCATAACCAGAAACTCATAATGGCCATATCGAGTCCTGAATGCCGTCTTTGGGATGTCCATCTCTCTAATCCACAACTGATGGTACCCCGATCTCAAGTAAATCTTAGAAAACTATTTAGATCCCTGCAACTGATCAAACAAATCATCAATTCTTGGAAGAGCATATTGATTGCGTATAGTTACCTTATTCAGCTTTCGGTAGTCTATGCACAATCGTAAGCTCCCATCTTTCTTCTTCACAAATAGCACTGGGGCTCCCCAAGGAGAAACAATAGGCCTTATGTACCCTTTATTCAACAAATCTTGCAACTGATCTTTTAACTCTTTCATTTCAGCTGGAGCCATACGATAAGGTGGTATAGAGATTGGTTCAGTTCCTGGTTCAAGATCAATACAAAATTCAATCTCCCTCTCTGGCGGTAAGCCTGGTAGATCTTCTGGAAATACATCTGGGTACTCCCTCACAATAGGAACATGATCCACCAAAATATCTTCTTCCCTTATTTCTTTTACCATAGCTAAATAGCTTGCACATCCTTTCCTTAGAAACTTGCTAGCTTTCATGTAAGAGATAAGCTTTGCAGTAGTCACCTTTTTCTCACCCTGAAACTCAAACTTTGCCTCATCTGTTGGATAGAAAATAACCCTTTTTCCGAAGCAATCCACTACTGTATGATAAGTGGACAACACGTCCATACCCACTATGATATCAAAACCATCCATATCTAATATGTATAAATCGGCCATCAAGTCATGTCCACTAATTTGAATATTGCATGATCTAACAACTTCACAAATATACATAAATCCGCCCGAAGGAGTGGCAACAATCATAGACTCATCCAAACATATAGGCATAGTATCCAAACATTGAACATATTGAGATGACACAAAAGAGTGTGTAGAACCCGAATCAAATAGAATACGTGCATAAGATGATCCAATGGAAAGGTTACCTGACACCACAGTGTTACTAGCATCAGCATCTCTCCTAGTCAAAGCATACACTCTAGGGTGTGCACCGCCTCCTCCATTATCAGACTTAGGTCCCTCAATCCTCAAACCTACTACTCTTTGATCAAGTAGATTGCCCTGCTGAACTTGTGGTCGGGGAAAGTGTTGTGTTGGCGGCCTAACTATCAAACTTGTCACTTGCTTACGCTGATCGATTGTAGGACAGTCTTTCACCAAGTGACCTTGCATACCACAGCGAAAACAAGCTCCTGTCCTTTTATAACAAATGTCTCCAGGATGTTGTTTACCACAACTTTGGCATCTCCTGAAATTACTAGATTGGTTCTTACTGAATTGCTGACCATGAAAATCCTTCCCTCTACCAAATCTACCAAGTGGTCCTCCACCCTTAGACGATACTGGCTGAATGTTGGTCCATCTTTCTTGCTGTCTAAAGCCTTGGTTGAAACTCCTTTGTGGTGGTTTTTCAAACTTCTGGAATTTTGGTTGACTTTGGACCACTTGACGTTCATTATCTCGCATCTCCAAGGTTCGAGCACAATCCATTGCAGCTGCATATGTGTCACGACCAGAAAATAGAAGTGATATTGCTCGAGGATTAAGACATCCCGCTAGGCATCAGGCTTTATTACAAATAAAAATCCAACTTTTTAGTAAATAGGAAAATGAACAATTGTCATCAAATCCAAATACTCGCAGTCGGAAAAACAACCGCCCTTATTTTTCAAGAAAGCAGTGATGATGCATGCAAGCCGAACCCTTTACTCCCGATCCCGAACCTTAGCTGAACCATCTGAAACACATACGACTAACGTGAGTTGATTAACCCAGTAAGTGGAACAAGTACAAATATAATCACAACAAAATTAAATATACGAGCATAATCACAGAAGATCCCTTAACCGACTAACACACATAGACTCCGGAGTCGAACATATTCATGACGGGATTCTCGGGGGCCCAGAAAGTACCCCTCCGTTCCTGCGTACGGGCCCAAAAGACAGAAGGGTATCCCCACGAGCCCAGATAATTTCTGCACTCCCTATCCATTTGATCACACGCACCTAGGGTTACCCGGTTCCCCTTTAAAATGATGCGTACGAACTATAGGGCCCAAAAGGTACAGAAATAATCCCGCATGACTGAACAGAACATGACCAGTATATTCACATATTCACATCGAAACTTATACTCAAATCCGTACAGAATCATAAATAAACAGACGAGGTCAGATCCATAAGCGTATACATAATCAACTTATCAAATTCGTACACAAAATAGGACCAAATCGGTTTCCCATGCATCACAAAAATCAGATCCGGACCGAGATCAATCAGATTAAATCAGAAACCTAAATTGAGCCATATGTGTTCAGAATCCTAAAATCCTCGATCTAAGACTTCCACTTACCTGACGTTGCTCCTAGGTTCTTAACCCTCCCCTGATCCTCCCGAGACTCAGAAAGTTTGTCCTCTTCACCTTTTTGGAAGACAGAATACGTGACTTGGGGCAGAAGTTACTCTATTCCAAGAAGAAAAACAGGATCAGGAGCTTACCCCTCTCGTACGGTGATTCTAGGAAGACCTCGTCGTCTCCTAGCCCCTCCTCCCGAGTCCGATTTCGCTCCTCACCTTCACAGAGAGAAGAATTTCGTGGCTATTATTTCTGTGGTAGAATGGACGGCCTAGGGGCCTATTTAACATAGTTTTCGGGCTAAAAACCCTAGCACAGCTAGGCTTTGTGGCAAATTACGTTTTGCTCCCTTTAACTTTAGGAGATTATCACTTTAGTTTCTCAATTCTTACATTCTTCCCCCCTTAAAATGAAGTTTGTCCTCAAACTTGCTTGTGAACTTACGTGTGTCTTCGAAGAGGTGAGGGTACTTCTCCTTCATTTCCGAGCTCAACTCCCAGGTGGCTTCCCTCTCCGTGTGATTACTCCATTGTACTTTGACATATTCGATCGTCCTCTTGCGAAGCTGTTGAAGTTTAGTATCAACAATTCTCAGAGGTACCTCTTCATAGCTTACGTCCGGACGGATCTCCGTTGGAACATCTTGCACTACTTGTCCTTCCCTTGGGATATATTTCCGTAACATAGGCACATGGAATACATCATGTACTCTAGCTAAGCTCGGAGGTAAGGCCAACCAGTAAGCTAACTCCCCTATCCATTGGATCACATCAAATGGTCCAATATATCGCGGACTCAGTTTCCCCTTAACTCCAAACCTTTGAATTCCCTTGGTAGGTGATACCTTCAAGAACACGTGATCTCCAACTTCAAATTCTACTTCCCTCCGGTGCTGGTCTGCAAACTTTTTCTGTCGATCCTGAGCCGCTTGGATTCGACTTCGTATTATTGGTACCTTTTCAGTCAACTCCCTGAACATATCCGGTCCAAGAATTTTCTTCTCTCCTATCTCATTCCAGCTGATGGGCGACCTGCACTTCCTGCCGTACAGCGCCTCGTATGGAGCCATTCCTATACTCGCCTGGAAGCTATTATTATAGGCGAATTCTACTAATGGCAGATGTCCCTCCCAGTTCCCTCCGAAATCTAACACACAAGCCCTCAGCAAATCTTCTAGAGTCTGTATGGTCCGTTCAGATTGTCCATCTGTCTGCGAGTGGAATGCTGTGCTGAATTGTAATTTTGTCCCCAATGACTTCTGTATGCTGCTCCAAAACTTGGACAAGAATCTGGTGTCTCTATCTGAAGTGATGCTCACCGGAACTCCGTGCAGCCTCACTATCTCCCTGATGTACAGTTCTGCCATTTGCTCGATAGACATACCTGTCTTATATGCTAAGAAGTGAGCTGTCTTGGTGAGGCGGTCTACTACTACCCATACTGCATCTTTGCCTTGAAGGTTCCTCGGAAGTCCCGTCACAAAATCCATTGTAATCTTCTCCCACTTCCACTCAGGAATCTTTAATGGCTGTAGGGGGCCGGCTGGTCTCTGGTGTTCTGCCTTAACTAGTTGACATACCATACAGCTGGCTACAAAGTCGGCTATCTCTTTCTTCATGCCAGACCACCAAAAATCAAGTTTAAGATCCTGATACATTTTGGTCCCTCCCGGATGTCCTGCATAGCGGGCAGTATGGGCCTCTTCTAGTACTTTATTCTTCAGTTCCTTGGCTGCTGGCACACATATTCTGTTCTGGTAGTATAGGTAGTCATCAGCCCCAATGTGGAAGTCTGCTAGCTCCTCTCGTTCAACCTGCCGTCTGAGAGCTGTGAGGGTTGCATCACTGCGTTATCCCTTACCTAATTAGGTTCGTAATGTAGGCTCTAGCTCCATGCTTGCCACTAAGCCGACCGTGTATTTAGAGTCCTCAAGCCCCAGACTTTTCAATTGTCGTAACAATCCTTCTTGTGTTGTAAGCCCGTTCCCAACTTGGTCTTTCCTGCTTAGAGCGTCCGCTACTACATTAGCCTTTCCTGGGTGGTAGTGAATCCCAATATCATAATCTTTAATCAATTCTAGCCACCTTCGTTGCCTCATATTCAGTTCCTTCTGTGTGAAGATATATTTGAGGCTTTTGTGATCCGTGTACATCTCACAGCGAACCCCATATAGATAATGTCTCCATACTTTTAGCGCGTGAACCACTGCCGCTAGCTCCAGGTCATGAGTAGGGTAGTTCCTTTCGTAAGGCTTAAGTTGTCTTGATGCATAAGCGATCACTTTATCCTCCTGCATAAGTACGCAACCCAACCCATTTCTTGATGCATCACTGTAGACAACATAATCTTTCCCTTCACTGGGCTGAGCCAGTATGGGGGCTATTACCAATCTCTTTTTCAGTTCCTGAAAGCTTTGCTTGCACTCCTCGCTCCATGTAAACTTTACTCCCTTTTGGGTTAACTGGGTTAATGGCATGGCTATCCTGGAGAACCCTTCCACAAAGCGTCGGTAGTAGCCTACCAAACCCAAGAAACTGCGCACTTCTGACACGGTACTTGGTGGCTGCCATCCTACAACCGTCTCAATCTTGCTGGGGTCTACTGATACTCCTTCTTTAGATATAACGTGTCCAAGGAAGGCAACTTTTTTGAGCCAAAATTCACACTTCTTCAACTTGGCGTATAATTGTTCCTTCCGTAATATTTGTAGGACCATCCTTAAGTGCTCCTCATGTTCCTCCTTACTTGGCGAATACACTAGGATGTCATCAATAAATACCACCACACATTTATCCAAGTACGGTCGGAAGGTCCGATTCATCAAATCCATGAATATCGCCGGTGCATTCGTCAATCCAAAGGGCATCACCAGGAACTCGTAATGTCCATATCTAGTGCGAAATGCTGTCAAATGCACATCTCCATCTCTAATCTTTAATTGATGATATCCCGAGCGCAGGTTTATTTTGGAGAACACTTGTGCTCTCTTCAACTGATCAAACAAGTCCTCAATTCTGGGTAGGGGGTATTTATTCTTGATAGTGAGCTTGTTTAACTCTCGATAATCCACACACATCCTCATGGAGCCATCCTTCTTCTTCACAAATAACACCGGCGCTCCCCATGGCGAAACACTTGGTCTAATGAAGCCCTTTTCTAGCAGATCTACCAGCTGTATTTTTAGCTCTTTCAGATCTACCGGTCTTGCCCCAGGAATCAGTTCAATCTAGAATTCCACTTCGCGATCTGGTGGTATCCCTTGAATCTCCTCTGGAAATACATCTGAGAAGTCTCTAACGATAGGGATATGGTCTAATGAAATCTCGCTCTGAGTGTCTGTCGTAGAAGCCAAGTAAGCTACCGCACCACTTTGTACCAGTCTCTTTGCTTCTACTGCCAAAATTAATGACACAGGATTTTTGACACTGTCGCCCGCATACCTAAATTCTTTCTTTCCTGGTGGCCGAAAAATAACCGATTTACACATGCAATCAATACAGGCATGCTGTCCTGCTAGCCAATCCATTCCTAGGATGACATCGAAACCCATCATCCCCATGATTTGAAACTGTCCCTTGAGTTGCTGGCCGTCTATGAGGATTTCGCAGTCACAACTCTGGTCTACCACAATGGTCTTTCCCAGTGGAGTTATAACTGCCATCTCTTCCCCACTTCTAATCCTCGACAATTTATGTCTCCTCACAAAATGTTTGGCAATGAAAGAATGGGTTGCTCCAGAATTGAATAATGTATTTGCAGGGAAGCCCGCAACTAGAAATTTTCCTGCGATACGGTATGGTCCTATACTTAATTGCATTCTCCTATCGATATAAATATTTAACCAAGCAAGGATTTACCTGTGACCACATCTCCCCGCTGCCCAGCTTCTATCTGGTTGAGTGCGTACACCCGTGCCGTGGCCCTTGGTGGCGGGTTCCCTCCTGCTGGAGCTGTGGTGCGGGCATTAGAGTTTATCACTGCTGGGCCCCTTGCATGCATCTCGGGACAGTTTGCCAGTTGGTGTCCTATCTTCCCACACTTAAAGCATGCTCCAGTGATCCACCTAAAGAATACATGTTATACTCCTAATTTAAGATCCAAATATTCTGGTTGCACAAAATAGCATGCTATTCACCTGCACTGATCCTGACTTTGGCCCGAACGGTTGCATCTCCCACACCACACGCTCATGTTTCTAGCGGGGGGTGGGTGATAGGGTCTTTTGGTTGCTTCGGTATGCTGATTCCCTACATCGGGTCCCCCTTTCCTATTTGCAATCTCCTTTTCTGCCTTCTTCTGGCATAGATTCAGATTCTGTTCGATTATCAGCGCCCTGTGGAGTACCTCCGAATAGGAGGGCAGCAGGAAAGGTACCACCAGCTTCCTGATTTCATCAGCGAGCCCATCCTCGAATTTTCTAGCTCGAGTATCTTCATCGAGTGCAGCCGCCGACTTGAAGATTGAAAGCCGAGAAAACTCTCGATCGTATTTCGACACCGTCATGTTCCCTTGCACCAACTGGTCAAATTCTCGAGCCTTCTCTCTCTTTTTGGCCGGTGAAATGAAGTGGCTCCTGAACTCTCTCATGAAGTCTTCCCAGCCATACACTTCTACTTCTACTGCCTCATCTACCTTCTTGTCCCGGCGGGTCCTATCCTGAGTTTCCCACCACCTACGAGCATCGCCCTTCAGCACATAAGCAGCATACTTCACTTTCTCGGTGGCCTGTGTGTGAGCGATATCAAAGGCCTTCTCCATCTCTATCACCCAATCTTCCACCTGTATTGGATCCTCTGAACCATCAAAAGGGGGTGGTTTAACTCTTAGAAATTCCCGGTAACCCCCTGCGGTGGTGGGTTGAGGTACAGGTTGTGACGCGGCCGCAGTTGCTGGCTGGCGCTGCTGAACTAACATGTTCAAAATCTGCAGAAGTGCGCCCTCCGTGTTTAACACTGCTAGGTTCGGACCAGAAGCAGCCGGGCCATTGACATGCATATTGGTGGCAGATTACGCATCTGACTCGGCGTGCGCATTTGAGTCAGCAGGAGCATTTTTGTCAGAGGGCACATCAGGTGCAACAGTGGCAGCAGCTCGTGTATTCCTGGTGTCAAGTGGTGGCAGCCCGGTATTCGCACCCTGTCCCGAACCTTGTCCCCTGGATGCTCGGCTTCTGGTCTGTGGTGCCATGACTTTTCCCTGATAGGTTATCACTACCACATTCAGTTGCCTCCATGCCTAATTCATTTCTTAAATTTGAAGTCATAATCATCCCAAAATCAATCACGAAAACACTAGGATTCATATAAGTACAACATCACAAAATCACATTCATTCAATAATTTCTCAGTCTACACTAATCACTTACTTATCAAAACAGGAACACAAATCATGATTTGTCCATATAAATCATATAAAGCTCCGCTTCCTAAGGTTACCCGACTCTTAATACTCGACTAGTAGTGTAAAACTTCAAAGCCAACTCAAAATTTTTACATAAAACCACTTCAAATTTTTGCCTAAAACTTCAAATGGCTGTAACTTTCAAACGCTTGCGAATTAGGCACCCAAAGTCGATCGTTCTGGAAAAACCAGAATGTTTGTAGATCTTGAAATTCCCTTTCCGAAAAGTGGTTATAATAGAAAATCGGTTAAGCGAGTCAAAAGTTATGGCCTTTCAAAGTTTTTGGTGGTTTTGGCCACTAAAATCACGAATTTTGACACATCAAAACCAATTTTGACAAACCAATACCATGGTTTTGCCATGATTTGCACCCCCCCCCCCCTTTACCACTAGTTGTTTTCAGGCAAAAATTTTGAAAACAAGAAATTCGTGTATTTTCCAATGCAGCGGTATGCAATGTCTACTCGACCCATTTCCGACCCTCCTACTTCCCCAAATGCGATGTTATGCAGATGCATTTTTTGAAATTTTTTTTTAAAAAAAATGCTCTGATACCATAATTTGTCACGACTAGAAAATAGAAGTGACAATGCTCGAGGATTAAGACATCCCGCTAGGCATCAGGCTTTATTACAAATAAAAATCTAACTTTTTAGTAAAAAGGAAAACGAACAATTGTCATCAAATCCAAATACTCGCAGTCGGAAAAACAACCGCCCTTATTTTTCAAGAAAGCAGTGATGATGCATGCAAGCCGAACCCTTTACTCCCGATCCCGAACCTTAGCTGAACCATCTGAAACACATACGACTAACGTGAGTTGATTAACCCAGTAAGTGGAACAAGTACAAATATAATCACAACAAAATTAAATATACGAGCATAATCACAGAAGATCCCTTAACCGACTAACACACATAGACTCCGGAGTCGAACATATTCATGATGGGATTCTCGGGGGCCCAGAAAGTACCCCTCCGTTCCCGCGTACGGGCCCAAAAGACAGAAGGGTATCCCCACGAGCCCAGATAATTTCTGCACTCCCTATCCATTTGATCACACGCACCTAGGGTTACCCGGTTCCCCTTTAAAACGATGCGTACGAACTATAGGGCCCAAAAGGTACAGAAATAATCCCGCATGACTGAACAGAACATGACCAGTATATTCACATATTCACATCGAAACTTATACTCAAATCCGTACAGAATCATAAATAAACAGACGAGGTCAGATCCATAAGCGTATACATAATCAACTTATCAAATTCGTACACAAAACAGGACCAAATCGGTTTCCCATGCATCACAAAAATCAGATCCGGACCGAGATCAATCAAATTAAATCAGAAACCTAAATTGAGCCATATGTGTTCAGAATCCTAAAATCCTCGATCTAAGACTTCCACTTACCTGACGTTGCTCCTAGGTTCTTAACCCTCCCCCGATCCTCCCGAGACTCAGTAAGTTCGTCCTCTTCACCTTTTTGGAAGACAGAATACGTGACTTGGGGCAGAAGTTACTCTATTCCAAGAAGAAAAATAGGATCATGAGCTTACCCCTCTCGTACGGTGATTCTAGGAAGACCTCGTCGTCTCCTAGCCCCTCCTCCCGAGTCCGATTTCGCTCCTCACCTTCACAGAGAGAAGAATTTCGTGGTTATTATTTCTGTGGTAGAATGGACAGCCTAGGGGCCTATTTAACATAGTTTTCGGGCTAAAAACCCTAGCACAGCTTGGCTTTGTGGCAAATTACGTTTTGCCCCCTTTAACTTTAGGAGATTATCACTTTAGTTTCTCAATTCTTACAATATGTCTCGAAACTACGAGGATACATAACTTTAAACATAGAATTATCAAGTCCACGAACAAACCTCTTTACCTTCATCTCATCATTAGGAACCAGGTGTTTAGTATAACGTGACAGATAAGTGAACCTCTTATCATATTGAGATACTGTCATCTCTCGGGTCTTCACCAATCGCTCAAATTCAAAAGCTCGGGCATCTTTCAAACTCTCTGGTAAAAACCGATCCAACAAGGCCTTAGTAAAGATCTCCAAGTCCACGCATATGATCCCTCATTTTGGAACCAAACTCCAGCCACACCTACCAACTTAAATGATGCCAACTCTACCATTCTCTCTTTATCACACCTTAAGATCCTTCTCCTCTTCTCCATCTCATCAATGAATACCTGAGGATCATCACTTAAGCCAGAAAATGTTGGTGGATTCAACTTCAAGAACTCACCTAAAGAGTCATCTTTAGGAGCTGATGTAACATTCTGCTCTAATTGTATTTGCTGAGTAGCGATGAATTTTTCCATTACTTTCATAACTCTGTCTACACCATCACCACCGTGCCTCTCCATCTCAGAAGTAGGAACAGTAGTAACAGGTGGTGGAATCTCATCTCTAGTGACCCTAATTACAGTAGTGGCCTCAACTGGTGGTGTAGTCTCAGATGCAACATCATTCCTCCGACCTTGGGAGCTTTCACCATGCTCCCTAACCGTATCCATACCACTACGTGTAACAGTCATATCCTCCTATACAAATAAGTCAGAATTAAGCATACCAAAGGACAACACAACAAAAGAGGTTCAAGGACAAGATAAATCCTATGCTCCATTATACATAACACATAATTCAGATAATAAGCTAGGTTCAAACCTAATGCTCTGACCAAGCTCTGATACCAAGTCTGTCACGACCCAAACTCGTGGTCAGTGACCGGTGCTAGATCATGTCAAACTTAATCTAATAAACATAACCTAGCAAGCCTCAAACTTAACTCACCTGTCTCATTATAAGAATAGTCAAAACATTTTTTTTCACAACATTGTTTCTTTAAACAAACATATTTATTCGTGTCGAAAACCTGGTAGGCATAATTCCAAAGTTGGAGTACACATCTCCAACGTCATATCATCAAACTCATCCTTTCAAAACATAAACATAAATTTACACATACATTACATATTAACATTAATCTAAGATCATATGTCAAAGACCAACAAATATGTACAATAGAGCGACCTAGATCACAAAAGAGAAAAACCATCTGTTGACCTTCAAATGTAGCCCGAGATGGAAGACAACGGGCTGAACTCGGATGAAAAAGATTCTCCAGATGTAAACCACAGCTCAAATCTCTTCACCTGTGGATTGAAGTAAGGGATAAGTATTTTGAAACACTTAGTAAGCAATATTATAAGTAACATGTATTTAACCAACTAGTCGTTCCCATCAAACCCAACCAATACTAACACAGAACTAAGACAACAAAAGACCACTTCACAGATAAGTCATCAAAGAATTCACGTGTAATCAGAATTTCAGATAGACTTGCACAGAACATATAACACAATTCGGATGAACTTCAGATAGGTCTAGATAGTGTCACTCCCACTCCGACACGAGGATACCATATCTTAAAGGCGCCATCAGAAACTAACCCCGCCGGCCAAATATCATATCGTATACATATCCAATGTATCCTCAGAATATGTGCACATATGCCAACATCCCCGGTTGGTCACGGGTAGACCTCATCATCCGCCATCACACAAATCATATACCAAACTTTTCAAAATTCACATACATACACAAACAATCCAAAAGTAACCTCAAATATCACATAGACCAAAACCAAACCCAATACCACATTTCAAATTATTCAAAAGTACGCCAAATAAAGCACATCATCCACGTCTAGTTAACTAAACACATGTTACAAAGAATATCTACTTACAAAGCAATGGTTGCTTAAACCGCTCAAAGAGAAGCTCCTTGCTTCGTTCTACAACTCGTGGCACTCGGATTCAAACGTCAGTTAACTAGTCAAAAGAACCATTAACCACTACATTACCCACCTCTCTAGCATGTAAATATGTCTTAGGAATCATAAAACTTTATTTCTTAATTTTCTATTTCTGTCACTAGAAATACTTAATCTAATCCGTACCAATTATACAAAATACATCACCTTCAAATTTACTTGTTTTCGTTTCTAATTACTTCCAAGCAATCCATTACAATTTCATCTAAGTTGATTACAAAACAAAACAACTCAGCTCATAAACTTACCCCGTAAACTTTCCCTATTTCTCTCTTGCTTTCTCGGTCGCTTCTCTCTTTATTTTTCCTTCCTTTGGTTTCTTTTTCTTTCTTTATAATTTTGGTCCATACATAGGTGAACAAGATAGAGCTCAGTAACTTATATTGATCCCATCCTGTTTCCACCGCCTCATATATTTAATTAATTTTACCTTTGTTGGCTGTCAAATTTTTTTAATCCACCCACGTTTCCTTTCTCTTTTTTTTCATGGTAATCTTTTCCTTTATGTGCCACGTTTCTAACTACTTCACCTTTATCTAATACTTAAATATTCTATAGTCCTAGCTTTGTTAAATTTTATAATTTGCCACGTTTTTTTTATACCATATATATTTACATATATTTTTTTATCCAATTTTACAAGCTAAAATTCAACTAGCTCTTAATCCGTCTCAGAATTATTTACAAATCTTGTCACTGCACAGCTAAATATACTTTGCTTAATTTATCGAACATAATATGGCTAATCATCAGGTTGAATAGTAAATTCAAATTTTAGGTTAACTTAAATAAAATCACATAACAAATATTTCCAATACTTACAAAATCAGACCTATATCAAAGCACCTTAAATTCTTACTTTGTTCCAGCCAGATTATTTCATAAATCACAAGACTCAAAGAACAAAGTTATAGATATAAATGTTATAAATCCACACAAATTGAAATCACCTAATTTGAAATCCCAATTAAGAAATTATGCCTAATTTACCGAACGACGATGGACTAAGTCTAAATTTTTCCAAAACCAACCTTATTTTGTTGTAACCAATTTCGTAGAAGGGTGAGGATATCACACGAACAAGCTTTACTTAAAAAAAAATTGTACAGGATTAAGATGTTGGAAGGCTCAGATTTGAGATAACACATCAATATTTTAATCAACTGTTGAGTGATTTGAGAAGGGTCGATGTGAAGTTCGAGGATGAAGACAAGGCATCATTGCTGCTGAATTCTTTACCAAGTTCCTACGAGAGTTTAGTTACAATTCTAACATGGGGGAAGAAATCCCTGGTGTTGGACAATATACAAGTGCTCTGCTAGGATTTCTTCAAAGGAGGAAAACTAGTAATGAACGAATAGAAGAGCTAGTTGTGAGGGGTAGCCACGGTGGTTGTAGTGAAGGAAAAGATGGAAGAGAATTCAGGTCGAGGTCAAGAAGGTTCAAAGGAAATTGCTTCGAGTGCGGAGAAAAATGGCACATGAAGAAGAACTATCCAGGAAGAACTCAAGACCACGAAGGAGGATCGACATCCATGAATATAACCTCATACTCGGGCTGGTTGGATGGTGACTATCTTTCTATTTTGTGGTCCAAAACATTATGATTCTTGAATTTTGGATAGCACTTGTTCCTTTCATATGATGCCCAAAAGAGGGTGGTTCGACACCTACAAGTTTGTTGATTTAGGTATGATGACCATGGTGATAGTTCTACTTGTAGAATTGCTAGCACAGATGATATCCGGATCAAGATATGGGATGGTGTTCAGAGAAAATTGTGTGAAATTTGGCATGTTCCGAAGTTGGAGAGGAATTTGATCTCATTAAAAGCCTTAGATTATAATGAGTACAGCTATAAGGTTGTAGGTGGGCTAATTGAGGTGAAGAAGGATGCTATGGTGATGATGAAGGGTAAAAGGGATGCAACAAATACCTACAGGTTAGTTGGGGGCACGGTTGTAGGTGGAGTCACATCTTTGGGTTTCGATGGACAAGGGAAAAACTCTTGTATGATGGAGCAAATGCTTCACATGAATGGTTTGAGTGCAATTGGAATTCGCGGACAATGGTTAGCAAGCTATGGTTGTTTCGTGGAAGCATGGTTAGCAAGAAGCCATGGTTATCTCGGAGAAGTATTATTAGCAAAGTCCTGCTATGGTTGTCTAAAGGAACGTCAATGTCAAATGTGTTGGATAGATTTGGCATTGGGAATGTGAAGCTGTTGGTAACACCATAGGCGAATCAGATATCTCACTCAAGGCCGAACGGTGGAGCTTGTGACGTGTAGAAGGTTCTACTTGGTGGAACCAAAGGTTGCTTATTGTGCGCTATGGTTTGTAGCATTGATTTGAGGCAAAAAGGTCTAACAAAGAAGCAGTTCGAGGTTGTGGAGCATGAGACTGACCGAAAAATAGAGGGCACATCTATTGGTAAGAAGGTTGCTTCGGCTGGTGAACTTGCATGTTGGGGTTCGATAGAGTTTGGAGGGAATACGCCAAGCAAGCTCGGGAGTTGCTCGAGTGTCTCCAAGTGATTGAACAAAGGGTGGAGAGAAAGTTGAGATGGTCTTATTGATGTTAGTATATCTATGGTTTGTCGGTGGAGTCAGTTTTGCAAGATCTCATAGTTTTTCATGGGGCGGTGTCTCATCAAGGTAGAGTTTGATGAAGCTCCACCTTCGTGTGTAGCTTCATGGTTCTTCACAAAGGATGTCTTCTCGCCAAATGTGGAGATTCTTAGGAAATTATCGAGAAGAGATTATTGGCGGTTGCCATATTGTTCGCAATCGCCAATGGCCAATTCCAATAGCTAGTAAATTTGGGCAACTGTCAGACACCAGTTGGTTAGCGAGCACCAGTCCCATGGGACAGCTTTTCCTGTTTTGTATCTGTCTCTTTTTTGGACTCCTAGGTCGACCCAGATATATTACTTGTTGTGCAAGGGTTTGTCTCTATATAAAAATATGTTACCGTGTTCATATCCTTGTTCTTTGCGCGCTATTGTTCTTTTCGGTAGTGATTTCCTAACATTTGCTTACTCAATAACTTAAAATCATAGTTCCTCCCATGTTGATTTGCAGAACTCGATCAACTACTGAAACTCTTAAGATATATTATACATTGTGTTTATGAATTCATCTGTGAATAAACTAAGTCCTAGAGTTTTATCTTTTGTCTAACACTTTAGTTGCATTAGACGTGATTTAATAAGTCTGACTTATTCTCTTAGTATACATGATTGTCCTTTTTACGATTGACTTATATTTGCACTCGAGATATCTAAGTTTATTACTTTGTGCACTAGTATACTCAACATTTCTAACTAATCTATTTGAATTCTGATTTGTACTTAATCAAAACCTCATGAGTATCTTTAACACTTGTTCTAAATGTATAAGAGACGAGTGAGGATCATGTCCCACGTTATGATTTTAAAGTCCATTTAAAGTGTTATTAAAACCATACATCACAATGATTGGTTTCAAGCCATCCATTTAATTCTTCTAAAAGCATTCATTCAAAGCAGTCAAATGAAGTTTAATTTGAAACCAATTAAGCATTCTCCTAGACGTTGACTTTCCCATGCAAACTACAGTCAAAACTACCGAAATGCTAATGCTGCAGAGTAAGCAAACAACATAATTATCCCTGACGATTTCCATAGCGGCATGAAACTTCTTCCCCTTCCAGCAATCTCTCCAATGCATCAGAAGCAAGGCCGGTCATCTCCAACGTCTTCTCCCACACCCGATGTGAAGTCTCAATGTCGTGCGCCTCTTCGGAAGGATTAGCTAGTCGACAATCTTGGAAAATGAACGCACAAACAGGCCAGTTATCTGCCTTCAGCAGTTCACAGTTTTGCGGAACTTGAGGGTCTGTGGCTGCAAAAAGAGAGCTTCTGGATCCTGAAATAAGAGAAGTGCACTGAGCTGTTTGGTAACATCTGCTCCTTGTGGACAAGTATTCTCGAGGTTGATAACAACATTATATTGTGTTTTGAAACTGAAAACTGTTCTAAAAAAACTGAAACCTTAGTTCTAAACATCTTCACATACAAAGGAATCTGTTCTTGCAAAATTTTGTGAATCACGACATTATTTGCATAATTATAATTTTCCACGGATACAAGCAGAGTCAAAACTCAAAAGAAGTCTAGTTAAGATTATAAGAAGGATTAGAAGGCTTTCATCCAGCAAAGTGCAACGCTTGGCCGAAGTAACTACACCAAATTGATCAAGAGCCCATTACTGTTAAAATCCTAATAGAAAAGATGACAATGAGGACCTTTCTCGAACAAATCCTGAGATGAAGACATGAACTAACCTGGATATCTTAACAGCTAGAAATTGTGAATTGAAATGGACACCGCAGCCATCGGCACTACTTCTAAACATTGCAAACAATCCACCGGAAAAGCGTATATCCTATTTAGCAAAAACAAAAGGTATATATGCTCACCTTCTTGCGGATTGAAGATAAAATAGGGAATCAGATGATAGGCTGCTTGCACAATTTTTGAAAGATCCCTTGCCTGTATTCGGATGTAGCAGTTAAAATTTTAGACACAGTTTACCATGCAAGAGATGCGGAATTTTATAATCCTTGCCGAGAGAAAGATTGAATTTAACAAAAATTACAGCAAGACCCATTGAATCCTATAAATCCATTCCTATAAACCTTGAAACATGAGCATATAGGACCATCTGACGATCCTATAAATCCATCCAAGACCCATTACAGCAAGTGCAACAATTTATTTACAGACCATCCCAGCAATCCAAATTAATTACCAGCAAGGCCGTCAAATATAGATATGCATTAGTGTTTAGTTTACCTCATGACTTTGACTTGCATCACCGAGCTTTCAGATCTAGTTATCTTTATTAAACTAATTAGATCCGGTAAATTTTATTAACAATTCTCTATAATGTAACAAACTCCAAGTGTCTTATCATGTCTAAAACTATCTCGCTCTCCCTAATCTGGGTCAAGCCGCCTCGCCTTTATCCCTCTTCCTCTACTTTTCATTGATCACCATCTCCTCACTACTATTCTTACCGAAACTCCTCAACCACCACCTCCTCTATTATCTTTTTCCTTCTGCCCGACTTACTTTCTTCGTCATCTTTGATTTCCTTACAAGGTTCACAGCAGCGAGAAAGCTCACAAACAGGAAATTTATGTTCATGGATTCTGTAGGCCAAAAAAAAACAGCACAGCTTGATTAGCAAGGGGCTAAAGATTGTGCTCGAGCGACTGTTGTGGCTGGAGCCTTGTGAAGTAAAATTAATTCCAGGTCAAATATTTATTACTTTTGACTAATACTAAGCCTCAAGAGAAAGCATATAAAAGAATACATAAATGTTTACCCTTATTCAATAGATTAAACTGAAATATATATTGCATAACTGCAGTCATCTAATTCCCTACCAAAAATAACCGACACCTAACCTTGATATGCAAACAAACAATGGGTATTGCATTTTACTGATTGCTAGTGTGGCCAATGGTTCAGCACTTCGATTATAATGCAGAGAGTTAATAACGCAGAATCTCAAAAAAGAAGTTCAATAACAAAGAATTATCTCCACTATGTCAATCATGAAAAAAAAATAACTCAAGAATTTAAACTGAATCTTAGAACTCGCATTCCTAGCATCACAAGACAGATATTCTGCACTTCTCGTCAAAAAACATGTTAAGATAGGCCATTGTAGATAAAGAAAAAACATGTAAAGATAGTTGTTGAGGTTACCAATTTCGATTCCTATCAAACACTCAAATCGCTTTACTGGTCAATTTGAACATGAAAACTCCAAGAGAATATATTGTTGAGGTTACCACATTGTTAGTTGCAAGTGTGTTGAATTTGTTTATAATGTGGAAGATCCACCTACTAATTATCTTATGATTTTGAATTAGATACGAATATTCTGACATATATTACATGAGAATTGCAGATCTTTTGCTTGCCACAAAACAAATTTCATTAACTAGCACGACATAACATCTTCCCTACATTTCTTCAAAATAATTCAATAGATAAACAACTGGTGGGAAGTTAAGGGGCCAATTTGGGAGATGATAGCGGTTTTTGTATCACATGAAATGTACACAACATTCACTCGTTCACTGCAGAGAACCGTAAAAAGGGAGATGGTCAAGTCCACCTGTCACCAAAATATATTATAAACATTAAGCTCACCTGAGCCAACTTGCTACTTTAGTATCCCAATGAGCTGGTGTATTTCCATTTACCAAATACAACATTCATATCTTCTATGTCGACAAAGCCAACATAGTGCATCTGCGTGAATAAAAAGGGAGTTAACCAACCGAAAATCATATAAATGTAAGAACACAACAATCATGTGTAATCATAGATATATTTTGGAGGGATAATGAGCACTCATTCCCATAATTTGGCATAGAAAGGGTGATGATCTAGCGGTAACTAATCAGAACATTATTTAAGAGTCAAAAGCATGCAAAAGTAATCTTCGACAATTATATAAAACAGCAAAAAAATCAATTAGCATGGGAACCATACCCATGGACTGGCTATGTTTCCATGGTTGATCCCTTGTATATCAATGTAAGTGACTGATTCCACTAACCTTCCAATCTTATCAGCTAGCCACTACCAACTATGTCAAACACTAGCAATGTTGAAACTAGTAGAACCAAAGTAGTTCAATTGAAAGCCACAATGGTTTGACTTCCAAACAATAATTGCGAAAAGAGCTTACAACTGAATTAACATTGACTATTCGGCTAAGAGACCCTCTCATAAGTGATGGCAATAGCAATAATGAAAGGAAAGCTGGAGCCAGATGATTCACTCGCATGTGCTCTTCATACCCATCTTTCGAAAACTTTTGTGGTTCTACATGGACAGGGAACAATTATCAATGGACTATACATCCAACAGCAAAAAGATTCAATAAAAGACAATCCAACTTATAGTGAAAGAATAACTAAAGTTTATTTACCAGATAAGTACATTGAAAAGTGAAAAGAATGAAGAATGGGAACAGCGTCACTATAAAAGTACCAGATAAAAATAAGGTGCTCTATCTACTTATTAGTACAGAATTAGACATGTAACTACTACCACTTCTACGCCAATACAACATAACCTTTGACGTTCAGATTGGGTCGGCTAAATCGATACCAGTACACCATGTAATGTATGATACAATAGATAATTGGAAGTATTCATATATCCTCATTTTTTTCTAATAGTTTGCCACCAAATTTTTCTAGTGAATCTCGATTCCCTTGGGCCAAAAAGTTCATAGGGCTAAATTAGAAGACATTTGCAATCAAACTACATAGGCAAAACAATTCATTGATGTCAACAAATGCAAGAAGTACAGATATACGGTTGTCCATGACAACAAGGAAAGGGAAGATAAAACAAAGGATAAAGAAAATGATGCAGACCTCCCATGGAAAATATCCTAGCATTATTTATTAGAACATGCAAAGGCATTGAACGAGCATTCCATGAATCAGCAAACGTTGCCACAGACTCCAAAGAAAGAAGATCTAGTTCCATAACCTTCAAAGTTCATATAATAAAGATTATATTATCGGGGATTCGACAATAACTTTGAAAAATTAACAGTAAGAAGGTCATAATTTAAGATGCACAATGCAACCAACAAAAAGAAAAAAGAAACTTGAGCAGAACCCTGACTAAATCAGATGGCAACAAAATTATGCGTTGTTTTCAAGCACTTGTGAAATGTTGTACTAAACCTCGATATTAAGAGGAAGGCCTTTTTCAGATCACTCATTCTGCCAATTCTGGATCAATACATGGGCTACCTTTGGATTTCTTACGGCTATAATATCAAGGGCCCCAGCCTCTGGTAATTGTCTACTCAGAAATAAGCAACAACTTCATCACATAGAAACATTGGCTTAATGTTCTAGTTAAGAATATGGTGCAAATGTAAGTGCCCATCTTTGTAAATTAGGAGCTCATCCAAAGTATCAGCAATAGACCTCACAAGATCAATGGAGGATGGGAAAGCAAAGATTCTCTACTTTACTCATTAGCAATTGAAGTATAACAATCGTATCAACCTATGTTCCAGACTTGTTTGAAAGAAGCAGACATATCCAAGGACTATTAAAGCACCTATCATATAGGGATTTTGTATGAATCTCTTGATCTAGGATGACTTTGGCTGTCATTGTAACCCCAGCTCCTTATGTCCTTTATTTTAACTAATTTCGGGTTGTGGATACCATAATGTATTTCAGACTTGATCCACCAACATTTTGACAATGATCAGTACCTCTGTTTCACGATAAACTTTTCCCAAGACGTAATATATTTCAGACTTGATCCACCAACATTTTGAAAATAATCAGCACCCGGATAACTCTGAATGTAATCAGCAATTCAAGCTCTTATAACTTGTCAATTTCCCCCCGAGACTATTTCTAAGACACCTGACTAACAGATCCCGTTTTATATTCAATGTCAATACAAATAAAATTCACTAGACAAGAAGTGTAATTAAAAGAAAGATGCAAAACGACAGCTGGACTTCTAAGACAATGCTTCAATTGCTGAATTGAAATTGCGAAGTTGCTTTGTACATTTTGTTCTCAAAGTTGCTGAATTCCTTATAATACAATCTATTGAGCATTGCATATGTATGTAAGAAACTATCTTACAAATCAACAACTTAGATTAATTGGTGAGAATATTATTTTAGTTTAACCAGGTGTCGAGTTTGAGTTAATAAGAATGCAAATCTTGTCACCTTTCAAAAATTCCACCCAGTTCGAATTTGAATTAGTCGGCACAATTAATTATTGTGTCAGAGAAGTATCTCAACCACACGGCTCATTGATGGTCTTGCATCTCTCTCCTCCTCCATGCACTGTAAAGCAACGTCAAGCAATATTAGCAATTCATAAGGTTCGTAGCCACCTCCCACCAGAGGGTCCATAGCCAGTTTCACCCAGTTGGACTTAGAGGCATCTCTCTGCCTCAAGTTTCTTCTGTCTGATCGAAGCAACCAGCCCGGCTCCCTGATTATCTCCTCCCTCCCCGGCATTCGCCGGGTTCCTCCCCGTCACCATCTCCATCACCACGACCCCGTAGCTATAGACATCAACTTTAGACGTGATCGACTGGTTGAGAATCCATTCGGGAGCCATGTAGCCTCTCCTTCCTCTGATCTGGGAGAAGCTCGTCGACTTCTCATCCGCTCTCCCTTTGATCATCTTGGAAAGGCCGAAATCTGCCACTTTGGGGTTGTATCTGGAATCCAACAGTATGTTCTAAGGCTTAACATCGCAATGCAGAATCCATTCGAGGCATTCATCGTGCAAGTAAGCCAGGCCTTTTGCAGTACCAACTGCAATATCGAACCGTTCCTTCCAACCAAGCGAATTGGAGGACTCGCGAAGCTTGTCTTCCAATGATCCCTCCTCCATGAACTCAAATACCAGCAGCCTATGGCTGCCCTCCGAGCAGTATCCCCACATGTCTATCGAGTTCATGTGGTTGAGCCTCCCGATCGTGCTCACCTCTGCGAGAAACTCATCTTCCCTTTGGTTCCCCTCGTTCAATCTCTTAACTGCAGCTACCCGTTGATCGGGCAACACCCCTTTGTAAACTACGCCACTCGCTCCTTTTCCAATCACTTCACTGAATCCCCGCGTGGCCCTCTTTAACTCGCCACAGCTGTATCTTCGGAATCTAAGGGCGACACCAACGTACCCTTTAAACCTGTCAAGACTGCCGTACAGGAAAACACAAGCCATCAAGGCACAGGCTAACTCAACCAATCCGATAGCTGACACAAACCAGAGCAGAATCTTCAATCCTGCGTTCTCCTTTGCCTTAACATAAAGCCTACTAAGGTTCTGAGTCCCGAATCCTGAGCAATTCGACCTGACTTCATCCTGGCTAACGGGTTTGTTGTACAACGACGCGTAAGACTTGGGAGCTCTCAGGTACATGGTTCCTGCGAAATTCAGGGATCGGTGCCCGTTTCGCAACCTCCTCTTCAAATAACAGCTGAAATTGTTGTCCTCCCTGAGAAACTGGAACTGGAATCCTTTACAGCACAATGACAAGCACTTCTCCTTGCATTCCTGGAACGAGGAACCACGAATAATGTGGTAGTTATAGCCGTAGAAATTAACATGGTGCAAAGGGACAAAGGCATTCTGCTGTTCTTTTTTCTTGCAAGACAATGCGAACTCCGGATCGCAACCTCGGCTCCAGTCTCCAGTGTCCTTGATCCTGAACCCCGGGAGACAGGAACACTTGCGCCCCGTACTTGGATCATAGATGCATACCCCGTTCTCTCCACATATCCCGTGTATCCTACACGGAACGGATACAGCTTGCCAGGAAACTGCCCATGTTCCAATGGCCTCGTTCGAGCTGTACATCCTAAGATTCCCGTCTTCATCAAGAACCATCCTCCTTGTAACCTTTGTTCCAAAATCCGATGCCATAGCATCCACTTTGTCGGATGAAGTAAACCTGCCTGAAGCTCCCAAGACAGCGATTCTCGTATCGTTGTACTTTGTCCTTCCAGCAGCCGCATCATCCAGCCACGGGTCAGGCCAATAAATACTCGAAGTCATGGAGTCATCGAAGACGAGGCGAAGAACGTTGTTATCGTCGAAAGAGAGCTTGTAATAACCCGAGGAATAGTTCCACTTGCTTCTCAAAGAAACGAGCTTGGTGCTCCTCGTGAGTGGCTGACCGGTAAGGAGGGTGTCGGTGGGCGAGCTGAAACTCTCCCAAAGGACCGTACGGTTCCGTGATCCTTGAGTCAGGACAAGGTTGCCACTGTCTTGGAGGAGTAATTGAAGCGAGGAGGACTCTGAAACAGTGTTGGTCCTCCACGTTACGAATTGCCCTACGTCATCGAGGATCAGCTCACCTGCTTTTGACATACAAAGTTTACATCGAGTAATTAACATTAAGTAAATTAACATTGAGTAATTATATTTAAGGTAAAAAATTTATGTTGCTAGTATCAAATTTTGATTGTGCGATAACTCCTTGTTAAATAAGTTTCCTATATTGTGTATCTTTGTTATAATTCCTTGTGTTGGGATGGCGAGAAATATGAAAGATTTATTTCCTATTCCTATTCTTACTAGGTTTTGAATTCCTAATCTGACCTAGATAGGTTATTTGTATACCAAGGGTTTGTATCTATATAAAGACATGTTACCCTAGGTTTTTTGTATAGCTTTGTGGCTCAAAAATTCATCAATAAAAGTTCTCCTTTCTCTCCGTGGATGTAGGCATTAGACCGAACCACGTAAACTCTTGTGTCCATTTTCTTTGCGCATTTTGTTCCCTAGTTGCTAAATTCCTAACAATTGGTATCAGAGCTAAGTTTGGAGGATGTCGAATCACGGCGCGAAATTTGCTCTTATGAAGTTCGATGGTTCATTGAATTTCGGGTTATGGCAAAGGCGTGTCAGGGATCTCCTCGTGCAGCAAGGGATGGTTATCGCGCTCTTGGAGAAGAAGTCCGAGAAGATGGAGGAGCAAGAGTGGGAAGAGTTGGAGGCTAAGGCAGTAGCGAAGATTCGCTTGTGCTTGGCAGATGATGAGGAGCCACTAGCTGGGTTGTGGAGAGGATCCAGGTCGGAGTCAAAGAAGTTCAATGGAAGTGGTTTCAAGTGCTGAGAAGGGCACATGAAGGGGACTATCCAGGACGAACTAGGGATCAAGACAACGAGGAGGGATTGGCATCCACAACCATGGCCACATATTCAGACGGGTCAGATGGTGACTGGTTTTCTGTCTTATCAAGTCCAATGCATCCTGGTAATCTCTTTTCATTAGGGACCTTGGATTATAATTGTGATAGTTATAAAGGTATGCTAATGAAGGTGGAGAAGGATGCAATGGTAGGGATGAAGGGTGAAAGGAAATACCTACAAGTTAGTGAGGCACATTATTGTAGATGGAGTCACATCAATGGGTCTGAAGGAGTTGGCAAAAGCTCAGGTCATATGAGGTTGGTTCGTATGAGGGAGCAAAGGCTTGACATGAATGGTTTGAGTAGAGTTGGGATTCGCGGAGACATGGATAGCGAGCTATGGTTGTTTCATGGAGGCATGGTTGGCAAGGAGCCATGGTTATCTTGGAGAAGTATTATTAGTTGGGCCCTGCTATGGTTGTCTAAAGGGAAGTGCACGTCAAAGGTGTTGGGTAAGTTTTGCATGGGGAATATGAAGCCGTTGTTAACACCACGCGTGGATCGGGTATCTCACTCAAGGCCGAATGATGGAGTTCAAGGCATGTCTAGGATTCTACTTGGTAGAACAAAAGGTTGCCCTTTGTATGCTATGACATGTAGCATTAGTTTGAGGCAAGAAGGTCCAGCGGAAAAGCAGTTCGAGGTTGCGGAGTATGGGGCTGACCAAAAAATAGAGGGCATGTCTATTGGTCGCAAGGTTGCTTCAGCAGGTGGACTTGCTAGTTGGGGTTCAATGGAGATTGGAGAAAATAGGCCAAGCAAGCTCAGAAGCTCGAGTTTGGGGGCTGGCTTCAAGTGATTGAACAAAAGGTGAAGAGAAAGTTGAGATAGTCTTATTGATGCAGTTATCTATGGTCCGAGATAGAGTCGGTGGAGTCGGATTGGTTTTGCAAGATCTCATGGTTCTTCATGGGGCAGTGTTTTGTCAAGGTGGAGTTTGTTGAAGTTCGGGTGAAGCTTCATGGTTCTTCCACGAGATGATTTCTCGCCAAGGTGGAGATTGTTGAGATGGCGAGAAATATGAAAGATTTATTTCCTATTCCTATTCCTATTCCTATTCTGACTAGGTTTTCGACTCATAATCTGACCTAGATAGGTTACTTATACACCAAGGGTTTGTATCTATATAAAGAAATGTTACCCTAGGTTTTTTGTATGGCTTTGTGGCTCGAAAACTCATCAATAAAAGTTCTCTTTTCTCTCCGTAGATGTAGGCATTAGGCCGAACCACGTAAACTCTTGTGTCCGTGTTCTTTGCGCGTTTTGTTCCCTAGTTGCTGAATTCCTAACACCTTGTTAAATAAGTTTTAAGGCAAAAACAAATTGGGACATTGCCAAAAGGCTCGGAGTGGTATGAGAGAAAGACGTGTTGGAAAATACGGGGACTCCAAGCAATACACAACACGGAGCACACCACAACCACAAGAAAGAATGAACATAAACACGAGGACAAGAACACATAAATTTGGTTATCCGGTTCGACACGAAGGTCTACGTTCGGGGGCGTACCAAGCCATGGAGAATTTT